>CM055075.1:27034112-27261612 GCA_029204045.2 Tillandsia leiboldiana | reverse complement strand
CGAAAGAATGTGTGGTTAGGATAGTAAGCCCCTAGGATTTAGTAGGTGGTTGAAAAAATAGAATGATATAAGAATGAAAATGATCATAATGATAGATTTAATGGCGAAAAACTTGATAATACCAAGTATTTAATGCTATCGATGGCATAATAGCAAGACTCTCTCTCTCTCTCTCTCTCTCTCTCTCTCTCTCTCTCTCTCTATATATATATATATATATATATATATATATATATATATATATATATATATATATATATAGCAAGGTGGATAATTAATTGGTAGACCTTGATCTAATTTCACCTACAAAATGTACTTATAAAATGGAACAAATAAGCCATTCAAAATGATATTGCATGACACATATATTTATTAGCATAGAAATGATACATGTCATTTATCTTGTAGTTAAACTCGATGATGTAAAAGATTAACATAATAATGTATGAGCAATGCTACATGTACACCCCGAAGGGGTGTACATCTTACATCTCCACCTCTTTAATGGTGGCGATGTTTTTTACGGGTCACATCAAGTGACCCCTCATCACACCCCCACCCTTAGATGGGTGGGGGTGTGAGATGTACACCCTTACGGGTGTACAAGTAGCATTTTCCATAATGTATATATAGAAATTATTTTTTTATGTATTTTCCTGTTAAATACTTTTTTTTTTCAGGACACTTGAAATTTAATTTAGACTTGAATTAGGTATTAAAGTTACTTATATAAATTACATATATATACTGTTGGGAATTCGGTACTCGTTCCGGTACCAGATTCTATAAATCTGCAACTCACTCCGATACCGTAATCCACTAAGATATCGCCTAGTGTTAGAATTTTACAGCGAAAATGTCAAATCAGATTTTTATCATAAATCCGTTTTCTCAACGGAACCAACACAACCACAAACAAAATAATCAAAACAGAAAATATATACAGGTGAAATAAAATTTATTAACCAAGAGAAGAATTACACCAACTCCTCTTCTACAATAGAGTAGCTTCAACCCAAGCCTTACTTCTGAATTTCTCTCACCCTTTTCTCGTCTTCTATAAAACTAGAAGACTTCTCTTTTTGGACATACTCGTACATGCATCCAAAATCATGGGCATCTTGATCATACCATATGAATGTGACTAAATACTATCCCCACCACCTCTATGGGCGTGACCATCTTAACACCATCGTCAAATAATAGCACATATGTTATATTTATAGTTACATCAAAAACTATCCAAATTTTAATTTAAATAAATTTATATTTTAATTAATATTTAATTCTTAACAAACTTATCTACAACATATTTAAATATTAATTTTAATTTAATTAGAATTCAATTACAAATCTAATCAAATTCTAACATATACCTACAATAATCTTTTTTTAAAAAAATCAGGGAAATTAATTAAGCGCTAGCTGTATATTTGTGTCATATATATCTATACTATTATGCTGTTCTTATGTAAATAGTAAGCTAAATCCCACGCTATGCCCTGTTAGAGAACATAATAATTTCCCATTAACTAAAGCTTCTCTTATTAGGGGTTAGGACCTTTCATATATATATATATATATATATATATATATATATATATATATATATATATATACACACACATCCATTTGGAGAACATAATTAAATTAATCGTAGTAAATAAATGGCTAATTAATTACAGTTTTAATCCTTGAAGTTTGTGCTGGTGACAACATATATAGTTGCCCAACTTAATTTCAAAACTTGAACTTTGCAAGTTTAACCCTGATATATATACCTTATTTTTTTTTTAATCTTTTGAAAAATAGTCCCTCTTTGTTGGATTTTTGCAAGTGTAGCCATGCATTAATTTTCTTTTAGTAACTCTCTCTCTCTCTCTCTCTCTCTCTCTCTCTCTCTCTCTCTCCTAGCTGAGCAAATCTGGCTCCACCGCCGCGCCCGCGTTGCTTGCTTTTCAATTTTCAATCCATCAGGTTAGAATCAGCTCAATTCGTTATGCCCAAGGCTTGAAAATGAGGACGAGTATCGGATTTTTATTTATTCAGTTCAATTCGTTTTTTTTAAGAAAAATTTAAAATGAGGTCGAAATAACACGCAAATTCAGATGTAAGCTAACCTAAATCTGGTCCGAATCTTTGACACCCTTATCCATCACCCTCGCTCTAACCCTCTAACTCTTTGGTGGTGCGACCATTCTCGAAAGATCCGTGCTCACCATTTACTTATCAATTCATCAATTTTGGGCCCAAGACCCCAATATTAAGAGGCTTTTGATTGCAAATTTAGTATAGTTTTGTATATATTTGATTTGTTCTTGCTACCAAATTTTTTTTTGGGCTATTTGTTTTCATATTTGCCTTCGGATTTTAAAAGAAAAAAAATTCCCTATTTGCTTTAACTTTTAGCATAAACTTGGCAAATTTTTTCTTACATTATTTGAGCAACTCATTTGTTCCTCTCTTGCAACCAAATGCTATACTATATTTCACAATTTTTTTCACTTCTACACTGTACTATTTTTATTATTATTATTATTATTATTTTCAAAGACACTACTCAAATTCAGCTTAATTTGGCATAAAAAAATAATAAAATATATAAAAATGACGAAAAGATAATTAAAAATAGTTTGATAAAAGTTTTCAATGATTATATTATTGAGATTCATTTTACACTTTTTTTTTTTCTTTTTTTCTTTTTTTGCTATTTAACCAATATCTCCGCATAAAGTTACCAAATTTTGTCTAAAATAATATATTTGTCAACAATAATGCAGAAATTAGCAAAAAAATAAAAAGTTTAATAATATCTATGAGAAAAGAAACTAGTAAAAGATAGAAAAACAAAAATATACCTAAAGTACATGCAGTATAGAAATTGATAAAATATATTAATACAGTAGTGTCTTAGAAACAAAAAAAAAAAATAGTATAATTGCACATGAACAAAATATTAAAGTACAGTATAATCGACTATAATTAAGCTTATATATTAGTACTTCTAAATAAGCTTGCCTCCTATCTTTTAGGTTGAATCAAAACAATTCAATTTTTAGACCAAAAAAAAAAGAAAAAAAAAAAAAATCTAGCTTACTGGACAATTGGAAAATGAGATAGGCAAGTTATACAATTTATTCATCTTTTAAAAAAGTAAAAATAACTTGAAATGTGAAATCTCATATTTAAATTTTGAAGTATAAATCAGTAAATTTTTAATCAGCTATGCTAGATTCAGCTAAAAGCCTGTTTGGCAAACCTCTTTATACAGAGTAGTAGGTCAAATTACTCTATTTTTCAAAATTTTCTGTTTTTTTAAGTTAGCCTGTTTGGACTAACCAATTAAGTAAAAAAAAATATTCTTCTGTAATTTTGGAGAAAAAAAAAAACTGGTTAAATCTATTTAAAAAAATATTTTATTTTTCGTGTCACTTTCCCACCCTCCCTTCTTGTTCTCTTTCGTCCTCTTGACTGTCACTCATTAAAAATTTAAAATTTAAAATTAAAATTTGAAATTTGAAATTGAAATTTTTAAAATTAAAATCTAAATTTAAATTTTAAATTTTAAATTTTGAAATTAAAATTCTAAATTCTAAATTCTAAAATTAAAATTTATAATTTTATAATTAAATTTATTATTTTAAAATAATAAAATTTTATGTTTAAAACTTAATTAATATTATAAAATTTTAAATTTTGAAATTTTATATTTGAAATTATTAATTTTAAATTAAATTTTAAAATTTTAAAAATTTTAAATTTTGAAAATTTTTACTTTTGAAATTTTAAATTTTAAATTTTAAATTTGAATTTTTAAATTTGAAAATTAAAAATTAAAATTTTCACATTCAAATTCAAATTTAAAATTTTTAATTTTAAAATTTAAATTCTAATTTTAAAAATTTTAAATTAAAAATTAAAAATTTATATTTTTAAATTTAAATTTTTGTGTTGAAAGCTTAAATTTGAAACAGAATAATTTTTAAAAAATCACAATCCAAACAGTAAAAAAAAAAAAAAAAAAAAAAAAAAAAAAAGAGTAATTTTTTTTTTATAAAGGATTAAATTTTTTAAAATGTTAAATGTAGGATCGTTGGCGCTAACCATTAATTCCAAAAGCTCGAGCTGTTAGAAATATGCAACCAATTCACTTAAAACGTACAGACACAGCGCTTACGGGTCTCGACCAGACTCAACCCATCTGGACGTTGGGTCTATTGTTGGGCCTCTTGCCGTTACGTCTATTGTGGACCGCAGCCCCACTCGACTTATTAGTCTCCTGGGCCTATTGTCACGGGCAGGAGTTAGCGTACAGACACAGCGCTTACGGGTCTCGACCAGACTCAACCCATCTGGACGTTGGGTCTATTGTTGGGCCTCTTGCCGTTAGGTCTATTGTGGACCGCAGCCCCACTCGACTTATTAGTCTCCTGGGCCTATTGTCACGGGCAGGAGTTGGACCTATTTTTAACCCATAAATAAATAACCAACAATTCCCCCCCCCCCCCAACACCTGCACTGTGTGGGAACCCGTGCCACTGGCTCTGATACCACTTGTAGGATCGTTGGCGCTAACCATTAATTCCAAAAGCTCAAGCTGTTAGAAATATGCAACCAATTCACTTAAAGCGTACAGACACAGCGCCCACGGGTCTCGACCAGACTCAACCCACCTGGACATTGGGTCTATTGTTGGCCTCTTGCCGTTAGGTCTATTGTGGACCGCAGCCCCACTCAACTTATTGGGCTCACCCAACTCAACTTATTCGTTTCCTGAGCTATTGTCACGGGCATGAGTTTGACCTATTTTTAACCCATAAATAAATAGCCAACATTAAATACATTATATTATAAACTAAAATTCTATTTTATTTTTCTTTAATTTTTTAAACAGGCCTCTAGTTTTAATAGGTCAATATTCAGCTCATGTTACGGGAGCAATATCCCAGTACTTATTGAGAGGTACACAAAATTCGAAAAAGCTTCTGAACTTCCCTCTTTTTCTGTGACTATAAATAAATTGTGTTTAAACCTTGCATTGAAGAACCATCCAATTAAGGGAGTGAAGGGATACACATGCACTTCTTTTCCTTTTTTATTTTTTATTTTTTTTTCTTTAATTCAAATATGTGACTTAAACGCTCGAGAAGAGACCATAAATCAATCAATTAATTATTCTGAACAGTTGCGAGTGCAAAAAAAGCATTTCAAACAAGAAATTGAAATTTATAAATCTACAAAACCCTCCACAATATTTTGAAAAATTTTAGTTGTTTATGGTCAAAGAAAATAATAAATGGTGAGGAGAAATGTTCATGATAGTGTTAATTAAAAAATGAATCATTCAAATTATAATAAAAAAAGAAAACTCAAGGTAGGTAGGTTGGCCATTTTCCAAATCCATCCCATTTGTCTAATACAAGTGGTCAATTGTGTTCTCCTCATTTTGGGGGAGAATGCATGGTATGGGGGACTTAATTTCCTCATGATGGGCATGCAATAATAGTTTACCATGCATGCATGTGTATATATTAATGCTTTTATTTGGACTTTAACTTGATGAGTGCTTCTTTAGTTCAAATGTAGTTACCAAGCATGGAGACAAAGCAATCATTTTATCTCTTAAAAACGGAAAAGATCAATTCAAAGAGAGTGTGAGAAATCATCTTGCATATAGATTTGGGATTTGTTTGCATTTAATGTGACATTTAGAGATGTGTAGAATTAATGCTATATTTTTAGCAGGTAATTAAAAATGCTTGAACCTAGATAATTTTGATATAATTATCTATTATTATTTCAAAATTTTATTTTTTTATCTGAAGTCTCAATTTATTTGATTTGAATCACGACTCTTTTGAATAAATTTTGAATGCACTATTTTTCATATGATTTAGAAAAGTATACTTTAATAATAACAAGCGATGTTTTTGAATTTTATATATAGTAAAAAAAAATCGTCTCATAGCTAAAATTAAACAACCTGAAATATTGAATGATAAAATTAAAATTTCAAAATGTTCAGCAAGTCATAATTCATGTGATTAAGTGGAGACGATTTGAAAAACGTACATTCCAAAAACTATCTTCGATTCTCCGTAGTTTGCTGGGAATTATAAAAAGAGCGAAATTTGAGAATATTTGGGAAGGAGAGACGTTTATGTTGTAAAGTTTTGAATGTTAGCTCTGAGAACTCGAGAATACTTTTGATTTTATATAGCCTTATTTTATGTTATTGGATTTCGTTTGTTTTGTATTTGTTTTGCTTTGAGGATCAAAAGCTTATCTAGTTCTCTTTTTATTTTCTTGTATGTTCTCTCAAATAAAATATATCATGTGTAATTAAATAATAATAATAATTTTAACATATTAAAAATATATAAAGATAATTTTAATATATTAATAATTACAAAAGTACCTTGTTTATAGTTTTCTAAAGGCTAAATTACAGAAAACCCCCCTCTAATTTTTCGCTTTTCCACTTTATCTTCTTGTTTTTTAAAAGTCGACAATCTGTCCCATCATAATTACCGAAATGTCTTTAGGGGGCAATGCCGTTACCGGAGGGGGTAAAATGACCATTATGCCATTACCTAGATATTGGAGAGAGAGAGAGAGAATGTCTTTTAACTTGTTTCCCGCCATTTATTGAGGGTATTTTGGGTATATTAATTTTTTCTTTTCAAAAACTTGACGGTTCACTCACGGTTTCGTGACGGCGGGGGGATAACTGTATATTTCGGTAATTACGAGGAGACAGATTGTCGACTTTTAAAAGACAGGAAGGTAAAGTGAAAAAGCGGGATATTAGAGAGGGATTTTCTATAATTTAGCCTTTTCTAAATAAAGTTTTATACTCAAAAACACAATGCTAATATTCAAACAAGCTTACACATGAAATATCTGACACTATTTTTTATGGTTGTGTTTGGTTCAGGTATAAATCTGAACTGTTTATTCGAAAAATAGGTATACGTTCAGAAATAAGTATGAGCGAGATTAATTTTATGTCTGGATGAAAATTAAGTTGTTTTCGAGAATAAGAAAAATAACATTTGAATAGTTAAATTAGAACAGTAAAAATAAAAATAATTATAATTTTAAAATAATAATATCTTATCTAATTAATTAACATAAAAATTTTAATTAAATAATAATTTAACTTATTTAATTAATTATTGCTAGATAATAATAAATATTAATTGATAAAATAATTAACAATAATGAGTATTGTTAATTATTTTATCAATTAACAATAATTTATTAAATTATTGTTAATTATTAACTAATTAATAAAATAATTAATAATAACGAGTATTGTTAATTAACTAATTAATTATTTAATAGTTAGATAATTAGTTACTAAAAATAATTAGATTAATTAAAAAAATAATATAATAATTAAAATTATATTTATTTTAATTAAGCTTGTTCGCAGTGAGAATAAATTTGTTCCAAAAAAAATAATGGAATAATAGTTTTAGCGGTATACCAGTTCTAGAAAGACGAAAATTATTATTCTAGTCCATAACTAAACTCGTTTGGAGTACAAAACTAAAACAAAACTTTATTTCAAGTCCCAGACGATACCTATATGTATGGACTCAACAGGTGATACATAATATGAATATATTTCAGGACCATTTTCATTTTGGGCCTTATAAAAGAGTGGTGAACATCAACCTAAATTTAATTTCGATATTACGTCGTCTTTGAAATAAGAAATGCTACTCGTTCATTTCAAAAGATGATGTATGATAGGCATCTCTTTATTTCAGAGTTTATAAAATTTTTAGTATAAAAAATATAAATTTGACAAAATAAAAAATTATTGTTAATTCTTAAACAAGAGAATATAAGATATACATTTTTGTTTAGAGTGTGCTATCACGAATTTATGTGAAATCGTTTGTAAAACTCATGTGATATTTGCTTTCCTGCGCGAAGTGAGCAAGTCTATCTTTTTTCTTGCTAACTTGGATCTACTCACCCTAAGACTAAATGCAAAAAAGAGTTTGATATACTAAATTTTTAAGAAATAGGGGTGGAGACCACATCTGTATATAAGTTTCTTGCCGTCTAACTTAGCTAATAAAAAAATATCAAGTTACGCAAAATTACACGTTAAAAAAAAATAAATAAATTTTCAAAAGATTTATATTTATTATTATTTTTAGAAACTCTAAACAAATTTTGCTCTTTTCAGCAGCATCTGCATTCCCAGTCTCAAAATTTTTAGAGATATTTATAAAAGGTTATAGCAAAATATTTCCAGTGATTTTTTTAAAAAAATTTGGCTGGTTAAAAAAAAAAAATCAGCAGAAATGTTGGTTTCAAAATCATTAAATTATATTATTTTATAGTATAAAATTGCAATAAAATTGATACTGTATGGGGATATAGTCCCCGGAAAATGCTATGTGTACACCCCTTTCGGGGTGTACATCATACACCCCATCCATCTAAGGGTGGGAGTGTGATGATAGATTACTTGATGTGACCCATAAAAAGTATCGCCACTATTAAAATAGTGGAGGTGTATGATGTACACCCCTTCGGAGTGTACAGGTAGCATTGCTCATAGTCCCCATACATTTTTACCAGACTCATAGTTGTCTGCACAGGCTGCACTTCACCTGACGTGCTTTCTTCCCTGCAGCACGCTACTCTCTCTCCTCGATGCAGACAGACTGCAGTCCACATGACCTCCCCTCTACTGCAGGCTCGATTTCCCACCGCAAAGCCCTCTCTCTCTCTCTCGCATTCAATTCCCCCCATAACTATCCACAAAAATATACTAAAATTCTCCCCTCCTCACAGGGAGAGAGAAAGAGAAAGAGAAATAGAGAGAGCGAGGGATGGAACGAGAATCCCTCTCCCACGGAATTCCCGGCGGAGCTTTGAATTCGCTGGCGCTCGCCACTAAACAAATCTTTTCCCCCATCCATCCCCACCTCTTATTATCTCCTCTCTCATCATCATCATCATCATCTTCTTCTTCTTCTGTTTGCTGCGCCTTCTTCGTGTTTGAAGGATTGCGCGAGAGAGAGAGAGGGAGAAATGGGCCGTTTGGGGATTTGCGTTTTGCTCGCTGTGCTCGGCGCTGCTTTCATGATGCTCTTTTCCTCCACCAAAATCGGCGGCGGCAACGGCGACGACGACGATGCCGGTATTCGGCTCTTTCCTTCAAAAATTTGCGGTGCATTTGCAGTTTACTATTTTGTTACTTTTTTTCCTTTTTTTTTTGCGTAGATTTTCTGTAAGTATATGTGGGCTGAAAGGATAGCAAAGTAGTATAAATATAGATTTTACCGTAAAAAGCAAAAGTACTGCATGAACCAATGCACTGAGTGTGGATGGAAAGTACTGATCAATTATTTTAAAAGCTCGAGCCGAAAACAATGGCGCACTCATTATGTACTTAAAAAAGTGTATAAACAGACAATACTCGTGGTCTTCGACTGTCTTTCCGTCCAATCAGCCTCCACCACGGGCAAAATGTTGGCCCCGGTTGCAGGCGGCGGCGAAGGACTTATACCTGAATACATTTTATACATTTTGTAAGATAGGGGTAGTTTGGTAATCTTCAAAAAAAGAAAAAGAAAAAAAAAGAGTAAGATCGAATCTGTAAAATTCTAAAAAATGGACTAGATTTTCAAAAAATTTATGCAAAAAGGTCAAAAAATAGTTTGTGGGTGCTAATGCAAAAAATCTCTCTTTTTTCTTTCAGTAAGAAAAATGCTATTTCCACATCTTTCTGTGTGGAGGTTATGATTTATAAATTTTACACTATCACGTGACAAGTGAAAAAATTTCACCACTTAAATGAATTGGTGTAAATTATACATTCGGAAATAAAGTATATGAATAGCACTGCTACCAGTACTACACCCTCCAAAGAGTATAAATCTTACACTTTTAAACTTAGTTGTTTTACATTTTCAGTTAAATTTATTTTTTAAAAAAAATACTGAACGTAGCAGCAGATAGCGTGTTATGTCTCTCTTTATCTCAAAAAAAAAAAAAATAATAAAAAATAAAAAAAATAAAAAATCATTGTTGTGTTTCATAGATAGACACAGAGTTTATGGCAACTACAAATCAGTGCATATTGTTTGAAATGTGCGAGTACTTTGGAATGGGTAAAGTTCGTTAGGATATGCTTATACGGCAAGATGGTTCTTTTGTTGATGGACTATGTTAACAGAGATTGAGTTGAATGGAGGAATATGATTCTTTGAATCATTTTGTTGTTGGAGAAATCTTTCTAAACTAAGAAAGCTGAAATTGATACCCGCAAAAGTCAATGTAATGAAGTAGCTACACCAAAATAAATCTTAGGGTGAAAATTGAAGCAATTTTATAAGCAAGTGGGTTATTGGGGACATGGGATAAAGAGCAAGGGGGATTTATGTAATTTAGCCTAAAGTAAACGGCAAGTGATTGGTAACCCGATTGAAGCTAAAATTGAAGTTCAGGCATCAATTACAGCAAATTGTAGTTGGGCAGACTAAGTAAAGCCTTATGATAAGTTCAGTGACTGATGATGTAATTCGCCTTGTTTTGTGCTACTTACATTGAGTTGCTAATTTCCTAAATTAGGAATTTAGATTTAATTTTTTGCGCATGTGGGTTAATGTACAACTATTTTCTTTTTGTAGTTAGCATATACTATTTGTTCCAAGTAAGCGAAAAGATGTAGTTAGTATGTTCTACTCAATCATTGTAGTCATTTGAAGGGCAAATATACACTAAAACTCCCAACTTTTCGCTGCTTTATGGTAAAGTGAGATAGTTGTTACATTATGATTGTCTTTTCTGTTGGCTATTTATGTATGGGTTAAAATAGGCCCAACTCTCTGCCCCGTGACAATAGGCCCAGGAGACTAATAAGTTGAGTTGAGTGAGCCCAATAAATTGAGTGGGGTTGCGGTTCACAATAGATCTAACGGCAAGAGGCCCAATAATAGACCTAACGTTCAGGTGGGTTGAGTCCGGTCGAGACCCGTGGGCGCTGTCTGTACGCTTTAAGTGAATTGGTTGCGTATTTCTAACAGCTCGAGCTTTTGGGATTAATGGGTGGCGCTACTTATAGTTGGCACCCTTTTTGACAACTTGGATGTTGCTCGTGGTGTCTCTGCACTGTAATTCTATTCATTTTTCAAACATTAAGAATATGTAGTTTACTTTATCCACATTAATATCTTCGCCTGTGGCCTGAACCTTGCAGTTAAACTGCATTCGGACTTGGACTCTGCAAACCGTGGAGTGTTTTTTATGCTTGCGCATGTTGAAGATATTGGATCGATGATAACCAACAGAAAATTGAAGGTACGTGTTTTGCGATGCAATTTTTTCGACTAGAGGGGTAGATGTTTAATCTTCAAATCCGAAATTAAAACTAATGCTACTAGCCAACGAAGCTTCATGGGTTTATTTATTGAAAGTTAACTATTTTTACACATAACATAGCAACTCGGTCTTCAAACCAACATAGTATGAGAGTTATTTCTAAGCTAAGCAGATGCGATTTCCATAAATATGTTTCTTTTCCTTGAGTTGCTCTGGAGTTATAGGGGCTTTCCTCTGATGACACTTGTAGGCAAAATTACTTACATATCCTCTAGCTACCTAAAATATTGTTGGTAAACGCACACAACTTAGGTGAACAATGGACCATTTTGAGTCGGCTACCTAATCTTTCAAATTCTTGATTTTGTTACCCGATCTTTCAATTTGTTTGATTTGAGTGAGTCTGGTACTTCGACTTAAAAATTTAAGTTAATCCTTTGCTTTAATGAATTTATGGTTGAGATAATTGTATAAAGTATACTAATTAAATCTATAAAGATTAACGACACATTCAAATTTTGAAGTCAATATGTTATTGACGGATTCAAAGCAAATAAATTGAAATATTAGACAATAAAATCAAGATTTTAAAAAGTTGGGTATCCGATTCAAAACAGTCCGCAGTTCAGGCGAGTTCTGTGGGTTTTTACCACTGTTGTATTTACCCTTCGGAAACTGCAATGTAAAAATTGCCCTTGTAACTGTTGGTAATATTCATAGGTACCGTTAGTGGTAATGGTCACTATTTCTGTCCGGACATTCTTCGCTAAAACACCTCATTGAATCCACCGCAAGGGCATATACGAAAATAAACAGAATATTTACCGGGGCATTTTTACGACGACTGTAATTGGTATGTAGGAAATTGTCTCTACTCTTTACAAAATGCGCAAAAGTAGTAACGAATGATGAAAAGCATGCAATGCATCTCTTGCAGGAAAGGAGTCAGAGAATGAGGGCCGATAGAGGTGCAGCTCATGACTTGGGAGGAATAGAAACGGAAGACTACCCGCAGTTCGACCCGAGCCCAAATTCGAAGGCAATGGTAAAAGCCGGACCGATCGAGCATGGAACTCCTCTCATGCCGTATATCCCGCGACCAGCCCCTCCTCTCCACCCAATAACACCTCCTCCTACCAACCCCAAGCCCGGGTCCCCTTAAACCGCTCGCCTGCCTGCGATGTTTAAACCTGCATAATATGACACCTATGGAAACTGTTTTGTTGTTGCATGACTACTTGTAATATGCTTGTGACATACAAGATCTACTATGCTGCTACGAATGTAATATATAAATCCTTATTGTGAACTAGTTACCTCTCTATCTCTATCTGAATTTTCTGTTTATCGGATGTTCCGGTGTTCCGGTGTTCGATGCAGATTGTTAATTGCAATCTTTTTATTACCCTGTTTCTGATCTAGCAGTGTTTTTCTTCAGTAAGAATATATTTTTAGATAGAACATCATCAGATTGTAAAAATCAGATTTAGTGTAGATGTATGTGGAAGCATATACTTCAATTGATGCTTTTTACATTGCTCTTAGAAGGGTTCTTTGTGTGTTTATGCGTGTGTTAGAGATCAACTTGAGTGATCACCATAAATAGAAAACGAAAAGTCACCAAACAGTGCAGGAGAACATCTGGGAGTGCAACAACATTAATATTTGTTTATTTATCTATTGATAGGAATTGATATGGTATTCGACTACAACAGCAACTTTTCAACCTTCTCCCTATTTTTGGACTAAAATTTTACATGCTGCAGTGCTAATAACCAGGAATTAAAGAGTAGGAAACAATCCTGGTAGTTATTAGTGCTCAATGATGTGTCACAACAAAGAGGAGAAAACAATGTACCAACTAGAGAGGGGTCTTTAAATCTAATCATGGTGCATGATTAACGGCATTTTGTTGCATTTTGTTACTTTGTCATCATCATTAGTTGATTTCTTTTTCCATTATCGCAAATGCGACGATTTGATGTTGTTTTCCTGCACATCATTTTCCAAATTAAGGATTCACAAACAAGCAAAGGTGATCACCTTTTAGTTTACTCTTCAATTAATTGATAATTGGGTCTACATAGCCCTGCACATTTCTTGCTCTGCAGATGATGAATGTGTGCAGCACTAAATGGTGTTTCATAAGGATATTTTTTCGCTGATTAAGCGGAAAAGAGTATCATGCATGGTAGTTATGCTACAATTTTTGTTAGTTCTACTAATGATTTTGGTAGGAAAGAGTACAATGAAACACGTAAGGAGTTGAATATATATTTATATTTACAGATTGAGAATAGAAATAAAATTTATAAGCACAGAGTTCGGGGATTAGGGATTGAATTTACTTATCCTAGTTAACTTTTATCTCTTGATAAAAGCTACAATAAAACAACTATTGCTGCAGCTGTTCTATTTGCGAGTCGTTATGTTACACATAGCTGTTAATCTCGTATGAGATTTTAGCTTGATTTAGATAAGTGTTCGACTATTTTCCATTAGATTAGGTTGTGTTTTTTGGTTGACTATTACCTTCCGAGTAGTGGTTGTGTGGAGAAATAAGTTTACACTCGGTATTTTTTATCCGTTTAATGAATTGTACGGAGAATCATTCTGTGTGCTCTACAATCAAAGGAAAAAAAAAAAGAAAAGAGATAAAGCCTACAATAAATCAAGCTCTTTTGAGGTACAAATAATTAGTATAATATGACACATAACAATAGAATAAGGCTCTACTAATGTTGAATATATTGCTTCAAGTACATTTGATTAGTATAATATGGCACCAAACGGTAGTTAAAGGTCCAGTAATGATTCTAGTCATAATTCTTTAATTAGGGAGGGATATAACAAGCAATTATTCCTAGCATGGCCAAGTTATCATGTTTATGCTGAAGTTGATCCAGTGGTTATGACTAGAATAACTAATTATTCTAGTCATAATTAGTTATGCTCTAGTGAAAGGACAAAGGATAAGTGAAATGTTCCGCTTGTTCTTGTACTATATATCCTCATATTGCTGATACTAAGAGTTGGTCTTTAGACTTTTAACTCAGCACTTTAGTTCTTGTGTTGTTAAATGATCATTTAATCTGAATTGTAAGATATAATTGTACATGTATCCAAGGGCCAAAAAGTTGAAAGCAGTTGCATCCAAAAGTGGTCTAGCGCACCTCCATTTCATCCTATGTCGAATGAAACAAGTAAGTGAATCATTTATAGTGTGAGAAAAAGATGGTTGTTTTATTATTAGAAATATAGTCTTCTTAAATGAACAATAATGATTAAAATGTAAATATTCGAAATTTGAATTCGAAACCTAGCTAGTTACTTTACATTTATAGCTAAAAATTTATTTTAAAAATAAACAAAGCAAGTAGACATAAACATACTACCTTTCTCTCTCTCTCAAAAAAAAAGAAAAGAAAAACAAAACAATGACTAAAATGTAGTACATATATGAAAGTCCATAAACTTGTCACAGAGACAGCATGTTGCAATATTTGGAAAGTACATGGCAATCACATTTTTACCCCAAAAAGTAGATCAACTCTGTGTCACTGTCCCTTCTGTAAAGGGTGGCAGCAGGAAGTACCCAATGTACAAAAAGGTTGCACTGTTGGAAAGGAGATGAGAAACCTCTTTGATAAAAGAGAGGGCTTAGAATAAAGCTGCAGTATTTTTAGGGCTCTGTGTTCACAACTCTTTGGAGCTGGATACTGCAACAATTGAGGCCACAGCAATGTATAATTCCATCTCTCTCTCTCTCTCTCTCTCTCTCTCTCTCTCTCTCTCTCTCTGGGTTGGCTTGGTCACTCCAAATACATATTAAGGTATTGAACTTTGCTTCACAAATTATTCGCATCAAGCACACAAATTAAAACAAAATCAGAAAACGATACAAAAGTAAATCTCAAATGCACGATAAAAAAATAAACAAATAAATTTACGTAAAAAAATTTTTGTAGAAAAAAAAAACACGAACGAAAAAGAAGAGCTCTACTATATGAAGAAAAAGAGGGAATACAATGTTCGGATTACATCGCTCGATCTCTTTACGGATTTTTTTTTAGTGGATCTGATCCGTACTGCCGGGGGCGGTCCGAGCCCTCCGTTTCTACCACAGACATCTATTTTTTTTTTTTTCAAAATTTTACTAAATTTTATCGTCGCACCACAAAGCCATCGGTAAATTAAAAATATAATATCGAAGCGATTTTTAATTTCAAAGTCAAATTAACTCTACTTACAAAATTATTCTGATTTAATATATATTGCCGTTGTTATCATTGTTCTTCTTTTCAATATTCTTTTTCCTCTTTTTAAAAGTCAAAATTTTAAGATTATTTTCGTCTTTTGAAAGATTATATATATACTAATTAAATGTGTTGTCTTTTGGAGTGTAGCTTAATTGTTCTAGCAGATTCATATGAACTGTTGTTAGCTCACCAAACTCCTACAACAAATTTTTTTTTTAAAAAAAGAAAGCTAATTAATTAATAGGCTCCATATTCCCACCACCTAATTTTTTTTGCTCACACCTAAAAAATATTAGTTATTTTTATAGTTCCATTAAATATATATATATATAGTTTTTTGTACTTTACTTGGACTCTTTTGACTCAATAGTATTATGTGACTCATATGGTGGGGAATTGATTTAAATTAACCATGACCACGCGTAACCGTGCATGGGAGTTTCAAATTGGCTCTAATATATGTCGTATTATCTAAAAATTAATCATACAGCAAAGGACCCAATCTCGTAGTTTCAATACATTTTACCAAATATATATATACACGTACTACAACTAAATAGGAGAGTCTCTTACATTTTTATAAAACAAAACCTGCTTGTTTGGGATCATTAACACTCATTACAATATATCTGATTAAATGATAAATGATAATTTATTTTTAAAAAAATTTAAAATTTTAAAACATTTTGGATAAAATAATTACAACTATTCTACTGTTCACTCCTATATTCCTTTAGAGTGTGTTTGGTTGACCGTAAAATATAATAAAAATTATTTTTCGATTTGAAAAATTATTTTTTGTCCATTTGTTTAGTCATAAAATTCTTTTTCTGAAAATTACTTTTACGGATATGAAAAAATAGTGTGATTTTGTTTTCAGCCGAAAATTAGTGAAAAACAAAAATGCAAGCTTCCATTTTTTTTTTTCATCGAACTAAATAAATATAATTTTTTTTTCTTTCAACCAAATATTAATAAATATTGATAAAAAATTAATTTTTTTTTCTATAATTAAACCAAACACTACAAAATATAAAATATTTTTTTATTAAAAATTATCTTTTACGATTTTATGTGTAATCAAACACTTCCTTAACCACAAATTTTTATTTTAAAAAATAAAAAATAAATACGATATCAAAAGAGAGCTAAATCATAAGTTATTTTAGAAAAAAACTCATCAGCAACTTAATTAATTATGTGCAGCTTCTCCTTTGTCTCCACTTGTGGCTATATTAATTAAGATCTCATTGTCACAATTAAAGTACATCACTCCACGTTCCTCAACAGCAACACATTAATTAACAAACCCGCTAGCTTCCAAAACAAACAAATAAGTAAATTAATAACAAACCCGAATCCGATAACATGCGTCAGCTGCATGCATGGATCCTTATAGCACGTGCGTGGAGCCAAAGCTGCGTCTCCCTCGTCCTCTCTTCATGTAATTATCCCTGTTCATGCACAGTGAGCTCTTTGTACGTACTTACTTGATAGACACAGAGAGCTTGTTGAGTGGTGTTTCTTTATTTGCATACATCGTCGCTTACTTACGTTGCATGATTTAAATTACGTACAATTCCTACCTCGGAGCCATCCATAATATAATTGTCAAGTGATTTTATTGACAAAGCTGGGGCTTTGATGGTGATTGAATGAATTTTTTAATTCAGTAAATCTATTAATATGCTGCTACGGCTATATTTAATATCACTTTCTGAAATTAGTAAGCCTCGATCAAAATTAGAATTTAGTAATTATTATAAATATACTTTTTTATTATTATTAATTTGGTTTGTAGATAAAAAGATGTACGGATATATTTTTAGAATTAGAGTTTTACGAAATAATCATATTTTCAAAATTATAGTTTTATGACGTAAGGTTTTAAACCGAAAGAAGAGTGGACAAGTTTCTAACAAATTCCTATTTAATCCTACTCCTAGAAACTTTAAGGTCCTGTTTGGTAGGAAAATAAAGGAAAAATAACCCTCTTTATTTTCTAATTCTTTCCAAATAAGAGGGAAAAAGTATAGGGATAAAAGTTTAAAATACTCTCTGCTTAACGGATTATTTCAGAATAATTCGTTATTTTCTATTCCACTTCCTACCTGGAATAAGATTTATACCTAGGGGCAATGAATGAAATTTTTTTTTATTTTTTGCTTTAGCTTTGCTTCCTATCTAAGACTATATTTACTAAAATATACTATTTACTACTTATGTTTACTAATTTTATTTAATAAAATATGCTATAAAATATAAAAAATTATTTTATATTTTATTTACTAATTATGTTTACTAATTTTATTTACTAATTATTATTTACTAAAATATACTATAAAATATAAAAAATTATTTTATTTAGGTAAGATATAGTTTATTAACAATTAAATTGTCATTTTAATTAATTTATAATAATTAAAATTAATTTATATATATATAAGGTAAGGGTAAAATTGGTATTTTGATAAAAAAATCTATCATCTTTTTCTACTATTCTCTACTATCCCATAATTTTAACCGAACATAATTTTTTTTATTCCGGAGAATACCAATTTTTGAACCTAATTTTTTTTATTCCGGAGAATACCAATTTTTGAACCAAACGCAATTTAACTTTTATATTATCCCGAAATAGCAAACTATTTCAGATATAAAAAAATTTATACCTCTTAAATTTATATCCGAACCAAAAATTTATACCAATTATTAGAGGCTATTAATCATTCGACATCAGCACCAGCACCAGCATCAGCAACAGCACCAGTAGTCTTTAAATTTCGATGCTTTAAGCAAAACCTCTAATAATAATTTTTTTTTTTTTTTTTAGAGCTTGACTAATTGCAAAGAATAAATCAGTAAAATATCAGAAAAAAAAAAAAAAAAAGGTTATGTTCTTTACGTGTGTCTCCCTTGTCCTCTTCATATAATTATTTCTGTTCATGTACAGTGAGCTCTTTGTACGTATTAGTATAAAAAGAGAGCTTGTTATGTGGCGTTTCCTTATATGGATGCATTTATTCTCACTTACATGCATGATTTTAATTACAATTCTTACTTGGGAGCCATCTATATATATATAATACAATTGTCAAGTGATTTTATTAACAAAAACTGATTTTGACTGAATTTTTTAATTCAGTAAATCTGATATGCTGCTACTTCTAAAACCCGTTATGTTTACTATTACTTTTTAAAATTAGTAAGCCCTGATGAGAATACATAGTTGAACATAAAATATAGTCGAGCAATGAGCTTCAACCCATTAGCTCACTCCCATGCTATCTGAAAAAATCAAAATAATACTACTTTAATATTTACTAAATTTATGAACAAGTGAAAAAATTGTGTTTTAAAATTAATGTTGTACTCTGGGCTATTTCTTACTTTTGGCCCGGTTCAAAAGTTAAATCAAACCAAAAGTGGACTTTAAAACAAACAGTAATAAAAGTTGTTGTCCTGTTATAACTGGTTCTGGTGTCACATTTAGGATCTGTTTGGATGCACGGTATAAAATTATTATGAAATTTATAAATTATAATTTTGATCTAAATAAAATAGAAAATTTTATAACACTAAAAAATCGCACGGTTTAAATTTTAAATTGTTTGGATGCATTTGGTAAAATTTCACAAAATTTCTTCCAATTTAAAATTTTTAAAAATAAAAAAATATTTATTTTATATTTTAACATTTTAATATTAACAATTGAATAATATAAAATTAAAAGTTAAAATTTTAAAATTTTATATTTAAAATTTGAAATTTGAATTAAAATTTTAAATTTAAATTTAAAATTTCAAACTAAAAATTTTAAAAAATGAAAAATAAAATCTAAATTTAAATTTTAAATTTTGAAATTAAAAATTCTAAACCGTAAAATTAAAATTTATTATTTTAAAATAATAATTTTTAATGTTTAAATTTAGATTTAGATTTTATTTTTTAGTTTTAAAAATTTTTAGTTTCAAATTTTATATTTTAATTTTAAATTTCAAATTTTAAATTTAAATTTTAAATTTTAAATTTTTAGTTTTAAAATTTTAATTTTTTAAAATTTGAATTTAAAATTAAAATTTTAAATTTTAAATTTTAAATCTTTAAAGATGAGCAAAATGCGAAAGAGGGCGATGAAGAAGTCGGGAAATATGAAAAAAATTTCGCCGGTATAACCACTTTTCTTTATTTTTCAAAAATATTTCGAAACATAAATAATACGCTGTATTTTTTTTTACTGAGCCCTCCAAATAGACTAACTAATAAACAATAACACTTTTTAAAATACAAAATAAAATAACCTAAAATTCTGTTTTGAAGGTTTTCTAAACAGACCCTAAGTAGGGTAAATATATCCTTATCCGTACATATTTTTAGAATAATTGATTATTACTTATAATACACATTCATACTATAAAAATAATATTTTTAATCACTACATCCCCAAACTAGGCCTAAAAGCATCAAGAATTTATTCTTAATTTGAATTATAATAGTACATCAATATAATTATGTGTTGAGTACAATTCCTTTGTATGGTTCTAGTAATGTTTTTTTAAAATATTTAAAGTATTTTGAAACTTGTTTGTCAATATAAAAAAAACTTGTTAATTCAGCTGTGATATTATTTTTAGGTTAGAAATGACTTTTATAGCATGATGTGGCATGTTGTAATAATATACAAGATTTTGTATTCAACAAGGAGATCAATAGGAGAAAAAAAAATGAAAAAGAAAAAGAAAAAGAAAAAGAAAAGGAAAAGGAAAAAATAGACCCATGCCAAAGTGGTCCAAATTAAGATGATTTAGCATTTTGATGATGCGTGTGGTTTTCTAGTCATGTTGCATGTGCACTGGTCTTGTTAATTGGTCCCCCTAGATTGGATCTTCATTAAGCAACCATCCTTTTTTAAGAAAAAAAAAATT
The DNA here is from genome assembly GCA_029204045.2 of Tillandsia leiboldiana. Taxonomy (NCBI): domain Eukaryota; kingdom Viridiplantae; phylum Streptophyta; class Magnoliopsida; order Poales; family Bromeliaceae; genus Tillandsia; species Tillandsia leiboldiana. The sequence continues at coordinate 27,241,076 of CM055075.1, read as the reverse complement.
TCTCAAAAAAGTTATGTTAAATATAATGAACCAATCATTACTCTTCAAAAATGTTAAGCTATATCATACAACAACATATCTAATATAAAATCAAATTAAATTAAAAAAAATATAAATAAATAAAAATTATGTTAAATTATATAAAATAATTATTAATTATTCTTCAAAAATTTAAGCTATTGCTATCAGAAAATACTGGTTCTAATATTTTTTTTTTTCTTTAGGTTGATTTATATAAGTTAGGTTAGTTACCATACATGTTTATATAATGACAAGGTAACTACATGACTAGAATGTTTGTTTCCCTGCTGATGGAAAAAGCCCCACATCTCATGCTTCTCTTTGATTTGTTTGCTTTTGCTTCTTCCTGCTTTCTATGAAAGCTGCAATGTAGAGCCCCCCTTAATTAGCCACCTAAGAAAGGCCACATCTTTATCACATCAAAGTATATATATTGTGGGGCTAGTGCACCCAACTCTCCTAATTCATGCATGCTTTTGAGAAAAGGGACCAACCCTAATTAACTAAGTTTATATAAACTAGTAATGATTATTATAATAAGCTTGGCCTACATTGGTAGAACCACTGTGAAAATAGTTAAAAAGTAAGAAATTTTTCCTAAGAAGAGAATTGTGTTACTTGTTTGCTTTGATATTCGTGGTAGTTCTAATTAACGAGAGTAGTCCTTAATTATGAAATTACCACTAAGAAAAATAATATTTAAGAATTTTTTTATACTTAATGATATTTAAAAGCGTCTTAATATAATCTAGCGACGCATTTAAAAATATCGGTTAAAATATCGACAAATAAAGAACCGTCATGTATATACCGACGCTTATACCAAGTATCGGTAAAATATCTTCTGACGCTTTAAAACATCAAAAAATTATAATATAATAAAAAATTTATATAATAATATTTTTTGAAGTATCGATATTTATTATATTATAAAGACGTTTGGAGACGCTTCCCTCAAAAGATTAAGCATTTTTGAATGGATGATCTCCTGAAAAGTTGGGGCGTCATGGTTGATATTATAGTCAATTAGCATCCAAAAATATGAGATAAGTTCGTGTGTGTGTATATATATATATATATATATATATATATATATAGTATAATAGGATTAAATTTTTTAATCCAGTTAATTATAGTATTTTGTGCGGTAGTTAGACTCAAGAAATTAAAAAGATTAAGCACGTTAGAATTAGAGTAGTACTAAAATGAATGATTTTCTGAAAAATTGAAACGTCACAATTGGTATCAGAGTCAATTACCATCCAAAAATATAACATGAGTTTCAACTGAGTCAGAATTCGAACGCAGCTTTCCGACTAATGACCATTATGAATGAAGCACGATTCCTCATCAGGGATCAAACATGGAGAAGCAAACTTGCGAGGAAAAACCGAGCAAAAAATAAACTTCTATAAGCATAGTTCAACACCAAAGATTAAGGAGCAAAAATAAACTTTTAAAAGTGCAGTTTGAGCTGTTAGAAAAAGCTTTGAGAAGAAGCTATATATAAGCAAGAATTTAATAAAGCTTTCTCTTTTGGGTCCAAAAGCTTGCCATATATAGCTTTACAATATTATATCTAATTTTCTAGTTTTTAGATAGATAAGTGATTTACAAAGAGTGTGAATGAATTGACAACTACATTAAAATGCTATTCTAACCAACTTAAAACAATGACCCTAACTAATTAACTACTAACATCAACTTACATATTCTTAGTACTTTTAAATTACATTGAGTAGGTAACGTAACCCTCCCTCCCTCTTGAATACACTTAAATTTAGCCCATTAGTTGAGGCCATAAGCAACCAAACCACCAAAATACAAGTCTAGGTAGCATGTGACTATGACTTGTCATCAAGAATTAATTTCTCTAATTTTTTAATAGAAAATTGCGTGTGTGTATATTTTATATTTTATTTATTTTAAAATATGTTAAATTTTATTAGTCATTTTGAAATAATTATTGAAAAAAAATTTACTTTTGAATAGATGAAATGTATATCTTACACGTTTTTATCTATGTCATGTCAGCGTGCATGGACTCCATTTTATATTTTTCCATTAATAACGTTTCAAATTGTTTTTGGTTTAATTTCCACATTTGCCTGTTTTAGGCTCATGTTTCTGAATCATTTTTATTATATTGTTTTTTTGGATAACATATTTCATCTTTTCTTTCCATTATCACTTTATAATAATAATTTTTATATAAAAAAGGATAAAATTATTAGGTAGTATAGAGATTTAGGGTGTCTTTGGTTGGCTGTAAAATGTGCTTAGAATTATTTTTCGTGTGTTTGTTTAGCGGTCAAATTTATTTAGAAAACTATTTTATGTGTTTTTGTTTTTTTGTCAATTTTTGGTAGAAAACAAAATTTTAATATTTGACAAAAAAAAATTTCTTAATATTTTTTTCATTCAATTTTTTTATTGAACCAAATAAATGTAAATTTTTTTTTTCTTTCAGCCAAACAAATACTGATGGAAACTTTTTTTTTTTTTCTATACAAACCAAATATTACAAAAATACAGTTTTTTTCTACCAAAATTTTAAAATAAAAAATGTTTTTTTCACCATTTTATGTACAACCAAATAGTACCCTCTTTGACTATGTTTTGATTGTAAATATTTTGTTAAGTATTTTTTTGTTTTATTTACTCAACATTGTTTACAAGCAGAATTAGATGTGGCATACTATATTTAGTTTTAAAATTTTTTTTTTTAGCGTAAGATAAGTCATCTTGTTGATAATTTTAAATTATTTTTTTGGAGTTAGATAAGTTATCTCAATGATAAATTGTACTATCCTAATAAATTATAGATATAAAAATCTTGCAAAGAGAAAAAAATTAAAAAATCAAATTCTTATTTATAATATATAAATTAGGCTAAATTATAAAAAATTCTATGTAAATATATTTTTAATTTTTTTTAAAACTTTTAAAATTTTATATTTTATTTTATTAAAAATTCAAGTTGATAAGAATTCCGTTACTATTCCGTACATTTCTTATAATTTATACTGAAAATATATTAAAAATAACATAAATATATTAAAAATTATTTTTTTATATAAAATAAAAATAATTCGGTCATTTCACTTTCTTTATTAGCATCGTATCTTTCTGAAAATATTTTTTAAAATTTTAATAAAATAAAATATAAATTTTTAAAAACCAGAGAAGAAAGGTAAAAAAAAAAAAAAAAAAATTACACAAAAATTTTATGTAATTTAGCTTATAAATTATCATTAGATAACTTATCTGGAAGTCCTAATGGACCATTTTGTGGTCCATAGCTGATGTGGTGGACCATGCTCACCAAAATAATTCTCTTATAAAGACACAATTTTCTTATGTTGTGATTCAGATTGCTAGGATCTTACACAAAAGCACACTATATGACAAGAATTCAAGTTTAGTTGGATTTATATTTAAATACAACAACCTTATATAAATTTTGAATTTTATTAGGAGATTCACACTCCTACTTATGACGTTTTGATGTGTTATAATAAAAGCCAAAAATATTTAGTTCGTCGATATACAAATATTAAAAAAAATAAATAAAAAGAAAAAAATAATTATATAAATATTTATATAGTTCAGATATATCTTTACGAGTATAAATAGAGTAAAGACTTTAATTATAACCAGCATGTAGTACAAAATGTGTCTTTCTCGTAAAATTTTAATTCCAACTTATACCTAAAACTTTTTCTCATTCGTTGTATTAAATATATAGAATAAAAGGTATATTTATATTAGTGCATTAAATATATAGAATAAAAGGTATATTTATATTAATGACTAAAATTTAATAAAACTTTAGTAAGATTAGATATAATTCTAGCTTAACTTAATAGATTGATCGAAATAGAATAAAATTAAAAATTCTTACAGTTCAAGAATTCAAAACTTATCTAGCAATCTTCATCTTAGCTTGAATTTTCTATTTTTTACATCAAAATCTGAAGATTTCTTAAGTGTTGTGGCACATACAAACCAAATTTATAAAATATTAAATTTAATCATCTAACGAGACTTAATGAAAAAATTTGGATTTTTGAAATGCCTATTTTCTCCTCTAGTGTAGCATTTTGCAGGTCCTGTTGAATCAAAATGGCTTGTATTTTAACTTGTCGAAAATCAAAACTATTAAAATAATCAAACTTCTTAATCTCAAATTTTATCATGTTAACCTTTAACATCCAAATGAAATGACCGAATTCTTATTTGTTATGATAAAAGCAAAAAAAAATTAATTTGTCGGGTACGTAGTACCAAAAAAATAATTGAGAAAGAGAAAAAAAAGAAAACATACAAATATTTATATACTTCAACCACAAATGTACATATGAAGCAGAAACTTTAATTATAACCTAAGGCTATCTTTCTTTAGGGGTTAAGAGTTTAGCTACTATGCTATCGATAGCATCAAGTATTTGGTGCTATTAAGTTTTCTACTCTTAGATCAATACTTTTGATCATTTTTATTCGTTAGATTTTACTATTTTTTCAACCATCCATTAAACTCAAGAGGCCCACTATTATCTCAACCACACATCTTTTAATCCAAAGGTTAAAAACTTAATAGCACTAATAACTTGGTGCTATTAATAGCATTCCAACCTAGCTTTAATATTCTTAGAAATAATTTTTTTATTTTTGGAATAGCTATTTATTATGGGATAGACAAAAATAAGTTTAAGTTTAAAATTGTGTTTGGTCAAAAAAAAAAAAAAAATTCTTAAGAATAGCTAAAAATATGTTTGGCAGTTATCTCAAAAATAAAATAATGATAGCACCAAGCACTTAAGCTGCGTTTGGTTCGGGTATAAGCGAAAATTGGTTATTCCGGGGATAGGTATAAGTTCAGGTACAAGCAAGAATTATAGTAATTTTGTGTTTGATTGAGTATAATGATTATACCGGAATAAGAAAATTTGTATTTGATAAGTTAAAGAGGAATAAGAATAATAGAGAGGATTAAAATTTATAAAATAAAATAAAAAAACTTAAAATTTTATAATTTAAAAAATTTTAATTAAAAAAATAATAATAAGCAACAGGTAGAACAGCTGTTCCACCTGTGGGTGTAACAGCTGTTCTACTCTTATACCGGAATAATCTGGTATGAGGGGAACAGCTATTCTCCCACACTTAAATACTGTTTTGGGTATAAAGGGGGGATAACCCCCTTATCCCCCCTTATACCGGATGCCAAACGGGCCCTTTAGGCACCGTTTGTTTCGGGGCTAGAACAGGGAATAAGAGGTTTATCCTCCTTATTGTACCAAACGCACCAAGAATTATTCGGTACAGTAGTTCTAATACAAGCAGAATAAGCTGGAACAACAGTTCTTATCTATTATTTTATAATTTATTTTTTTTTACCAAACTACCCATCCTCCCCTCCTTTTTCTCTTCCCAATACACTCTCATCATCACAAATCCCTCTCTCTTCTTTCTCTTTTTTCCTTTCCAATACACTCTCATCATCACAAATCCCTCTCTCTCCTCTCTTTCTTTTCCTTCCCAATACACTCTCATCATCACAACCTCTTTATTCTTCTTATTCCTCATTCTCATACCAAACACAAAATCTCTTATCCCTGGAATCGAACCAAACATTTTTTCACTCTTGTTCCGTACTTTATACCTATCCCCAGAATAGCTAGTTCTGGCTTATCCCGTTACCAAACGATACCTTAGTGTTATTAAGTTTTCTGCCGTTAGATTAATCCCTTTGATCATTTCTATCTCTTAGATCATATTATTTTTCTAACCAGCTATTAAATCTAAAAGGTCTACTATCATTCTAGCCATACATCACTTAATACAAAGATTAAAAATCTAATAGCACTAAAAACTTGGTGTTATCAATAGCAGCTTAGTAATCTAGTTCTATATATATATATATATATATATATATATATATATATATAAACAATACAACATAAATTTTTTTAACATATTATGTTATAATACATGCTATTTTATTTATAATAATAATAGTAGTAGTTCTCTACTAATAACAATAACAATAATAAATATTATTATTACTACTATTGTTATTAAAACTATTTAAAAATTAAAATAAAATATTATTATTATTAATTATTTTTTTTAATATTACTTAGAATTTGAATTTATCTAAATTAATTCAGTTTGATCGGAATAATTGTTTCGACTTTTTTTTTAAAATATTTGACGGAATAATAGACTTTTTTTTTTAAATATTTGACGGAATAATAAAAATAAATTTTTTTGCCCCTAATTTATTCACAAATCAAATATAGTCTTAAAATTCTAGCCTCAAAATGCATTGAATAAATAATATAATTATATAAGTTACATCTTATAAGGTTATAAATAATTTTAATAAAATTAATACATAACTGCAACTTAATAGATTGATCGAATAGGATTAGAAAATTTTACGTAGGAAGCACTTCAAAGCTGGATAGATATATAATTCATTTTCATTTATATTGTACAAAAAAATAAAATAAATTTTTCTATATCTAAAAATAAAAGATTCAATTAAAGATTCCACACTTACGTGGAGTAATCAACTGAAAAATAAAGGACCAGATTCAGAACAATTTGAAAGTCCTTCCAATTTGTACTTTGCATTTTATCAATTAACAAATAGGAATAATTTTGTTTAACTCCCTATAAATATATCGAATAGTAAAAATATTTCTACACAGTTTTAATTTTTATATTTATTCTTTCAAAATTTTAATAATTTTAAATATATTTTTTATAATTAAAAAAATATAATTAACTATAAATAAAATATTTAATTTTTTTTTTTTAATATTATAGCTCCCCCCGAAATCAAAATTTTCCACCTCTCTTCATCCTCTTTCCTTTTCTCTGTCGCTCGTGCTAGTTAGTTTTCAATGTAACTGCTTCATTTAGTAAACAAAAATGAGTGAAAAAAATATTTTTGTACGATTTTAACCATTAGAAATTTTGGACGAACATATTTGTGATAATAAAATTAATATTTTATTTATATTAGGTTAAAAATAAACAGTAAACTAACAAATTATAGAGATAAATATGAATATTACTGAATTTTTTAAAAAATAAATATAAAAATTTAAACTTAAATTTTGTAAAAATATATATGCTATTCGAGGGAGTCGTATACGTAACAATTATGTACTTATATTATTATAGAGCAATGTTACTCATACACTCCAAAAGGTATATTTTACTCAAGGTGAGGTATATTTTACTGATCATTTTAAAATAATCAATAAAATTTACTTCATTCCAGAATAAATAGAATATAAAATATATATATATATATATATATATATATATATATATATATATATATATATATATATATATATATATATATATATATATATTTTTGGAGGACAAGTAGCATTTTTTTTATTATATAATGAGTCAATTAGGTAAATATGTATAGATACCCCTGAGCTATATAGGCTGTTTGGATATGCACCTAAAAATTAATGAAGACCATTATGAAATTCCTTCTAAACTTTTTTTTTTTTTTTGAATTGGCATCTCAATTTTTACTTTCATTAAGAATTGAGTGAAATGCAAATTAAAATAATTTTTAAATTATCTGTAACTCTTATAAAATTTAATAAATTTAATTAATATTTAGCAAATAAAATTAGAATAATTAACTACTAACCGCTAGCAGAATCGTTAAATTTAGTAAAATGTTTAACTCAACCATGCATTCAGAATAACTTAAATAAAAAAATTTAAAGTTAAAAGCATATTTATAAGGTAAAAAAAAAAAAAAAAAAAAAAAAAAAAAAAAAAAAAAAGAGGTTGAAGGTCGAATTTCAAAATAACCTATAACTGCGGAGTCTCCATACATATATTCCTTTCACCAAGCACGAACCCAACTAACACGCACTCTCACTCACTCACTCTCTCTCCATGGCTACAGCACGCTGACACGCGGGTTCCACAAGGAAGGGGGCCCCACGTGTCATACTAATAAGAACAGACGCATATGAGCGTTACATGGAAAAAATCACCATCTCCTTCTCTCTCACTCCTCTTTGCTCTTCTTCGCCTTTTCTATTTATAATGTACTAATAATAAAACTAAAACTAATCCCGTTCTCTCACTCTCACTCTCATCTTAGCTCCTTAAACCAACACCCCCCCCCCCACTACGAACATAACTGCTACTACACTTCCCCAGGGAAAAAAAAAAAAAAAAAAAAAAAAAAAAAAAAAAATACCCAAACTCCACGGCTGGTCTACTCGACGCACAATGTGGCTTCACCTCGCAGCGGTCTCACTCGCTCTCACTTCTCCAGGTGAAGAAGAAGAAGAAGAAGGGGAGAGAGAGAGAGAGAGCGCGTGCTAGAGCGGTGAGAGGAAGCGGAGCTCGAGTGCGTTGCTCCGCCCGGTAATGTTATCCCGCCTCGTTCGCAGGAATTTTATATATATACAGTTCGTAGGAGGAGGAGATAGATCGAGATCTCACCGGCGATCATGGTGGCCGCGGCCGCCGCCTCCGCCGCCGCACGGAACCCTTCTCCTCGGGAAGATCTCGCTCGGCCACCTCTGATCCCCTCGGAGAGAAATGGCGGAGCCGCCGCCTCCGCAGCAGCAGCGGCGGCGGCGGCGGCGGCGGCGCGGCGGCCCCGGGCCAAGGAGATCGGGTCCCGCTACATCTCCTCGTCCTTGGCCTCCACTTCGTGCGCTTCCTCGACGTCGTCGTCTTCTTCGAGCTCCTCGCGGCGGCTCCCTTCGCCGGTGCCCACGCCCCGGCCGTCGGCGACCCCGGCATTGCCCCAGTCGGCGGCGGCGCGGCGGTCGCACTCCGTGGGCCGCGCCCGCCCCGCCGCGCGGGCGGATCCGCGGCCGCAGAGCCCCGCCGAGCCCCCTCTCCCGGCCCCGCCGCAGCCCTCCTCCTCGGCAGCGTCGCGCGCGCTCTTCACTACCACGAGGAGCCTCTCGGTGTCGTTCCAGGGCGAGTCCTTCTTCTACCAGACCAGCCGCGCCAAGACCGCGGGCTCGCCGAAGCCCACCCCCGAGCGGCGGAGGCTCTCCACTGCGGCCTCCGCCCCTCCCGCTGCCTCTTCGAAGGCCGCAGAGCAGTCGGAGAACTCCCGGCCGTCGGATCGCCACCACCGGTGGCCCGCTGCCAAGCCCCAGCCGTCGAATCCCCTCTCCAGGAGCTTGGACTACTCATTAGAATCAAAGAACTCGATCCTGGCGACCGTACACTTGCTGCAACAGTCCATGGTGTTCGATGACGGTTTGAGGCGCGCCTCCTCCTTCCGCGCCGACGATCTCTCCGCATCGTCGGATACCGATAGCGTCTCCTCTGAGAGCAATTCGGGGGCACAAGATCTCGGGGTGTCGGGACGAGCTAGGGTTTCTCAGAGGGGAATTAATGTTCCTGCGAGGTTCTGGCCGGAGACCAACGGTCGGCTAGGTTTGGTGAAGAGATCTTCAGTAGATAGCCCTTTTTCATCTCCTCGCTCGGCTTCTTCACCTCTCCGTGGACCAGTGAGGGCTTCGTCGCCGAGTAAGGTCATGGCTTCGCCATCAAGAGGAATGGCCAGTCCTTTGCGGGGAAGGAGCGGATCGGCGGTGAGCTCTTCTGCTCCTGTTGGGGTTCAGCCGGCGAATGCGCCCTCTATCATTAGCTTTGCTGTGGAGGTGAGGAGGGCGAAGAAAGGAGAGAACCGGATCGAGGAAGCACACATGCTGAGGCTCTTGGACAACCGGCATTTGCAGTGGCGGTTTGTGAACGCAAGGATCGATGCTGTGTCACTAGTGCAGAAACTAACTGCAGAGGTGAGTGTGATAACTACGCCACAGTTGTATCAGTTTCAATTGAATTTATGTTTTGCTTATCACTTCGGAACTGCTTATTTGTGTTTCCATCTTTGCCGTATATAATTCAATTGTGAAGCATCAGATAATTGCCTTGTAATGTGTCATTGCTGAATTGTTGTTGCCTGTCCGACTGTTGTACTGAAGTTTACAAAACTTACTCTGATATCTGCATAACTGTGTATTCCCCATTCATTTAGTCCTCATGATAATTGTCATATGGTTTACCATTTGGTGAATTACCTTCATTCTTTTTTAATGAGGCATTTATCATTTGCTTTACAGAACACTGCTACTAGTCTATTAACTCATAGATAATTAATTTGACATATTTAAGATCTTCTACATTTGTGACAAAATATGGCCTGATAGATATTTAATCGGCAATGGTAGCAAGCTACATAATTGTGCAGTGAGAAATGGTGGATCTCTTAGTTTACAATAGTTCGTACATAGGGGCAACATGCCAGCTGCCTGTGATGAGCTTGCATTACTCAATTGAAATTTATTCAAAGAATGGCATAGGTACATGAAACTTTTTTGTGCATAAATGTTTCACAAGGTGAATTGTTGACTGAATTGGCACTCTCTTACTTCATGCATTCAGTTGTATTTTGCATTCTATGAGAGCTACTTTTAATTGCTTTCTACGAGGGTTACAAGCAGTTGACTAATTTATCTTCTATCTGTAACCATCTAGCTGATTATCTTGGGCTGTCCGACTTTTTAGCAATTATGAAGTTTCCTCCCATTACTTTTCTAGTTTAGGCTAGTAATTATTTTATAGCTATAAAGGTGATTACAGTTCTCCATCTGTTGCCGTGATCATCTTTTCCTTTTCTTATACTTAAGGCTGAATTAGTTTTTTCATTTAGTGTTAGTGATGCAGAACTGACCCAACCCAATCTGGTTGATTATGTCCTACATCAGTTTTTCGATAGATACAGATATGCTTCCTAGTTAAACTCCCGTTAAAAATAACTGCTGATCCTACTATTAAGTTTATTCTATGTTAATTCCGAGTAGACTTGCATTTTAAATTTGTCTGGTTAAGCTGCAAAAGGTATTCATGAATTACATGCTTGCCAACCGATGCTCGAATGCAATGACCTTGTTGAGACATTCATGTTGGATTCAAAACAATCTAGGTTTGTTGATGACAGGTTGAATTGATAAATGTTATCAAACTTTGTTGTTACTTTTGTCTCCTATCGCAGATGATTGTTTGCTTTGATTGATAGCTGGTAGTTTTATAACAATGATGATGTGAAGCTTGTGGTTTAGAAATTAGATTTGCATAAAGATAGTTTATTAGTACAGGGGAAAAAATGTGTGATAGTTTGGCTTGAAGAATTCTGTGTGTGTATCTGTGTGGTTGTGGGGGGCATGGCTGTTTTAATGTTGGATTGTATTGTCATTTTTCATAGTACGGTACTTTTGTCATTACTATGGGTTTCAGATGACAATTATTGCTGAATGCAAGCATTTGTCTCTCGAAGGTGTTACATCCTTGGTTATTCTATGATAGCTTCTGTTTCTATGCATGTCATGTGAGTTTACATATCTGAAATATCCTGGCTGTTAACAATGGTAATTTAAAAAAGTAAGTAAAGTTAAAATATGCTTTAATGTATTGTACGATAATAAAAGATCTATCCATTGCGCAGTTCTGCATCAGTACATCTTCCTTTCGGTCCCTGTTCATTACTGTGTACATTTTAGAATATTTATCAACTTTTCCTTCGTCTATTACATATACATATTCATCAAGTTTTCCTTCGTATATTCCTTAAATAATGTATATTACACATTGATAATCTTTTTACCATGATTTGTATCAGAAAAATCTTTACAATGCGTGGATTAATGCCTTGAGGTTGCGTGATTCTGTCACTAGTAAAAGGATCAAGCTCCAACTTCTGATGCACAATCTTAAGCTATCGTCCATTCTTAAGGGACAGGTAATTCTTCGGTTATCATCTCTATTTTGCAGATGTTATGGAAGGTTTCTCTTATATTATTCTTTGTAGACTTTTTGATTCTCCATGCCTATGGCATTCTTGAATTCAAGACTAAATGAAAATTTTGACCTTTTGTAGCTATCTACTCAGAGAAAAGTGGATTGAGTTGTGTCTATTTAATCAAGAAAAAGTACTCTGGGAATCAATATTGGTGGCCAAAAAGTAGCTCAGTTTGCAGTATTTGAAGTCAAGAACAGATAAATAAGTAGAGGGCCAGTTGGCAAATTAATCAAATGAAGAAATTTTTTCTTAAATTATACTCCTGCTAATGGGATTTGAATTTCACAAAGGCATAGGTCTTAGAAGGCTCAAAAAGGTTGGAGAGGGAAATTATGTGGAAGAGAGTTCCAGTCTACTATGTATTGTGGAATTAGGTGACTGCCATGCATCAATTTCATGAGCCCCTTGATCTTGTGTAGGTTGTCAGAAGGTGACTGTCCTTTTGCCATAACATACTTCGAACTCATTCACATGATATACGTGTGTACCAATATACAGCAGGTTGCAGGGCCCAAGTGATTCCAAAGATCTCTCTTCCTTTAGGTGATTTGAGCCCATTCAATATACCTCTTTGAGTCTTTTATCCATGGTATCCTGCTTAGAATTGGGTAGAGATAAGTGGAGCTATTTGAGTTTTGTATGGTTAAACCTGGTTGCATCATAGAAACGCACAATTAATTCATCACCAGCTTAATTTGGCATGCATTTCATGTAATTTCATATCCATTTTGTTCTGATGCTAGTTCATATGTAGTATATGATTTGTTGTGATGCTAATTTATATGTAGTATATCTACTTTAGTAGTTCTTGTCTTTCAGTTCCTTTACATAATTTTTTTCCCCTTAGCTGGTAACTGAAAGTAGATGGCCTGACATTTCTCACTCCAAATTTTCCTTCTTTTACTCTCAAGTTGGTTGCTCTTTGTTCACTTAATTGTCTTTGCTTGTCCGCAATTAGCAGATTCTTCCTTCTTCATCTTGTCCCATTGTAACTATGCTTCCAATGCCGGAGCAGCAAGCTTTCTGGCCCAACAATTGGGGTCAGAATTATGCCTTCAACTTTATTCTGATCAATATATATAACTAGTACCTTTAAATGTTCATCTTCTTTGGAAGTAAAAAAAAAATTCTTTTAGTGTTTTGTTATAGGGAAAACATTTATATGCTACTGTATTTTAGAGCATTAGTTATCTAAAAAGTTTGAAAGCTAAGGTGCCTTGTGCCCTTGTTATTCATCTTTCCTGCAGAAACCTGTTATTTTTCATGACAATAATCTTTGTATAGCAATACTTTTAGGCGATTAATTCTTCTGCTGCACTAATAGTATTTACAGCTTTTGAAACTTGACCAGTAGCAATTTTATGCAGATGTCCTATCTGGAGAGTTGGTCTCTTATGGATAGAGATCATTCAAACTCTTTATCAGGAGCTATTGAGGCATTAAAAGCTAGCACTCTCCGTCTTCCTGTTGTTGGTGGTGCAAAAGTCTGCTCCTCCTCTTATCTCACCTTTTACTGTACTCAACTTTACTGCAGACTTATAGTTTATTTCTTTTTGACAGGCGGACATCCAAGACGTTAAAGATGCTGTTGGTTCGGCAGTTGATGCAATGCAGGCGATGACATCTTCAGTAATATCTCTGCTGTCAAAGGTGATTGCTTTTACCATTTTTCTTCAGTACATTCCGTCAACTCTAAGCTCCTCTTCTGTCTTTGCTGCTTCCATGTTTATACTTCATCTATTTCATTGGGAACCTGTTTAACTTCCTTCATTTAAAGACGAGTTATCAACCTTGTATCAACCCTTTGGAAATTAGGGAATATTTTGTGGATAAGCTAAGGCTTCTTAACTATTGCATCAAAATAAGTTCCTGCAGATGCTGCAACTTGTGAAAAGAGAGCATCAAATCGTTTGCATAAAAAAAAAGAAATTTGTGTTTAAGCATGAAATGAAGGTTTTCTTAGCTGATAATTTCTACTACTACTAAGGCAATCTAATTGAAGTACGAGAAAAATTTATCTCCACTGGCCACATTGTAGAATGCACAGTTGTCGATTTCTATCATGGCTTGCTTGATACTGAACTTGTAGTGTTGGAGAGTTTATAAGCTTTTATAATTGTACCCATTTGTAGAAAGTAGTTTTAGATGTTGAGTAAAGTGTGAAGTCCTTATGCTACATCATTGGAGGACCTGCAGAAGGTTACTGGCCATAAGCTGCCGGTCCCATCTCGAGAGAAGACAGGTCAAATAGTCAACAGGAAGGGAGGAATAATAAGGAAAAGAGAGAGGAGAATAAAGTGAAAAGATAAAGAATAAGAAAGGAGGAAACAGTAAGCGTCAACATCAAGGATTTATCCTTTTTTTGGATTCAAATGAGAGTTAGGCTTCCATAGAAAAGTGAAAAAAGTCACCGAAAGTGGGAAAATAAAATTATAAAATGAAAGAAAAAACTTAGAAGAATTAAACAAGGGCTTGACTTCACAAAACTTTTTTTGTTTTTGGCCAACGTCCTTATTTTAAGTACAAATGTTCAAAATGCCTTGGGTTTGAACAGAACTGCAGATCATTTAGTACTGTAGATGAACTTATTTAATTTTTTTTATAGTCTTTATGAAGCTAAGGTCTCGCTCGTCACTCACTCTAGCAACAGTAGCAGGAGAATCACTATTTGGAGTGCTATACAGGGATTGATATATCTCCATGACCTGCTACAGAAATTCTTTCTTTCTCAAGAATTCCGTTATTGCCTGGTTCCCTTTATAGGTTCTTACCCCACTTCCATTTCTTAGCCCACTCCCATTTCTTTCCGGTACTTCTGTGTAGGCTGGTAGCGCATGTTAACAAATCAGAAGCCAAATTGGATATGCTTCATTATAAATAGGTAGGTGAACTAATGTAAATTGCCATAGTGGTAGCAAGGACGCTGACAGTAACCAGATTTAAGAAATTTTGGCTCAATAGTTGGAAATGTTTACGGCATGAAGGCATCCCAAGAGACAAAGTCATTCCCAACAAAAGCCTGTTTGACCTTGCTATAAGGTGTAGTGTTGTTGTCTGAAGTGCTCTTTGAGTCTTGCTATTCAGACTATTTACAAGTCTCCCCAAATTGCTTCTCTCTGCATTTTCTGTTTGCCAAACGTTGAATAAAAGCGACTATTGCTGAAAGCAAAAGAAGCAGCAGCACCAACCTAGGGCGAAGTATGAATAGATGTTTAAACACTGTAGTTCCTAATGTTTCCTAACGGCCTTACCTTTCTCTAATAATACGTTGAGTTAGGTACGACACTTCTCACAACCGGATGTCCTGTTGTGGAACCTCTAAATTGATGCCCAATTTCTTCGCCCGAGCATGATTAGGCAAGAAATGAGCTTGCCACAGAACCAATAAGGCCACCGAGCAGGACTAGGTACCGCTTTATAAATTTCTCTTTAAGTATGTGTTGTGATACAGGAGTAAACCTTTATAACAGCTCCTTTTCACATGCAAATAAAAAAAAAAATCTAGACTGAGGTGAGCAGTCCAATGGGAGGCGCTAGTTTTGTATTAGAACTTAAAAAATAAAAAAATAAAAAAAATGAGGGACATATTCGTGTGTATGGGTTGGTGTATGCAAATAACTAAAGCTTTTTACAGACTGGACATGAACATTTAAATTTTAGTCTGTAAATAGATCGTATATTTTGCATAGCATATTTGCAAATATCTCAAAAGGAAAATAATGTGCCAAAAATTTTAAATATCATTTCAAAATTTTCATGAGATGAAAATTATCCCAAGTCAATTTCTACAGTGTTCTGATCATGTATACTTGTCCAACTATCATCTCACAGTTTCTAGGATATTTTCTTGTCCAGGTTGAAGGTGCAAATTCCTTGGTGTCTGAACTTGCTAAAGCGGCTTCTCAAGAACTAAAACTATTGGATCATTCCAGAGATCTCTTGTCCACTGTGGCTGCTTTGCATGTAACTCCTACTACCCTTTTTTTTGTCCTGTTGCAATATTAACATGCATTTGCTAATTTATTTTCCTTAAATTAAAAAAAAAATCAGGTGAAACTATGTAGCCTGCAAGGGCACATATTACAACGGAAGTGCAGGCCTAGTATGCTGTAATTGTAGAGCAGATTCTCGTACTGATCACTAACTTCATAGCGGCCTCTTTTGTTCCCTTGCCAACTGGAGATTGTCCGAAAGGTATTGGCGTTTTATGTGATTGGATGTTTGTAGAGTGTTCTAATTCTGCTTGTTGTTGATCTCACGTAATGCGTCTGATTCATGTATTTTTTTTGTATTACTCGTGTGTCCAGAGGAATGGCCTTGTTTTCTTTTCTTTTTTCTTTTTCTTTTTTTTTGCTTCTCCTGCAGAGATTGCAGTTGTATACAGATTACTTTTGCTGATAAAAGGGTGTATATATGTCATGCTTTGTGGCTGCTTCTTTGATTGAGTGGAAGAAAGCTACGGCTTTGTTTGTGAGGAACTTTGTTTTTTTCTGTCTTCTTTTTTCTCGTTGTGTTCTTTTTTCTATTTGCTTTTTTTTGATCCGGGTTGCTACTTGGAAAGACGATTGCTCAGAAGCATTTTCAATGCAACATCATGCTACCCTTCAAAGCTCTGCAGGTAAATCTCAACATTGGCTTCTTAACTCATCTCAAAGTTTCAATTTGGTGCAATTGACTTGCAGAATTTCTTCAATTTATGTTTCAGTCAGATAACTTTGTCAAATTTTCCGACAGAAGAATTATGCGACAGTGGATTACACCATCTGCAAATAGATGACATGATCGATGATTCAGCTGCCACGATTGTATCAACCAAGTCATCATCATGTTATCTATTGGAGATGCACAAAAGTTGAATCGCCTGCTGCAGAATCCCTCTGTCAAGAGAATTAAACCAACTTTAGGGATTTATTCAATTGAAGTTTAGTTATTCAATCGCAGCTATTTGAAGTTTCAGTAATCTAAATGATACTTTGAGTTACAAGTTCCATAACCAATGCCTAATCTACCCAATCTTCGTTTACCTTATAACAGCTGCTGCATCAAATGCTTAACTGTGTTAGACTAGCTTTCTCTAAACTGCACCTGCCAAGTTTCTTTCAGTGGTGAAAGAAATCTAGGGCTATATATGATTTTGTTCTATATCAAAACTGTGCTCCAAGTTGATAGATCCGTATATATCAATTGATTGAATAAGACCCTTGCTTTTGCTTGATTGACACCTGTTCTGAAATTAGTGATCCTTATTTGTTGTGTATTTTTTTCTCCTTCTGAAAAAGAAAAGGATGTTTAAGTTGATCTCTCACTTTCTTATAGCCAACGTGCAAATTTGTACTCTTTTTATTGGCTTTTTTCTCTCGGCTGTTCCACTCGCAGCTTCTGATTGAGACCCAATATCTGCCTACCCAAGTCTTAAAAATAAGAAAATTTTTGTTGGCTGGTACATACATATCTTTTGATTCTACCTCTTAACCCTAATAAAAACAAAATAGAAAACCTTGTGCATTATTAATTGTATAGATTTTCTTCATCAACTTTGGAATCTCACCACTAATTTTCTGCATCAAACCAAAACTCTAAAATATTTTCAAAATTTTTAGATCCTCTGAATATCCAAACAGTTCTATTTGGACAATGAATTATTTCAAATTAAAATAAAATTTTATGTAAAGGAGAGATTAAGACAAGGGACAAGGAAACCTAAATTTTACCTAACATAAAGATGAAAAAGTGGTAAAATTATGTAGAACTCATCTTGTATAGTCCATTTTTGATTTGACTATCTAATTTTTTAAAATTTTAATTTCAGTATTCATTCTTTCAATTTATTTGAGTTAGGTCATTTGATGGTTCTCCCGATAACAAAATTATGCTAATTACTAATTTAATAAATTTATTATTACAGAAATTATGTAAAATATACTAATTAAATCTGTAAAAATAAACGGCGCATTCAAAATTTAAAATTAATGAGACATTAACATGACCAAATCAATTCAAATAAAAAATAAAATAAAATTTTGAAATTTAAAAAATTAGATTACTAATTCAAAATAAGTAGTATTTTAAATTGTTATCTTGTTTAAATTTATAAATATTACAAATTTGGTCGAGGGCCCGTCATCACCGTTCAGTCATTTGCCATGGTTGTCTATTTATTTATGGAATTTATGAGTTAAAAATAGATTTAATTTTGTGTCCCGAGACACTAGGCCCATGAGACCAATAAGTTAAGTAAGGTTGCGGTTCACAATAAATCTAACCGTAAAAGACTCAACAATAAATTTAAAGTCAGATAGATTAAAATTCGGTCAAAACTCGTAAGCGATGTGTCTAAGCACTTTAAATAAATTAATTACGTATTTTTATCAGCTCAAATTTTTGAGATTAATGATTAGTATCTGAGAGTCACTTTCTAATGGAAAGGTGATCTTCCATGCAGCAGTGGCAGCAAAAGTTTTTATTTTCGATTCAAGGGAAACTACAATAATTTTTTAATATATATATATAATAAAATAGTTAAATTTTATGAAGAAATTGAATTGCTTAGAAAATAAATGGTACGGTCCGGCTGCCGCATTTTGGTATTTTTCCACGATCGGCCCGTCCGTCAGCTCCCCAATCAAGGGAGGAAGCAGCCAAATTTGGCGCTGACATGCGCCCGCACACTTTGCCGTCAGCCTTTCCACGTCCGGTGATGGGACGTCTCCACGTAAGCTGTCACACCAAATGGGAATTTCGTCGACCGCACTAACTTCCATTAATATATATATGACCAATATATTTCCCTAATTTTTAAAATTTTTAAATATTTTAAATTTATTATTTAGTAGTGTTACCGTTCACTATTTACTATTTAACTTTCTATCCGATCATAAAATTATTAAGTTGAATTAAATAAACTCAATAAATTTAATAGATTCACGGCCCATAAAAAATTTAATTTTCTATCAATATATATTTCTAAAATAATTAAATAATTCTTATAATCCACATATATTATTATAAATTTAAATACTAAAAAATTTAATAATTTGTACGATATTCAATATTATCACGTGACATGAAATACTACACTGAAGCGCGAAAATTGATATAGATACTATCTGATTATAAGTTTAGAAAAATATATTGATATATTCAATAATAATTTATTCGGTGTAAAAATTATTTTATATATTTAAAAATTAGAAATTTAAATTTTGAATTTTTATTTGAATATAAAAATAAAATATTTATCAGTATATTATTTTTTTTTATATAACTAAAAAATAAAAATTTAATTTTTAGTCCTTTAAAAATTTTACGGATAATTTTCGAAAAAAAAAAGTAATATTATTTGGGAAGTTGACAAAATTCGCCGCCTGGTGGACCCCACGCCACGTGCTCAGCTCCTCTTCCTGCGCGGTTGGCAAAGAAAAGGAAAATGCTTGTACTTTTGCGAAGATACCCCTACAAAATCTTCTATTCATACACATCTGACAATTATCAAAGCCATATTCTCTTTTCTTTTTTTTTCTCATACATTTGTGATCAAAATATATAAAATTTATCTGAATTATAATTATTTTGAATTATTTATTTAATTTTTTAAAATTCTAATTTTATTATCTAATTTTCTAATTTATTTAATTTTGAAGATGCGAATACTTTATTTATCTTTATAAATTTAATTAATATATTTTATATAATTTTTGTAACTATAATTTTATTAAAATAAATAAATAAATAACTCAAATCAAGTAAATTAAAAAATTAGACAGACAAATTAAAATTTTAAAAACTAAATATCTGAGTCAAAATGGTCCAAGGCTGAGATAAGTTCAATATCCTTGTACCTATATTTTTCTACACAATCATAAATATATATATTTTATTATTTTAGTTTTAAATATATTTAAATAAATTTGGAATATACCCAAAATATATATATATATATAGAGTTGGGCTGGAATGCTATTGATAGCACCAACCTAATTTTGCCACTCATTTTTTAGCCTTTAGATCGCATTGAGATTTGTGCATGCTCTTTAATGAAAAAGAAAAGCTTTTTACTTTTTACTTTTTCTTTTTACTTTTTTTTTTTTCTTTTTTTCATTAAAGAGCCTGCACAAATCTCAATGCGATCTAAAGGCTAAAAAATGGGTGGTAAAGTTGGGTTGGTGCTATCAATAGCATTCCAGCCCAACTCTATATATATATATATATATATATATATATATATATATATATATATATATATATATATATATATATATATTGCTACACAATTAATGATGGGTATATTGTAGGTGATTAATTAGTACGATTCATTGCATGCCATAGAAACACCCATTGACAACATTTTTGTTTTATTATATTGAGCTGATTCATTAAATTACTAAAATACCCTTGCATCAATTAATGAATCATGTCCTTTTGATGTAACATGTTCTCTTCATACCTTTCTCAAGAGGCGTCCACACGCTTCTCTCCTCACCCTTCATCTCTCCACGCCTAAATTATCGCGTGCATTTAGCGTATTCATTCGCCATATACACCACAACTAATATTTATAGACTTTTTTTTATTATTATTTTATTTTAGGACAAGATAACAAAAGAAAAAAAAAAAAATCTATAAATATTAGTTGTGGTATATATATTAATTATTTTAAGAGCAAAAGTTTTATGTTTCATTTCTCACAAAATTTAAAAGCTTAATTAGTACTAAAATATTTTTTTCCCAAAATTTTGCTTAGTATGTATACAGATTCGTCATATTTTTATTTATACGAATAAATTTTTTTTTTATATATATGTACAAAGTAGAAGTATAACCAATTCAACTACAAATACAACAACAATCTAAACATAAAGGAAATTAACATCGTATAATCACTATTAATAATCCGCAATAATAATTAAAAATTCACTAAATTAATCATTATAATCAAAGAAATTCAATACTACAAAACTAAATCACATAATAATAATATACCGAAATAAGTAAATCAGAACTCGTACGTAGTCAAAATTTACAGCACGAGCAAGCTAGACGCTAAGTACTATCGTCTTCTCACACTGCCATCTTAAAATAGTGAAATAAAAAATATATAAAAATAATTTTTGCCTATCATTTTATTTACTTTGATATTTATCATGCACATAGCAAAAGTATTAAGATCATTAATTCTCCATGGTCTGAATCTTTTGAATTCTATGGTTAAATTTTAAATTTAAAACTTTTATAATGATGATGTATGAATTATATATATATATATATATAGCGTAAAGTTACTATACTCTTATGAATATAAATTTTTTTGTACTTATAAGTTTTTTTGATTTGGATAAAAAATATGCGATTAGGATGATAGTGGTCCACTTAAGATTTAGTGGGTTGTTGATAAAATAGTATAAATTCTAGAACACTACTATAATCATAACCATACATTTGTTTGTCCAAGAGTCAAAAATTTATAAATACGAAAAAATTTTACTTATAAAAATATAATATAATAGTTGGACTATATATATATATATATATATATATATATATATATATATATATATATATACTTAACACCCTGGTGCATGCAATAATATATCATCGTTCATTTTATAACTCTCCAGAAAATATCAACACCATGGCCCCTACTCGTGTTTAACGTTTTGGACGGTGGATAGCTTATAAATGCCTTTGATGTGTATTATCCACAAAGCAAAAAGAAACAAGAACACGTAAGTTAAAAAGTAATAATAATAATAATAATAAATAAATAAAATAAAGATGAGCAAAAACTAATGCACGTGTCGTGAGTTGAGGCCTCTTGTACGGATAAAATAAAGATAAATAAAAACTTGCTTCATTATCTGAGTTATGAAACATTTTAATTTTAATTTTAATTTCACCATTTATTAATTTTGTCAAATTTTTATTTTATTGTAAAATATTTTATTTTGTTTGATTTTAGTTAGTAAATAATATTTTAACTTTAAATTTTGAATGTATTATTTAATTTTGCAGGTTTAATTTGTTTGCTTAATTTATATAATAATTTTTATAAGTATAAATGTATTAAAGTAATTAAGTAAGTACCGTAAATTTTAAACTCAAAATATTATTATTCACCTATTGAAATTAAATAAATTAAAATATTAGATAGTACGTACAATTGAAATTCCAAAAGATTGAATAAAAAGTGCAAAATAGTTTATAGTGTAATTAAGTTATGTACATTTTTATTTAAAATAAAGGTAAAAGTAAATACAACTTACATAAACTATTATTTATTTTTATGAACATTCCTGATGCATATGGTTAAGGATTTAATGACTGATATTCAATGTATCAAATTCGAAGCTTAATTATTTTATATTTTCAGTTAAATTTAATTTTTTTTAAAAATAAACTTATTTTGATCAAGCTATCTAACTTTTAAAATTTTGATTTTGTTAAGTTACCTTTTCACTTGTTTAATTTGCGCCAGTTAATAATTTATAATTTATAATTTATAATTTATAATTTTAAATATGTTGTTGATCTTTATTAATTTAATTAATATATTTTATATTATTTAAGTAATTATAAACTTATTAAAATAAATAAATTATTAGCTAAAATTTTGTGTTGAAAAAATTATCTAATGATTTAAATCAAACCAACTTAAAAGTTGGATACTAAAATTAACAAAATAAATTAAAACTTTAATTAAGACAGCGTTCAGTTGAGAAACAGAATCTGGAATAAGGTCTCTTTGTTCTCTAAAAATGCGTTTGGTTATGGATAAAAATAATAATTTTAGTCTTTCTAAATTAAGCTGCTGTAAGACTGAAACTATTGTTCTACTTTTTTTTTAAAAAAAATAAGTTTATTCTCACCTGAAAACAAGCTGAATTAAAATAAATATAATTTTAATTATTATATTAATTTTTTAATTAATACTAATCTAATTATTTTATTAACTAATTATCAAACTATTAAATAATTAACTAATTGATTTATTAATTAATATTTAAAGTTATATAGCAATAATTAATTAAATAAGTTAAATTATTATTTAATTATTTAAATAAAATATTATTATTTTATAATTATAATTATTTTTATTCTTACTATTCCCATCTATCTTTTATTTTTTAATTTTTTTACTTTTATTTTTTTTTTGTTCTCAACAACAACTCAATTCCTATCTTAAACATAAAATTAATTTTATTACTATTTATTTTATAAATTATATATAAATTAAAATTAAACAATTTTTACGGACATAACTTAAAGATTAAAAGGTGACAAATGATAACATGGGGCATGATGCGTACGAAGTCAAATATTCCACGAGCAAATTCTGGGGCGAAACTTGGGGATGTTAATAATTCACATTAGTCCAAAAAAAAGGGGAAAAAAAAAAAAGAAAAAACTTAATCAAATGGTGTGATAAACTTAATACAAATTCATTGGATTGAAGTAGCTGAGATGAATCCACCTGCATGCATGGTCTCTCATGTTGATGCATGCATGAACCTACTTTTTATTTTTATTTTTTATTTTTATTTTTGTTTGAAATGGCTCTGAGTTTTTTTTTTTATGATTAGTAGTATTCATATTAACAACTTTTCAATCAAAATGGTATTACAAGTTAATAACAAATTTATTATTCTAAATATAAAGTATACTATAAATTGGTCCCTAATAATGTGATCCATAAAATAATCAAAAAAAATTATACTATAAATTGCTAGCACAGTGACAAAATATAAAATAAATATGAATCATATAATATCCTACAAAAGCAATATATAAAAATTATAAACTATCTAGAATGGATTTATTTGAGAAGATGCCATTAACTAGAACAAACAAATTAATAATAATAATCAAATCAATAATATGCATGCTTCTAAAATGATAAAGATTAGGAAAATATTATTTATACATTCAAAATTTGAGCATAAATATATAAAGAATAATTTATTCTTTTTTAGAATAAAATAGTATGCTAAAAAAAAAAAAAAAAAAAAAAAAAAAAAAAAAAAAAAAAAAAAAATGAGAACACCCCAAGAACAGATGATTCATTAATTATTTTCTTTCGTCCATACAGAAAACACAATTTTTCTCTCCTCTCCACCTTCTTTTAGTAGATTATTATCTACCACGAGATTTTTTTTTTTTTTTTTTTTTTTTTTTTTTTTTTTTTTTTTCAATACTAAGTGAAAAGAAAATTTTTAACTTTCAAATAAATTTTAATCCTCCACAATTAGGCAAAGCCCTATCCTTAACTCTACCTTCTTGTAAAAAATTATAAAATTAACTCCACGTACTCCACCCCTTATTTGGTATATTTTTTAAATTTATTTAATGAATTTGTATATTTTGTAAATAAAAAATTTGCTCAAATATTTAAAATAGAATATTATATTTGACTTTCAAATAATATTTTTGAATAAAATAAATTATCTCGTAAATAAAATATATTATCATATCAAATTATAAATATAAAAAAAAATAATAAATTATTTTTAGATAATTTATTCTAAAAGAGCCAACAAAATAATAGTAATAATAATAAGACACGCTTTTCATAATTTTAACGTTAAAAAGAAGAGATAAGTGCAAAATATTATCCTTCTCCTTATCTTCAAGGATGCAAATGTAAATTCTTTTAAATGAAGGGGTCATCCAAGCCTCCCACTGAACTCTCAATCCCTATCTCAATTAACGCACACACAACTGCACAACACTACACAAACACTCACTCCTCAAAAATTTTAACATCAAACAAACAAATTCAAAAGCTGAGGTTCTACATCTCCTCCTCCTCCTCCTCCTCCTCCTCCTCCTCCTCCTCTTTCATTCATCGTCACCGAGCCCTCGGAGTTCGCCGACGGCGTCCGCGGCCTCTTCCTCTGCCGCCTCGTCTCCTCTTTCTTGGGCGCCGCCGACATCGGCGTCAGGTAGAGATCCAAGTCGCATTGCGGCGGCGACGACGACGACTCTTCGATCCCTGCAGCTGCGGCGGCGGCGGCGGTGGCGGTGGCGGTGGCGGTGGCGGTGGCGAGATCACCTGAAAGTGGGCGGATGGATTCGCCGCGGAGGACGGCGTCGACGGCGGCCTGGCACAGACGCCAGTTGCCGGCCAAGAGCAGCCCCACCGCGCCGACCACCGGGCTGATCGTGCGTCCACAGGCTTCGAACAAAAGCGAGCGAAACAACACTGTAATTTTTATAATTTTTATTATTGACAGAACAGAATACAAAATAAAATAAGATTATTCAAACAGCTAGCTACGGTAAATTTCAACCTGATTTTACTTCAATCATATTAAATTTATATAAAATAAAAAATGAGATTTCTTACTTAAGATAAAAATTACAGGATAAAAATTAGAGAAAAATATAGAGAAAAGTTTTATTTATAAAAAATCTATATATACTTTAAAAATTGCAAAGATAAAAATTTACTAATTTTCTATTATTATTTTAATTAATCAGCTAATTATTTTGACTTTGCCCGATCAGCTCAATTCAAACAACTACTCTAAAATCTCAGGATTTAAAGGCACCACTTTTATATACTAAAACATCTATAAAGTTAAGATGAAAGCCGTGAACTTTATAATATAAAAAAAAATAAAAAAATAAAAAAATTATAAGCATTTCCAATAACTTTTAAATTTTATAAAATATATATATATAAATAGTACTTTTAACTATCATATTATCAAATACACATACCAGGACGTTGGGGGTAGGGGACGGCGGAGAGGAAGGCCATGAGGCCGGCGCGGCCGAAGAACTTGGCGACGAAGAGCGTGGCGTGGCCCTGCGCCTCCGCTCCCTCGATCCATCCCTCCAAGCAAACCCTAAGCAAGCACCCCTCTCCACACCCCTTCCGCAGCACCCGACATCCGTTGCAGCTCATCATATATATCTCTCTCTCTCTCTCTCTATATATATATATATATAATTCTCCCACCACGCTCCACCCCGCAAAACCCTAACCCTAACCCTAACCCTAACTCGCACAATTCGCTCTTCTTCTTCTTCTTCTTCTTCTTCTTCTTCTTCTTCTTCGTTGCGACGATCGAGAGAGAGAGAGAGAGGGGGGGTGGGTGGCGTTGGAGGGATTATGTGATAATATGTATATAAGGGGGGTTACCGGTTATTGGGGGTAAAGGTTACCGGGAGGAGAGAAGGTGGTGAGGTTACCGCCTCGGAGGTAGGGAGGGGTAGAGTTGGAATTTTGGGGGGGAAAAAAAAAAAGGGTTCCCGAGTCCTGGGGTGCGGGGGCGGCTCCGCGTTTCCGCGCCTGGTCCCCACCCGATCCCAACGCAAATTTCTGCGTGCACCCGGTGTATCCATGTATTGAATATAATTCATGGACCACACCCTGATATATATAATAAATGTACATGATTTTATTATATAAGAGAATTACAAAGTTTGAGATAACATTTTTTTTTTTTTTTTTTTTGTTTAGAATCTTCAATAAAAATCATCAACTATTTGTAAATCAAATTTCTGATTTATTAAAATTTAATTATTTTATAAAAATTTGCTAGATTGAAAAATAATCACTAATATTAGTAATTTTAGCGGCGAAAAAAGTGCCCCGCATTTATGATATTTAAAATATAGTCATTTTTGTCAGCGTAAATTGCATTCAAGTAAGTCTAAATTTTGGCATTAAGGCTTATAACTCAGGTTTTTAAGGATGCGGTGCACTGTGCACTGTGCACCGGGTGCATGAAAAATTCTCCGCATCTCAACCTTCGATTCCTTTTGGAGGAGTACCCATCGATGCGCCTAAGTTCTTATCTTGTTCCACACTTTTTCTATTCTTTTATTATTCTATATCAGGGTTTTTTTGTAAGTAGGCCCCTGGGTATATTTAAATTGCGAACTAGTCACTTAGCTTTTGCAATTGCCCCTTCTGAGAATGGTGATCGCATATAGGTGGAGAACCATTTTGTAGGAAAAATTAGAACATTGAATAGGTGCAATTAGTTAGTATCCAAACAGCTAACTAAAGGCGCGATCTAGTTCGGCTTGAAAGAACAAAAGAGATTTCTCGTTGAAAAACTTTCGATTCATGTCACGCGTCAATTTTATCACTATTTAAGAATTATTCAATGAATTTTACTAAAGTTATATCCAAATATAAAATTAGGTTACTATTATTAACTATTTGATTTTTAATCTTTGAATCAAAAAAATGTGCAATTAGAATGATAGTGGACTTCTGAAATTTAATTGGTGGTTGGTGGAAGGAATAGTTTGATCTAAGGGCTAAAAATAATTAAGGGGGTAGATTTAACGGCGGAAAATTTGGTAGTACCAAGTTCTTTGTGCTATCGATAGCATAGTAGCCAGCACCGTTAGATCTACCATTTTGATCATTTTCACATCTTAGATCATACTATTTTTCCGACCATCACCAAATCTAAGAAGCACCCCATCATCCTAACCGCATATTTCTTCATCTAAGAGTCAAAAACTTATTCACCAAAGACTTTGTGCCATCGACTACTATGCTATTGATAGTACAAAGCATTGGTTCTACCAAATTTTTCACCGTTAGAGAGAGTAAGACATATAAACTTGTTCAGAAAAACAAAAAAATAAAAGAGACAAATAGGTATTAATATAAAAAAATACTCAATAGTTTAGATACAATAGATAAATCTATGGATGAGATTTAATATTATTATACATTAGATAACAAGTTGTTCCTTGCTTTATTAGAGAACATGATGTTTGGCGCGTCTCAAATTGCTCCATACAATTTGATAATAGCATATATATCATGGTCTTATCATGTTTCTTTCTTTCTTTCTTTCTTTTCTTTGAATCGAATTTTTGATTTATTCCAAGACCTATCTTGAAAACATACATACACACATCTCTATTATGAAAGAGTTACCCATTTCATACTTGGTTTAATTTTTTATTTTAACTAGTGCCAAAGCTAATACCACTCAAGTAAACATGTTTTTTTTTTTGAGGTGACTCAAGTAAACATGTTTAACTTACATTTTAGGCTCTGTTGTTAAGAATTGTGAAAATTAAATGAAAAACCATCTCATTTATTTCTATAAAAGATAATTTATAACAGAGGAATAGTTCAAAGGAGGTATCTATCTATTCATTACAAATACTTTTTCCTTCTTTTTATTTTATTTTATTTTAATTTGAAATGCGTTGAGAGGACGAGAATTGACGTGGCCTCCACTGCAGTTGGAGACAACAATATATTCTCCGTAGCAACTTGAATGTGGAAGAGGTTTCCATCAACAAATACAAATCCCCAACTTAACCCTTTGCTGGAGTGGTGATATTATTATTTGGTTTTGAGTCTATATCAACTACTTAAAAAAATGAAAAGTTCCCAAAAAAAAAAAGCATGTTTGGTGGGTGCTGGAATATTTTGATTTCCAGATTTCTCATCAATAGATGTCCGAGAATTGCTTTTTAAGTTCATTACAAGATTGCAATAATCATGATTTTCCAGAATAAGAGGTCGTATCGACCGCATTAACAAAAGCAAAGGATGTACCGAATAAGATGTTCAGGCATCCAAAACTTTGGCATCCAAACTTTCTGGCATACTTCGACACCACCATCTTTGGGAAGATAAAACGACGCTGACGAAATGCAAACTGTTTCCGATTCCTATTTGAAACACAGTAAACAAACAATCCGGTATGAAAATCCACATCCAAACCTGCCTGGGTATCGCGAATTCCCGGAACTGTAATAATGAGAGGGTTTGTTACTAGTAGTAGCATGTCGGAGCTGTGACATGTGAACAATACACAGGCACAAAGCCTACATTCGGAAAACTCGTGCTTCTTAGCAGTGACTAACACTACATTCGGATGGAGAGAAAAGGAGCAGTAAAGAGAGTTAGGATGGATAAAGTGTTCATGCTGATTAAATAAAGCTCCTCACTTGACTTGGACAATATCAATACAGTTTTTAACTAAAGCTGGTTAACCCTCCCTACCTTGCAAAATCCAAATAATAAGCTTAACATAGATGTTAGCACTACCTTTCCTACCCCCTGGAGCTCGGGGCGATTCTCAAAAAAGGTCAGATTTGTTACCTATAACAATGATATTGGCAGGAAGAAATTCATACCAATCGTCAAATGGTGAAAGAGTAAATTAACCATGGCCCAAAATGCAGCTTTCGATTCAATAATATATCGAAAGAGTGCGATGATGTGGCAGAGTCACATTCTGAACGCCACACGACCAGAGCCAAAGATCGATTTCTATACTAAGCACCTGTAAAACAAGTAGACAGCAGCATTAGATCAATGACCTTTAGATGAATCGCAATAGACATCAGAGCTTTCGTCATAATGAACTAAATTAGCTTGAACTATGGGCCCTGATCCTGTCGGAGTGACTTTCAATAAACCTTATTACCTTTCATCTTACTACAGGAAATAAGAACATAGAAAAGAAGATTGCAAAAATAATTTACTTAAGCTATATTATGTGAATGAGTAGGATGGCAGTTTCTCTTGAACATCAAACTCGTACAAATGTAAAAAAATGGGAGTAAAAAAAAAAAAAAAAACATATTGAAGTATAATTAATGAACTAATTTGTTGTGAGAATTGAGGGTAGATATCTAAGTTGTTAAAGAGAAATCTTCCTCAGGAGTCCGGAGTCGTATGTCGATCTCTCAATAATGCTATTTTTTCAGCAGTATACTCTGTAAATTACAAGACAATAAAAAGGCATCTATTAGGCCTATACCTGATGGGGAATAACCATAAATCTTGAGTAAGAATTTTCTGTGTATGATCAACATTCAGGGTCAATAATGACAACAATAGTGTCAATAATTGATGACAACAGTCAACTTTATAGACTATGATGACAGTTGGATGCTGTTCATCTTATTCCTTGCAGCATTAGTTTCTAGCATAGTGTCAATAAAATAATAATGAGTATTGACAAAAATATTTACTGAAAACTATTTATAGATGAAGAGCAACAGGGGCAGGGTTTTGCTATTTGATTCAGTAGAGAAGGCACCAGTTTTATTCCTATTACTCGATCTTCTTTAGTGGGGTTCGGTGAAAACTAGTGAGAAATTTTGATAAACAAATCATTTATTTAACAACTATATTTCCGCTGCCACATGGCATGCAAATGTTTCGACAGTGTCATAAAAAAAGTTCAAATATTGCAGGCTTATCTGATTACCAACCATCCTGTTTCTGACACCTGATATGATAAATGCTGCAAATGAGTTCTCTCTTAACTCCCGAATAAAAAATTTCTTACCTAGCTAAACTTCACAACACTTTTTTATTCCTATGCAAAGTTAACGCGCAGTGCTTTAAACAAGTGAATTGGCATTTTCATGTATCAAAATACTTTAACCATATCTGGGACAAACTACTTGCCTAATGAAATAAATATGCCAAAAAATAAAAGCATGGAAAATTAGGTCAGTGATGAAGGTTTGACAAGAGAAAGGACAAGGTGTATACCTGTTTCTCAAATTTTTTTTTAATGAGTTCTCTCATTTTCTCCACAGCATAAATAGAACAAGCACGTAACTCAAGTTCCTCCTCACTACCAGCAACTATCTCTTTCTTTGAATCAATAGAACTAGATAGGGCTGAACTGTACTTTAATATGTCAAGCTGTCTGAGTACTGCAGGTACAATATAGTCCGCAAATATTGTCACAGATTTTATGTCATAGAAATCTCCATATCCTTGACCCTTGAAAGCACCCCATAGGTCAGCAACAAAGATCTGTGCCCTTTTGTACAGGAATATCTGGTGTCCCTTGTAAAGAGAATGATCTCGAAAACCTATTTAAAGCAATGAGAATTTAAAACAATATGTTGCTTGCATGAAGACAATAATTTTAAGAGAAGCAGAGAATAGCAAAAGGTACCTTAAAAGTGAAAGTTGACAACTAAAGCCTTAAGTGCATGTCAATCAAGTTAGAGGCTCATAGCTATGACAATGAAATTTTTTGAAAATATGAATAACCAAATAATAGATATAAATGAAAGTTCATTGTCAAGAATTGGTACAAGGAATAGGTATAAAATAATAATTAAGACCATACACACATATTACAAACTGAAGTCTTTGGCATGAACAGGAAAAGGAGTTCATTTCATGACATCCCCCTATCACAATATTCTTATAAAGGGTTGAGAATAGGGGTTTCTTCAGAAAGAAATCCATGCTAGTGCTATAGGTTAAAACACATGAATATGTTCATCTTAAGCTCATAGTTTACTGACAAGAAGCTAATAAATTGCCAAGGAAAGCAGCTTCCTTGTCATCGCAAAGCATTTCTCAGATACAGCTATTTTTAACAGTATCTTTTTTAATCTGAATAACTGAAAAAGACAAAACTGTAGATTGTGGCGTTAAACATGCAATATCTTAAAATAATACAGTTAATACTACCAAAAAAAAAAATTACTGTGCAACAGATTAAGCTGGAAAATATTTGATAGTGCATGGATCCATGTATCGCGTTCCGTTGAGTTCATTATGCCCTCAGGCTACCAGGACATGGTTATTATCAATGCTCATGTTCACTAAGAACCAGTTTGCTGCTTCAATATCTTTCAAACAGTTGGTTAAAGGGGTATTTGGCAGTTGGCTAATGAGACAAATGAGGAGGTGACTACATGTGACTTGAAAGGATTAAGTAAACCGATTTATTTCACAATATGACAAACCACCTTGTAAGTGGAATCCATATCCTGAAGGTGCTGAATTATTAAAGACTCCGCAAGTGCTCAATCAAACCCAAATATTGTCTTTCTTGGATGCTAGAATACCTTATCTGACAATCTCCTCTTGTTCATTAATTGCTGTTTTTTAATTAGTTACCGAGAGACCATAATTTAACAATTCAATATCCTTGCTAAAATAAGACACCGATCAAAAAAAGATAAGAGACCTATCCTCTCGTCTAAATTAATAGACATTAACGACTCACGTGCATACCAAAGCAAAAGATAACAGCCATTAAGAGAAAGCATACCAGGAAAGTGACGTGCGATAAGTGCAACTAGCGATTCAGCAGAATTTCCACAGGATCTTACGAGATTAACCGCCTGTCCTCCAAAGCTTCTCTCCAGTTCTTGACCAACCTGAATTGATCAAAGCATAAAACTTGATCAGAAATGCAACTCTTTTCAGAAGCTCCGTCACTTGTAAGCACTAAGCACTAGTACTTAGCATCTATAGATGTAGTATCATGACTTTTCCTGTGCTCTTTTTATTTCCCTTTTAATAAATTAGTTTATTAGGAAAACTAAATTATCAAGTTTTCCTGGGTAGACCGTGGTGGTTTGCGGATATTTTTTCATGATAGAGCCCGAGAAATAGTGAACGGCGGAGCGATCGGATCCGAAATTCGACTTACGGATCTCCCGGATTGAGTCTTTTGTGTTAACGGGTACAATGGGATAAGTCGAACCCGTTAGGGCCTTGGTGCATCAAAATCCGCGCCGACTGTTTCACAACTTGGCTTAGGTGGCACTCTTATCTTGTAGTTAGTTAGAGAATCCCTTTTATCGCATTTAGGGAAATTCTACGTAAGAGAGAAATAAAGTTTAGTTTCTGTTTGATTTTCTCGAAAAACGGAAACTCTAGTTCGGGGAGAGGAGAAAGAAAAAAGAGAAAAAGATAGCGGATTTCCCATCTTCCTCGATCAACGTGCCGAAAGCCGGGAACGAGACGTCACCGTCAACGGAGAGCGGATCTGGATCCTCACTACTGCGAGGAACGAGGCCGGGTTGTCTTCTCCGTTAGATCAAGGTTAGCGGCGTTTATCTCTCGCGTATTGTCGTTTTAGGGTTTGGCGTTTTTGGCTTTTAGGGTTTCGCCGTTCTTTGCTTTGTTTCGCATTTGCCATCGTCGCCGCGATGCCCTAGAGCACCGCCGCTGCGATGTCCCGGAGCACCACCGCTGCGGTGTACGGACGCGCCGCCACCACGTGACCGCCGCCGCACCGCCTGTGGCCCGCGGGCCGCACCGCATCCAGCGCCGCGCGGGACGGTTTCAGGTGTTCTGTTCAACGCGACTCAAGGTGGGTACCCTTTTCATGCGTCCTTTTTAAAGTGAGGTCTCATCATGTCCTATGTAAGAGTAAAGTAGATGTACTGATGGTTTTCAACTAACCCCTTTTCGCATGAGTATCCCTTTATTACTATCTGTTGCGACTGGTGTCGCGGTGCTCTATATCACACGCCGACTTCGGTCTTTATGCTCATGGCTGCTTACGCACACACCAGCGGTTTGGCCACCGCATCGGTGTACTTTTCCGGAGAGGTGGTACGTTGACCCGTGTACCCCACAAGGTGACGTGGTGGGGACCCCTTACGGTTACTTAAGGTGCTGCACAAGTACCGTAAAGGGGTTAAAAGCACCAAGGTGAGAGCAAGGTGTTTCTGTTCGCTGGGGGTCCTTAGACCTTTTGGCAGGTGTTCCGTTCTGACTTACAGGGGTATTGTGGATTCATGAGGGGGAGTTTTGGATGCTCTGGTTTATCGGTTTGCTTTCCTTTCAGTACTTATAGCATCTTATATGTTTTACATCTACCTCTTATTCTTTGGTCACTGACTTCCCACACTGTGACAGGTTCGGTCAGGGGTGGGATCCGAGACGACAGTGAGGCCGCGACTCGAGGATTTTAGCTCGATTAGTGGCTGGTGACCTTTCTTTTACTTACGTTCTGATTATTTCGGTTAGTTAGCTTATGTGCGTGTGATACATTATTGTGGATGTTGGGTTTGAACTGTGTTTTATCGTAGATGAACGTTTCCCCTATTAGTTGTTGTTTCGGCCACTCTTTTCAAATCAGGTAAAAAGATTGCGAAAATGTTTAATAAAATTTAGGTGTCGTGTGGGCATCGTTTTACAACCCGTGGATTTATCCTTTCAAAATGTAGGTGGCCGGCTTGGTTATTGCGCATGATGATATTTTTTCCTCAACTTAACTTCTTGGCTAGTGTGGCTAAAGTACGATTTATGCTTGCGACGCCGTGCATATACAAAGGAGACTCCGTCCGTTTGTGGGGTGAATTTGTATGTGTGGCGGATCTGCGCACGTGCCCGGCGGGTGTACCTATAAAATAAAATATATATGTACACGTTTTCCGCTTATTTTAAACCCCCGGAGCGTGACAATAGATGAGTAGTATATTCGGCAAACATGCTGTGAACAGGTCAAAGGCATAATATGCGAGCCAAGAGAAAGAAAAGGATGTAAGATGAGACAATCTACCAAACAATCCGTCAAGTAAGCAAACACTACCTCACGCAGCAGGCGCACTCTTTCCTCCTCAATCGGCAGACGGCGTGGCCATTTCACAAGCTCACGCAACTGGGGACCTGAAATTCGTACAAATTGAATTCAAGTTGTATCAATTTTTTGACGACCAACTGAATCCATTTGATGATTGCTTATGAACAATTTCATGACGAATGAACAATCCCAAGTATAAAGGAAAAAACCAACAATCTAACTTACAAGAATAAGAAGAACAGAAAGAAGCAATGTTCAAAGGGATTATAAGTTACCAGTATAATTCTGAAGACGATCTGCATCAAGAGCAGATTTGTCATTCTCCAGAGCATCCTTAAGGCCCAAAGCCAAATGGTCATAGCTTAGGTCTTCGTCTGTTCAAGATATGTAAATGCAGGAAATAAAAGCCAAACAACTTCACAATAATGAAAAATAAAACATTTCGTCACGCAAAAAGCATCAAGAGATGTATTTCAAACATAATTCAACTGACTTTTGTCCACTCTTCTGAATGAAGGTAATGCCAGTGAAGTTAATGCCAGGACTTGATCAAATTTCTAGATGAAGTCGGTCATCGATTAAAAGAACTTATAGTTTAGTGATCAAAGTATAATATATTTTACAATCTGTTGACTTGTAACATAATTTACCTAAAAGAGAATGTCACCTCCCCAAAGTATCAAAACAAACTGAAATTTATATTTAAAATTTTAAACATGAACAAGTAGCGTAATCGCTGTTCCAAAACACATTAAATGAAGAGCACCATAAGGCTACTCTGTTTCGAGCTGCATAAGTAGAAACAAAAACATGGTATTACAATTGAATATGCTTCTAAAGACAGGCAAAATAATTTCCCTCTTTTGTCTTTCGAGAAGACAAATGATCGGATAAATTTCAGTTCCGGTACTCGCGAGTTACAATACTTACTTTAAAACTGTCAAAAAAATTTACTAGCTTAATACGAAATGTGTAGAAAATTCATACCTGGCCAAAAACAAAAGTTTAATGCATCCAAAACGAGCAGATACTGAACAGTAAGAGGCCCATTATCAAAGTAGTGAATCCCTTCAAAATTCCATTCCACTTTTGGAATCGATCCCTGAATGCCATCCACTACTTTCTCAATTTCTGCGAATTAAAACAAAAAACAGAGAAAAAAGCCCTCCTTTTAAGCAAATACACAGAACAAAGAAGTAAAAGCGCAACTATTTACAATATCTAACAACGTAAAGAACAATTAAATTACAAAGATAAACCAAAACAAACCCTGGGTAATCAAACTAATCCAGTGTATCCAAACCAACCATATCCCTCATCGCAAGTCCCAATCCCAAACCACAAAATAAGCTAAAAATAACAGGAGATGAAGCCTCAGAGCTATGCGATGTCACCAAACCGGGACGAGCGAACGAGTATTGAATTCCAAAACCCTAGTCCCAGGATTTGAATCTGAATCGAACTGCCCTAGGAGAACGGAGGAGACGAGGGTTTGTAGAGTGGTTTACCCAGCGAATCCACCTTCACGTGAGCCGCGCGCGTCGCCACCCACGCCGTCGTCGTCCTCACCTCCTCCATTGCTCTCTCCCTCTCTCTATCTTCGTCCTCTTTCTAGGGTTTTCTCCTCATCTTCGTCGTTGTGGACAATAAGAGATGCGTTTTATTACGTCCCGTGCCCCTCGGAGCTTTTCCCGCTTAGGGGTTGAACGCGACGAGCGCAGCCCCTGGACCGAGGAAGCAGCCCCTGGACCGGGCGTAGGAATCCCTTTTGTACACCGCTCTCCTTAGACCCTATAAAATGTGCCTTAGAAAAAAAACTTATAACTAAAAACATATAAAACTTAGGCAAATTATTAATTATTTTAAATTTATATGTGAAATGTTAAAAATTTAATTCTGTTGTCCAATCTTTCAATTTATTTAATTTTAGTCACTAAATGACACTCTATTGCGATAATTGCATGAAGTGAAAATTTTAAAATCAAAATATCGTTGACTAACTCAAATTAAATAAATTTAAAAATTAAACAGTAAAATTAAAATTTTAAAATATTAGGCAGTTGATTCAAAATGATTTATATAGTTTTACCAAAGTTATATACAAAAAATTATAATTTTTAATATTAATTTTTTTAAAAAAAATATTGTTGCTTTTAGTTATTTATAATATTATCTTTATATATTATTGATGTATTTGTAATATAATATTAAAAAAATTAATTAGTTGGCCTAAACACTCTACACGTATTATATAAAATACTAAAAAAAATCAATAATATATATAACTAACTTTTAGAGTATAATTTCTTAAAAATTAAATTATAACTTCTATAGGAACAGATTTTTCAAAATCTGCAAATTTTTTATATATTGGTTTTTTCTTATGGTGCAAATTATATTAGTTAGATTAGATATTGATTTTTTTAAAAAAAATTGATTCTCACTTTATCAGATACAAAGTGTGGTGCATAGAGTGTATATTACTCTGGGTGTACCTAAAAATTTTCGCCTGTCGACTGAGACGAAATTACTGAAATACCACTACAGTGCGTGTTAATGACTCGGAATATCATTCGAGTCTTGCCGTGTAATTGGCCGTTTGATCTCAATCCGACGGTGTAATATGGACCGTCGGATTGGTGGGGCCCGCGTGTACGAGGACCTCGCTTTCGTTCATTCGCTGGATTGTGTGGACCATGTTTCATATCTCTTCCCGGAGACACGAGGAAGAGATGCAGAAACAATTTAGAGTATGAATTTTAAATTAAATTATACAAAACTTATCTAAGTTGTAAATTATTTTAAGTTAATTATCTAATTTTTTAAAATTTTAATTTTTTTATTTAATTTTATAATTTATTTGATTTGGGTTGTTCAACAATCGGGTCAGTATTTTATTTTAGTTTTTACATTCGAACTAGTAAAAATATGCATGCAACCCACACTTTAGGTAAGTATCACATTCTGCATATCGTAATTCATTAAATAACAGCGTAAAAATATATAAAAATATATATTTTTATTTTAATTCTACTTAATCTTTGATAAATTTTAATACAAAATGGATTCTTAATGATTGATACCAAGTTCCTAAACTCAAAATTTAATATCTATTTTTAGTTAGTGGACTCGGACTTGTATATTGGGGACCATATTGGACCCAGGAAGGAGGAGAATTAATTAATGGTTTCACAAGTTTTGTAGTTTCAATCAAGTCCACCAATCAGATTGCAACGTGTGTAGTAGAGGGAGTAGTCATCTGAATAGAGTAACTGCTGCTTAAATTGATGTGGTAAACCAAGAGTCAAATGAAAATTAACTCTCTTTCTCCGTTTCCATACCATAAAAAGCCTTCACACCTGCTCGCATACGAGAAAACAACACGGTCAAAGAATGAGTTTACATTCCATTCCTCTGTGCACATCAAAATTCTTAAAACATTTAAATAATAATAATAATAATAATAATAATTCAGCTCAAAAGCGTATAATTAAAAATATAAATTTTCTTGGTATGACATATAGTAACGAATAAGTACAGCTTACATAGTATATAATTATTTATTTATTATTTTACACCGACTTTTATTCGAACTCGGTGGGTGGAGGGAGGTTGAGATCGAAGCCTCTAGTAGTTGCACTCGTCGACGCCTCTG
This sequence comes from Tillandsia leiboldiana, assembly GCA_029204045.2. NCBI lineage: Eukaryota > Viridiplantae > Streptophyta > Magnoliopsida > Poales > Bromeliaceae > Tillandsia > Tillandsia leiboldiana. The sequence continues at coordinate 27,203,227 of CM055075.1, read as the reverse complement.
ATGTGGACTCCGATACCGAACCGCTCCAGCGGCCGCCGCCGCCGTTGCCGTTGCCGTCGTAGTGCAACCTCTTGTGTCCTCCCAGTGCCTGTCCGGAGGGGAACGTCTTGGAGCAGAGCGAGCATCGGTGGGCCCTGAACTTCCTCCCCCCGTCTCCGCCACCGCCACCGCCGCCATCGTCTGCGGCGACGGCGGAGATAGGCTTCCGGTGGCTGGTCTTGTGGCCGCCGAGGGCCTGGTAGGATCCGAACGCCTTCCCGCACACGGAGCACTCGTGCGGCTGCTTGTGGTCGGAGCGGGGCGGCGAGGGACGTCTGCTGTCATCGGATCCATCTCCTCCGCCGGAGACGTCGACGGCGCCGCCGCGGGCGAGCATGACGAGGCAGAGGGCGAGGTACTCGTCCTCGGCGGTGGCGGCGGCGGCGTCGGAGTGGCGGCGCCGCCCCTTGGCGGGGTGTTGGGGAGCTTTGGTCGCCAGAGCGTCGAGAGCCATCGGATGCGCAATCGGTGTTCGAAGCGGACGGTGGAGATAGAATCTGGAGAGTAGGGAGATATATATATATATATATATATATATATATATATATAGAGAGAGAGAGAGAGAGAGAGAGAGAGAGAGAGAGAGAGGAAGCTTGGGGAGCAAGAAGAGAGGTTGGAGAGCTCTCTCGCGCGCTATATATGTAGTAGTATATAAAAGATCGGGGGAGGAGTGGCAGAGGCGGTAAAGAAGCGGTTTGACGATGGCTTTGCTGGGCCAGATGTACGGATATGGTCCGACTGGGTACGTGGCAGGTTGCAGTTGGTTCCTACATCCTAATTTTGAACAAAGTATTAAGATAGACATATTCTTGTCAAACTCTTATGGCCACTCAAATTTTTCAGCTATATTTAATATTTAAGATGTCTCACACAATAATGTGACGGAGTTTTAGTCGTACAATAAAATTTTAGATCACACTCTCTCCGCGGAATATCGCAAGCTCGTTTGTCATTACATAAGAAGAAAAATACGTGTGACTCGTATGAATCTTAATCGCGACCATCAGAATATTTTCATTTATAAACTTATCCTCTTAGTTAATTACTTCCACCCTTCACTTCTTAAATATAAAATAGATATTACTCTTAGTCTCTATTAATTTTAAATTTTTGTATTTATTAATTAGGTTCCAATCTATTATAGAATATTAATATGTTGATAAACTCATGCAGCGCTGTCATAAATTATATATGCATTATAATAATTGAAGTCCTCAATTTAATTGGTATACTGATGAATTAGTAAAAAAGTATTAATATAAAACACGATACTTACGTAGCAAATATTTTATATCTTTTTAAAATTTATTTTTGAGTCGCCTACAAGCCAACACGTAAGTCTATAAATAATTTTATTAATTTGTTTACTAGTTAACTAAGTTAATTGTTTTAAAAAATGTATTTGTTCATGTTTAATTTATTTGGCGCAAGAAGTAAAGAAACCAAATTGAAAAGTTAGAATAGTACAGGGCCCATCGATACAATTTTCAGGGAAACGACGGCCTGTATGGTTAATACACGTGTTTGAGTTATAAGAGAATGGTACGACCGAGGTTGTAGGGATTCGATGGAGTGGGAAGAGTGAGTCAACACGTGTGAGGATGAGTGAGTGAGTGACTCGGTCTCAGGTCAACGCAGTGCAAAACCGGTTGCCACCGCGACCAGAATAAACTATTGCCTGAACCCGGTGTATACATTTGTCCCGTGCACCGTGCACATTTATTTGATTGATCAATATCTTAAACCAAAATCCAATCCAACGGAGGCCATATTAATCTTCTAAATAGCGCATGTAAAAAAAAAAAAAAATTAAAGATTTAAAAATGAGTTAATTTTTACTCCCTAGACTTTTGTAGATACAATCATTTTAAAAATTCGAACCGTTAAGAAATATATAATTAATTTATTTAAAACGTATAATCATAACGTTTACGGGTCTCAATTATGATTCAGTCCACTCAATCTCTCATCACTTCGAACATGACTCGATACAATTCAGTCTCTTATCATTTTGAACATAATTTAATCCAACTTGATTTTCTGCCACAGAACATTCTGCTTATCCTTCTAAGCCAACAAGTTTTACTAAAAAAAAAAAAACTTAACGTTGAGTAAGCAATTTTGGAATTCATGTGTACGTTACAAATATAAATTACATCTTTTTAAGAGTTCGGTTATTATACTTTTAAAAATATCAAATAATTTGCACTTATAAATTTTAATGTTATCATTAGATTTATCTGTTTGACTAATTTTATCTTTTAAATCATATTATTAGTTTCACGAACCACCCACTAAACCCAAATAGCACATTATTATCTTAACCACGCATTATTTCGTATAAAAATTAAAAATCTACGAACACTGATAATTTTTTGATACTTTTAAAAATATAGCAACTCAATTCAGTTTTCAAAATAAAAATTATTTTAATGATGAATATACTAACTTTTCAAATGAAAAAAAAAATCATTTTATGAAGCTAAAATTCTCGTCAAACATTGACTTACTTAGCATCTACATATCATTTTTCTATCAATGAACTTATAGATAATGAAATAAACCAACTTGACATAATTAAAAATTTATGTATAGTGTAATGTTCACTTTCAAAGAGGTTAGTAGGTATGTATATGTAATATACATACCTACTAACCTCTTTTGTTTAAAATTATTTCATTTAAGAGGTTAGTATGTATATGTATATGTATATGTAATATTGCGTCCCTAATTTATGCTCTTTTTAACTGTTGTATTTAGAACTACGTCAACTTAAATAAACATCCATATTATTTATTTAAAAATAAAATTTATTTTTACTTGTTATTTTAAAGAGGTACATTCTAAATAAAATGTACCAAAAATATTTTATATTTTATTTATTATAATCAATAATTCTAACATTTGAATTGTTACAGCGATGCAATCAAATCGACAATTCAATATAATTAACTAAATATATATTTATGCATACGTTGATAGTGTGAAAGTAATATACTGATATAGTAGTATTAATTATGATTGATAATATGATAATAATTAAGATGATTCATTACTTACACACCGACAATACGATGGTATTTAACCAACTAAATTAATTTGGAATAATTTAGACTCTTAAAATTTGAGTATCAAAATGTTAAGCCCCGCATAGGTCGTGGACCAACAGTGTAATTTAGTCTTTAGTACATGGACGAATTTAATTTGAAATTAATTTCGAGCTTAAATTTAGGCTCAAGTCCGGCTGAAAATTATTTCAAGCTAAGTTTGAGCGAGCTTAATTTTGAGTTGAACGAGTTCGAGTACTAAACGAGTAGCTTGAAATTCTTAACATCATTCAATTTATAATTTAATTTTTTATAAAATATTATCTATAATTTAATATAAAAATATATTTTATCGTTTAAAATACAAAATAAATATATAAAATACGGTACTATCAAATTAAGAAAAATAATTTATGAAAGAGAGGGAGAGAGACCGTCATTAGAATAGGATTTTACTTGTTTGGTCTTATGGGCCATCAAATATAAACTCGATAATTTAAATTTTATGTACATATAATTAAAATACATAATATATATTGTTATATATAATTATATATATTTATAATTTTTTTTAATATATATATATAAGTTTTTCGAGTCTAATTCGAGCGAGTCCAATAATACCCAAACTCAATTTGAAATAAATTATATATATATATTTTTTGTTCAAACTCGGCTTATTTAACTTCGAGTCTGTATTGACTATCAAGCCGAACACGAACCGATTCGCTCATTCGCCAGTCCTACGTGGACGTGAATAAACGTGTTTATTTAGTAGTTACTTATGCAAATGATCTAATTGAGCTCAATAATATGCAACGTCTTAAGCACCGCGACGCGCACGAGAATAATAATGTGATTGTTCGTTGTTGAATCCGAGCTCTACATGATATTAATACAACTCATTACAGCCTTTACAAGTTAATTAAAAAATAAAACAAGAGAGAATGAATAATAAATAAAACAAAATTAATTAGGGGTGTAGTTTTGATTTTTTTTTTAAATAATTTTATAAATTTTTATAATTATAAAAATAATTTTCTGATTTTTTTTTTTACAAAAATAGTCTTAAGCGATGAATGGTTTACCGCTTTTAAAAACGATAAATCATTTACCGCATTCATAAAGTTCCAGAAAAATTTAAGTCCTATGAAAGTAGTAAATGATTTACCGTATTTAAAAACGGTGAACCATTCACCGCTTTCATTCACTTATACCTCCGTGCCCCCCGCCCACCCGTACCATTCTTTTCTTTTCTTCTTCTTTTCTTCTTCTCTTCTTCTTTTTCTAAAAGCGGTGAACCATTTGCCGTTTTTAAAAACGGTGAATGATTCGCCATTTTTAAAAGCGGTGAATGATTCGCCGCTTTTAAAAGCGGTGCATGGGAATATGACAAATTTTGTGAAAGTGGTGAATCATTTATCGTTTTTTAAGAAAACAGTGAATAATTTACCGCATTTGAATTATCTAACATTCTGAGACTTATTTTTACAAATTTTTTTTTAAAAGACTATTTTTATAAATAGAATTGTTAGTTTGGATAGTTTTGTAAATAAGCTTCTTTAATTTTTCGCCAACCTGCATTGAATAGGCCACATGGAGTGATGTTTACGATGGATATGTAATTAAATCAACTTGAATTTTATTTGTACTTATTGCTAAAGTGGAATGTTCGAGATATTACTATTGTGATGCCCCTTTTTCCGAGGGAGTCGTCAATTTGAGAGTTACTCTAATTCTAATATACTTAATTTTTTTTAATCTAATCTAATTAGTTCTTATATATTATATATATAAAATTATTTTATATTTTAAAAATATTAAATTTTTTTTTTTAAAATTATAATATTTTTAAGCATTTTATACTTAATTTTATGAAAAGTTGCAATTCATTCACAAAAATCGTCAAGCAAGGAGTGATCTGTACAATGTTTGTAAAGATTATTTTTTTTTTTAAAAAAAAATTTACACGTTTTTCGCATGACAACTACCTACATTATTGTTAAGGTACGGACCATTCTTACCATAAATAACAAAGAACTTATGATTGATATAGGATATTCCCAATTCAAAATTTAATTATTTTATATTTTAATTAAATTTATTTGTTTTTAAAAAAATAAAGTATTTATCATGCTACTTTTTTCTTTCTCAAAATAAAATAAAATAATAATCACTACTAATAAAATTTGTGGCGTACTATATTTATGTGCGATAACCCTTGTCCGACGATTGATATTAACCATTAATGCTAAAAATTTAAATTTTTAAAAAATATAACAAATTTCAATATATATCATTCCGTCGTTTCGAGCGCAATTAGCCTCCTGCCATGGAGGCAGGGTGCTGAATTGGGCCCTAAATTGGGGTCGAATTCAAGCTTAGGGCTGAATCACGATCAGAATGGGCCGAACGTGACTCGCCAAAAAATTGGGCTAAATAAATTGGGTTGGATTTTATTGGGCCTAATTTTAACTTGTAAAGTAGAGGTGGGCCTGTAGATTGCATACAGGCCCATATTATTTTGATACACAAATTTTAAAGCAAGAAAATAATTGAAATTTTATGAGTAATGTACATAAGAGATTTTTGTAATTTATCTCTACTTTTTAAAATAGTTTGATACTACCGAGCTAGTAACTTTAACGCACATCACGAATTGGAAAGTGCGCTGTAAAGTTCGTGCAAATACATCACTACGCATCACAGCCACACGATCTCCATCGAACCGCTCCAATTTATCTCGTTCTCTGCTCCCCAAAAGGTGTGCAACCAATTATTTTATTTTTTAATTTTTCCACCATTTATCCCGAACCCTTCGATTATTACTTCTCCTCGTCACTCTCCGTGCCCTAACTGCGCCCCCCACAAAAGGTATCCCCAATCCAATCCAATCCAATACCCTTCGTATTCTCGCAAAAATTGCTCAAATTTTGGTATAAATTATTAACATTGTAAGGATTCGTGTGATCATTTGCTTCCTTTTTGATGTTAAACAGCTGAGATTCGCCATTTTGGTTTCCTGAAACCATTTGCATCTTTTTGGGTTTATTTGGTTGTTTTTGATGTTACTTTTTGGTAGATTTAGGGTTTATTGAGCTTGAGAGTGTCTTCATCAATGATTAAGCAGGAATATGTGAAGTTAAATTTGGTCTCATTGAGTAAATTTTAGCATTGAAGCATATGATCACTCATTTGTGATGTAGGTATTAAGAAAAATCTCATTTTGCATATACACTCTATGTTTCTCTGATTGTTAAGTGTCAGCAGTGAACCATCATACAGCATGGGTGTGCCCTGTGCGCCATTCTGGTGTAATAATGCTAGTCATGTTCTCTGGACATGCGTCGACACGATCGGCGCATGCTTGGTTGAGTATGCTTAAACCAAGGATTTAAGTGCCCATCAGCACGTGTCGTATTTACCGTGCTGTATCGTGCCAACAAGTTAGCGGCATGATATAGTTTCCGTGCCAATGGCTCAACTCAAAATTATCTTTCTTTTTTTATTTAATTAGTAAGTATTTTTCTCACTAAATTCAAAATATATAATAAAGATATATAATAAATAATTCGAATATTTTGTTGCTAAAAGAAATAAATATTTAATATCATTATGTATCGGCACACATGTATTTTTTATAACCGGTACATACCATGTCAGTAAGTTTGCGACACGATCCCGTGCTACGACACTTAAACATAAGCTTGGAAAATTTACTTACTGGCATGGTACATACCATGCCAGTAAGTTTGCGACACGATCCCGTGCTAAGGCATTTAAACATAAGCTTGGAAAAGTTGCACGAAGTGATGGCGATCTTATATTGGGCCCGGAAGTGTTTGTGATGTGTGAAATTTATTTACTCAGTGTACTTTACATTATTGTAAAGAGTAAAAAGCCTACCTGAGGAATGGAGCATTACTTTGGTGTTAATATAGTAGAGCAAAAAGGGTTTTAGTAATTGGACAAATATTGTGGAACAAACTTATTCCACATTTTATGAAACTTTGGAAGAGAATAGGTGAAGAGAGATTAGATGTGGAACAGATGCATCAGTTTTTTTGTTACTAAGAATGAGTGAGTCTACTGGAGCCATTTGTTTAGTAAGACATTTATTCGGAAGCATAAGGGAAGGGCAGTTGCTTGTATGACATTCATCGATTTAGGGAAAATCTTAGGGCATTCTTGAAAAGATATGGTGGGTCAAGGAAGCAAAAGAGTGTAGCTACAACTAGTGAGATGCCAATCAAGGAGAAACTAGTGAGTTCCATAACAATAGGGATGCTTGAAAGTGCATTTTGAAAGTTTCTACTTGTTTGAATGGTTCTAAGTGGATTTTAAATAAATTGGTCAGGTTGGACTGAGTCACGTTCGAAATGGCGTGAGGCTGGTCACCCTGAATCACAATCAAGATTTGTGAGCGTTGTATCTGTACGTTTTAGATGAATTGGTTGCATATTTTTAACAGTTCGAGCTTTTGAGATTAACTATGCCTACTGAGTAAGTAGATTGAGATAGTTATTCGTGAGAGCCATCTTTTAGGCAATAATGGCCTTTGGTACCTCCCAATGTTTGGTGAGAGAACGCGTTTACTTTCTAGGTCAAAGAACGCGCTTTATATATCTTTTGCATAAAGATATACAAGAAACTGCTCTATCCTCTTTCTAAGTGCTTGTTTAATTGCTTGGACACTGCTAAATTATATATCTCAAGGGGACAATTGCCTTAATAGAACCCAGTTGCATTAAATTATTGGTTGACTTTGCATTTATTCCTTTATGAAATTGTTTGCCCATTTTTATATTGGTTCAGAGTGAAGACTCTTGCTTATATTCAACATAGAAGTTGACTTTAGGAGGTTAGCTATAAAATAATTCTTTTTTGACTTTCATTCATTTTTCTGTAGCATGTTGTGCTCTAGTTTAATTAGGTAGATGATATATAGGGATTTTTTTTAGTTGTTTTACATTCATTTATTTATGCATAAATCTGGCATTGGACATGTAGTTATCTAGTGTGGAAATTTTGAATACTCTGGTTTTATGCCAAATTTATTCTTTAAACACCAGATATGACTATTTAGAACTAGTATATTCCCTTTCATTTGATACAAAAGACCCATTTGATCAACAAATAATCCTTCACAAAAAAAAAAAAAGAAAAATAAAAAGAAAAAAAAGATTAGTTGTTTATATATAGCCCCATCAAAGCCATACTTTCATTTTAAAACTCCTGTAGTTTTGATTTATTCTGCAGCTGGATGGGATTTGTAGGTCACACTCCAACCAGTAGGAGGGTCCACAATATTTTCTAAATGGTTTTCTGGTGTCAAGTAGTGTACAGGCTGCATTTTCTTTTTAATAATAATGAATTGATTCTATTTTTTAAGTATTAGTCTTTCTTTTTTTAATTAAACATAACTAAACCAAATTAGAAAAATTGAATGCACATTTCTACAGGCATGTAAAAAAAAAAGAGTAAAGAGTACAAATTTTGCTTTACTATTTTTTTAAACTAATTTTGCTATTAAGAGGACAAATCTCAGTGGCGTGCCGTGTTATGCTGACGGGTATATATAAGTATGCACCCCTTTAGAGATGTATATTTTACACTCCATCCCATTCTGAGGTGGGATGAATTTCACTCGTCATTCGATGTGACGAGTGAAATAATATTCATCCGGGGATGGGGTGGGGTGTAGGATGTACACCTAGCATCGCCCTAAAAGTAGTCCAAATGTTGATATTTTACAAAATTTACCATGAATAGAATAGTAAACGTCTTAATAAATCAATAATACAATTTTAACATGACATGAAATTACACTGGCCAACTAAAGAAAAATCTTTAGGAAGATATTACTATTACTAAATTAAAAGTGATAAAAGAATTTGGTCTAATTATACACTAGGACCCTCTATTTATGAAAAAAAAAAAAAATATTAGATTTATCAGATTTTTAAGTTCAAAAATTCATTATAATACTTTATTTTTTATCTAAACAAACTCAAAAAAATCTAAAAAATTTTATATATATATATATATATATATATATATATATATATATATAGTCCGGCTGGAATACTATCATAGTATCAAGCATGTTAGTACTTGGATGAAAGTATGTGCGGTTGGGATTATAGTGATTTTTTAAAATTTTTAGAATTCAACCAACCACCTACTAAATCCTAGAGGACCACTATCATCCTAACTAGGGACGAAGCCAGAATTTTAACTTTAGAGAAGCCAAAAATATATTATGCAAAATATATTAATTTTTAAAAATTATTAATAAAAAATTATATATAAGTATTTTTTGTGTTCATTAGCTTTAGAATTTTAATATATATTTTTTTAGAAAAAAATAGATACCATTAAAATAATAATATTTTAGATATCTATAAAAAAAAATTATTTAAAAAAATCAAGTATTAAAATTTAGTGTAATTTGCAAATCAAGTATTACGATATATCAAAAAATTAAGTATTAAGATTTTTCATAATTTTCAAATCAAGTATTACGGTACGTTTGAGTCAATTAAATTTATATTTTGTGGTCTACAAGATAACATTATTTTTTTTTCAAAAAAAATTATTTTGGTCCCTAAAATTTATATTAATTTTATTTTTTTTAATAACTTAATAATGGACTGATATGTAATTTTAAAAATGTTGGGGAAGGGGCATAGTGACTGTGGGTCTCCACATAGCTTCGTCTCTGATCCTAACCGTACTTCTCTTAATCTAAGAGCTAAAAATTTGATAGCGTCAATGATTTGGTACTATTGATAGTATTTCAGTCTAATTTTATATATATATATATATATATATATATATGTATATATATATATATATATATATATATATATGTATATATATATATATATATATATATATATATATATATATATATATATATATCCTTTTTCTACCGTTTTACCCTATTTTGATGGAATTCTTCCTATTTAACTTGTTTTAGTGTGGTACTGCATTTACTGCTTTATAAAGTACAAATTAATGTACTTAAGATTTTGTAATTGGAAACTGAGAAATACAAATATGTTTCCTAACTACTAAGCTGAAAAAAATTCTCTAAGATTTGCCAATCGAAATTCCATAAATGTTCAAATTAGTGCATATCTCTCTAAAATTTGCATTATCACAAAAAATTATGGCTTTAATACGGCCTGATGATAGAACTACCAGGGACTAAGTCGAATTTAGCAAATATCATCTGCAAAAACAATTTTGGATGCCACATAATAACACTGAAGTTATGAAGTCACGGAGAGAAACTCCAAATTGAAATCGACTCGACGCACATCTGTTTAATCCAAAAATGGCACAATATGATCGTGTGAGATGATCTGCATAAAAATTTAAGTTATTAATGTAACTAGTATTTTGTTTGTCAGATAGATACTTGGTTAATCAATTTTGCACGTAGGATGGCTATTTTAGATTCAAGGCAATCTAAAAATTTAGCGAAAGAGAAGAACGTCGAATTGTTGGTGCTAATTATTAATTTTAATAATTTGAACTATTAAAAAGATATAATTAATTAACTTAAAATATACAAACACAGTGCTCTTAATTAGTCTCGCATCATTTCAAATATAATTCGATTCAATTTAGCTTCTCGTCACGTGGCAAAATACTGGTCTTTTAAGTCAATAAAATATCGGATCATTAGCGCTAATCATTAATTCTCTAAAAATTCAAGCAGTTAAAAATACATAATCAATTCATTTAAAACGTACAAACACAACGTTTACGGATTTCGATCGGACCTAATCAATCATGATTGGCTACAATTGTTTAATTTTTCACTCATATTTTATTCCTCTCCCACGTTTTAATTTTTCTAATTATTATTAGCAAGCTGTTATTTTTTTTTGTCCTAGAAACTATACAGCCAGCCTAAAATGGACACGTATTAGATTGCAAAATAGAAAATTCTAAGGGTCATTAATTAATTGCCAATACTTTACTATTAAGGATACAAATTCATAATATTTCCCCTTTTGGCTAAACTTATTTTATATTACTCTATTTTTTTTACATTTATTTACAAACTAATCTTAAAAATATCTACCCACGAACATACACGCTTGGGGATCATAATTTTATAATATATTTTGCATCTATGATTTGGTAGCTCAATATATAATTAGGTAAACATGTATAAAATTATAGAATTATTGCTTAGATAAAAAAAAAATAATAAATATTAGAGAGAAATAAAAGAAACATCTAAACTATTTATTTAGTAGAGTGTAATTAAGACGAAAAATAATAATAATAATAAAATTGAGGCGGTATCTTTACATTTATATTTATATTTTTTTGACCTATCAATTATAATTATCATCATACTGGAACATAGAGACAAGTTGTGATCTTAATACAGACTTTTTTTTTAAATAACTTTATAAATTTTTAAAATTTATAAAATAAACTTGTGTAAAAAATTTTGCAAATCTAATTTACTTTTGCCAGCTAAGCGCCACGTCGGATAGATCACGTAGAGGCACCGAATCATTCGACGCTTTTAGTGTAATTCTAAAGACGCTGAATCGTTTAGCGGTTTTAGTCATTAAACGATTCAGTGCCTTTCGACACTAAAGGCATTAAACGATTCAGCGCTTTTAGCATTTATGCTAAAGACGCTGAATGATTCGGTGTCTTATAATTACACTAAAGGCGCTGAATGATCCGGTGCATTATTCGACGCCTTTAGACACTAAAGACGCCGATTTTCGCAAAATTTGATCAAGTTCTTAGAGCTTTTGTATAATGCTAAAGGTGCCGAATCATTAAGTGTCTTTAGCTTTACACGAAAGGTGCCGAATCATTCAGCGCCTTTAACATTATACTAAAAGCGCCGAATGCTAAAGGTACCGAATCATTAAGTGTCTTTAGCTTTACACCAAAGGTGCCGAATCATTCGGCGCCTTTAACATTATACTAAAAGCGCAGAATTATTCGACGTCTTTAAGTTGTCCACCCACTCTCGCGTCGAGCTGACAAAAGTAGAATTAGATTTGCAAAAAAAAATTATATAAGATTATTTTGTAAATTTTTATGATTAGATTTGCAAAAAAAATTTACATAAGATTATTTTGTAAATTTTAAAAATTTATAAAATTATTTCAAACAAAAGTTCTCTTCATACTCTCCTGTTCCAGGGAACACTTATTTTTTTTGGTATCTTCGCACGATCCATGATGTCCAAAAAATGCATTTTAATCAATTTTTTTTTTAAAAAAAAATGTGGTGTAAAATAAAATAAAATAAAATAAAAAAAGAGGGGGCGGTGGGGGGCGGGTCGCAAATGATGTCTCAGTTTGGGACTATAAATGTTGGAAAATGCTATGTGTACACCCCTTTCGGGGTGTATATCATACACCTTATTCATCTAAGGGTGGGGGTATGATGATGGGTCACTCGATGTGACCCGTAAAAAATATCGGTACCATTAAAATGATGGAGGTGTATGATGTACACCCCTTCGGGGTGTACATGTAGCATTGCTCATAAATGTTGTTTTTGTTGTAGCGTATGAGTGGGGAATATTCCTTTTAATTATTATTATTATTATTATTATTATTATTATTTATTTTAACATTAAATTAATAATAATTAATTTAATAGAGGTCGCACGAATGAGGAGTTTGGGGAGCGTGTGGATTGACTATTTTGCGTGGGGGTTGTAGGGCCCACCTGTCTCCCATTGGACTTGGGTACGGCGTGGGGTGCAATGGTGTGACCTAATTGGTTTCATGGAGTGGGGCCCCACAATTCATCTTAATTATTAGAGATTTTTTTTTGTTAATTATATATATATATATATATATATATATATATATATATATATATATATATATATATATATATATATATATATATATTATTCTTATAAAAGTATCATATAGCAAAAAAAAAAAAAAAATTATAAAATTTAAGCATCAGATTTATTCTTTAAATTTTTTTTGATTTACAAATATAATTCTTAAAAAGTTCTGATTCGGTTATATATGTCTCTACTATTCGATTAACTGTTAATTTTCTAATGATAGATATATATGAAAAATTATTATTTTGTCTTTACACATTTATATTTATAAAACATTACTTTTTATTCTTTCTCTCTTCTCGTCTTGTCGCAACATATGCGGTGTACCTTATTTTTACTGTGATCGAGATCATTTTTTCTCTCTTCTCGTCTTGTCGCAGCATATGTGGTGTACCTCATTTTTACTATGGTCATCACCTTCGCAGTATATAAAGAGTAAAATAAAATATTTATTTTGTCTTTTAGCTAACTATGATTAGCTTTTTTTTTTTAGTTCATAATATATTTGCAGACGATAAAATTTTTGGAGGAATAAATTTGATAATTTAGCCGTTAGAAGAGATATATTTATTATTTAATATTTTTACATAAAATCATATGCAATTATTTATTATTATTATTATTATTATTATTATTAAGCTTTTTTATGCAAATATTGAATTTGGATGCTGAATTTTGATAAATTTGATCACAGTTAATAGCATTTAAAATTAAATATACTCGCTGTACTATTAAAAAATAATAATTTCACATCAGATACAAAATAGAATAATAAGTAAATCAGATCCAATTTGGATATAACTTACTAACAACACAAATTGGTAGGTGGAGATATTTAATTTGCATATTTTATATATATATATATATATACAACTCACTCCCTGCAAATCAGATCTAGAACTGGTGTTCGAGTTCAGATAAGAATAGCCATTTTATTCATGTTGTGGTGCCCATGTAGGTCATTTTTGGTAGTGTTGGATGAGATTGGGTCATCTTATTAGATCAAATTAATGAATGGGTAATTTGATAAATAAGTTGTATTTTATTAAGATCGAATGCATGCGTTGAAAGGTTAGAACAGATATATAAATAACATATTAAGAGAGCTGAAAATTATATTAAAATAGTTTTGTCAAAAAAAATTAGTATAGTTTGGGTTTTTTTTTTTTTGTGAACTCGTAGCTGGAGTGTATCTGCTTTGCTTCTCAATTCCAATCTATCATGATCTTTCCCAAATCCTACATGATCTTCTATTATATATATATATATATATATAATTCGGTTTGCATGTGTGCTTTTAAGGCAAGGTGAACTCTGTGTTATTAAGACGTTTTTAATATTGCGATTTTCAAATCTATGATCGTTTTTGTTATATTTATTCTAGAGTATTGAAAATATATTTAGAAAATAAGTTTTGTAATTTTTTAGTATTATTTACTTGATGATCAAATGAATTCAAAATCAACGATTAAAAATTAATATCTTACGTACAAAAAATAATGATATATATGACACTAAAATTTTAAATCAAAAATATTAATTTTGTTTCATATAGTACAATTTTTTTTTTATAAAAAATTTATATGATTTGAATAATTTTATATCGTTAAATTTATAAATGATTTATTATAATTATTAGAATTATTAATTTTAAGTCTTTTCCATCACTAGATATATAATATTAACAAATTTAAAAATTATTATCTAGATATTTTTAATATTTTATTAAATTTAATAGAGTCGGTTGTATATTTTAAAGTTCAAGTATCAAAAATGACTTTAACACGAAGCCATGCACGCACGCTCTCTCTCTCCATATATATATATATATATATATATATATATATATATATATATATATATATATATATATATATATATATATATATATATATGGACCGGAATATAAATGAGTTTTGTTGCTATTGATTTATTTTTAATAAAGAAACTTCAGAATCGATGATTAATATCATTGAATATAATCTAAATTACTAAAAGTATCTAAAAATCAAACTTCAATTTTTTTTAATATTATTGATCTTATAATCAAAAAATTATAAAATTTATAATTTTAATAATAGATGTAAGGTGTTTACAAGTTGAATACGGTGTAAAAAAATTTAAATCAACTAAATTTTAATTAAAAAATATTTTAAACTATTTAAAATAAAATTTATATTCTCAATCTTAATTAATATAATACTGCTATCATCACTTTTTGAATAATATTTATTTTTATTTATTTATTTTTATGTCTACTTAATGGATAAAAAAAATATCGAAAAAATATAAATTTTTTTTGTCAAATAATTTAAGTGGTCTATATCATATTCAACATATATCGATTGTCGATTCGGATACTCCATCATTAAAAACAAATCGGTAGCAACAAAATCATTTACAATAGATAATATACCAGCCGATATATATACTAGTCCAACTCACTCTCTCTCTCTCTCTCTCTCTATATATATATATATATATATATATATATATAGTTGTTCAAAGAGCCCTTCTTACTTTCAAATTATTTTAATTGATGTGATATCTGAAATTGTGACCGACAATAATATAATTATTTAAAAGTTAAATTTTATAATTTATTAATTTTATTTGTTTTGTGAATGAATAGTTTAAAGATGTACGGCTAAAAATAAAAATTTTATAAAAAATAATGATAAAATTAAATTTCATATCAGAATATGGTAAATAATTTTTTTTATTAAAATTTTATCTAATTTAGATTATTCTATACGTTTAAATTTATAAACGTACTATATTAATTATTAAAATAGTTAAATAATTATTTTTAAGATTCTTTGATTAGTGGATAGATAGCGTTGAAAAATTATAAAATTGGATTAATTCAAGATAATTTTAATATCATTGATTCTGCCTAATAAAACTGTTTATTAAATCAAATATTTTATTATCAAAAATAACTCAAAAGCATGAAAACTCACATGAGCATTAACAAAATATGCAGTGTTTGGGATTCTAATTTGGGATTCTAATCCTGTACTCTTTTAAATATGCAGTCTAATGCAGTCACAAAATTCATGTTAAGAAAATAAAACTCTGATTAACAGAGCGTTAATAAAATAAATTTGAAGGCTTAATCTTGACCGCTCAGAACTCTTTAAATGGAGAGAGCACATAATAAATGATGGTGTGTACGGTAAAAGAGATTTCGCATCACAGAATAATTGAAGTAATTGGTAATTGATATTAAGTTTTTTATTTTTAGTTTGTTGATGTGTTCTTCACTTAATCTGATTATATCACTACAACAAAATTAGGCTATATCGATACTTTTAAGTGTTTCTAAAATCTAAAAAAAATGTCGCTGACAAAAATACCGACACTTATTGTAAGTGTTGCTATATGTGCTGTCACTAGGGTGTATAGCGACACATTTTTATAATGTGTCCCAAAAATGTGTCCCTATAATTTAATTTTGGATATAGATGGAATATAAATAGGACACTTATACAAAAGTATCACAAACATGTATCCCTATAATCTAATTTTATTGTAGTGTATGAATATTAGAATTGGGTGAAAAAAAGAGGGTTAGATGTGAATTCCCGGATTAGATGCGTCATTCCATGTACATGCAAGTTGCTTAGCGCTTAAAAAATTTTGTTATAATTGTGCCCAAAAGTTCACAATCATATGAGGAGCGAAATGGCTAAAAAAAATAAATTTAATGACAGAAAATATAATAGAGCGAGCGAAGTATTTAATGCTATTGACGGTATAAAAGCTGGACTCACGTAAATTTACTATTCTCTATCAGCTTAAATTTTTGTAAGTCTCTTTCCGACCAAAACAGTTGAAACTTTGCCTGCTCCTATTCATCTGGTCACTGCTACATCTTCATGTTTTGGGTCTTCAATTTGCGAAAACAGTATATAAAACATGATAATTATGTACAATCTGGTAATTATGAAATTTTTGTTTATCAACAAAGCTTTTCAAGAAGATTACATTTTATATTTATATATGTTGATCTTTTGAGTAGAAAATAAGATTTTTTTTTTTTCCTTATAAAATGAATGTGATCTATTTCTTTTCTCTTTAGAGGAAGTAAATGAATTGATGTCTCTTTCAAAACTATATCTTTATAAGCTACAAAATCAAGGTATTAACCCTTGTATCATTTGGCATAAGAATAATGCATTACTTTAATAACCCAACAGTTGGCTTTACTATATGTTTAATTTCCTTAATTAATTTGTATACTCTTAAAATGAGTTCTTAGTCTAAGTAGGCATATTAGAATGGTCTTACCTAGGGCATGTACAACTTGGCAACAGCTCTTAAGTAGTCTTAATGAGGTACTTAATTAATCTTCTTCTGAGGTGTCGGGTGGGCGGCCGGCCGGCCGGAATTCGTGGGCGCTAGGAACCGCAACCGCAACCGCCCATCAGACCGAAAGGCCATGCACGATTCCCATGCGCGCTCATCCGAAAAAAAAAAAAAAAAAAAAAAATCTTAGAGAGACAAGAAAATGCCAAATATATATAAACTACATTTCGCGTTGAATCTCTTAATGATTCTAATTAAATTTTGCTTAAGGTTTTCTGGTCTACTTTAGTTTGTGAATATCATAATCTCTTTGATGTTTCTAATTCATAAATCTGAGCTGGTGGGTGGGCCCATTACATGGATTTTGGATTCTTTGTTAGCAAAATTGTTGTGGTTCCTTTGTGGCAAAATATTGATTAAGGGACATGATCATCTTTGTAAATTACATAGCTTGCATATGCATGACTGCATTAGAAGGCATAATCTCTCGTGCAATTATAAATAATTTGTTTGATTGCATGTAATGGGAAAGTATATATATATATCCAATATAGAAAAAAAATATATTTTTTTAAAAAAAATTGGTTAGGATGATAAGCTTACAATTTGATGAAAGTTATTCTCTGTAATAGCTGTAGTTGGGGGTTTCCTCATACAGTTCGGATTACAGTAGTTGGCCTCAAATGTATTAAATCAAACACTGGATTTAGATTTGCATTAGTTATAATTGCAGTGTAATTACAACTATATGCAACCACACAATCCCAAAATAATTAAATAGTAAAATTCTCATAAGAATGTTGGTTTCTTTACTAACTATCATTTGGATATTAATTAGAGCAATACATGTTAAGATCATCTGGATATTAGAGTAAAATATGAAGCTATTTCATATTTTGTGTTGTGTATGAAATTACTTAAAAATTGAATGCCATTTGTAACTTAAATAATCAAAGGTATTACTAAAATTGAATAAAAATGGTATTTGTTTTCTCAAAAAAAAAATGAATTGAGATTGGGACCATGCAATCTCTTAGCATATATAGGGAGATGCTACTAGAAATTTATTTATTTATTAATTATTATTATTATTATTATTATTATTATTATTATTATTATTATTATTATTATTATTATTATTATTTTTCTGTGTTGAGATATTACTTGTATTTCTTAGTATATATTTCTCATCTTTGTAGCAATTATAAAGTAAAGTTCCTGAGGAATGTAACTCCACATAATGCTATTATTATTCTTAATTACCAATTATTAATTTTTGCATTACATTTTTCTCTCACCAACTATTTAAAATTAATATTGGAAAGGAGTACTTATGCCCCATAAATTACAAAAGTGTTAAAAAAGCAAATTTAATAGATCTAATTTATTATTATTATTATTATTCTACCTTAGTCAATAACATGATAATATAGTTTATGCATTTAGCTAATTTTTATTAAAACTATGATTAGGAGTACAAATCATGTGGATCTACATAACTATATATTTATCTTAATTAACTTGTTTTGCAAGATAAAAATGAGATAAAAAAAAAAAGAGTACATGCAATAATTAGAACCTCCAATATTGATGGAAACCTTGTGGTGCTGTTTGTGGCCAACCAGGCAACATGTTTTAATCCCATCTGTGCGCACGAATCTCAATGCAACAATCATATGATAAATCAAATCAAAAAAAAAAAAAAAAAAAAAAAAACAGGAGATCCCTCCTTGGAACTGCATTGTCTCTTGGTGTTGGATTTTACTTCGTGGTGCTTTAATGTTTGAATTTAATAAAATCTAATGGTAAATAAGAATATATCTGATAGATATGAATGTGTCTAAAAATGTTTTTATTTAATAGCTTAAATTTTGAAGAAAATAATTATTTCATATTATTTCACTTTAATAAAATTTAATGATGAGTTAAAATATATTTGATAAATATAAATGTGTCTAAATATATCAGTAGCGCTAAGCTGTTAGAGAATGATATTTATATATTTTATATTTAATACTCTTCACACAATTCGAATTTGTGGTCTCATAACATTAGGAGTTTGATAGGACTCGAATTCAGAATATTCTGTTTTGATATAATATGAAATAATATAAAATAATTATTTTTTCTAATAGCTTAAAATTTTGAAATATAACGATTATTTCATATAATTTCATAATATCAGGAACTTGAAGGCGACCACCTCTAGTTTGTCCCTTACGAATAGCAAAGATGAGTTTCTCTGGCGGTGGACCGAATCTGGACTTTTCTCAGTTAAGTTTATGTACTGCTTCTTACAAGATAGCGGGTAGTAGACTCCCGTTTCGATAAGCTCTGGAGTATCAAGATACCGCTAAAAATAAAAATTTTTGTCTACCTGGTACTCAGAAGGAGGGTCCTAACCAGGGACATCTTACAGAAAAGGAATTGGAGTGGGCCCAGCTGCTGTATCATCTGCCTAGGTCCTGATGAAACTGCGGATCACCTTTTTGTATCCTGTACCTCCGCAAAAACAATGCTGGAGGTCTTGCTGCCGAACAAAATGGAGATCCGCAACTGTACTACCGTTGACAGACTCTGGAATGCGAGCGCTCTCAAGAAGAATGCTTTGGGGAAAATGGAGCTAACCACCATCGCAACCACCCGGTGGAGCACGTAGTTGGAAAGAAACAGAAGGACTTTCGAAAACAAGAAACGTTGGCTCGGCGTGATTCTTGCTGAAATTAGACTCCTCCGATCGAATTGGACCAGGTTCTGCGTCTAGGTTCAATCCTTTCCTCCCCCCCCCCCCCCCCCCCCCACACCCCTTTTTTTTTTTTTTGGGGGGCCAGCTGCACTTCTGCGGAAACCGGCTGTCCAGTTGCTTAGTTCATTAGCGTCATGAATGAAGCGGCAGCATGCTGCCTTTCTCTCAAAAAAAAAAATTTCATAATATCTGATAAAATTTTTGACGACAAACTTTTATTTTAGTATTTGGGAATTCACTCCAACGGTATAATAATCCCATGTATAAGAAAGGAAGAGCTTTGATAAAGGGCAATGATAAATATGTAGCTTTGGTAAATTGTACTGTGACAGGGTAAGTAGACACAATATGGCTAAAATCTTATAGTACTGCATTGGTGCCTTTAGAATCATAATTTTCATTATCTTTTTCAAGACCATTTCAAATTAATAAGTACTTCAAAAGTATATAAAAAGACTAAATAAAAATGATTAATTGGATTTTTCGCCGCTATGTTGTTAACTTTTGCCCACATCTCTGAAAGGCTTTAATACAATTTCTAATTTCCACAAATTTTGGAGATATAAAAAACAAAACAACAATATTGATTGGTAATATATCTTATAATCTTATTATTAGCCAAATCTCAGGCTCCGCTAGAGAAAAGAATTATAAGAAGAAAATTCTCATTAGCTCAAAAGGAGCTTTAAGGGACATTTAATTGTAGCTTTTGATATGCAAAATCAAGTATTTCTCAAAGACCAAATAAGTCATTAATTAATAAACCAACCTATGGTGTTTATAATAATGGTATTTTCAAGTGATGAATCATGAGACTAGTACTAATGTGCACATAGATATTTGTTTGCTAAAATTATTTAGTTAATAAGTAATTATTTTTATTTTCCTTATATAGAGACTTCAAATTCAAATTAATGCCCATCAAGCTGTATATGCTAAGAAACAGTGGTTAGGTGTGCAGGCTCCATGGGGGGGCAAGGATTAGAATCCATGTTCTCTTTGTCCTTTTTTTTTTTTTTTTGGGCTCTTTCATCTCATTAACAATGCCTAGAACCACTTCCCACGATCCATCTCTCTCTCTCTCTCTCTCTCTCTCTCTCTCTCTCTCTCTCTTCAAGAGTTGTGTTCTCTAATTATTGAGAATCTGATACTCGCTCGGTACTAAATTTTATAAATTCGTAATTCGCTACGGCACCGAATGTTAAAATTTCCCAATAAAAATATAAAATCAAATTTTAGCCGTAAATCCACCTCCTCAACAAAAACGGAAAGTAATACAATCATAAAGAGGAAAAAATACTAAAACAGAAAAATATGGATGAAATTAATAAGATTTATTAATAAAAAAAAAAATTATACCGACTTCTTTTCTATAATAAAATAGTTTCAACATGTGCTATCTTCCTGAATTTCTCTCACCGTTCTCTTATTTTCTATAAATTCAGAAGACTTCTCTTTTCTCTGGTACATACATCCATGCACAAGGTGCATGTAATATATATAGCTTTCTTTGAAGTATGGTTCACCTCAAGAGTCCTACTCATATATATATATATATATATATATATATATATATATATATATATATATATATATATATATATATAGAGTTGGGCTGGAATGCTATTGATAGCACCAGTCCAACTTTGCCACCCATTTTATACCATTTAGATTGCGTTGAGATTTGTGAAAGCTATTTAATGAAAAAAAGAAAAAAGAAAAAGTAAAAAGAAAAAGTAAAAATTAAATAGTTTTCACAAATCTCAACGCAATCCAAAGGGTATAAAATGGGTGGCAAAATTGGGCTGGTGCTATCAATAGCATTCCAGCCCAACTCTATATATATATATATATATATATATATATATATATATATATATATATATATATATATATTAGTCCGGCTATAATACTATCGATAGCACCAAGATATGCGGTTGGAATTATAGTGGTCCCCTAAAATTTTTACTATTCAACCAACCATCTAGTAAACCCTAGGGGACCACTATCATCTTAACCACACATCCTTTAATCCAACGGCTAAAAACTTAATAGCACCATCTTAACCACACATCCTTTAATCCAACGGCTAAAAATTTGATCGCACCAATGGTTTGGTGCTATCGATAGTATTTCAGCCTAATTCTCTCTTTCTCTCTCTCTCTCTCTCTCTCTCTCTCTCTCTATATATATATATATATATATATATATATATAAAGCTCCATCCAAAATATATACAAATTTATTTAAATTAGAATTATATTCTAATTAATATTTAAATTTAAATTAATTTATTTCTAATATATTTAAATATTAATCCTAATTCAATTAAGATTTAATTACAAATTTCTAATCAAATCCTAACAAATAGTGTTCTACATGCCCAGAAGATGCCATGAATATAGTTAGTAAATCAGTTTTACATATAAAGTAATTATAAAAAGTAATTGATAAATCACCTCTGCTAATATCATAGCTAGTCAGTGGTTTATATTTTCATATTCGTCACCGACTTCATAGCTGAAAAGAATATCTTATCTCTTTCTATGATCTCATATAAGAATAACAATCGTTCAATAAAATATTATCAGAGAACTAAAGTTTTATTAATCACACTAACTTTGTCATTTTTTTTCTCTATGAAAGTACTAAAATAATTTTAATATGATCTTAATTCTAACCTAATATATCAACATGGGATGTTTTGCAACTAATAGTCGTGAAATCGACATTAACGACAAAAGATTTTATTCGTAAACTACTATCAACAAACTGTCACATATATAAAACTGATTTATGCGCCTTACTCAAGTACTCTTAGGAAAAATTTTGTTTTGTTGTATTTTTTAAACATTAAAGGGACAAAATATTCTTTTGTTGTATTTTTTAAACATAAAAGGACAAAATTTTCTTCAAGAGATAATTTAGTTCAATACACATGAACAATCACTTCCCACGTTCTACCAACTTCTTTTTGCACTTTGTACCTCTTACTGGCACAAATACACACACACAGAAACTCCATAATTCCTCCCTATTCACACACACACAGAAACTCCATAATTCCTCCCTATTCCAATCCTAATCATGAGCTTATCACATTTCAATCATTTCTCTTGGACTCATTACACTAAATAACTCATTTGTACCCTGTGATTACCTCATGGGCAAAATATCAGGGGTATATATAAATGTACACCATAAATGTACACCCCATAAGAAGTGTACATCATACACCCCATTCTATTCTGAATAGGATAAATTTCATCCGTCACTCAATATGACGGGTGAAGTGAATATCCACCTCAGGATGGAATGGGATGTAAAATGTACACCCCTTATGGGATGTACACCTAGCATCACCCAAATATCAGATTACTTATTCCCCCAAAATTTTTAATTTAGTTTGGGAATAACCCATATCTTTAATTCCAATCACTATCCTGTTCCAAACCCCTTTGGCTTAGTTGTGTTCTCCTCCCCACAATCAGAATTGACCAAATTTTTTTTTTAATAAAAGGGACATCATTTTGTGGCAGGGAGTAAAAAATTCCCTGATGATTGTGAGTTCATTATGTCAAAACTCTAATAAAGCTTGGAAAATTCTTTGTGTGCTGCAATATAAATACTACCACATACTGTCCAATAATGCTTAGCAAATCATTCAAAGCATTGCATCATTTCATTAGTCCTTTTTCCTATCCTCAGCTTCGTTTCGATATCAGATTCTCTGCGTAGAGAGATGGAGAGCGAAGGAGTGGCGTACGAGGCAAGCTGGTGCTCCTTCGAGGAGTCGGAGATAATGGCGCAGCTTCTCGGCGGAGGCGTCGCGACCAACTACTTCCCTAGTGATCAAGAACAAGAGCCCACCAATGGAATGCACCTCATGTTTTGGCCTAACCATGATTCTGATTCCAATTTCTCCCCTTCCACAGATGTTAACTACAACTCATACTATTGGCCTCAATCTATTTCCACTCCTTGTATCAGTACAAGTACTAGTAGTTTCCTTCTTTCAAATCCAAGCCATGGAGGAGGAGGATGCTATTTAGGAGATACCAACTTAGTTCCGCACAACACAACTTCATCTCTCTATGTAGATTTCAACGGCCGATATTGCGATCTTCCTTCGATGACCGAGGAAGCGTGCGATGACAATGAGTTGGGGTTGTCGATCGCAAACCAAAGGAGGCCCGCGGTTTTTGTTGACGAGCCCTCGCACGCCGCCAAGCGGAAGTTTGGTTTGGGTGATAATGAGAAGCCCATTGTGGATGTGAAGGATGATGATACTTCCTCTTTGGTTCCTAGAAAGAAGGACAGGGTCACTGTGGTGGTAAGTCTCAAAGATTATGTTTATAAATGTAGTGTCTTTTTCTGCACAAAAAATCCATCCTTTTTTGTAATTTTGCAATTAATTTTTGTTTAAAATCTTTCCTTTTAAAAAAAGGATGGGTCTTTTAATGCAAAATATCCATGAATATTTGTTTTTTCTTTCATAATTCTGATCAAAGAATGCATCAATATAGGCACAGAAAAGGAATAAGAATGCAGAGACCAAGAAGCCCCAGAAAAATGAGGAAAATAGCAATGCCGACTTTCACGGTCAGAGCTCAAGTTCGTGCAGCTCGGAGGACGATTCAAGCGGATCGCAGGAACAGACGGAGGGAGGAGGCAACACGAGCTCGAGATCGAAAAAGTCAGCAACTACTAGTGTAACTGGAAAAACAAGAGCCGGTCGCGGGTCGGCAACCGATCCTCAAAGCCTATATGCAAGGGTAAGCCACTCATAAAAAATGCCGAAAGCATTCGAAATCACTCTTCTGGTGTTTCACAGTGCTGATTTTTTGCTGAAACTTGTGTTGCTTCAACAGAAGAGGAGAGAGAGGATCAATGAGAGATTGAGGATCCTACAAAACCTGGTTCCTAATGGAACAAAAGTAAGGGAGTGAGAATATCTTTAATTAGTCACTAACTTGATTGTCAATGAAAAGAAATTTGATAATTAACAATTAAACTTCAATTTGAACAGGTTGATATTAGCACAATGCTTGAAGAAGCTGTTCAGTATGTCAAATTCTTGCAGCTTCAAATCAAGGTAAAAATCCAAATCAAATACTTCTTAGCTACTTCATAAACATGACAAAGAAATCATTTCCCCATATATATACCCCTCAAATTACATGTATTTGCTGGTGAAAGTGCAACTACATACTTTTGAGACCTATACACACAAACAGATATATTTATATATTCCAAAAATTTCCCTAAGAAAACAAGATGAACACAAATGATTTGACTACCAACACTTAGCCTGTAAAATACCAAAGATAGCATTTCCATTTTTATGTATAACTTATTTAAATTATTTAATTTGTTAAGTAACTATTTTTTCTTGTATACATATGCAGCTTTTGAGTTCAGATGAAATGTGGATGTATGCACCTATTGCTTACAATGGAATAAGCATAACCCCTGATCTCAAGATCTCTCTCCCACAACACTAATTTGAGAATGGAGTTGACTCAGAGATCATATTCCATACCAAAAGGGAAATTTGTCAAAATTACATTTCCTACTATCTTCAATTTGTACTTAAATTTTTAAATTTTTTATGACTTTTCCTAATAAGTTATCTAAGGAATTAATCAAACTTTAATTCGATTCAAGCTGTAATGAAAGTTTTTTTTCTTTACCTCGGAACGGTGTAAAGGATGTAATTAAATGAGACGGTAAAGTTTATAAAAAGAGTAATACAATTCTTAAAAGCTCTTCTACTATCTAACTTTTGCTTAGCATTGCTTTTTTGCTGTTTTAAAGTTTGAAAATTGAGTTCTAATCATTTTTGCATGTTGATGTGTTATTAAATGCCTTTTCCCTTGGAAAAAAAAAAGATCAACCTAAAAAGAACATGTATTTATAAGCATACCATGACACAAACCCTGCTCAAAACCACAGTCGAATATACGTACCTTAAAGTTAGGAGTATTCAAGAGTATTCAATCCATGTAAGATCTGAGTTCTATTATCTTGTCTGAAGGGGGGTCAACCACAAATTTAGTACTTCAAATTTGATCAGATTTTAATTCAATCCTCAAATTTTCAATTGCAGTTATGCAGGAATCAGATTGGTTAGCACAACTATTATGTGATTTTGGTTGTTGATCCAATAATTGGATATAATTGAGAAAGGTGAGTAACTTTAGGAACTATATTAATACGAATTGAACTGCTAGATGCACATTGGAGATGAAGAAATTCGACTTACAATTAGGATTAACTACAAATTTGCACTACAGTTTTGATGTGGAAATTAATTACTTCATTAGTGCCACGTCACCGAGCATTGGATATGCTGTGACACAGCATACTATTTAATTAATGTTAATAAAGGTGGATCCTCATATTGCTAAAAATTGAAACTCTGAGTACATAATTGAAATTGGGATCATAATTTAGGGCCTCGAATTACAAATAAATATATGTTTTGTTTGGCTTTCAGAAATCCGAAACAGCTTTTGCCACGAAAGCAATATCCTAATGGTTGGTCCTGGCTATCTCTATCCATACCCACGGTACCCGCAGGTTACTCGCAGATTTGCGGATATGGGCACTAATTTTTTTACTCAAAAAATCACAGATAAAACAGATAGGTACCCATTAAATTATGGGTATTTTGGGCGACCCACGGGTATCCGTGGATACCTGCATATATACATATTTTAAATAAAATAAGTGAATACTCGATTTGTTTTACCTATTTCTAGAATCCTAACCTTATTTTTTCTTAGTGCTGTTTTTAGACTATATTATCTACTCTATATTGTGATATTTTAAACATATATGTTGTGATATTTTAAAAATTATATATATGCATTTTCTACTTGAAAAGTATAAGAATATATATATATAAAAAAAAAGCACCTTGTGGGTAATCCACATATCCGCCCGCTCGCGGGTATGGATTAAGAAGTTGGCTACCCAAAAATTTGATAGTAAATTTTACCCATGCCCAAATAACCCACGGATAATGATGGCTTGCCTGCAGACCGACCAAACCGTCTGTTTTCTACGTCTACTAATGGTTAATAAACAAAAAGTTCATAGCTTTTTCGTGGAGGGCACATAAAATATGTTTTGGACTCAAATGCAGAAACTCTAATTTAAATTTTGCTTCTGGTGAAGTAGGGCAGTGTTACAAGACTTAATGAAAAAAATGCTCTCAATCAGCATTTTTGCCTAATAGCGGTAGATAGCTCTCAATACCAAACGAGGACTAAATTTAAAAGGATAAGTTTGCTAATATATCTTCATAAGGATTAGTACATAAATACTATTTTGGAGTCATTCATATGATATATCTCATGTTTAATACTGAGACGCCAACTTTAAAGTTTGGCATGATGATTGTTGATTGTGTACCAGTGAAGTATATAAAGTTGGAAGAACTTCATTTGATACGAGCTTCTAATCCATTATAACTATCTTTTTTTTCCTTTCCCTAAATGTTGATCTACTTATTAACTAATTAAGGACTAATTGGTTTAAGGGTCAAATACCCATCCAGATCCCAGTATAATGCATCTGACATTGACTTACCTATATAAAAAGTCATCAATAAAACCTTTTGTTCACACCTATTGATTTTAGATAGGTTGGCAAGTTTGTTTTGGAGACTGCTAACCCTAGTTCATACTCTTTCCTACCAAAGGAATAAAAAGAAATAATTCACTCAAATTTCTATTGATAAATATCCCTATCTTTGATCAGAATAAACTAATAACCTACTTTGTGATAGATCACATAGTTTGGAACTTGAAATCTTAGATCTCATAGTTTAGAGCTATTGGCTCTATATAATTAGCTTCTTGAGATTAATGTGATGTGTCCCATATGTTGATGCTCTTTGGTAAGCACTTGTTTCTTGCCCATGGATTCACAAGAATTTAAATGTTCATTCTCGAATATCAATTATAAATTTGTAGCTTGAGAAACAATAAGAGTACCCAAAGGATGATTTAACAGAATATTAATAGGAGGTTCAAAACTTCCAATTTTAATATCAACTTGTTGATGCCCTTTCCATCTTTCTTTCGTGTGCAAATTCTAAGCTTGAACCCAAGGTTTTAAGTATCCATCGGCACGGGCCGTATCTACCGTGCCGTACCGTGCCAACAAGATACCGGCACGATACAGCTCCCGTGCCGATGACACAGTTCAAAACCCTTTTTTCTTAAAATTATTAAGTAATTTTCTTAATAAAGTTCAAAATATTTGATAAAGATATATAATAAGCAATTAAAAAATTTTGTTGCTAAAGAAATTAAATATTTCATGCCATTATGTGTCGGCACGCATGTATTTTTTGTGACCGGCACTCATCGGCACGGCTCGGCACGCACCGTGCCGTACCGTGCCGGCAAGTTTTTGGCACGACCCCGTGCCACGGCACTTAAATCCTTGGTTGAACCTCTAAAATAAATGCAAATTTCAATGAGAACAAGAACAGAGAGAAGCCTGATCTAGGCCCTTACTAGATTTAATCTTCTTCTCATTATTATTCATGTGCTAAGATGATGATGAACTCTCATAACTGGAACAGAAGTAAAAACTTGCACAACAGGAATTTTAAAACTTCAAATGGCACCTTCCATATTGGCAATATTTAGTTGATGAGCTCCAAAAGCTGAGGAGTTGCCGAGCTTGATTTGTTCCTTCTCTGACGTGATGAGAACCTTCTGGGTTCACTCATTTCCACGCCGTATCACCATCATGCATTCAACTCTTTTAATCATCTCTTTTTCATAGTGCAATTTTCTCAGAATGATGACATTCAGTGGAGGACGACAAGAATTCAATCTGAAGAAAAGAGTGAAGGAAGAATCTTTAAATAAAATATTTGAGATGGGAAAGGTATATTTATCCAATTTCTAAATTAAGTAAATACTCATCTGTTTTGTTCAACATGAAATCATCTTTACCAAAGAAAAAAAAAAACATTTGTTTGCTAGCCCAAGTTGATTCTCTTCTTTTTTGGAACTACTGCAAGAAAATTTCTAGAAGGCTTTCATTTGGCAACTGTACGGTTGAAATTAAGTAACAGAGAAGGATAAGCTCACTGCTTTCAACAAAATACAACAGAAGGAAAATCAGAAAAATCTGCCAATAGTTTCCACACAATGCTGGAAATTTATGTGATTACTGTCTTATAGTCAGATGTTAAGGACACAAAATATAAGCTTTATAACAAAACTTAAAATGAATCTGTTGAAGCCAAAAATATCGCCACGTGGATAGAGACGCAGTCAAATTGGAAAGCAACACATGGCGCAAATATCGACCAAAGGAGTCAGCCGATAGAACCTTGGGCCGATAAGAAACGTCCACATATCGACTAAGGCCGGCTCCGATTGGCTGCACGAAGGAAATCGGGTCATCGGTTCCCTCAGCTGATCGATAGCGAGGGGTAAAAGCGAGATCAGAACTCGGTAAGAACTTGGCTCCATGAGCCGAAGGAAGATGAAGACCGAGGCACAGGAATACCGATCCTAACAGAGAAAGATACGGAAATACAGGGCGCTAATTTCGTAACAGGCGCAAGTATGGCAAGTGGCGCCCAGTATCAACGATCGCCGAGGATCACGCCTCGCACAAATCTCGAGGATGAATATAGGCGGAAAAGAGCCACTATTCAGTCAAGAAGAAACAACCGCAAAGGAAAGTGGTTGAGAGATACGCAATAATTCCCTGTAAATCACGCCGAAATGGCGGAAATACACACGGTTCGGACTAGTATAAATAAGCCAACAATCAAAGAAAGAGAGGTCCTGCAATCGCGTAAGCCAGAGACCACCCAAGTTTTTCAATACCTGCATCTACTGCTTTCTAGACTAGACTAACAGCTTTCCTAGATAGATTTACAGCTTTCTTTACAGCTTTCCTAGGTAGATTTACAACCTTTCTTTACAGCTTTCCTTACAATTTTCCTAGGAGTAGTTCTAATTGTAATCAAACCTTGCAACCCGTTCCTTTCGAGCAATACAGAATCATTCGGCTCTTTCGGCCGAGTGTATTTTATTAAGTTTTTCGTGTTCCCCTCCCCTTCGACGATCCCAAGCCGAAGCTCGCTCGGCGTTTGAGTGAGAAGAACCCGGTCGAGCGGATCCCTCCTCGACCTAATCGTTTGCACGCGGCGCATTCATCTCAGAGGGTCATACTCCGAAGCCGATCGCAGACCGGATCAGGCCAACGGTTAGCGCGCGCTCGGCGGAACTTTCGGACACAACAGAATCTAAAAGGAATTGCCGAGGGCCAAAAGGAAACCACATAGTGCTTTCCTTCTTACCTGAGTAAGAAATTGATGATAATTGATGTAGAATTTTTTGTGGTGATCCAAATACCGATGGTAGATCTTCAATGTCTTTAAGCTACTGATGTAGGGTTCATTTTGACCTGATAAGCATGCAGCAAATGACGCAACATCAAAATCTCTAAAATAGATTCAAATATTAACGTCTGTTAAAATAGCACCATAAATTACCAGAGATTACCTTTAAACCCTAGTAAATGTATTCATTCAAGCTTGATTAAAATAATGATCAGCAACATCCGTTGTCAAAGGAAGTCTCATTTTCTGAGCCTTGGGCTTGATGCTCATAATTGGATGTATATTGCACTAGAACAAGTTTTGTGTAAATTGATTTTCACCAAAAGTTCCCACATGAACATTCTCCATCCTTGAAATGGTGAAACCGTTTAGTATCTCTAACAACTATCTCTCTCCCGATGGCCTTTGACATAAACATGATCGCAGTATGACAATCGCCGCAAATCCTCAAATTCTTAAGCACTCTAACAGTAGCTCCATGAGGCAACTTTAAAAGCCCAAATGCAACCGCCAACTTCTCGCTATGTGTAGATAATACATACTCCTTTTGCTGAGGCTCCATGTCATGCAGCACAAACTTAGTATCCGGGACATAACCCAACTTTCTCATCTTAACACCGAGTATATCAAGGAATTGGTATACTAGCTGTACTTCAGGATGCATTGTATCATTAACAAGGAATACATGCACTTTATTAGAAATCTCAATCCAGCTGCATCCGGGTTCCTTCTTCACCCCACGATCCTTCATCAATTTCCTAACCTTAGCGGCATCTTCCCACCTCCCAACAGCCGAATAAATGTTACACAAAAGAATATATGTTCCGTCATGATGCGGTATCATCTCGAATAGCTTTTCCGCCGCATAAATACCCAGATCCATATCTCCGTGAATTCGACAGCCGGCAAGAACTGCCTCCCATATGGCTGACGTAGGCTCGAAAGGCATTGATTTTATAACATCCTTAGCTTCTGCTATCCGCCCTGCTCGGCCTAACAGATCGATCAATCGTGCATAATGATCTTCCCCAGGGGTAATACCATAATCTCGCTCCATGGACTCGAAATACTGAATCCCTTCGTCCACCAACCCCGCATGATTGCATGCTGATAAGATTGTGAGAAAAGTGATACGATCAGGGCATAAACCCTCTACGATCATCAGGTCATAGAGCTCTACTGCTTCTAATCCATGCCCATGCTGCCCTAGGGCAGCGATCATCGCGTTCCACGAGATAGAATCCACATTGGGCATTACAACAAACACCAAGTGAGCCTCTTCCACAGCTCCACATTTCGCATACATTGTCAATAGAGCATTGCTTGCCGAGTTGCTCGACTCATAACCAATTTGGATGAGCTGCGCATGAAGCTGTTTGCCATTTTGTAATGCTCCGAGCTCACCACACGCAGCAATTGCACCCGCGAAGGTGTAGTCGCATGGCTTGAGACTGCTGTCCCTCATCCGATTGAATAACCTCGACGCTTCTTCCGGAAGCCCATTTTGAACCAATCCCGAAATCATCACCATCCAAGTTAACTGACTCTTTTCCGGCATCTCTTTAAATATCTCAAGCGCATCATCAACTCGGCCACAATTGACATACCCTGACAAGATGGCATTCCATGAGACAGGATCCTTCAATCGAATCTCATCAAAGATCCTTCTTGCGGTATCAACCTTTGCGCATTTAGAATACAATGTGACCAACACATTCTTAACTGGTAAAGCCGATTCAGGATTGAAATCCGGCCCCGAACGGACGATGTGAGCATGAACTGCTTTCCCGTGCAGAAAAAGCCCCGCATTGGCGCAGGCGCTGAGAACGCTGGTGTACGTGAACTCATCAAGCGGTATCCGCTTCGAGAGCATCTCTCTAAACAATTCGAACGCCTCCGAGAACATCCCAGACTGCACATACCCAGAAATCATCGCATTCCAGACCACATCGAACAGCCCGTCCATCGCATCAAAGACGCGCCTTGCTTCATCCACACTGCCGATTCTTACGTACCCGACGACCAGAGTGGTCCAGGTGAGCTCGTCTCTCTCAGGCATTTGGTCGAACACCTGCCGGGCGGGGGCGAGGGACCCGCCGCGCATGTAGAGGGCGATAAGGGCGTTGGAGACGGAAACGGCGCGGGCGGTACCAGACTTGACGGCGGCGCAGTGGAGCTGGCGGCAGTGGGCGGGGGCAACAGCGCTGAGGGCGGCGGTGAAAGTGTAGGCGTCGGGGCGGAAGCCGTCGCGGAGCATGGAGCGGAGAACGGCGGCGGCGGCGACAGAGGCGGAGTCGGGGGCGCGGGAGAGGGCGGAGATGAGGGCGTTGTAGAGGACGGGGTCGCGGGCGGGGAGGGGGGTGGAAGCGAAGATGCGGAGGGCGAGGTCGAGGCGGCGGGAGGCGGCGAAGGCGGAGACGAGGGAGGTGGCGGAGAAGGGGTTGGGAGGGGAGGAGAGGAAGAGGCGATGGGCGGAGGGGAGGTCGCGGGAGAGGGAGTAGAGGTGGAGGAGGCGGTTGAGGAGGTGGGAGCGGGGGCGGAGGCCGGAGACGAGGAGGTTGCCGTGGAGCGAGCGGAGGGGGCGGAGGAGGAGGGATGGGACGGGGGGCAGGGTCGAGAGGTGGTGGAGGAGGGCCGCGTAGTGCTGGGCGAGCTCGGAGGCGCCGACGGGCTGGTGGGGCCAGAGAAGGGGTGGCGACGGGACCGGGAAAGGAGGAGAAGGGGCCATGATGGCATTTTCTCCTCCTCTTTTCTTTTCCCTCCAGAACTTAGGACTTTCAACTTCATTATATATATATATGGGCATTTACATATATAGAGCAATGCTACATATACACCCCGAAGGGGTGTACATCATACACCTCCACCATTTTAATGGTGCCGATATTTTTTACGGGTCACATCGAGTGACCCATCATCACACCCCCACCCTTAGATGGGTGGGGTGTATGATGTACACCCCGAAAGGGGTGTACACATAGCATTTTCCTATATATATATGTAAAAATGTGTCGAGACCCCTCAACTATATAACTGTTACTTTACCTACTTTATTTATTAAAAAAAATAATTAAGTATTAAATTCTGTGAAATTATTAATAAATGTGATTAAATTTTTGACATTTTTTTTATTAAAATAATTTAATTTTGACACACTTTAGAACTTGAGATGGCCTTAATCACAAAGAAAAAGTTCAAGGAGGCTATTTCAGAATGGCCTGTAGTTGAGGGGGTCTCTATACATTTTTACCAAATATAAAAATTGATTTCTCAAATTGATATGTGTGCTTCACACAACTTGAATTTACCCTGCCACTTATAGATTTTTATATAAAATCTTCTATATAATGAGTTGTAGAAAATCGTGATATCATATTGTGCATAAAAAATTTCAGCACATGAACTTCACCTTGAAGTTGTCTCTAATCCGATGACAGGGAAATGCCGACGGACTAACCAGATCGGGCCAGGTAAAGCCTGATTTCACAAATTATGAGGTCTAAAAAAATTCAAAGCTTATATCTTACACTTCATTCATTTTAGGATGAATAAATTTCACAAATCATTTCGAAATAACTAGTAAAAAAATTTTATTTTTAAATGAATGAATTATGCATCTTACATCCAAATAGAATGTACCAACAGTATTGCTCGAATTGAAAAATACTTTTTATACATCTTAAATAAAGTGTACATCTTACACCCCATCCATTCTGAACTCGAATGAATTTCATTAATCACTTCGAAATGATTAATGAGTTTGATGATCAATGAACATGTTTCCGAGTTCAAGAAGCAGAGTTGAAGTTCCCATGTTATATTTAGCTTCAAAGATTTGAATTAAAGAATCAGCATTAATTGATGAAACTAACTTGACACAACTTTACATGTAGTTACAATATATACCAAGGCAACAGAACATACAAGGAACATTGCCGAAGATCACTAAGTTACGGACTTCTACACACACTTAGATCAGTATCAATGTAAAACCTTCAGAAAATATCTGAATTATCAACTATTCCTGCTCTTTCTCTTCATCGGTCGTGCTCATGCATTCAAGGGCGACGGCAGCACTTTCTACATGCCTTAGAAGGACACAATATATCTTTCTCCTCACTCTCTCACACGCTTCGTTCTCTTCGTCTTCCCACAAGCTGCTCTCTTTGCTTCTATCATTAAACCAGCTCCGCTCCTTCTTCGATATGTCGTTCAAGAAGCCATCTACTCTCTTCAGCTGACATAGCAGACTAGCAACCTGAAACTCGCACAAAGCGTAGCTACTTTCGCTCTCAGCAGCATCTAAAAACTTCTCGATGTATT
This sequence comes from Tillandsia leiboldiana, assembly GCA_029204045.2. Classification (NCBI taxonomy): domain Eukaryota; kingdom Viridiplantae; phylum Streptophyta; class Magnoliopsida; order Poales; family Bromeliaceae; genus Tillandsia; species Tillandsia leiboldiana. The sequence continues at coordinate 27,168,518 of CM055075.1, read as the reverse complement.
TAAGAAACCATCTGTTACTTTCGGTCTGCAGTGAATTTGCCAAGTCTCTCGTCGCTGTTAAGCCACTTCTGTCACAAAAAGTATCGCTGTTCTTTCTTTTTCTTTCCATGCAAGCGCATTTTGGCTTTTGACAGTAAGTTATGGGAGTTAGAAAGTTTCCGTTAGTCAGAGATGACTCTTTTGGTTTAGAAGTATCCTTCATTTGGTAAGGGAATTGTGAAAGATCGGAGTCGAGGGTGGCTTTGATCCATGAGAGAGCACATTCTTTCCTCTGGAAAGCAGCTTTAGCAGAAGCTTTGGCGGAAGCTGAACTAGTTGAGTTGCAACTGCAAGCTCTAGATTGTCTTGGCTTTGTTATTGATTTAATAATTGAGATGGCCTGATCTAGGTCTTGATGGAAGTTCAGAAACCTCTCAATAACACTTTTCGGGTCGTCATCTTTGTCCGATTGTAGTTCTGCATACACACTGAAAATGGAAGAAAAAAAATGAAATGTTATAAGACTGTTCCTCGTCTTATTTGATGTTCTTAACGAAAACATTCCTAAAAAACTGAAAAGAGCCAAGTAAAGTCGTATCCAAAAATCCCTAGGAAAAAAAAAAACGAAATTGACTTCTTTTATATCCTGTCCAAGAATTAGTTGATAAGTCGTCATAATTGCCATGTAATGGAGAATAGTAGCTGAATTAAATTTACTTCAGACTAGTATGTAACTAAAAGAATAGTAGCTGAATTAGTGGATAAGTTGTCATGCATTCTGAATTTTAATAATTACGGAAAATGTCGAACCCATCTGCTAATATCTCATATTTCAGATCTGTAAGGGTATTTTTGGTGGATCATTGACATCCTATAGTTAGATTTTTATGCCCAACCAAAGAACGGTCCTTGAGTAAACAAGTTATAATATAACGGAAAAGTTATTCTAGAATCAAAAGTGGCCTTATATCTATCTTCAAACAGCTAAAAACATTTCATAGCAGGAGTATAAGTTCAGCATAGTACTAAATCCACTTACCTCAAGCATTGAATCAATTTCTCTGAGGCAGATGCCTCAAGCAATGCATTCAAAGCGGCTTGCAGTCCCGAATCTCTTTGCCTTAAGGCTTCCTACAGGGAAAATTGTCCGAAAAAAACCATAGGTAAAATGCGTATAACTTGTTCGACAACAAGCAGAGTGGCAACTGTCTAGTACCTTCCCATGCTTCACTAATGTCAAAGGAAGCGATGCCCAAACCACGCTATTCTCTCGCAATTTCATGTTATTCGTGAAACAGAAAGGATCAGCAGTGCAAGAACTCTTCTTGGCCATCTTATTGGGAGCATAAAGCTGCTTCTTGGAGTAACCACCCAGTACCTGGAAAGCACTCTCAGCTTCTTTTTTGCTAACTAACAGGTCATTCGCGGCATTATTCTTGGACTTGGCAGAACCATATTGAGCTAATCTATTTGGAGAAACCTATCAAAAAAAGAAAAGAAAAGAAAAGAAAATTGAAATTACATGTTTCAGTAAAATGTAATCAGGTGAATACTTAACATACTCTATTCAATTAATTTTTCAAAGGTTCAATGATCTTTAAACACATAAATTGGCCGATATAGAATCAGTGACTTGGCATGATATGATAGATGAGTGATGGATGTTAACATGGAAATTACAATTGAAAATTTTATCAAGTTTGAGCTCCTTTACCAAATTCAAGCAGAAACTGATATATTGTCAGCAGGCGTTTTGCTTATTCTAAAATAAAAAGATATTCATTAGATACAATGCATCTCGATCCAAATGGGCAGGATAATTGAGGTGTTTTTTGTGCCATAATAAGGGAGGAATAGGACTCACACTGGCACTCCTACTCCGTAGGAGGGGCCTCCTCTCCTTGATCCTTCCAGAAGCATCCCAGCTTTTCCGCACGGTGGACGTGGCGGCTCTCGCAACGCAGGTCGATGAAGATCGAGAGGACGAGGAGGAAGACGATGCGACGGACAACCTCGACTCATCCGAATCGTCGCTCTCCTCCACATCGCCCTCCCCGCAGGCGATGCTGATCTTCCTCAGCTCGCTCAACACGTCGGAGGTCCCCCGCTCGATCCCCCTCCTCTTCGCCCTTCCATTGTTCACAGGCGATGCAGCAGAAGAGGAAGCGATCACCTCCTTGACGTCGGAGGACGAGTCTGGGACAGCGGAGGGGATGAAGGGGAGGGGACCGGGGAGGAGGCGGAAATCGCGGAGAACGGGAGCGGCGAAGGGGGAGGAAGGAGAGGGGGGGTCGAGGCGGAGGACGCGGAGGAGGTTGCCGAGGCGGAGGCGATCGGAGAGAACGAGATTGGATTGGTCGGGAGGGAGGGAGACGATGGAGGAGTGGGAGGAGTCGGAGAGGCGGAGGAGGAAGCCGCGGAGAGGGGAGAAGGGGTCGGGATCGGGACCGGGGCCGGAGGGGGCAGGGGTGATGCCGGTGATCTGGAGAAGCGGCGGAGATGGTTCGGGATCGGGATCGTCGGGGATGGAGGTGCCGTGGAGGAGGCGAAGGAGGACGCCGGGTTGGAGATGGGGGATCGCCATGGATTGAGGAGGAGGAGGAGGAGGAGGAGGAGGAGAGGGGGAGCCGAGGAGCTCCGAGCTCGCTACGGTTTGGGGATTTGGGAGGGAGATGAGGGAAGAGGAAGGGGAATTTGATTTTGACTTGTTCTTCGAATGCGTCCGAGTAAGGTGGCGTGAAGAGTGGGCATTCGGCGGGAGATCGAGGGGTGGTTAAGACCTGGAGAGGGAGAGTGGTCGGAGACGATTGTGGGTCAAAAGGGCCAACGTGTCGCGAACACTAACAGGGATACAAATGGATCCGGATTCATAGAGCTAATGTTTCCATCCATCTGTTCTGAATTCGCCCCGAAAATATAGAATAATAAAAAAATAAAATAAAAATCAATTTATTTGAACTTATTTTGATCCCTAATAGAGAAATGTTACAGCATGATATGAGAAAATGCGGCAGGAAATGTACATGAATTGTTTCAATAAATATACAGTTCTTAACTTCGCAGAAAATCAGTAACTTCCAATTTTTCTTACATTTAAGTGATCATGCAGATCCGCCACCGCCTTAACATGTATAAAATTTATTTACTTGGCATAAATAATTTGCACAGGGAGTTAGATGTTATGAGCAATTTTGACTGTTTTAGTTTCCATAGTAGTGCAGTTAGTGCACTGGTTTTGCGAACGAAACCACACTGCTTGGAAGAAGGCATTCTTATCTGATTGAGAACTGCAGCATGACTCCCAAGAAGAAGAAGAAGAAGGCGCCGTAAACTAGAAACACAAATTTGATTTTAGATGATGGTAAAGAGGTTATTCAAGTTATCGAGGTTGTTTAGCGAATGAACTGCAGCAGTCCTACAGAAGTAAAAGAAATCAACGTTTTTTTTGGAAAGCAGGCCTATGGATGGACTTGTAGCCAACTTTGCGATCAGCACATTTAAGCTATGTTTGATTCTTTTTGTGTAAGTGTGCATTGAAGATGAAGGCGCAAATAAGCAAAAAGTGTTTTTTCAGGTAACGGCGGCGAGCACACAGAATGATTCGGCATCAAGGAGAAACAACTCGGACTCGATATGACCTTGAATTTGATCAAATTAAGGCTCTGACAAGGGGATAGCAAGTGAAGAAACCACTCAACTGGGCTAATGCATCAAATTTAACATTAAAAAGAAAACACTCTAAATTTGTTTCAGAGAAACATCGCAGAGCCGATAGTTTTGAGTCTTTCCATTTTGAGTCCAAATCGGAAATTTCGAAGAAGAGTTTCATTTGTCTGTTAATTACAGGTAACAATGCTTACTGGGAATCCAATCGATCATTCCCACTTTACAATTCCTTCACTGAAATTATCATTTACAATATTTTACAACCGAGGAGAAGTTATACGAGTACACAACTAGGCCCAAACGGAAACTGTTGTCGGAAGAGAGGATGGCGCTGATAAGCTCTTTGCTTCAAGCACTTTGCGCACCAAAAGCTTCCACTTCACCTCATCCTTCTTGTTCTGGTGCCTCAACTTGTCCTTAAAATGCCTGCACAAAAGGTCTTCTTGTTATATCTAACATATATACATATAATAAAACAAAAAATTTCTCTTCCAAGTGGAAGTATATATGACATTGCCCTATATGACATACTCTTTAATAAATGCAAGGACATTCAGAGGAGACCCATGAGATTAAGTACCTATTTTCCCCTAAACTTACTATCCTATGAATTTTAGTTATGGACAGCTAAAGCACCTAATATTTAATCTAACATACAAAAGAGAAGATAGAGTAATATTCCTAGTGAAATTTATCAACCAGTATAATTTGTAGTTCATCATATAGCCCACAATTTATCTTATCATCTTCTGATGTCGGACTATTTGGAATATGATTCTATACCTGCAAAGTGGGACCTTGCAGCTATCTGCCCGCGAGCACAGGCGCGAGTGCAGCTCGAGAAGCTGCCACATCCTTTTGCAGTGAGTGCAGCCTCCGAGAACTCGATTTTTGCAGCCTGCAAAGTGGCGAACCAGCGCCTCCAATCCTTTGCAGGCCGGGAAGTTGCAGGGGGCCGCGCTTCGCTTTAAGACCTTGTCATGTGGTCCTATTGTCCTGCACCCGTCCCTGCATATGTGGACGAGCGCCTCCATCGCCTCGTGCAGCTGCAGATATATCTTCCTCTCCTCCAACTTCTTTTGCTTCTCATTCTTCGTCTGTTAACATGCAGCAGTACTGATGTTAGATATTGATTGAATGCTTTCGTGGGTCAACTAAACAAAAAAAAGAAAAACAAAGAATCAATTGTAAAACTGCGTGATCAAATCTTGTTTATTTGGCACTTACTAAGTCAGGATTAGTGATACATATCCAAATTTCAGGTGTGATGCTGCGCATATGATGAGGACTAAATGGTATTGCAAAAGAACTCACCGAGTCCGCGTCGATGACCGACTCAATTAGTTCCTTTTCGAGCCTGGGATCACTCTGTCTCATGACCTTCCACCCTTCCGACGAAGAGACCAACTTGAAGTTCTTCACGATCACACGATGGCATATAAGGGAGAGGCGCGGGACATCGCAGAGCCGCGCGAGCTGAATGACGTCAGCCACATTCTCTATGCTCAGCAGACCCTTCTCCAGCTGCCCCACACATAGTTTCTTCAGCGAAGGGACGACGAACACGTGCGACAGAACCAACAAGTGGAGCACAAATTGGTTCATTTCTTCTTGCCCATAGCTGTACAAAAATTTCGTAAACAACTAGCCTGAGCTGAAATTCTAGTTCGCATTTTATGCAGGGAGGGAGTTTGATTTACCACGACGAGTAAAGGAAGCGGAGAAACACGCGAACCGCGTCGTGCGGTACGCCTCGTATTGAGATGGCTTTCCAACGGCCTGCTCGGCTCTTCGACTGCTTCAGCATGCTCTTTATCACTGGAGAAGCCATGCCCTATTATAGATCATACAAATCATTTACAATTCAGAATTTGATTCACTGAACCAGTTTCTTAAAGGCCTGTTTCTGACGGAAACTGGATTACAGAACATTCTAGTACTCATTGGTATTATTATATCACGGCAGCAATCGAAATCTCAACGGTTTGAACTCACAAGAACGCTGGCGTGGGCAGGAATAACGCCTTCGTTGGTGCAGACGAAGGCGTCAGCTCCGTAGGCCTCGAAGAACAGACTGTCCCACATTTCCCTTGCTGATTCTGCCGCGACACAGCAGCTACACGCAGCCGATTGCTTGACAGAATTGCTGCGTCGTCTGGCTGCTAGAATCGGAAATGGCGGTGCCACTGGAGACCACCCTTGGCTGCCGATCTCACGCCATTGCTCCGACATTCTTCTCTTCCCTATCTTCACTTTGTTTCTGCTCATCAAAGAAAGAGCTGAGCACGCAATGCTGTTTCAATAGAACTATTTAGAAAAATTTTATTAATATTTCTCCTTGGTCATTGAGCATGAAAAGCATATAATTCTACGAAGCTAAACGTGAATTTTATTATAGAACAATTATTGGAAAATTTTCAACAAATTAATGTAGTGTTCTGTTAAATTTTGTAGGAAATTTTGGAGAGAAAATAAGAAAAAGAAAAAAAGAGAGAAATACCAAACCTGCTTTTAGGAATTTGAATCTTCAATCCCTCCTTCGTTCTCTTATTAATTATTACCAACTAAACAAAAGGACTACAAAATAAAAATGAAGGGATTTAATAGTGGGGTGATAATTTATCCTCTCCTTCTATTCTAATGGCGAAATTAAGCTCTCTCTCTCTCTCTCTCTCTCTCTCTCTCTCTCTGTTTTTTCTTTTTTTCTGATTCTCGTTGGCTCCGAAAAAGGCGTGAGAGCTGGCACGCATCTCAAAGCGGCGAGCCCAACGGTGAACCGCACGATGGGCCGTTAGCTATAACGGCCCCTTCCTTCAAAAGCATGCGTTGGCTTTGGTTGGCTTCTTACTAATAAGGTGAGGTTTGAGTTGTTCCATACAAGTTATTTTCTTCCAAAAATTATTATTATTTTTTGTAAAAAAATTAAAAAGTTCAGAAAAAAAAAAAAAAAACCTGTTCTTATATTCAAAAATAGATTTTCAAATAAAAAAATTATAAAATTTACACTCACTTTTGAAAGTACAAATAGCATTCGGCCATCTGAATATAGACCTTCAAATAATATCATGATTAAAAATTATATGTTTCGGTAACAAAATATTTAAATTTACTGAACTCTAACACTAACTTATTACATTCCAGAGATACCGGTCGTCCCTAGCGCAGGTAGAAAAGAATTTGACCGCTTGATAATTGATACCTAAAATTCCTAACTTTGAAGACGAATTATTTTATATTTTTAGCTAAATTTATTTTTTTTAAAAATAGACAAAGTGAAAGTAGAGATAAAAAGTAAATATATAAATACATTTATAGAATAAATAATTTGATCGGGCCGCATGAGCCCGAGCCCAAGCCCAGCTTGTTACTTGTCGGGCCTTCTATTATTTTCACGGTGGGTTTAAGTGATTGACCGGGCTGGACCTGGTTCGGTAAACAGTAATCGAAATTGAAATGATCACCGTGGGTTCCGTCATTATTTCATCTATTTTTTTCATAATTTACAACGAAAAATAACTGTAAAAACAACATAAATATATTAATATTTTATTTTATAAAATAAATAAAAATAATTTCGAAATTTCGGACGCGTGGAAAACTTTCAAAATAAAGTTTTAGATTATTTTACTCTATTTTTTAAAACAAATTATTTTTTTATTAGCTGTTCGATGACCCAACAACGTAAAAGGATAGCAACTTAATTTTATTATTTCAAAATATTTTTGGAGAAAAAAAAAGAAAACTCAGACGGGCGGAAAAATATTCTCTATTTCTAAGTACGACTTTTCACTAGCCCTCTTTCACATTTCACCTCTTTTCAAAAATTTAAAATTTAAAAATTTAAAATTAAATTTGAAATTTGAAATTAAAAAATTAAAAAATAAAATCCAATTTTAAATTTTAAAATTTAAATTTTAAAATTCTAAATTGTAAAATTAAAATTTATTATTTTAAAATTAAATTTATTATTTTAAAATAATAAAATTTTATGTTTAAAACTTAAAATTAATATTATAAAATTTTAAAATTTGAAATTTTATATTTGAAATATAAATTTTAAATCTTAAAATTTTAAATTTTAAATTTTAAATTTTATATTTGATTTTTTTTAATTTGAAATTTAAAATTTCACATTCAAATTTTAAAATTCAAATTCAATTCTGAAATTTTTAAATTTGAAATTTAAATCCTAATTTTAAAATTTTAAAATTAAAAATTAAAAATTTATATTTTTAAATTTAATTTTTTTATTGAAAGTTTAAATTTAAAATAATTTTTTATTAAAGTCCACAATCCAAACAGTAAAAAATAGAATAATATTTTTACAGAGTATTAAAATTTTCAAGATATCAAATACGTTGTAAAATAAAATTTTATTTTATTTTTCAATGATTGCCAAACGGGTCTTTCATCTTTTCCATTAACGCCGTAATTTTCTGAAAAATTATTTCTAAACTTTAAAACGATAAAATATTGGTTTTAAATTTTTTTCAAAATAATAAAAAAATGAGTATTTATAAGAATTTTTTTTTTCTTTTTGTAATTTAGCAGTATTTCAACCTTAAACTCATCATTATATTTCCGGTATAACTCTTAAATCCAACTAAACAGAAATTTACACTAGTTCCTGCTAATACCATAACTTATATCTATTTTCGGTATAACTAAATTTTTTTTATCCCCGAAACAAATACAACCTTACTGAAGTAGTATATTACATCAAGAGCCTTTTAATTTTTCTTCCTTTGTATATATATATATATATATATAGAAAGGGACAACTCAAGGAAAAATATTAAAAAGAACCAAGCAAGTTGAGGGAAAGCGCCGATAACACTACAACGCCTGTTTTCTATTTAAAAATTCAAAAAAAAGTAAGACCAAATAAGAGCTAAATTTATTATAAAAAATCATATAAATGTTGACTTTAATTTTTATTGGAGCTAAGACCACCAGTATTAGGCTTGATTCCAAACGAGCTTGATTTCAAATTTAAATTTGTACGTATCTCAAGATGCTGACTTTTTGCCTAGTCCTGTAATTAATATTTCACATATAATTAATATTTGCAACATTCATGATCATTTCGCTTCATGTTATATAAAGGTATAAGATTTTTTTTTTTTTTTTTTTTTTGTGTTAAAGCATCATTTTTAATGTATAATTACTATATTGCCCTCGACTATGTTTTTTTTTTTTAAAAAAAAATTCTCACTTGGCATTGTGTGATTCATTTAGAACAAAATTTAAGTATTTATCGGCACGATTGGTATCCATCATGTTGTATTGTGCTAATATATAAGATATCAGAACGATATAGTTCTATGCCGATAGCACAACTGAAAACTCTATTTTTTTTAATTTACTATGTGATTTTCTCAATAAAATTTTAAAAAATTGATAATGATAAATAATAAATAATTAGAAAATTTTGTAGCTAAATAAAATAAATATTTTATACCATTATGTGTTGTCACATATATATTTTTTGTGATCCACACTCATCGGTACTGTTCGGCACACATCGTGCCGTACTGTGCGGCAAATTTTTGATCGGCACCACTCCGTGCCACGGTATTTAAATCTTTGATTTAGAAAAAAATTTATGTAGAGATAGATTTTGGTCAAATCTATTTTATTGTATGTTGTTGAGTTCAAAAATGGTCACATAGATACATAGACGGTGCGATTAAGATAACCTAGTTGGCTGATTTGAATTAAAAATGGCACATGAAAGTTAAACAAGTCAACAATGGACAAGTCATAAAATAATAAGAAGGCACCTACGGTTGTCCAAATTAATGAAGGTTCAAACATCTGTTCTTTTAGCCGATTAATAATAAAAAGTCAAAAATAGAATCGACCTTAGGCTATATCAGTCGAATAAAAATATGGATAGAAACTTAAAAGGGATAGATACGAAAATAAATAATGCGAAATTATAAAATGCAAGTCCAGCAATCAACTCAAATTGAGTAAGCAGAATCCCATATCAATAATCAACGGGAATTATGCTATGACGTGAACATAGACGATAAGGCGTTACTATCTATTCGAAAAAAAATTGGAGGTTGAATGAAGCGGATAGCGTACTACCCTTTTCTCAAAAAAAAAAAAATATATATATATATATATATGGAGGGAAAGTGACTGAGCAATAGCAACTATTTTTCGAAGAAAATACCATTATTCTTAATAATTTTTCAAAAAATACATTGTTACATAAAATAACGATTAGTTTAAAGAGAGTTTCGTACGTGTATAAATAAGCAAACTTTTTTTTATAAAAGAGATTCTGCAATTACGTAAGCCAGCAATCACCCCGTTTTTCAATACCTTCAATTCATGCATTTACAGCTTTTCTTTATCGCTTTCTTTACTTCTTTTTTAGGAATAGTCTTAATTTCGTAATTCTTTTTTATCTTGAGCATACAAAGCGATTCAGCGTGTTTGAACTGACCCGATTTCTTGAAATCTTTATGAGTCATCGTACGATAGATAGTCCGACTCTTCTAGGCTGAACTTCGTACTGTATTTGATTAAAAAGAATCCAGTCGAACGAATTCCTTCTCAGTATATAGTATGATCATTTGTTTTTGACACGCAACACATTCTAGAAGGTAAATCTGGCGATCGAGGACTCGCTTTTGGGTCAACGATTAGCGTAACTTTCCGGCCCAACACACGTAAAAGTAGACCAACCCTAATCGAGAAACCTTCCTTGAGGAAGAGAAAGAACAGCAGCAACCACACGTAGAAATCCAGATTCCAAGTGAACATAAATGCACCCACCATTTCAATTGCCGTGTACAGCAATCAATGAAAGCAATGAATGAAAGCAAACCAAAGATGTTTCTGTTTTCTTTTCGGATCAGTTGCAGCAGGCCGTACGTAGTGTTTGATCAAAATCCAATAAACTATTTCATATTAATTAACACGTACAGCATTTTGCTAAAACCAAGTTATCTGATAATAATAATTTATGCATTATAAAGAATTTTATTTCTAATTGCAAATTTAGAATTTGTATCGACTGCTATGATCACTTGTAAAGTGATTTATCTTATATTTCGATAAAACAGATTATGTTCGACTACCTATAGTTGATCATAGTCCTATGGTAATGTTTAACGACTATGTTAGTTACATTACCTAAGGATTAACTAAATATTTATAATAGAAACTAAAATTTTCAAAATATTAACTCATTTTAAATTCATGTAAATATTGAGTTAATTATTTTTCTGTTTAAACTAATTTTTGTTTTGTTGATTTTGAATTTCTCTTAATGTTTTCATACCGTGTTTACGTCACATAATAATTAGAGCTTAATAAACCCAAAATTGAGTTTGGTAAAGATATTTTTGATCATATTGCACTACAAAAATTTTTAATATAATGACGCTTTTTAGAAGTTGCTTGAGGAAAGCGTTTCCAAGTATTTTTATAATATAGCAAATATCGACGTCTCAAAAAATATCATCATATAAATTTTTTATTATATTAAATTAATTTATTAAATAATAAATTTTATTATTATTTTTAATTTTTGAGGTTTTAAAATGTCAGAATTTTAAAAAAATTTGATACTTTAAAGCAGAAGATATTTTACCGACGCTTGGCATAAACGTCGGTATATATGTGGCCACTCTTCATTTGTCGACGCTTGGCATAAACGTCAGTATATATGTGGCCACTCTTCATTTGTCGACGTTTTAATCGATACTTTTAAATATGTTGCTAGACTATATTAAGACGCTTTTAAGTATTATTAAATAAAAAAAATATTATTATTTTTTTGTAGTGTTGGAGTTCTCATTAGCTGATACCCATGAAGATGCTCTCCAATATATTGGCACACATTTTGGGAGCTTTTTATTATTATTATTATTTATTTACTCATTAAATAATTGGAATTTTGGAGAATACTTGCTTTATCTACTTTGATGTTGCAACTTGCAACACGACCTAACCCACTTAAGGAAGAAATTAATTATTTTTTTTTTTTTAAAAAAAAGTGCGCTACTTTGTATCATCTTTAAAGCATATATAGTAGACGCCCATGTTGAGATTAGAAATTGTGCATGTGCTATGCGTGCTATGTATTTTTTGGGCTTTTTTTAAAAATGACCCTATCAAAATTTAAATTTTTAAAAATGGCCCTGCAAAATTTGTATTTGCAAAAATGGCCCTATCCCTGCCACGTCAGCAAGCCACGTCACCCGGGGCCGCCACGTCATCTCGCCACAGCCGGTGGACCGCGCGGTGCGTGTACTGAAACACGCAGGCCGAGCCTGCGTGTTCTAAACACGCAGGCCAAGCCTGCGTGTTATAAACACGCAGGTCGAGCCTGCGTGTTGTAAACACGCAGGCCGAGCCTGCGTGTTCTAAACACGCAGGCTCAGCCTGCGTGTTCAAATAAACCCTACATCCCCCGCACCGCACCCGACCTCCTTCCTCCTTCCTCCTCACTTCCTCCACACCAGTCCACCTCTCTCTCTCTCTCTCTCTCTCTCTCTCTCTCTCTCTCTCTCGTTCCCGTGCCGCACCCACCACAGCCGCGCAGCCGTCGCAGCCTTCGCACCCGCCGGCCGTCGTCGGAGGTGAAAAAGGCGCACGAGCACACTCTCTCTCTCTCTCTCTCCATTGCAGCAGCGTTCCTACATCTAAGGTTCTTTTGTAATTTTTTTTTTTTTTTTTTTTTTTGTTCTCTGGTGAAATTGTACATTAATGTTAAATTTGATAGGTCAAAATGCCTTAATCTGCTGTAAAATAACATTAATAGGGTTTAGGGTTTAGAGAATTTGAAATATATGCATGCATACATTTGTCTGCCACCTCGATTTTCAACCAATGCAAAAGCATATGCAGTCGGTGTCGCACCCTCTTCAAACTACAAAAATATGGCAAGAGGAAAAAATAAATAAGTTGCATAACAACATAAAGATGAGCATTTTGAGATGTATGGCTCAGTAGAAGCTTCTGCATACAGGTAGTTTGAGTAGAATGTTTCTCCGAGAAAGCACAAACAATTTGTTCATTAGAATCTTCTCAAGAGATTATCACTACATCAAAAGTAGAAGCTCTAGAATGGAACTTTTGCATTTCAAGCCCAAAATCTCATTGTACTTCCTATCACAGCAAAAGCTCCATACTTTTTTTTGGTAGCCAAATGTATGACTTCTAGAAGTTTTTGATTTCCAGGAACTAAGGTTGTGTTTGGTTCGGATATAAGCGAGAAATGTTTATTCCAAAAATAGGTGTAAGTTCATGAACAAGCAGAAACTAATATAATTTTATATTCGGATGAGTATAAGATTGTACCAGTAGTGAAACATGATAAATCGTTGTCTGGTGATTAAGCCTTCTTTTATAAAAACATAGGAGATCAAGCCTTCTTTTATTGTCAAGCTCATAATAGTGATTTTAATTTGTCGAACTAGAGTAGTCATCAAACTGACGAATGTTATATTATTTATTGTTATTTTTAGTACGTCAGTATGTCTGGTGAATGTGTTCCGTTTTATATTCATTGGGACGGAAACTTAGTCGTGAATAATAATATACCATAATACATTGGTGGCTATAAAGAACTGATCGGAATTCGCCGCGACATCACATTTCGGAATTTCGAAGCAGAAATATACAAGGTCACTAATTATGATCGAGTGGAGTTCCGTCTACGCATAACAGTTCGATGTCCAATGGGAGCTAATGAATGGGAATTACTTGACATATCAAGTGATCATGGGATTGTAGGCGTGATGAGTTTTTTCCCATTTCATGGTTGCCTCAAAGTATACGTAGAGAAGCAAGTGTTGACTACACGTCACCGTCCAACCTCTGTTTACCAAAGAGATTATGTCGATCTTGAACGAATTCGTACATCAAGGTATGAAAATTTAGGAATTTTCAATTTCAATCTTTGGCCTTTAATAGTATAGGTGCGGAAAATGGATAATTTACATTGTATAAGTCTTGCAGAGCGTCTGAAGTCCCATATGTGCCAGTGAGTACATCATTACCATATATTACTGTGGATCCATCTTTATTCGGTGGAGTTGATGAGCGGTAAGTGATTATATGATTTAATTACATATATTATCTCAATAGATTCGAATAGTTAATCATAAATACCTTTGCAGATCAACTATACATCATAATCTATATGAGGGTCCATCATCTAGCAATCGACACGTCGCTGATGTAGAGTTGAGAAATATAAATGAAAATGAGGAAGTAATAGAAAGTGATAATGAGCAAATAAATAGCAGTGACGATGAGCATGTAAGTGAAACTGATATGGACTCAACAGATGATGATAGTGATGGTATCCCACAATCTATTGATGTTGGACATGATGGCGGTTTGAATTCTCTCGCATGCGCCATTCAAGATGAAGGGATTGAATGGATTGAAAATTCATTTGCAAACAACGATGATGTCGAGGATCCGGTAGAATTTGAAGAATTTGAAGATCACCGACAGCGTTTTTTACTGGGCAATGAAGTAATTCACCAAACCGTTGTTGATCAAAACATTTATCAAGGTCCTCCGAGTGATGATCAATGGAAAGATCGGGTATATTCTGACAAGACGTCCTTGGTGAATGCTTTGGATCGATGGCACATTCTACATAATGTGCAACTGAGAGTTGTTAAATCAAACACAACTAGATATACTGTGAGATGTTTGGTCAATTCATGCCCATGGAGATTACATGCCTCTCGACCTAAAGGTTCAACACATTTTAAAGTAAAGACTTATGCGGGACCACATACATGCATGATTCCTATTTTGAATACAATGCATAGGAATTGTACATCTTCGTTTATATGTGAACATATACTACCCACAGTGAAGGCAAGGCTTGCTATGAGCCCTACAGAAGTTCAAACCAGAGTTCAGAGTGATTTTCACGTCACCATTTCATATAGCAAGGCTTGGCGGGCACGGAATAAAGCCTTGCAAATTATATACGGTAGTTGGGAGCAATCATATTGTGACCTTCCTCGATATTTCTCAATGTTGGAAACAACAAATCCCGAAACTATTACCAAGATTGAAACTATAAGTGTGACGAGTAATTCAAGAATGTTTGCACGCGCCTTCTGGGCTTTTGGACCCTCGATTCTTGGTTGGTCGTTTTGCCGGCCAATACTTAGTATCGATGCCACACACTTGTATGGAAAATATGGAGGCCATGCATTAATTGCCACAGGTGTTAATGGCAATGGTGGTTTGTACCCACTAGCATTCGCAATATGCGAGGGGGAGAATAGCTCGAGTTGGGAGTGGTTTTTAAATTGTCTACGGAGGTACATAACACGAGGTCGAGTTCTTACATTAATTTCTGATCGCTTTAAAGGACTTGCGAACCTTGTTGCACTTGTTTTCCCACAATCAGAAGGACATGCTCATCGATGGTGTTTACGACACATGAAAGCTAATATGAATATTCATTTCAAAGCAAAACACCTACTTAAAAAATTTTACGCCATTGGGAGTGCCTCAGAAGAACGAGAATATAACATATATATTAACGGATGAATTGAGAGCAATGGATGAGGATGCTTGGCAATGGGTTGACAGACTTCATGCCGATAGGACATATTGGGCTAAGGCTTTCGATGGTGGTCGACGATTCGGCATTATGACTACCAACCGTTCTGAAAGTTTAAATGGAGTCTTGAGGGGAGTTCGTGGCTTACCAATTACCGCTTTTGTAATGGCAACATTACATCGAGTGGTTGAGTACTTTCTAACTCATCGTCAAGAGGGAGCAGCAATGTTAACTCCATTTGTATCGAATGTGGATAAAACTATTAATAGCCGAATGTTAGTGGCTAGAGCACATACAGTTAGGCGATATGGATATCAAGAATTTGAAGTTCTAACTGGAAGGGATTTGCAATACCAAGTCATTATCAATGGAGCAAATTCTACATGTTCATGTTTGTGTTTGCAACTAACAGGAATACCTTGTTCACATATATTAGCTTGTTGTAGTTCGTCAAACATGAACATAGATTATTATAGTCTATGCTCCCGTTGGTATACTACTGATTCCTTTCGAGATACATACTCACTACAGTTCCATCCGGTCCCCGATCGGCGTTATTGGGTTGAGTCATATGACACACCTTTACTTCCACCACACGCGCGAAGAAAGAAAGGACGACCCAAATCTACGCGCATTCGCAATATTATGGATGAAGGCGCGGGAAGTAGTAGGAGCAAGTGTAGTATGTGTAAACAACCCGGCCATTATAAAAGCACATGTCCTGAAAATCAACAAAGAATGACCGGAAGACGTCGTCGTTTAGGTTGATTAGTTTCATATCTTGTTTGTTGTCGATTATTTTAATTAAATTACAATACTTCACGCATATTATAATTTGTTTATTTATTTATTCGTATTATTACAGATGGACGATCACGAGGAGGCAGGACCGATTGATGGATCTGTATTGACAGATCAGACTCGCCACAGATGTACTTGCATTCGAGATGAGGTTATATATAACTCTTTTTTAAATTAACTTTTTTATTTCTTTGAAATTTCATGTACTAATATTATGTGAATTTTATATTATTGCAGGATTATTCTCCAGTTGAATTTGTGGAGCATAGTCGCACACTGAACCGCTGGCAGATGGAGCATCCTGCAGTATTGGAGCTACTGCGACGTGCAGGATTCTATTATGTATCACGGTTGAGGCGTGTCATGCTCGATCAGGCTTTGTTAGGATCCTTAGTGGAGCGGTGGCGGAGGGAGACGCAGTCCTTTCACTTGAGACATGGAGAGATGACAGTCACATTGATGGATGTGGCTGTCATTACTGGACTCCGCATTGATGGGGGGGCGGTGACCGGACTAGGCTCGTATCAGTGGGGGGCGCTGTGTGAGCTCTTGCTTGGGGTGCTTCCTGCAAATATCAGAGGCGGAGAGATCAGACTTGAATGGTTGTATCAGCAGTTTCACGACATCCCCGTAGATGCACATCCCGCAGTGATAGAGGCTACAGCCAGAGCGTATATTCTGTTTCAGATAGGTTGTAGCCTAATGCCAAACCCAAGCAGAACTAGAGTACATTTAAGGTGGTTGCCTCTATTAGAGGATTTTGATGCTTGTGGTGCCTTGGCATGGGGTGCGGCGACGCTAGCTCATCTCTATCGAGCATTAGCAAATGCTTGCATGAGGGGGAAAGCGGTGTGTTGCTGTTTTGCCACATTACTTCAGGTACATTCCTTTACTAGTCATTTCATTCATGAAATTCATTTCTTATTTCTAAGTAGCTTAATATGTAGATTTGGGCATGGGATCATCTGCACATTGGACGACCTGAGATAGTCGGACCGCAGTTTGATCTTATTGATCTGCCACTAGGTTGCAGGTATGTATTAAATTTTAAGGTTTCTGTGTTTTATATTATCATTACTAATATATTATATGTGAAACAGGTGGAATAATAGGTTAGCTTTTCGAGACAATGTCAGGACGGCCGACATTGAGTTTTATCGCGATCAGCTTGATTGCCAGTTGGAGTCTCAGGTACATGAGTTAATTATCATAAATTTTTATTCACATATTTTTTTTTTTTTATACAAGTTACTAATCATTTACTTTTCACAATAGATTATATGGAGTCCATATACAGATGATATACTAGGGTCACTTCCACCTTTTTGTCTACTGGGGTCTCCGGTATGGCGATCACGGACGACCCTAGTATGCTTTCATATTATTGAGCTACATCTTCCGGATCGGGTACTTCGTCATTTTGGATTTCGACAGCATATACCCGACGCAGTACATGCTCTACCTCGCATCACTTCACAAGGTAGACCGGATGAGAACTGGGCGGCATTTCACGCCATACATATTCAGGATTGGGACAATCGACTGCAGCATATAGTAGAGGTGGACCCCCATGTAGACCCCGATTATATACGCGCCGCTTCTATCTACATGCAGTGGTATTGGAGTATCACCAGGCGGTGGATATCTACACCAGCACAGCGTCCCCCCTTGCATATGAGCCCCATGGACATCGCGAGAGATTTTTGGTATGATATACTAATTAATTTCATTTACTAATTAATTTCATTTCCAATATATAATTATTGTGATACTGTTTTCATTTCAGGTCGATCTCCTTCAACAAACAGAATATACGATCAGAAGTGTACTACCCCAGCTTTCACATATTGGAGCACCTTTCGACATTCTAACATGTGGTGCTGCTAAGGTGGAGGAAGGTTTACTGACTTTACAGACAATACCATATACTACACCACGCCCAGCGGATCATGGTGGAGCATCGACGTCGGGGCATGCACCATCACCTAGTCCATCGGGGACACAGCCAGCATACCATGGTGGAGCATCGACGTCGGGGCATGAACCATCAGATATTACGCCGCCATCGGGGTACGTACCACTTGGTCATCGTCAACGAGGACCTGATCTTTTTTATTTTAGGCGAGCACGGCACCGACAGTCCTCCCAGACTGGTTAGCCATCATCTTCAGGTCCTTCACAGCCAGAGGGCACGGCTATTTCACAGTTGGACCAATTGGACCGTATAGAGCCTTTTGATTAGTGTATATTGTTATATATTATTACATTTCTATTATTTTGTTGTGATGAGCTGTGTTGTTGTGTTGTTGTGTTGTGCGATGTGATGTGATATGATGTGTTGTTATGATGCTGTGTTGTGCGATGTTCTACGATGTGATGTGATGTGATGTGATGTGTTGAGATGTGATGTGAAGTGTTGTTGTGTTGTTGTGATGTTGTTTTGATGTGATGCTGTGTTGTGCGATGTTCTGCGATGTGATGTAATGTGTTGTGATTGGGTTGTGCTTTGTTGTGCCTTGTTGTGCTTTATTGTATTGTTGTGTTGTTGTGTTGTGTTCGTAATCATGTATTTTGCTTCTTTTTTGAAATGTTTAAACTTACTGTAATAATTGTTCAATGTAATATTTATAATTCCTCTTTTTCATTCCTGGTGAAATATAATTAGTGTTCTTGTTTTTAAAAGTTGCTCTACAAAGTTGCTCTTAATGTTTTAAAAGATGCTCTTAAAAGTTGCTCTACAAAGTTGCTCTGCTAACTCATATTGTCCACCTTTTAGTATAATTAGTGTTCTTGTTTTTAAAATTGTTGCTCTTAAATTCTCAAGATCCTGGTGAAATATAATATTAGACACTACATTTGATCTCCTTTTTGCACTAGTTAAACACAAAGATTCATTGTTAGCTTCTAAAAGAAAAGAATCCACCAGTACATCTAGTGTATTAGAGAGTTGAATGCACGCTGAAATATGATGAAAAAAAATATTCAGACTAAACATGCAGGCTGAATTATGATGAAAAAAAAAAAATTATTCAGACTAGTGTAGAGTACAGATTCTACATCGAGCATTGACTCCGCAGGTATTTACAGAAAAATTTAAAAATTCTTGCATCATGTGTATTTTATATTTACAGTGCGGTTCGGGTGGTTTTAGACTGTGGCGGAAGTTCCCGGGGCGAAAAGTGAGTTCGCGGCGCAAGATTGGAGCACTCTGAGCTTGGTTCAGTGGCTGTGGGGGCCTGCTGTATAGAACACGCAGGCTCGGCCTGCGTGTTTAGAACACGCAGGCTCAGCCTGCGTGTTTAGAACACGCAGACTCAGCCTGCGTGTTCTGAACACGCAGTTGGAGACTGCGTGTTTAGAACACGCAGACTCAGCCTGCGTGTTCTAAACACGCAGGCTCAGTCTGCGTGTTTATAACACGCAGACTCAGCCTGCGTGTTCTAAACACGCAGGCTCAGTCTGCGTGTTTATAACACGCAGGCTGAGTCTGCGTGTTCAACTTAACACCACCCACGCGTATGCTGCTGTGGCGAGATGACGTGGCGGCCCCGGCTGACGTGGCTGCTGACGTGGCAAGAAGAGGGCCATTTTTGTAAATTTAAATTTTGCAGGGCCATTTTTAAAATTTTAAATTTTCATAGGGTCATTTTCAAAAAAAGCCCGTATTTTTTTTAGCAAATAATTTTAAATTTGAATTATATCATTATTGAAATAAGAAGTTTATAGGATTTGAAGCCAAGATCTCTTGCGTTAAAAAGTTCAAACTAATTCAAAATTTTAAACTGGGACATATAAAATTACATGATTGTTAAATTATATAAAATAATTATTATACTCTAAATATTTAAGCTATCAGATAATGGTATTTATATATTCTGAATTCGAGTAATGTCAGGCTTCTATTATTATTAATTTTTTTTATTTAATTTAACTCAATATTATAGGTCTAGCAAAAAGTGAAGGGACTAACCATGCAGTTACAGAGTACATCTCAAATTCACACAGTACACGAGCGTAGCGAAAACAATATTTTTGTAGATGAAAATAGATAAAAAAAATTATAGAAAATAAATACAGGGATAACAAAAGTAATAAAACAAATAAAAAAAAATACAAGAACACAATTTTTGTGGTTCAGCCAATGTTGTGTCGAGCGGAGTTCATAGATAATACTAATTCAATACGTTATTCAATTAATTAACGGTACAAAAGTACAATAAATAAGATTGAATTATAAAAACCTCTCTTAGAATTTAAACTTTTTAAGTTTTCTCTCAACTAGGATACTTACAATGAACATATGAGAAACTTACAACAATAAGATTCTAATGTAAAATATGAATTATAAGAATTTATATTGTCAGATTGTTGGCATTAACTATTAATCTTGAAAGCCCGAAACATAAATTATAAAAGCTTATATTGTCGGATTGTTGGTGCTAATCATTAATCTTAAAAATTCGAGCTATTAGAAATATACAACCAATTCACTTAAAACGTATAGATACAATGCTTACGTCACTTCGAACATGACTTAACCCAACCCAATCTCATATTACTTTGAACGTCACTTAGTCCAACCTAACCTTCCGTCGTAGAACAGAATGCTGGCTGGTTTAGTTAGCAAATACTCATTGCTCTAAATAATTAACTAAAAAATGAATCATGTATATATTTGACCTCAGTAATATTTAAGTAATATTGTGATAGATAATTAGTTTGGCCTTCCCAAACTTAAATAAAAGGAGGGCTACAATGTTTTAAACAAAATTTTAAAATTGATAAGCGCATATATATATATATATATATATATATATATATATATATATATATATATATATATATATATATATATATATATATATAAGAGAGAGAGAGAGAAAAAGAGAGTAGAGTTTATATATTTTTAAAAATATAAGCTTATTCATACTTGTAAATTTTTTATCATTGAATTTGTACTGAGACTTGTATTTTTATAAAATCAACTAAAGAGAGAGAAAGATAAAAAAAAAAAAAATACAAATCCCAATACAAATCCAATGATAAAAAATTCACAAGTATGAATAGACTTGTGCTTTTTAAAGCATATAAGCTCTACTTGAATTAAAAGATATGTGGTTAGGATTATAGTAGGACCCTTGTATTAAATGAGTAGTTGGTGAAATAGAATAATCTAAGAGATAAAATTAATCAAAGGGGTAGATCTTACGGTATAAAATTTATAACCACCAATTGCTTGGTGCTCGTACAAGCATAGTAGAGAGAGAGAGACAGTTCGGCTACTATATTTGTACAAGCACCAAGTAATTGGTGCTTGTAAGTTTTCTACCGCTTAATTTATCCCATTGACTAATTTCAACTCTTTGATCATACTATTTTACCAACCACCCACTAAACCCAAGAAGCCCCATTTCATACTAACTGCACATTTTTTTTATCCAATGGTTAAAAACCAATAAGTATCAATGACTTATACTTTTAAAAACATAGGGCCAATTACATATATATATATATATATATATATATATATATATATATTTATATATATGGTTATGGTCTTTGTAAAGATACCAATTATTTGATGCTTGTAAATTTTTCACCATTAGATATATTCCTTTAATCAATTCTATCCCTTAAATTATACAATTCCATGAACCACCCACTAAATTATAGGGGTCCGCTATCATCCTAACCACTAATTCTTTCATCTAAGAGCTAAAAACTCACAAGTTCCAAAAACTTGGCACTTTTAAAAGCAAGGGAGCTAGTACTTCGATGAGAATTTCGATTAGATCGGCAATCTCGTGTGGATACCGGTAGAGGCCCGACGCGTGTGCGGCTTTAAGAAAACCAAATTTTACGATCATCACATTGCTATGTAGATCTCCCCGCGCAAAGGTGAATATTAGATCTTCTTTTTCTTTTTAATTTTAAATATATGAGCTGGGATCCTATTTAGCGTGGTTTTTGAGATCGGATCTCAGGTTTTTAAAATCTAATTTTATTTGATTTTCTTTTCTGTTGTGTTTTATTTTGCATAAAAATTCTAACAGAGGCTGCTATCTACGGTGCAACCTTCTTACCTCAGTCCGAAGCTGACTCGGATGGCCCTGAAAAGTAGATCACAAGTGAGCGTGAGGACTACAAAATAATAGTTCCGAGTGAGTACGGTTGGCGACAATCACGACCTACCCACTAGGTCTACTAGAGACAAGATTATAAAACTGCAAAATAAGTGAGTAACTGAGTATAATCGAAAATACAAAACTACGCTATCATGTCTCTACAACCAAACCCAAAACATCTCTACCCAAAACCCAAACAAAACATAAAACCTAGCACTAGCTGTCCCAACGGTACCCCGAACCCAATCCTAAATTAACTGACCGTCTAAAAAGTCTGGTCAAGCCAGAGTCGCCTACAAATAGGCTACTATCCATCTCTCCCTACTGTTCGAGTTGCACCTCAGATGGTGGCCCGTCAACAGTAGACGCCACCCTACTCTCCCACCAATCATCCGGCCCCTGTGTCTAGAAGTCTCTCGTAAAGCTCGAAATGGTATGCATGATATAATCAACGGTGACTCCTCAGATCACCGACGATGTAAGACACGAACCCCAAGGTCATCTCACGCGTCCCCAAAACAAAATACCGTCCGTCTTGAAACCCGTGCCCCTGACACACACGACCACGCACACTAGCCCACGACTCACGAAACCTCAAGATAAAACAACTACTACTTCAACATGACGTGACACAAATATTACTATCAAAGTACCCTCTATCTCTAATAACCAACAACACAACTGAAGAGTCAACTCAGATCGACAATAAAGTTTTCCGGACAAGCAGTCTAATTCAAACCTGTTATAAAAATAATATCTATTCCGACGCACGTGCAACCCGAAATCCTCATACGTCCACACCAAACACTATAGACCACTAACAAAGATCCCCCGACGACAGATAAACCCGACATGTTATAACAACACCTATCTCGAAATCCACGTATCCAAAAGATCCTTAAAAGTCTACTCGCAATAAAATAATAATATTCTAGTCCCCATACTCCAAACAGTGTAAGAACAGATAAATTATGCATTTTTTACAACTAAAAGCAATATTAAAATAAATAAAATCTTTATATCTAATATGCAGACATAAGAGATACTCTGTCATTTTCGGCGACACGGAATCTACCTAAAAATTAACTCCTGGCATAACTTGGTTGGCGGACAAATTGCATGCCCAACGGTGATCATCACAGACGAACGACACAACCTGAAGATCTCGGCGGCACATCGCACAGCAAAACGGCACAAAAAACTACGACCCTAACCGTTAAAAAAAGTACAGGATTCACAAATCCAAAACTCTAATGGACAACTTAAAACAACCAAAAATTATACCGAAAAATTCAATAAAAATCAATAAAATAAGAAATAGAATTAATCTAAAGAATAGATTTACCATAAAAATTTTACAAGCACTGAGTGCTTAGTATTTTTACAAATACCATAACCGGACTCTCTCTCTCTCTCTCTCTCTCTCTCTCTCTCTCTCTCTATATATATATATATATATATATATATATATATATATATATATATATATATATATATATATATATATATGACTCCAACTAAATATTAAGCTACAGAAACATCAATTGTCATAAAGAATATCATATCATGATAATAATCAACTTTTCTTTAGTGGAAAAGATGAATTACATTTTTCACACTTGTCATTATCTTAATAGAAGAAAATGCCCAATAAATATTTCGCAATGTATCAAGTCCTTGTCAAACAACTTCGTCACCTAGAAAATCTCCACTATTTTTTTTTAATTTATAAAAAATATTTTTTTTCCTGTTGATTTTTATGTTACGGACGTGACATAAATATAGTTTATATTTATTTTATTATTTTTAGAGTTATTTTTCTAAAGATGATTTATTCTTGGTTTAGTGTGTCAAAAAGACAAAATATGCATGAATCCACCAACGTAGTGATCCAAATATTCTCTTCATATTTGCATAATCAAAAGCAAAGTCAAGGGAAAAATTAACACTCCAATACGGCCAAGAGCACGCGAAGAGAAATCGAAATCGAAAAAAAACAAAAAATGTAATAAAAATAATAATTTTATTGATTCAGAAGAGGAATCGAAATCGAATTGAAATTATATATCTAAATTAAAATTTTTATTTTTTTTTAAAAGAATTAAATTTGAATTTATAATTTAAATTCAAGATCAAAGACAAAATTTAAATTTAGAACTATTAAATTATTTTTTTAAGAATAAAATTTATACTTTAAATTAAAATTAAAATTATAATTTAATCTAATAAATTTATATAATTTATATTAATAATAAAAAAAAATCTCAATTACTTCGAAATCAAATTTGACTGTCACTACAGAGATGGAAGTACTTTTTGATAGAAGTAATTTGAGAATAATGTTGTGTCATTATTCATTATAATGCTCTCTTAATATAGATAGGTTCTACAAGTTGTACAAGGTAATTTAGAATGAGAATCCTGTAATAAAGGAAATAATAATGATGTACAAGGAAAGACAATTATCCCAAATCAAATCCAAATCAAGTATAATATAGAAGGTTGTAGAATGCGCCATTAATACGTGATGACACCCCCCGGCAAACTCAAGGTGGATCAAATACCGAGAGTTTGGATAAGAAGAATTTATGCCGTTGTAACGTATGTCCTTTTGTGAAGAAATCAGCGACTTGATTGCTTGATTGAACGAATGGTAGTGTAACGGTGCCAGCAAGATAATGATGACGTACAAAATGACAATCAATTTCAATATGTTTAGTACGTTCATGAAAAACCGGATTGTTGGCAATTTTGATAGCACTTTGATTGTCGCAATAAAGAGGAGTTGGGGCAACCAAAACAATACCAAGATCAGAGAGAAGACGTCGCAACCACACAATTTCAGAAGTGGCAGTAGACATAGCACGATACTCAGCTTCTGAACTGGACTTAGATACTATATCTTGTTTCTTGGACTTCCAAGATACAAGTGAATCACCAAGAAATACACAGAAGCCAGTCGTGGAATGACGGTCGGTAGGGTCTCCTGCCCAGTCAGCATCAGTGTAGGCTTGTAGGTCTAATTTTGAGGAGGAAGGAAAGAAAAGAGCCCGATTAATTGTTCCTCGAAGATATCGTAATATGTGAAGAAGAGCAGCATAATGATCGGAGGTAGGTGCTTGCATAAACTGGCTGACTATGTGAACTGCATAAGTGATATCAGGTCGAGATATTGTTAGGTAAACGAGAGCACCCACCAATTCACGATAACGAGTGGGATTTTCTAAGGGTTCTCCCATAGTCGGAGTCAATTTCTGATGCAGTTGCAAAGGAGTTGAAGTGATTTTATCGTCAGTCAAGGCGGAACGAGATAATAAATCTGTAATATATTTTTGTTGAGATAGAAGATATCCTCGAGGACTATAAGCAACTTCAATGCCCAAAAAATATCGGAGATACCCAAGATCCTTCATTTCAAATTGTTGCTGAAGATGATTTTTAACATATTGAATATGTTCAACATCATTTCCGGTGATTATCATATCATCAACATAGAGTAAAAGAATAGTCTTTCTATCACCAGATGTGCGAATGAACATAGCATAATCATTTTCACTCTGTGAGAAACCTGCAGCAAGAATCACAGTGCGAAATTTTTCAAACCAAGCTCTGGGGGCTTGCTTAAGGCCATAGATAGCCCTACGAAGCCGACAAACATGGTTAGGAGGATGAGGAAACCCAGGTGGTGGCTGCATATAAACCTTTTCACGAAGATCACCATGTAGAAAGGCATTCTTGACATCAAGCTGGTAAAGTGGCCATTGACGATTTGCAGCAACAGCTATAAGAACTCGAACAGATGTCATTTTTGCAACAGGAGCAAAAGTTTCTTCATAGTCAAACCCATGTTCCTGTATAAAGCCACGTGCAACCAGGCGAGCTTTGTACCGTTCTATTGAACCATCAGATCGGGTTTTAATCTTATAAATCCACTTGCAACTAACAGGAATTTTATTAGCGGGTAGAGGCACAATATCCCAGGTATTAGTGCGTTGAAGAGCATCAAGTTCTTCAGACATGGCCGCTTTCCATTCAGGGATGGCGACAGCTTGACGAAAGGATTGTGGCTCTTGATGATTATGTATAGAGGCAAGAAAAGTATGATAGTCTGAGGAGAAGGACTGAGAATTTAGACAACCAAAGAATTCTTTTGGTTTGCGAATTCGCAAAGGATACCGTCGTTCGGAAGTGATCGGATCGTCAATCACAGGGGCGGTGGAAGAAGCCTGAATAGACGAAGGAACTGTACTAGTGCCATCCGCAATGACAGTCTGTGAGCAAGAACTATTGTCATGTGAAGTAATCGGGTTTTCACAAGAATGGGGCAAATCTAGGAATGAAAGATTTATCACAGTTGAATGTTTAGAAGTATCACTAGAAATAGTGCGAGTGAAATATGGAATGTCCTCAAAAAATATCACATCACGAGAGACACGAAGACGACGAGCAACTGGGTCATAGCATCTATATCCTTTGTGCTCAGGGCTATATCCGAAAAAGACGCAAACAGCAGATTTAGGAGAAAGTTTGTTTCGTTCTGTCGGAGGTAAAAGAACAAGGCAAGTGCACCCAAAAATTTTTAAATGAGAGTAAGTTGGTTGCCTAGAGTACAATCGTCCACTAGGGGAGATGCCGGATAAATTTTTGGAGGGCATGAGATTTATAAGGTAGACGGCGGTGAAAACGGCATCAGCCCAGAATTCGTGAGGAACGGAAGCAGCGATGAGGAGAGAGCGAGCGGTCTCCAAAATATGACGATGTTTTCGCTCCGCCACACCGTTCTGTTGGTGAGCATAGGGACAAGAAAGCTGGGGTAGAGTACCTTGAGATGCGAGAATGCGTCGAAATTCATGTGATAGGTATTCTCCACCAGAGTCAGATCGAAAAATTTTGATAGAAGCACCAAATTGAGTTTTAATCATAGTAGTAAAATCTTTGTAAATTTTAAGGAGTTCAGAACGGTGGTGCATAAAGTATATCCAAGTAAAACGCGAGAAATCATCAACAAAAATGACATAATACCTATTTCCTATGCGTGTAGGAATAGGCGCAGGTCCCCAAACATCGGAATGAATAAGTTCGAAGGCTTTAGTGGTAACAGTTTCACTAGCGGGAAAAGGTTTAGTAGAATGTTTAGCAAGTTTACATTCTAAACATGAAGAAAATTTAACAGACGAAACACTACCGAGAACTCCATTTCTAATTAAAATGTCCAAGTTGTCTTGAGATAAATGACCTAAACGACGATGCCAACGATCAATATCAGAAGAGGTAGACGTCATGCTCACAGACACAAAACCAGATGGAAGATGTAAATGATCCATATAGTACAGTCCATCTTGTCTATGGCCCTGTCCAATCAGCCGCCCGGTTGAACGATCCTGAACAAAGCAAGAGGAAGAGTCGAAAGTGACAGTGCAATTATGATCTGTAATTTGACTAACGGATAATAAATTTAATGAAAGATTAGGGACATGAAAAACAGAGGGTATAGAAAAGCGACCCTGATGGACTGAAGTAGTCAATGCTCCACTGTGAGCAACAGGAAGAGAGGATCCATCTGCAGTAAAAATGTTAATAGGAGTAGATAGAGGGGTAGGTGCCGTAAGAAAAGAGATGTGAGGTGTCATATGAAAGGATGCGCCAGAGTCAAGAATCCAAGAATCCACAGATGTACCTGTATGATTGGATGTTGAAAGCGTGTCAAACCCTGATATACTTGATGTCGAGCTATCTGCACTAGAAGCTGGAGGTTGCAGTCGTGAATTGTGAATCATTTGCATTAATTGTGGCATGCTCAATGTAACTGTGTTAGCTACATCATTCGATGCTTCCAAGGATGCAGTGGCAGCGGTAGTAGGTGTGGTGTAATAAGATTGTCGAAAGAGATCTGCATGCTTCTTCTTTCGACATTCTCGAATAGTATGTCCCATTTTATGACAATAATGACACTCAATATTTCGCTTATCCTTTTTCAGAGGACCGGAAGAAAGAGGAGCAATATAGAGTTTAGAGGGAGGTGATGCACCTGCTGCCAAAACAGTTGGCTGAGAAGGTTGAGACGAATGAAGCACGCGAAGTCGAGTTTCTTCAGCAATAAGCTCTGCCAAAGCTGTATCAAGCGTGGGAAGGGGTAACCGATGAAGGAGTTGACCCCGTAAGGCTTCAAATTCTGGTCGTAACCTCATAAGAAATTGAAAGAGGCGTTGTTGGTCGCGCATCAGCTTTTGTTTTGTGGTGCAGTCACAGATAGAGCAAGCTCGACACATGGGTTGCTCCATAGTCGCAAGTTGACGCCACCGAGTTTGCATGAATGTATAAAACTCCTGTATGGTACGCTCTCCTTGATGGGCAAGGGACAACTCTTGAAATTCGGCATAGGACTGAGCGTAACTTGATTGTTCATATAGACGTTGGAGATGTGCCCACATCTCTCGTGCAGTAGTAAAATTTACTAACTGCATGCGAATGTCAATATCAACAGATGAAGAAATGATTCCACGGGCTCGTCGATCTGCAACAGCCCATTCATTCATTTTCTTTTCATCTGTTGGTGTTGGAGTGTTATCAATATGGCTCACAAGATCAAGGGCATCAAATAATAGCTTTAGTGAAATAGACCATTCACGGTAATTCGTCCCTGTTAGCTCGACATCTAGTTGAGCAAAGGAGGAAACTGATGATGCCATAGAGGAAGTTGCTGTAGTAGGGAGAATAGAAGAAGATGCCATGAAAATTCAAAGATTAGAATAACAACACCTTGACTAGAAAAAAGATGATGATGATGAAAACTTCTTGTGAGTAGCGGCGCAAACTAGGATTGATCCGACCTGTCTCTGATACCATGATAGAAGTAATTTGAGAATAATGTTGTGTCATTATTCATTATAATGCTCTCTTAATATAGAGAGGTTCTACAAGTTGTACAAGGTAATTTGGAATGAGAATCCTGTAATAAAGGAAATAATAATGATGTACAAGGAAAGACAATTATCCCAAATCAAACCCAAATC
Organism: Tillandsia leiboldiana; assembly: GCA_029204045.2. NCBI lineage: Eukaryota > Viridiplantae > Streptophyta > Magnoliopsida > Poales > Bromeliaceae > Tillandsia > Tillandsia leiboldiana. Next base: position 27,139,371 of record CM055075.1, on the reverse strand, counting down.
AAGTATAATATAGAAGGGTGTAGAATGCGCCATTAATACGTGATGACACTTTTAAGAGATTAGAATCCCTCCGAAATAAGAATCATAATGTCAATCTCGATCTCAATCCAAACGTTAGTAATAAAAATAATTTATTTGTAATTTTTAATTATTTTAAGTCTCAAATAATTCAAACCAAACAAACCTAAATAAGAATTAAATACTAATAATAATTTAGTAAAAAATAAAAAAGAAAAGTATCTTTAATTTAACTCGAGTTTTTGCAGATCGAAGTACTGCTTTGTGTATAGTTGTTGCAAAAGTCCTAGCTAAATTTAGCTTCTTGGTATTCCTTATGCTTTTAGGATTAGTAACCTAATTACTTTTAAGTCCTATTCCAGCAAAAATTTTACGATTTGTTAATTATCAAAAGCGTGAATAGCATGCAGTTTTTTGGAGTTGAGAAGTGTCATCGATCAATATCCGAGTTGTGAGAATATAAAATATAAATTTTTAAAGATTATAAAAAAAAGTAACAAAAAAATAGATATTTATAATTAAAGTTTCTGTATATAATTTATCTAAAAATATAACTTTATGTACGTTCATCCTAACTCTTTTTTTTTATGGAACAGTACAAGTCATCTCTTATGCAACATCAAACAGATGCTCTGATCGTTACGATGTATCTTTGATCGCTATCTATCTGATATACCACTAATATTAGTTTGAAATTTGATCTGAGAGAGATTTATTTTTTGATTCGAAAGAAACTGCAACTTTTACTCACTGTACGTGCATGTTGTGGTTCAGATTCTTCACGTCATTGGTTCGATCAGATTCTTCACATCATGCAACCACTGCTTTGGAATTTAGTCCCTGCACCCTCCCCTTACCCCAGAAACGTCCCTATCAACTCGACAAGCAACCTCATTCGAGGGGAAACTCCCATATCAATTCATTGTAACCCTTCACCAACCTAAATTAACTTAATTAAGACATATAAGAAATTACATTAAATATATAATTGTAATTTAGAAAAAAAAAAAAAAAAAAAACACACACACACACACACACACGTGAAACACAGATGTGCAAACGCCCCCATAGAAAACACCCTGCGAGCAGAGCATAGATACTACTTAGATCCTTCTTATGCATGATTGCTAGTGTAAATTGCACAAAAACCCTCCAACTTTAGCTGATTTTCAAACGAGTTCCGAATCAGTTATTTTGATCTGCCTATCTCACTATGAAAACTTTTAATTTTACTATGAGCTTTCTAATTTACTTAATTTGAGTCGGTTAATGGCGTTTGTATTGCTTATCTTTACGGATTAAAATAATATATTAACTTAAATTTTATATCAAAAGAGTCTAATGAAATAGTATAAATTAAACAAATTAAAAAATTTGATCACAAAATTTAAATTTTATATACATTTTTACCTGATTTAATAGCCCCCTCTCCTCAATAAAAAGTATTTATTACATAGCCGTTGTTATGAGAATTGAAGAACAAGATGGAGCGAATTTTGATATTTATTTCCTTTTTATATTTTAGAATAGAAATAATATATTTTTGAATTTAAATTTTTTATATGATTATATGCAAAATACACAATCAAAACTGCTATATAGTTAATAACATTGCCGGGGAATAAACTATTTGATTAAATTTAAAAAATTTAAATATTAAAATTAAATATTCATATGTTTATTTACAAAATTGCTAAAATTAATAAGGTTTATGTACACTTATCCCTTCTCTACGTGAAGAGACAAATTATAATATTTTGTCCCTATACAACTCACTAAATTATATATCTTAATTAGGAGACAAACTATGGCCCACATGCCCCAAATCTCTGATTCCTCACCCTTTCACCACCCAATAAATCCAAATTAACCACTAGTGACACATTAATTAGATATATTAATAAATATAAAAGATCCTTTTCCCTTGTGATATATATATATATATATATATATATATATATATATATATATATATATATATATATATATATATATGGAAAATGCTATGTGTACACCCGTAAGGGGTGTACATCTCACACCTCCACCCATCTAAGGGTGGGGGTGTGATGATGGGTCGCTTGATGTGACCCGTAAAAAATATCGCCACCATTAAAATGGTGGAGATGTATGATATACACCCCTTCGGGGTGTACATGTAGCATTGCTCATATATATATATATATATATATATATATATATATATATATATATATATATATATATATATATATATATATATATATATATATATATATAGAGAGAGAGAGAGAGAGAGAGAGAGAGAGCCCGGCTACTTATACTATCGATAGCACCAAATATTTGGTGCTATCAAATTTTTTACCCGTTAAATTTTACTATTTTTTCAACCACCTATTAAACCCAAGGGACCCACTATCATCTCAACCATACATTTTTTAATCACATGATCAAAAACTTAATAGCACCAATAACTTGATGCTATTAATAGTATTGTAGCCTAGCTATATATAGTCGATAATTATATTTGTATAAAATCAAGCAATTGATATTTATAAGTTTTCTACCATTAGATCTATCAATTTGACTAATTTTATTTCTTAGATTATTTTATTTTACCAACCACGGACGAAGCTATAGTAGAGCCCAAAGTGGTCATGGCCCCCCTCAACATTTTAATATTACTCAATAGTCCTTGATACTAATTTATCACTTTCTTTCTTTTAGATAATAATGGTCCCCCTCAACTTTTTAATATTTATTTTTGTGTCAACATAATTTTTTTTATTTTTTATTTGTATACATTTTAAATAGATAAAAATATATAAGGATAATTTTCTTTATTTTTTATTTGTATACATTTTAAATAGATAAAAATATATAAGGAGTCTCGTACTTACAAGTTATTTGAAATACATATTTTAACTCCAAATTTTTTATTTCATATTTTTAAATTTCTAACTATTTTTGATAAGTTATTTTATTTAATTTAATAAAATATTATACTAAATTTAATAGATCTTTTAGCTAAAGTCATTGATCTAATTGAATTACGGTTATATTTAGTAAAATTTTTAATTATTTAAATAAAATAATATAAATAAAATAATTAAATATTAAATATTTTTAAATTTAAAAAAATTAATATTTTTATATTAATTATTTAATTAATAATTTTTTAAAAAAAATTGATAATGCACTAAAATTTTTATTTAAATATATTTTGGCCCTCCTCCTAATTAAATTCTGGCTTCGTCCCTGCACACACTTATCCCAAGGGACCCACTATAATCCTAACTGTTATGGCTTTTTGTGTTGGCATATTTCGTGAGTTGAGTCGGAGTCTTGAAGTGATCAAATTGTCAATCAGCAATCAAAGACTCAGAGAAGATTCAACAAGAGTTCAAGTTGACACTTAGTGTTTTGAGTCTTGAAGATTGAAGATGAAGAATTGTGGATCAATTACATTAATCTCAAGGAAAATGGATTCGGAATGATCAGGTACGTTTAACTAAATAATTTTGGTGATCCGAATACATTTGAGTAGTTTAGAAACACTTGGATAAGTTTTCATTGCATAAAAGTCAAAAACTGTTTTTTTCAGGAAATCCGTTCAGGACTGGAAATTCTGTTCAGGACTGTTTTGTTAATCCAGTCCGGACCGTGGATTCCAGTCCGGACCCCGAACCTTATTTTTTCAGGAATTGCTGAAAAAAAGACGACAGTCCGGACCGAGCCAATCCAGTCCGGACCGTCGTGCGGAAAAAAATCTGTTAAGTCAGTTTTTGATGCTTATCTCTTTCCAAAGGTTTCTAATCTATAAATAGACACTTAGGGTTTCTCAAGAACTATCGATTAATTTATAAAACACTTGAGAGCAACCCTAGAGGCTAGGTTTTTAGCGTTCTTCTTTATAGCCTCTTTTAGGTCAATTCGACGGTTCTTCCAAGAAATACCTTTTGTCGAATTGATCTAATCTTTGCTTAGAGATTCCTTCTACGGTTCTTCAATGATAATCTAAGCAAAGGATCACCATCGAAGCTTTTATCAAGTTTGCGTCATGGATTCGACGTAGCATCGTGGATTCGATGTGTAGAAGGCGTTTCGTGGATTCGAAACGTGTGCTCGTGGATTCGAGTGGCGTTCGTGGATTCGAACGTGTGCAGTGGACGTGCAATCGGTGGAGCGCAAGGTCCGAAGAAGTTGAAGGAGGGGTTGAGTCCGTGGAGTCGGTAATCACCTTGTTATTCTTCTTTTCTTAGTGGATTGTTATTGCGTGTTGGTCCCGTGGTTTTTCTCCTGGATTGGAGTTTCCACGTAAATCTCGGTGTGCTATTTTTATTTTCCGCATTGGTTTTTATTTTGCACTGAGATTGGTTTTATAAGTATTACACCTATTCACACCCCCCCTCTAGTTGTTTGATAGTACCTATTTAGATCCTTGTGGATCCTTAATATATAAAAACCAACACTAACCACACATCATTTCATTCAAAAGCTAAAAATCTACCAGCACCAATAACTTGGTACTTTTAAAGGTATATGAGCTCAACTTTTAAGATACCGTTTGGTTGAGGGATAAAAAGAAAATAACCCACTTTATCCTGCTATTCCTAATAAACGACATGTTTTTTGGACGGAATATTTTATTCCGGTCAAATCTTGCTATTCTCGGTTATCCCAGATTAGCTTGAGATAAACTATTCCATCATTTTGATTAAATAGTGCTATTCTAAGAATTAACCTAAATTTTATTAAGATTATAAATTAAATTAAAGTTAATTTATGTAGACATAATTTATTATTTATTATAATACATTATTTTTATTATAAAATTAGTAATTATATATATTAATACTTAACTAGAAGTTGAAAGAAAAATATGTTTATAAAAATATTTTTATTAAATTATAATTTATAATAAATTATTTTTATAAGATACTATAATAAATTATTTTTATAACAAATTATTTTTATTAAATTATATTTTATATTGACTTTAACCATTATTTTTTTTTGCTATCCTCTACTATTTTATAAAATTAATCAAACACAATTTCAGTTATTCTTGAGAATAACAGCATTACAAAACCTAACGCAATTTTATTTTTATGCCCAACTATTTTGAAATAGTAAGCTATTTCAGAAATAAAAAAAATTATTCTAATATATATTATTCTCGAACCAAATAAGCTAGATCTAAAAGTATAGAACCTCAATTATATATATATATATATATATTATGGTAGAGACCTTGGAGTAAATAAATAGAAAGGTTAATAACATTCAAATATCTATCAATTTAAAGTTTTAGTTACGATCTGATGTATGCATTTAAAGTTGTATGGTTTATATTTAAAGTTTTCTTCGTTAGTTAACCAATTAAAATACCATTTTTTTTATACAAAATGATTACTTATTTCATTTCTAAAATAATGTTTTAAAAAATTTACAGGATCATAGCATCCAAATATTTATATATTTTAAAGTCTAAAAAACATATATTTAATAATGAAAATTTTACAGTAAAAATTTTAAAAATTTAAATTTTATAAAAATATATTTGAAATTATCCTTTGTGTGTGTATATATATATATATTATTTGTGAGCTATTTAAAAAGTATCAGGTACTAGTGACTCAAAGACAACAATAATTAAAGCTTCAACAAGTGTTATTGCACACTTGCCAGACAGCACACATGGCGTGCCCTACCCTTCCTGCTCGGGTTCAGAATAGAAGGGTATCCAAATAAATAAATAAATAATAATATATATATATATATATATATATATATATATATATATATATATATATATATATAAAATAGAGTTTATATATTTTTAAAAATATAAATATATTTATTTTTATAAATTTTTTATTATTGAATTTGTAATGAAATTTATATTTTTATAAAGTCAACTAAAAAAATTAATTTGATAATTTTGTATTACAATAAATATGTTAAAATAATTGTTAAACTAAAAACCCCCTACCACGTGTCAACATCACCCCCCTCATGAGGTCCGGCCACACCACCACCATCTAAAGCACTTCAATACGCACCCTACACGTGGCGACGCGTACCCCACGCTTCTCCACATCGTGCGAATCGTTTCCACTACCTTTTTAAATCTACTTTTAATAAATAAATAATTAATTAATTATAATAATTAAACTAAATCCAATAGAAAAGAAGAAGAAGAAAAAAAAAAAAAACCAGGCACGCGATACTGCGAACGCATTTTAATATCCACGCAAACACAAACACAAACACAAACACATACACACAACAACAAAACCACCCCAATTTTTTTCTTTTCTATCTCTCTCTCTCTCTCACTCTCTTTCAATAATAAAAAAATAATATACAAGAAAAAGAGCGTAGAAATAAAAGGAAGATTATAAAAAAAAAAAATCTTTTTCTTCTTATTATTATTTTTTTAATATTTTTCTCGTTCTAGAAATATACACTTCACTCGTTGCGGTCGCATATTTACATCCCCACAAGAATGGGGGGTGAGGAGTAGGATTAAATCCTGGTCCCCTCACCCATCCTGAGAGCGCGCCACGTGGACTCATTTTGCGCCTTAATTCGACGCGCGCGCGCCGGCGCTTCTCGGTTGCCGCAAAAGCCCAATCAACGCCTCTGCCTGTTTCAAAAAAAAAATCAATTTAAATTTTTTTGTTTGATTTTAAATTTGAAAGTAAATATGTGTGTAGAAATTAAAATTGTTTTGTGAAAATTATATTATTTCAGAAAATAAAAAATAAAAACAACTCTCGATTTTATAAAAATATGAAAGCTCAAAAACTTCGACGTGAAACCAATTTAAATTAGAGCTTAATAAAGTTAAAATTTTCAATAAGGTATCTACTGCGTAGTGATTCAATGTTATTTAGTTAAAAAAAATAATAATAATAAGGTATCAAGAGTTTAATTAATTTTAAAAAAATTGATAGAAATCTTAATTTATTTGACCAAAAAAAATACTCAATTCTTAATAAAAGGAAAATTAAAGTTAAGACCTTGTTGGATATTAAATTTATTTTTTATTTTAATAAGAGTATAGAAGGTGTCGGTGAATTACTTACAATCCTTGTATCTAAATTACTTATCAGTCTATAAAAAATAAAAAACTAGAAATAATATACTTGTATTTCTTTTTTTTTTTTTTAAGGGATTGTCATCTATAGCTTGTCGGAATGCATTAAAAAAAAAAAAGAGAAAAAAAAAGACGATGATGAATTCAAAATGGTCTATAATTAGAATCAATTTAAAATTTGTAAATTTAAATTATTTAAATTTAAAATGGGTAGACCTTGATTTTGAGCTTGGGCTTGGCGGCGGAGGATTGGGAGAGGGCGACGAGAGGGGGGATGGCGCCCTCGCGGGCGACCAAGACGCGGTGAGGGGCGCAGTCTTCGCAGATCTGGAGGAGGGCGAGGGTGGCGATCTCCTTCTGGCGGGAGGTGCCGACCTCCACCATCTCCACCAGAACGGGGATGCCGCCCTCCTCCACCGCCGCCGTGCGACCCTCCGGCGCCGCCACCACCGCGTTCAGCACGTACGCCGCCTTGTCCACCATCCCCGACTCCGGCTCCGCCATCAGGTCCAGCAGCGGCCGCACCGCCCCGGCCTCCACCGCCCGCGCCCGGTTCTCCCGCGCGGCGCCGCCGCCGCCGCACAGCGCGAAGAGGGCCGCCGCCGCGTCCTTCTTGCCGCGCGCGGAGCCGGCCTCGAGGAGCGCGACGAGCAGCGGGATGGCGCCGGCGCGGCCGATCGCGGAGGCGAGGCCGTCGAGCTGGGAGAGGCGGAGGAGGGCGAACGCGGCGTTCTCCCGCGCCGCCGGGGTCCCGGTCTTGAGGGCGCGTACGAGGGGCCGGATCGCCCCGGCCTCGGCGATCGTGGCCTTGTTCTCGTCGCAGAGCGAGAGGTTGAGGAGCGCGGTCACCCCGTGCTCCTGGAGCTGCGGGTCCGCGTGGGAGAGGAGCGCCACCAGGGGCGGCACCGCCCCGGCCCCCGCGATGCGTAGGCGGTTCTCCGTGTTGTGCTTCGCCAGGAGCCGGAGCTCCATGGCCGCGCGCCGGAGGGACTCCACGGTCGCCGAGGCCGACTCGAGCTCGCCGACGAGCACGCGGATCACCTCTTCCGAGGACTCGGCGGCGCAGGAGAGGAGAAGCCGCTGGAGAGCGGCGCCGCCCCCTCCTCCTCCTCCGCCTCCGCCTCCGCCGGCAGGGAGACGAGGGGAACTCGCCGGAGCGGTCACTGTTGAGGTCGCTGAAGGCGCCAGAGGAGTCCTTGGGGCTATCGGGATCCATGCGATCGAGGAGAGAGAGAGAGAAGAAGGGAGAAGAAGAGTCGATTATCGATGCTTGGATTTTAACAGAATAGAGGAGAGGGGAAGAGAGGAGGAGGAGGAGGAGGGAGTAGAAATAGAGGTGGGGGAAGTTGGGATGGGGCAATCGGGAGGGTGGAGGGGATAGGGGGATGAGTGACACGTGCGAGGGAAGGAGAAGCGTACGGCATCCGAGCGTCGTGCACACGTGGAGGGGGAGACCGACGCGTCAGGGCTCTGCACACTCGGGGTGGGTTTCCATCGCCGAGGGCAAGGTATAGCCCCGCATTCAGTAGCTTCGGAATTCGGGTTGGTGCTAACGGGTCGGATCTGATAATAGTTTTCTTTGCCTCGGTTTTCATATCAAAATAAATTATGAACTTTTGTTTATTACTATTATTATTATTATTATTATTATTGATAGTTTTGTGTTTAATTTTTGGAAAATGATATGTGTACACTCCTTTCGGGGTGTACATCATACATTCCCACCCATCTAATGGGTGGGGGTGTGGTAAGGATCACTTCAAGTGACCTTTGAAATCACCCCACCCATTAGATGAATAAAATGTATGATGTACACCCCTTTCGGGGTGTACATATAGCATTGCTGTTAATTTTTTTACTGGGTAGAAACATCATCCAAATGGGGCCTTTGTGTCTGTTGGAGTAAAAAAGATCCCTACATAATTAAAAAAAAAGAACGGTCAAAATGATTAACTTATCTAAGCGAATTAAAAAATAACGCATGATACAAATATCGGCCGGTATGATCAACCGATTTATAAATCAACTAAAAATAATGCCTACCACTAAGTGGGGCCAAAGAGTAATGTTTGAAACTAAGCAAGCATTAGGAAGGAATTAGTTTAAATTATAGAACGTTGGAGCCCGTGGCCGACGGGATTCGGACTCAAACGCACTCCACCAGACATAGTCGAGAAATGCATCATTATCCAAATTGGCGAGTAATCTCGAGATGAAATATGGCCGAGTGATGTTCTATTATCCGAAATGACGAATAAATTCAAGATGTAATTGTTTTTCTAAAAAACCTATTCTTCTTCCATGAAACGAAGCAACTATCGTTATTCCTTTTTTCCTTCCAATTCATAACAACTACTGCTTTCCAGCTTAAATTTACTTTATTTTCTCTATAGTTTTTTTAGTGTACTTTTTATTTTTCCTATAAATAGCTTTAGTTTTGTAATTGGTTCCTAAATCTTATAACTCGTTCTTATTTAAGCAATACAAATCGATTTGACTTTATAGGTCGAGTCTATTTTCTAAATCTTTTAAGTATTTGATTGAAAAGAATTACGATTGAATTGATCCCTACTCACTTTGATTGATCGAAACTGCATTCTTAAAAGCTCTAAAAAAACATATCTTTAATTTTATCTTTCTTCAAGACTATAAAACAGGGGTGACTAACTACAAAAGCAGAGCATGTACCCAAAGCATAAAATCTTGTAGTTCTAAAAGACTGCTATCAAATTAAGCCTAAATAGGTTGACTAGTTGGGTTGAATCCGATTGACAGGCTCAATTGGATTGCATGCGAGTCGGTGGACTGAGTTAGATCAAATTTAATGAATCGACAAACATTAACATGTACACAGGGTGAAATCGCCAGAGGACTCAAATCCAACTTAAAAATTTAAATCAACAGGTATAAATTTCTCTCACACTATATGTAAGTTAAGATTCTAACTTATATTCAACACAAAATTATTACTTTATATAGTCGAATAACTAGATTCAAAACCTGAGCTACAGAAAAATAATAATATATAATATATATATTAACCAAGCTCTGATAATCTATGAAAGAGGTTAGTTCCAATCATTTTTTTCAATATGTCCGAATCTGATCGTACCAAACTGAAATCGAAAATGATTCGATTCGATCCATTGCCGCCGCTATTTTGTACTCTAGTCCTCTGTTTGAGAATTTAGAGGGAACCATTAAGTCAAATAAGCAGTAGATTATGGTACATATGTAAACAGTAGATGCACAATAATGTTTAGGATTAATTTTATATAGTGTTTTATAAATATGGGCTCGTCGTGATTTAGATTCTAAAAAAGTAATTTTTATTAGAATTGAATTTAGTTTGGAAAATTGATTTTGGTTAAAAAGTTATAGAGCGTTTGACTGAGTTTAGATAAAAAGTGATTTTTCTAATGTGATTTTTTTAAACTGTTTGGTACAATTTTTTTTTATTTGTAAATAATAATTTTTTTTCTAAATTTTATTTTAAAATAATTTAAATTTTAAAATTTAAATTTTAAAAAATAATTTAAAATTTGATATTTTAATTTAAAATATAAATTTGAAATTTAAAATTTTAAATTTTATAATTTTAAATCAAAATTTAAATTTTTAATTTCAAATTTAAAATTTAAATTTAATAATTAAATTTGAGATTTAATCATAAATTTGAAATTTAAAATTTAAAAGTTAAAATTTAAAAATTTAAAAATCAAATTTAAAATTTAAAATTAAATTTAACTTTAATTAAAAAGTTCAACTTCTATATTTATTCGTTCAAAAATTTAAATTTTTTTATATATATTACTATGGTCAATATCGGTTAAAAAAATATAATTAATCATAACTTAAATACTTAACTTTGGTTAGTGAGTGAGATAAATTTATTTTTTTATCATTTTAGTTAAAATTAAATTTTTATTTATATTCTGTTAAAAATAAATAATAAATTAACGGTAACAAATCAGATAAATATATATGAACAAGTTAGAATTTTTGAAGAAATAAATATAAAAAATTAAATTTTGCAGAGATATATACACTACTCGATATGTTTTAAAAAAACTATAGAAAATTAATTCTAAATTTTAAATATGTTAATTTTCGTGCAGGACATAGTTAATGATGCAAAGAACAAGGTCACTTCATTAACATAATAGAAACAAATTATTTTTACTATAGCAATGATATATAGTAACAAATATCATCTCATATAAATTACGCGTCAGAGGGACAAAAGGACCATTCCACCGACCAACAACCGATATTGACTCGGTACGTAACAATTGCTATGCTATCCAGTGGTTGTTTTTCTATTAAATTTTACTACACTTTTCAAACTAATATGTATATATATATATATGATGGTATTTAATTAAAAAAATATATAAATTATGAAAAAGTAAATATTATTTATGATTTCAATATTAATATTCAACTGTTAAATTATCTAATTAAAATTTAGAATAGCTCTATATTTAAGATATAATATGGATTAAATTTTTTAGTCTAAAACTAAAAGATTAAAAAATTTAAGCTTTTTAGAATTGGAGTAGCTTTAGAATAAATGATCATTCTGAAAAGTAGGCGTCATTATTGGTATCAGAGTTAATCACCGGTCGAAAATATAAAATAAGTTTCGACTGAGTTAAAAACATACAGCAGGTAGAGCGTATCTCCCCGGTAGACGATCGTTGTGGATATAATGTAACTTTTCACAAAATCGACTAAGACTAATAAAATAAATTTTATATTGCGACCAAATTTTTTAATTTGATTATAATATTTTGGACTGTATGAAGATATATGTAGGGGGCAATGGCTACTTTCTAGAGATGACCTAGAGAGATGCATTTTATTATATAAAGACATAAAAAGGTACAATCCTTTACCTTCATGTCCCCTTCCAAAACAAATTAAAACTGAGTTGCAAAGCCTAATAAAAATATCCAAATAAAACTTTTCTAAATCTTAGAAAACACCAAATGATGATGGAAGAATAAAATTTTCAACCAAAAATTTTGTATATTTATTTGTCTGCCGCTCATAAATAAAATTATGTCGAAAATGTTGAGAATCTAGTACTCATTTTTATACTAAATTTTGTAAATTCATAATTCGTTAATTTAATATTCGCTTCAGTATCGATGGTAAAAATTTTACAATAAAAACGTCATATTTAATTTTACTATAAATTCATCTTCTCAGCACAAAAAAAAAAAAAAAAAAAAAAAAAAAAAAAAAAAAAAAAACTGATATAACTACAAAATAAATAAAAAAAATAAAAAAAGTATACATGTGAAATAAAATTTACAAACTAAAAAAAAATTACGAGTGACTCATCTTCAACGCGGAGTGGCGTCATCCTGAACAATGAATCTCTCTCTCCCCCTATCTTATTTTTTATAATTCAAGAAAAAACCAAAATTAGAAAAATATCTAAATATCTAGCTCAGGCTAACTAAGCCCAAAAATATAAAATTTCTAATAAAATTATTAAGCACATTAGTAAATTTTAATTTTTTTACTCTATATAATTATGTGAAGTTGGATAATTCACGTGTGAACTCTTAACAGCATTTTCTTACCTTAATTGGATCTAATTAAATAACAAATAAACACTTAGGATGTTAGATATTAAATTAAGGGATCTAAATCAACTTATTAATTAGTATATCAATTAATTTATTTGAATTTTTGATAAAATTATACAAGCAGTCCCTTAAGGACTAATATTTTATAAAAGCCAACAAAAGTGTCAGTACTGTAAACTATTATAATTGACCTTATTATTGTTATTATTCAAAAATTTCGTTTTCTATATCATATTTTTCCCATAAAACACACTTGTAACTTTATATAAATAGCTTTGGAAATTGGCTTTTGTGGATGGTTATGACATTTCAAACCTTCCTGTAATTAGGGGTTAAAGAAAAGTCTATTTATATTATTTTATAAACTTTTCGTTATTTGAAATTTCAATTCAAATCATACAAAATGGACAAACTTGACAAGTCAACTAAGAAAGATACACAAGTTTACGGGTATATAATAAATTAAAAATTATGAGTTAGAGCTAGAATGCAATCATTAATAAACAGACTCTGTTATCATTTATTTATTTTCGATGATGGAGATTCTAAATGTACGATGGATACGGTTGAATATGATTAAGATCACTGAAAATATTTAAAAATTAAATTTTATATTTTTCCGACATTATTGACCTAGTGATTAAAAAATAGCAAAATGTATAATTTTAATGATAGATATGAGTTTTTTACTCGTTTAATAATGTAAATAAATTTAAATTAATTGAATTTTGGCTACTTTTTTTTTAAAACTATTTAAAATAAAATTTCTATCATTACTTTTTGAAAGATATTTATTTTCAGTCATTCATTTTTGTTCCTACTTGATGAATAAAAATAAATATATTAAAAAAAATATAAAATTTAATTTTTAAATAGTTTAAATGATGAAAACTTTATTATCAAAAACAAATAAATAACAAATAAAATCTGTTTGCTACCTAATGTATTCTAATCCAGCTCTTATTATTACTATTACTATTATTATTATTATTATTATTACTATCCTCTTCCTCTTGGTTTCTATATAGTTGGTCCAAAAATTTAAAAAACATAATAGAAATATATATGCATTATTATTTATGTTAAAGTGCTAATTTCAACTTTACAGAGATATACAGGCATTTGCCTTTCATAAAAATATCGACAAATTGTATTTTAAAAATTGAAATAGCAAGAAATTTAATCAGCGCTTTAAAAATCCATCTATATAATCATGAAATCGTAAAATTTATAATCATGAAATCGTAAAATTACTGGGTCAAAATTTACTGTTCAATTAGTGTTTAAATTCATTCGACTAGTAATTTCAATATAACAGTATAAATTATTAATTATTTAATTAATATTCATTAAATAATAAATAATAAATTTATAAAGTAAATTCTAAATTTTAGATCGCCCGTTCAGTAAAAACTATAATAACTCTTTAGACAGTGTTTGGTATTGGGTATAAGGGAGATAAGGAGGTTATCCCCCTATTATACCTAAACACATTCATACCAGATTATTCTGGTATAAGGGTGGAACAGCTGTTCCACCCCACACCTATTGCTTATTTTTTTTTCTTTATTTTTTATTAATTAATTTTTTTAAAATGATAAGATATTTAAATTTATAATTTTTTTTTTTATAAATTTTAATCCCCTCTATAATTTTTATTCTTTTTTAATTTACCAAACACAATTATTTTTATTTTCGGCACAACTTCTATACATAACCAAACACAAAATTACTTTAATTCCAACTTGTATCTGAACTTATACCTATTTAAAAAATAATTAATTTTTTTTTATACCCGAACCAAATGCAATCTTAGTTTACTAGTCGAACCGCTGATTTGAAAGATTCAGTATAATTTATTGGGACAACTAATTTTGTACTAACTTAGATCTTAAAAAAAATTATTTTTAGAATGATGCTAGGTGTACATCCTTTAGGGGTGTACACCCCACCCCATCGTGGGGTGAGTATTATTCTACTCGTCACATCGAGTGATGAGTGGAATTCATCCATCTCAGAATGAGATGAGGTGTAAGATATACATCCTTAAAGAGATGTATACTTATATATACCTAAAAAAATATTCAAAATTAGTTTTAATACGTGACAAAAAGAAAATTTGAGATATTTTGAACCAACGTTGACCGTGGAACGCTGTTCTTTTTCTAAGCTCGACCGTATTGACTTTGGCTTTGACCGACTACTCGTTGACGGCCTCCTCGAAGACCCAACAATGGCTGCTGCTATTGAATTAAAATCGCATTTTAGGTCTTATAAATAATTGATAAAAAATATACAAAATTCATCTAAACTATAAATCATTTCAATTTGGCCATTCAATTTTTTAAAATTTAAATTTTATTATTTAATTTTTAATTTATTTAATTTTAATAATTTGATGATTATTTGAATATAAAATTTAAATTAATTATTACTTTATTAAATTTATAATTATGTAAGTTGCATAAAATATAATAACTAAATTCGTAAAGATGAACGTCGTATTTAAATTTTAAAATTAAAAAATTACTAATTATCTTAAATAAAATAAATTAAAAAATTAGTAAAATTAAAATTTAAAAAAATTCCATTGTTGGATCCAAAAGTGTGATAATTAAGACGAATTTTATACATTTTTAAGTATAATATATATATATATATATATATATATATATATATATATATATATATATATATATATATATATATATATATATATATATATATATATATATATATATATATATATATATATATATATATATGGTTGAATAATATTTTTGAATAATTCTCGTAAATATCATTTACATTTCAGATATTTATTTTCCAAAAAAGATTCTAACTTTTTAATAGAATAACTTATATGGACAGATACAACTAAATCACACTTTTGGCTCCCAAATTATAAGATTCGTGATTAAAATTGTCCAAAATGTTCAATATTTAATATTCGATTCGAACCCTATGTGAACCTTATTTAAATCCGAACCAGATCCGATAAAAAAATAAACAGTAAATAGGTAAAGAAAATTATTTATTAAAGTTTTGAATTTGGATCCGAATAATTTATATCCATATTCGATTTGGACTCCATACGAATTCGATCTTTTAGCGAGTAGGGTTGAGAATAATTTTCAAATTCGAATCCGGACACAATGAAATATCTGATAAAAATATTCGGTGGAATATGATAATTTTTTTATTGTTCTTATGCACATAAAAAATAATGTATCTATCTTCTATTAGAATATTTTTTTTTTTGAATAAATTTTATGGGACTTAATGTAACTCATTAGAGCACGAATCTTCTATAGTTAGAAATTTATGATTTATTTAGAGACTAATTGATAAAATGTATAAAAAATATATGCATACGAGTACTCGTATTCAATCTAAATCTGATCCATATCCGATTCATATCCTGTCTTAAGTAGGTAGTATGCGAATAGTTACTATGCTTAAATAAATCTGATGAGTAGTATATATTAGTAAATTAAATATTCAGAGCCGGATCCGATCCAAAATAATAACGGGTTGAATTTATTTTTTTTCCTATTTTTTTTAAAAAATACAAATATCTATATCTCTCTATTATTTCTCTTATTTTCTTACACGTGGCAATATTTCCTTCCCACAATAATGAGAATCTCTTTGTCTCCACATCTTCTGTAACCCTTGAAACTCTTACTCTACTCGAAATGACGTTAATAATGAGAATCTCTTTGCCTCCGCAACTTCCGAAACTCTTGCTCTTCGCATCTCCCGTAACCTCAGAAATTCTTGCTCTATTCAAAGCGGCGTTACGATCTCTTATTCCTCCTACCCTCTCTTTTTTTTCTTCTTTAATAATGGGAATTTTTTCGTCTCCGCTTGAAGTGGCAGGCATCATGGTACGATCTCCTGCTCCTCCTTCTCCTCCTCCTCCGATCCCTAAATCTCTTTTTGCGTCGTAATCATTGATCTAGATTTTTTTTCATAATTTCTCGCTTAAAATCATTGCTTCTTTAAATTTATCAAATAAAATATTTATTTTTTGTTTAATTTGTGGCAATTTTGGTATTTTAGGGTTTAATAGGTTACCATGCATTTAAATTTGACAAGCTCCGAAGAGATGTGGGAAGGCATCGGTCGCGGTAAATAAGAAAACAATATTAGTCTACATTATCATCTTATTTTAAGAATTTATTAGTATTTTTTTCTTTTTTTGTCCTAGATGATGATACATTTTGTAGTTTTGATGCGAATTCTACAGGAGAAGGTTGTGAATCCGTTGTTCGAGAGTAGACTGAAGCAATTTGGGATCGGCAGGGCCCTACCGTTGAAGAGAGACCTCACCTGCTTCGTAAAGTGACCGAATGTGGTGTGGATCTAGCGGCAGGGAAGGATCCTCAAGCAGAGGTTGAAGGTGCCTCCAGCGAAGAAAAAGTTTTAAGTTTATTATTTACCTTTATAATATTATCTTTTTATTATTATTATTATTATTATTATTATTATTATTATTATTATTCAACCAACTATAAAGGAAATGAATAAACTCAACTTTTTTTTTTTTTGATAATAGGCGATAATGACGGATTGAATTAAATCAAATCAATATAGGATTATAAGCGATATAAATTTGATGAGATAACATGCTACAAGATTTCATGAGCTCTTTTTTTTCTATTCAAATTTTTATTTTTTATTTTTTTTTTAATTCGTAATAGAAAATTTAGATGACACGAGTAATATGGATGTCTACATATCTACATAAAAATCATTACAGTTATTTATTATTTACAGTAGTTTAATTTTTAAATTTCAAAATAATTTACTTATTTACAGTACAAACAATACACTTATATTATACGTTTGTCTTTATTTGATGTTTAAAAAAAAATTTACATTAATAATATCTATCCGCCGCAAAGCGCGGGTACTTCACTAGTATTATATTAATTATTCAATTCCAACCCGATCCACAGACATTTTTATGCATGACACTTTGATCATCAATTTATTATAATTTTTTACTTAAAAATTTTAGCTTGTTGTAATTAAGTGGCATAATACAATTTAATTGAATGGTGACGTATAACTAATGTGGCCGTGATACCATAGTGCAGTCCCTGCTTACAGTAATTAAGATGTCACATAATTGCGCAACACATTATTATTTAGTTGACAAAAATATAAATCACAATAAATTAAAATTTAAGGATAAAAATATAATTTAGCAAAAATAACAAATTGTTAGAATCATTTCTAAACTATTTGTAAAAATCAAGAGCTTATATAAAAATTTCACAATATTGTTGGTGACAAGCTTTTGTAAATTTCAGAGGGGAGAAATAGTTGATTCGATTTAAAAATAAATAAATAAATAAATAATCTAACCTAACATTTTCTGAAATTACCATCCAATTCAATTAACATTTTCTAAACTATTTGTACCCAAACCAAACACTAACTAAAAGAAAAAAAAACAAAACAAAACAAAACAAAACAAATAAACCTTCATATTTATAAATATGTTTTACAAAAATTTAAATAATATATTATAGAATTTGATTAAGAGACTCATCTATGAGTAGGCTATAATAACTGAATCTCTGTGACCAATTGGGTAGATCTAATTAATTTAGTTGTATATTAGTATCAAATGAGCAGTGTTTACACCAAAACAGGTCGCTTAAATTATGCTTAACATTGTACCTGCACCTGTATGTACACATCTATAAAATTTAAGTTCTAGTACTACTTCAACAAGATTAAAATAATATATCTACATTAAGTCTAAAATATTTTTCAAATTTGTTGGACCATTTTTTTGTTTTTACTACGCATTTTAGTTTTTGGTTTGACTTTCTAAGGAGATAAAACCAAAAAACTAGATTATAAAAAATTCTCTGTACTTTAGCTTTGACCTTAAATATTTTCCACACTAAAAATTACATCAATTATTATCACACTTTAACCTCCTATCTTAAATGCTCTATTATTAAAAATTATATTAATTATCATCTCGTACTTTATTTCATAAATATATCAAATAAGCATATATATCAAATAAGCAAATATATCAAATAGAGCATTTAAGATAGGAGGTTAAAGTGTGATAATAATTAATGTAAAGATAAAATAAGCAAAGATAAAATATTAATTTATTTCATAAATATAATAAATTTATGAAGTTAATAAAATAGATAAGCAAGGTGTTGATACATTCAAACAAAACTAATACAGACAGACTCACAGACTCAGTCCTATAAACTTTTTGGATTAATTATATACGATTTTTTATAAACATATCGAATAGCAAATATATTTCTACAAAGTTCATATCCTTACCGTCTATCTCTGTTAGAAAAAATTAGTAACCATAAATTAAATACTTAATTTTGATTAGTTAGTAAGATAAATTTTATCTTTTTATATTTTCAGATATTTCTGTATTAGTTTTTGAAAGGATATTTCTAAAATGGCAAAACTATTATTTCACATATAATCTGTTAAAAAATAAACAGTGAACTAACGATAATAAACCGGATGGATATATTTGAATAATGTTAAACATTTAAAGGAATAAATATAAAAAATTAAATTTTGTAGAGATATATCCGTTATTCGATATGTTTATAGAAAACCGTACGCAATTAACTCAAATTTTTTTGTCTAATCCGATCGATCGATGTATGTTCCCTTTCTGAAACCTACCACTGTAGTGACAGATAAGGTCTCCTGTGGTAGTCGTTCGTTGTTCGTCGTTTCGTTCACAAATGTGCCCTTGACCCTAAGCATGGCGCGGCGTTTAGTAGCCCTTTAAACTGCGTTCACAAAAAATTCCCTCTTTCTCTCCCTCTCTCTTTCTCTCTCATTCAAATGCATATGACCGAGTGAGTTCCGTGAGTTCCTGTCTCGAAGCGAGCATATTTATCATACGAATTAGTGTAACGTATACCGATGTATCACGGACACACTTTTATAAATCTCGCGTGTCCGTATCGAACACGTGTCCGATGTAGACATTTTTAAGATGCGTGCTTAATACTGAATCATAATACATACAATTAAAAAAATATATATATTTTTATTTTATTTATTTATACATATATAATGTGAGATGATAAATATTTTAGTTTTTTAATGAATACATATAATTTTTTTTTGAACAATATAAATAAATTATATGTGGTGGAAATTTTTTTTTTAAAAAAATATATGAATTATTAATAAAAAATTTAATAAATTTTCATTCGTATAAAAAATATAATAATATTTTATTAAAATTTATATTTTATATATAATAAATATATATTATTATATAAATAATATTATATTTTATTATTTGTATGTATGTCGTGTCCGTATTTTAATTTTTTAAAAATCGTTGAATCATCATGTTCGAGTTGTGTCGTGTTCCGTGTTCGATATTGGTGTTCATAATGTTTAGACGCACACTAATCATGAAGTACGCAGCTTATAACATGATCGCGCAATAAGGTAAAATTGCATATCAGTTCCGGAATTTCCAGTCAAGTTTTATTTTTATCCTTTTCTTTTCGGCATTAATTCGAGAATATAACTTTTAATAATTTGTGCTTCATTTTAGTCCTTATTTTAGATTAAGAATTGTTGCTTGCATGCAGTTCATCTGCTTTCATTTCAAACATCACAATAAAAAATTAACCATTGTAATTCTTTTAATTATTTTATTTACTAATTGTGAAATTATATATATGAAGTAACTGTTGTATATATTCTAACAATTTAAATTTTTGGATTGCAATGATAGTTTTATATAATTTAATATGATATTAAAACAGAAAATTCTGAATTCGAATTTCATTAGCCTTCTAGTATAATTAATTTTTTCCAATTTAATTCAAGTTCACATCATGAATCTATTAAAAGATTTCAAATCCAGACATGAATGAGAGTGTTAAATATAAAATATATAAATATTATTTTTTACTAGTTTAAGTTTTTAAAGTAAAACGATTGTTTCATACAATTTAGTATAGTATTATAGCATGCAGCAGGTTTTGAGTTCGAGTCTCATCAGACTTCTAATATAATTAATTTTTTTTTATTTAATTCAAATTCATATTTTTGATAACTCGTCAGACTTCTAGTATAATTAATTTTCTTATATTTAATTCAAATTCATATTTTTAGTTTATCTAAAAATATCGAGACTAAACATCATTCTATTCTCTAATAACTTAAATTTAAAAATAATAACGATTGTTTCGTATAATTTAATACTAATATAATAATTTTCAGTAGAACATATTAAAGAAAAAAGAAATAACTATTTTTTTTAAAGTAACTTCTTATCAAATAAGCAAAAGTAAACTATTAATTTTCAAATCAACTTCAGTTTAACTGAAAAAATATTTTTAATTTAAAAATCACTTAGGGATAATTAAACAAATGAGCTCTAGATGAGAGTCATCGAAGCCTATATTTGAGAACTTGACATGCATGTTCAACAAAACAAAATAAATAAATAAATATTAAAAAATATTTTAAAAATGAGTCAACACTTGATATATCTCTCATATTCTCCAACCATTCTTTCAAAAATTATGGCAATCAAAATAAAATTCAATGGCTCCGTTTGGTTCATTTTATCTTTTCGTCATTTTGCACATACATATGTGGACCGTCTGCGCGATTGCTTCTTCTGCGAGTGCAGAAACGCTTTCTCTCGCTATCTCATCCGACGATGTTTTAGAGTCTGCTGGTCAAGTGATCTTGATGGTAACAGGGACAGAATTTTCTGGTTTTTTTTTTTTTTTTTTTTTTTTTTTGTTAATTTTTGGCCAGCAATATTAGTGCTGGTGAGACAAAATTGGGACCAAAAATACTTAATTTAATTATGAGGTTCAAACAATTTGTCTCAATCTTGCAGTTGCAGACACAGTAATTGTTTGTGATAGCTATATATGGAGAATCTACAGCTAATTAAGTTGCAGACATATGAAAACTATTGATTGATCTGTGATTTTTTGTTAAAAAACCATAAATAATCACCTAATTAATATACCTGTAGATTCAGACTTAATTTTTACATCTGACTAATTATGTGAAACTCTCCAACAATAAAATAATGAACAAAATTCACTGAGTCAGATTATTATTATTATTATATTTTTATTTTTTTTTCTTGGGAATTCAGTGAAGCTAGTCAGAAACTGATGGTTGAATAATAACAACAAAAAAAAATAATTGAAATTGTCAAAAGAATTCAGGGACTATATATTTGTGTATTTTTCAATAATTGTACCTTGCTGATGAACTAAATAGGTAAGCATCTGGCCATTCTTGTCCTCTTCTCTTCTTTCCTAAATGAGTATTGTGGTCCCTCAAAATACTATATTTTCATATTATTATTGTACTTGCAAATATTATGCCCAAATTTCTAATTGGTTAATTTGTGCACATACTTTAAAAGATTATTCAATAATAACTTATGTCGGATGATTGATTGATCTGTGACGGTATGATTTGGTAGATAAAGTAGAATCGTCAACGAGCCAAATACGAGTGAACTCGATCGGTTCGAATTCAACCTGTTTAATAAAAATAAAATATTGACCTGAAAATTATGGTGTTATGTCAAGCCCAATACGAATTGGCTTGAAAACAATGAAACTAAATTACCAGCCCAAAGAAAAAAAAAAAACCTTAAGAATTAATATTGTAAATTTATATAGTAAATAAAATAAATATAGCCGAAGAATTAAGGTGTTGATACATTCAAACAAAACTCATACATACTGATTAGTACTATAAATTTTTTAGTCTAACCCGAAGTATCTTTCCTTTCTGAAACCTATAACCACTGCGGTGATAGAGAAGGTCGTCGGTGATCGTCGTCGTCGTTCATCATTCGTCGTTTCGTTCACAAATGTGCCCTTGACCATAAGCATGCATGGCGCGGCTTTTAGTAGCCCTTCAAACTGCGTTCACAAAAAGCTCTCTCTTTCTATCTCTCTCATGTATAAGCAAGTGTGAACACAGGTGATCAAGTGAGTTTCTGTCTCGAAGCGAGTATATTTCTACATGCTCCCTCAAAAGATACCATCACTGTCGTGATCATAAGAATGTAAGCACCAGCAATGATAAAACGGAGAATATTCGCAAGGGTAAAATTGCATACTAGTCTCGAAAACTTCGGAGTCAAGTTTAGTTTCACTTTTATCCTCAAACTATCCTCAAACTTTTCTTCTCGGCATTAATTCGAGAATAGTTGTGCTTTATTTTAGTCCTTAATTTAGATTAAGAATCGTTGCGTGTATCCAGTTCATCTGCTTTCATTTCTAAGATCAAATTGTTTATATCGGAAAAAAGAGAAATTTAATTTGTTAATGGTATAGTAGTGCATAAATTTGCACCAGGCGAAGGCGTCCGCAATAATTTATCTTCTAATAGTGATTAAGAATATCAAAATCAAAAGTTTGAGAATCAAATGAATTAAAATGGGGAAGTTGTGGTGCAATTTTACACCCATATATTCGTAGTATAAACGTGACAAAATTTGAATCACTTTGGTCATTGCAGTTAACAGTGAAAGATCCTGTTTGTTTGCGATGACTAGCTTGCAAGTTTGTGCATATTTGCATATCATATATGGATAGATTTTGGAATGTTTGGTGGATGAGGTGTTGTCTGGTGGAGGGTCGAAGAATTGAGGATCTGGACAATTAATTAGTGAGCTTTTGATCATGCATGTTTGGATCTTACTGAAAAAATTGCTGGGATTATTTCTGGTACGATCAAGCGCGTAACGGAGTTTTTTTTTTTGGAAAATGCTATGTGTACACCCCTTTCGGGGTGTACATCATACACCCCACCCATCTAAGGGTGGGGGATGTGATGATGGGTCACTTGATGTGACCCGTAAAAAATATTGGCACCATTAAAATGGTGGAGGTGTATGATGTACACCCCTTCGGGGTGTACATGTAGCATTGCTCTTTTTTTTTTGGAGCAAAACCGCATTAGGATATGCGCAGAAAATAAGTCTTAATCGAATTTACACAAGGAGTTGTTTTTTACTGAAACAAATTAATAAAGATTTTTTTTTTTTTTTTTTTTTCTTTCTATTGTAGTTTTTTCTATTGCAATTTCGTAGCGCATGTAACATGGCGTGCTCACAAATATCATTGGAGATCACTATTATGTTACTATTTGCTAAAAAGGAATGAAATATTTTTTCTGTCGCAATTTAACACATCATGGTTACAAATTTCAAATGAAGCCTCAGGGCCCCATATATGTTATTCTGATCACTACCATGCAAACTGTTAAGATTAGCGAGCACATATTTTTGAACTTTGTAAAATGAACAGTAAAGTTTTTTATAATATTTAGAAAATAAAGAAAAATAGAAATTATAATATTATGTCAAATATATATATATATATATATATCCTTATAAACATCGAAAGTAATAAAGATTTCTTCAAAAAATTTAATATTAATATTTCAAATAAATATTTATTTATTAAAAAGTTATTGGGTCTTTATTTATTAAAAAGTTATTGAGATATCGAGAACGTTAGCTGAACTGCAGACCTGCAAAGCCCAGCCCATCACGGGCCCGTTCCTTCTTTGCAGGCCGTGTCAGGGCACACCACGGACCGTTTGTGGACACCCGGCACCACCCCTCCGCTGGACATGTTTTACACCTCCTTTGAACAACTCGACCCACAAACAATAATAACTTGTTGGATCTAAATTATCGGCTCAAGACCTGACGTTCTCGTCAGCCCAAGATCACCCGGCGATGTGAAATTACACACTTTCGGCTGGTGTTTGACATACTAAATCTAACGATCCGATCTATAAGTTATAATAACTCGTTAGGACTAAACCACCGACCCAAAATGCTTAAACATAATTATTATCACTAGTGTCCATTGTCTCTTATAAACAAAAATGAGACTATTGGAATGTCACACCCCTGCTTAGGACCAGGTATCATAATAATAAAAGAAAAGCACTTCACCCGAACGGTTTAATTTCACACGTATTACACTTTTGTTTCAGATTGTTAAAAAAAACAGAAAATCATATTTGTTTTACAAAATTCCATTTTTGTTACTTCTTATAAAATGAGTTGTCCTTTTAAGTTTATTTCAAGTAGGGTTACTTCGGAGTTAAAGAATAATAGTAAATATTTGATTATGAAATTTGGTTGGTTCATTTAACCCAGGTGGTTAATTTCCTAATTTACTAGATGGAAAATTAGTCTAGATATATTTGTACAGAATTTTAGATTTCATTTGATATCATTATTATTATTTTTATTTGTTTATTTGATTTCTATCTTTGTATTTTTAGAAACAAAAAATTTAAAACTCAAAAAGCAAACTAAGTTAATAAATTATGATAACCACTGAAGAGTAAAAAGAAAATTATTCAAACAAATTATTGAGATTAACACTTGTGGGCTCCTAATTAAAGATTCAATCCCTTTCGTTTGTAGCATCATAAATTTCAGGGGCCACTATTTTTAAAAGGACCACACCCCGTGTCTCAAAATCGCGCAATGTTTATTGATAATTCAATAGCAATGATCTAAAATTTGGACACGCAATATCCAACAAATAAACTTCAACTTATCTTAAAATCGAACTTTAATTCAGATTCGATTTTAAATATCGAACCTCCAGAAAGAGCATTTGTTGAAATAGCTCTGCTATCGATCTCTAAATTAAAAATTGAGTATAGATCTTACACCCCACTCATCCAAGGATGAAATTTTTTTCACCCATCACTTCGAAGTGATGGGTAAAATTCATCCCACTCTAGAATAAGTAGGATCCAAGATGTATATTCAATTTTGAATGTACATTTAACGTACGTTTGGTAACGGGATAAGACAGAACTAGCTATTCCAAGAATAAGTATAAAGTACGAAACTAGTGTAAAAAAATATTTGGGATGGTTCCAGGAATAAGAGATTTTGTGTTTGGTATGAGAATGAGGAATAAGAGAAATAAAGAATTTTAATTGAAAGTAAATTACCTTTTTACCCTCAAACTTTATTATGTAATAATGAGGTGAGAGATGGTGCCTTGGTAGACGTGGAAGGATATTTAAGAAGAAAGTGAGAGGGTGGTGGTTGGAAAGAGTGAGAACAGTAATTCGCACTTATTCTAATTATACTGGAACAAACTATACCGATTGATTCCTAATATGTTTGAAAAAATAAAAAAAATATCCCTTCTATTATCGGTTTTATATCAAATCCAAACAAGCTCTGCATTTACCTGGTTGAAAACGTGACAGAATTAGAAACTGGGGATCCCCCTGCAGCGTTTGCTTTATGAAAAGAAACGTGTAAAAACTGGGGGCACGCCAAAGTTTAATCTTATTAGTTTAATCCAAGTCAATGTTTGAGCACTTAATTTTAGGTGGACCATAGAAATTATATTTATAGGGTAACTAAATTTTAATTGCATTGGGTAAACTTAATTTAATTTGTCTTTATATAGTTTAATTTATTTTTATTTTATCATTCTGTAAATTTTAAAAATTATATTTAATAATCATATATATATATATATATATATATATATATATATAAATTATTCTGTTGCATTATTGAACATAGATATTTTAAGTGAAAATTATTAAAAAATATGAATTTATTATTACTCTCTTCCAATATCTAGCTTAGCTTGTGGAGAAATTAGAGAAGGATGTTTGTACATATTTTTATAATGTCTACTTGAATTAAATAAAAGAAAATTAATTATACTAAAAGATTTAGTATAATTCGAATTCAAAATTTATATTCTGATATTATGTTAAATTAAATAAAATATTCGTTATTGTTTAAAAACTTAAGTTTATAAAAAATGATGTTGTTATACTTTTATGTTTAACAAAATAGTAAAAATAAGCAAAACCACATAATACGTATGCTCATGAAAAATTCTTTAAACTATTGTTAAATTAATCTTAAAATTCACATATCAAGAGTATTTCTGAAAATTAAGCTATCCTGTATTTTAAAAAGTTATACTTAACCATTCTGTAATTATAAAAAGAAATATTATTTTGTTACATTATCTAATATAAATTTTAAGTAAAAATTATTAAAGAATATGAAGCAACCATTAATCTTAAATAGCTTAGTCTGACCTCTAATAACATGTTGAATTAAATGAAATAATTGTTACTTCTTAAAAACTTAAATTTATAAAAAATAATATTTTTATATTTTTATATTTAACAAAAATAGTAAAAAAAAAAAAAAAGTAAAACCACATAGGAACAAATTGAGGTTCACCCTATAAAAAAATGTATACTTAAAATTGACATATCAAGAGTTTTTTAGGAAATTATATATTATGAAACAAACGAAATATGCATGGTGGCAGAAACTGTACAAATCACATGGCCATACCTCCACTTCTTAACAATTATTGGCTTGTTTGATCTGCAGAAAAAAAAAAAAATAAAATAAAAAATAATAATAATAATAATAATAATAATAATAATAAGTTAACAGTTTCAGCTCCAGTAGTAGTTGCCAGATGTATTAAAATGTATGGAAAAAATAATTGTAAATCCCTGACATGAGCTGTAAAACATATGCCATAATTTAAGATCACTAACCAAAATTTAATGTTTTTTTTTTTAGTGACTTTGCTTTCAATTTATCTGTTTAGAGCAAAATTTCTTAATCAACAAAAATTTTACGTGGTTTGGTCTCTTTGCTTATTTGCTATCCAAATGAGAAAAGAAAATGAAATATAATAAATAAATTTATGTGATTTGGACGGCGATCATATCTACAAAAGTTGCTGAGTCTACCAAACAGGCCAAATGATAACACTCAAATAGAGAACCTATTGAATAGGAGATATACATAAATAAGTGGTAAAGGGCTTGGTAGTTAATACTTGAGACTTTGCTTCACATTTTCAGCTAAATTTATTTCAAAAATAAACGAAGCGGATAATAATCTTTCTCTCAAAAAAAAATAATAAAATAAAATAAAATAAATTAGAAAAAAAATTAGCTTAGTCAAATAAGTTGATCAAAAGAGTAAATAAGATTTAAAAAACTACCGGGTGTGGCTAAGCTGATTTGTATCACGAGAACTCCGCCCCTGCACTTGTTGGTCAACGGTAGATTTTGTTGGCTTTAATAGATCAGCATTCTGTGTTGCGACAGGTGTCGAATTAGACCGAATTATTACTGGAATAGATCTAATTACAAATCGAATAATTAACGTCAATAATCGGACAGATTTCAAGCCCAAGCGCATTGACCCAAGCCAGTAGCTACCACCCAATGTCTTCAAAAATTCATTCATTTTGTTCCGCTCGGAAATGTTTCAAATTATATCATAAAATGAGAAGATAAAGCACAAAAATTCTAAAGACATTTATCCAAACAAAAGGCAAAATCAAGACTTTCAAACATTACATGTTGGTCATGGTCAAAATCCGATAACATTTTACCAAAGCAATAAAATAAAAGGCATTCAAAAGAAAAAAAAGGAGAAAGCTACGTGAGAATGAGAGTTTTGGTCAAACTAGTTTTCTCTCCCAGGATATGATGGGTGGTCCCGTGACTCTTCCCATTGGTTCCTAAAAACTACACGACTCGCGCACTACAAACCCTAACCCTAGTTTGTCCTTATCCTTCGTTTCCGTAACGAATTCAATCATTCATTCCCTTTCCCTTTTCTCACAAATCTCCCTCTATAAAAAAAAGAAACCCTAATCACATCCTTCGCCATTTCCATAATTGAGAAGAAGAAGAAGAAGAAGAAGAAGAGGAGGAGGAGGAGCAATGGAGGGGTTGATACCGTACGTGATCCACGCGATCAAGAGGCGGCGGGAGCGGAGCGGGTACCGGAGCCTCTCCTTCACCGAGGGCTCGTCGCGCGGCGGAGGGAGCCGGAGGCCACTCGTCGCCTTCGCCGCCACCGCCGCCGCGGCGGAGCGGGCGGAGGAGGAGTGGGCGCCCGCGCCCCCCAGCGGCGGCCACCGCCGCGCAAGATCCGAGCTCCCTGCGCCGCCGCCGCCGCGTCGAGGAGCATGAGGGCTTATTACGCGCCAGAGTAGAGGGAGCGGA
This sequence comes from Tillandsia leiboldiana, assembly GCA_029204045.2. Lineage (NCBI taxonomy): Eukaryota > Viridiplantae > Streptophyta > Magnoliopsida > Poales > Bromeliaceae > Tillandsia > Tillandsia leiboldiana. The sequence continues at coordinate 27,110,583 of CM055075.1, read as the reverse complement.
GATGTGACCCATATACAACTCTCCCAGGATTGTAGTTTTATTATTATTTATTATTTATTTTGTGATTGTATTTGAAGTGTATAAAGATCCATATTTTTTCCATTTCTTTTTTTTTTTTTTTTTGGTATTGTTGTTTGTGTTATTATTATTATTATTTTCCAATTATCGTGAGATTATTCTTCATGTCTGAATGAATTATTTGATAGCAATATACCTGCAATGCTGAAACTGCCCTCTTTTGTGTGTGTGTTCTAACGGCTTAAATTGAGAGCTGCTTAATATTACTGATTAATATTTCATCAAAACAAAGTTAAGATATAATTTCCATATTTAAGTAATTAAATTAAAAATATAAGCTGTATTCTTATTTTTTTATTTAATTATATCAGATGAACGATTAGATTCATTGATAATTAATATCTGTCATTGTCGTGAATGTGTATAGTATTTTCGGTTAGAAATTAACTGTTTCTAGTACAAATGACAAAAGATTTAACGGTTGATATTCGAGAACCAAATTCGAATCGCTAAATTTATTTTAAAAATAAATATTATTTTTTAAAAAGGAGGATTGATGCCGAAGGATTTGGAATCTAAAGTCAATAAAGGCAGGCGAGAGATGTCGGCTTCGTGGAGTCGTTGCTGCTTTGGACGATCATTTACAGCTTTCCGAATCTTCCACATCATCATTTACATGCGAGAGAAACTAATTAATTATAAAACAATTTGAAATAAAAAATTGTGTAACGTGATTTGTGCCATGAATTATCCATGATTATTTTATCAACAAATTAAATAAATTTTTATACATTGCTTTAGTATTATTATTATTTTTAAAAAAAAAAACATTATTATAAAAGATAGTGCACAAAAATTTTATCTAATTATAATTTTTTAATTATTTTATATACTAATCTGAAATATATGAAAAATAGAAAATTCAACTAATAAGGTTAATACCACCCCTAATTTTGATACGTATATTCATTCAAATTAGCCATTATTTACTAGCTAAATTTAATCTATACATGATAAAAATATATTTGTTAATTCCAATTTGTAAAATTATACTAATTTTAATTTGTTTCTCAATCAAGGCTACTTTTGCCTTTATATCCCTTATCGTGTTCGGCCTATTTAACATTTGTTTTAGTATCTTCCACCTAAAATTAGAATGGTTTGGTTTTACCAAATACTCTTTATCCAACCCGGTTGAGTCACGTCATTCCAAAAAAGCCATTGAAAATTAAATAATTAAATATCATACTGATGTCACAGATGACAAAAACTGAATCAATTCACCACAAAGACCTGATTGATATAGAAATTCATCTTTCCCCCTTTTAATTTTACGTCATTCATTTTCTACCGAACAAAAATAGTAAATTTAAAAATAACTTTAGTTCCTCATCTATACAAAGAGGGAGGAGGGTTAAGCATGCGACTCAAACAGACGAGCTGAGTTTATTCGATGATCATGTAAATGACAAGCAGATTCAGCAGTAGAAGCCATGCAAAGCAAAGATATTAGTTGAAAACCATAATCATCAACAGAAGCAATATAAGCAGAGTACCTAGATGACGAAAAACCTGCTGCTCTTGACGAGTAATTTATAAATGACTTTAGAACCTGGATAATACTTACTACTCAGAAACCAAATAATTTACTACAATGCCCGTACAATGTGATGCTTTACTGCTTGAATTAGAGAGAGAGTGTGTGTGTGTGTGTGTGGGAATTAAAAAGAAAGAACTTAAAAAGGACCAAGTTGCAGAATAAAAGCGTAGAAGGATCTACCACACACAAAATGCTTTCAAAAATTTAGAAAGAATCACCTTAAAAAAGTAAAAATCTATCAAAATCGACAAGTTCTCCACAGTAATCCAAAACTTCAACAGGTAAACGTCTGTGGGACAAACATTATTGCTTTGTAGTTTCTCGACCCAGCTGGGAAAAATCCAAATTTAGAATAAACCTCTATCGACAGAACATTCAGGGCTTTAGAGCAAGTGCTAAACCAAACTTCGGTGGCTTGTCCAAGGCCTTGGTATCGAACTCACCGGAGATGGTCAAAAACGACTTGGCCCTTATATCATGCTGAAGAACAGCTGCTAGCTTACCAGAATTGTTGAGCCTTGCTTTCACGGTGGTTAGAGGGTCGACTGCATATAAACCGCCAACCGTGACAGCGTTCTCGTTAGTCGAGAACCTCCTTGTAATCTCCGCCACCACAGATGTCTTCTGCGCTTCGTCGAAATGATACACATATGAAGCTCTTAGACTGTCTCCCTTGTCCCCTCTAGTGAAAATCGGGTAACTCATTAGGGTTTCAAAAGAAAGAACGATATATGCATGTAATCTATGCAAATTCATCTACTTATGAAATACTCAGGATGCAAATTTTCATATACACCCACCCTTCAAAACTTGCTCTTATAGGTTGTACTAACAAAAATGTCCCTCTTTGAAAAACTTTATTTAAATAGAAACACAACCTCCCTCCATCATTTAGGTAGCAGATTATTGGGGGGTTTTTTTTGGTAGAAACTGCACTTTCGATTCCAAACTTAACAAAAAAAAAAATATCCAGATAGATGATTTTCATGGATATTATATATATATATAAGAAAAATAGGGAAACTTCTGTTCTGTAATGCTCAGAGCCATTAAATCAAAATCAAAGGGATGTCCAATTATCAATTAAGAGATGGGCACGATAGCTGGGAAACTTACAAAATGACAGAAACATTATACTCTGGCTTCGATAACCCAATTCCAGCACTATATTTGGTAAAATTCCCTGAAGCAGTATCATAACCAGCTTCTGCGCCAAAAGCAACTCCACGGACACCTACAGTCCCAGAAAGATCAACAACTGGGGATGCCTTGAGACCCACGGCAGTAGCAAGACTAGCATGATCGTGAAAATATTGGAACTCCAGCTGGACAAAAAAAAAAAAAAAGAAGAAGAAATTAAACTTTAGAATCTACAAAAGCAAGCTTTAATATGATAAATTGAAACACAGAAATTAAGTACCTTTCCAGAGCTGTAATCGGGGGACTTTAAAGAAGCAATAGTTTTTGTATAGGGCAGAACTTCCAAGATGGTGAAGGTAGTGGAGACCTGGTATATCATGGAATGAAGCCTTTAGAGGCTACTTACGGATAAATTTTCAAAAGAAACCTAAAAGGAGAAGTGACAGAAAAATACATTTGAATCTGTGTCAAGTTTGACATCAATGTGAGTGTTTTTGTACTTGTATCGGGTACTGATATCGAGAGAGTAAAGTCCACCTTTCTTCACAGCGGTAGACGTAAGGCCCTGAAAGTAAATCAGAAGTTATCAGCATTAATCCTGTACATGTTTATAGGAACAAACAATGAATATACCAGCACTATTTTAGTCCGCAATATCAGAAGGCAATGAAGACAACCTGGTGCTCACACACACACACACGGACAAAGAGGAACAAGATGGGCAACTAAAATGAGAAACTCGATAAAACCAGATCCTATCTCCTAACAAGATGAGCGACTCAAACGAGGGGATCCCCGAAAGCAGATTCCCCTCATCCTCTGCGACAAAATGGTGGTGGGGAATCGCTACCGGAGAAGCATGAAAGAAGGTGTATTTGGCCATTGTGTTCCCAAACTAGACCAGAGAGACATGATGAAAGCAAAGCACTTGCGGAAACGAGTAAAAGACCATGATTATATAGAGAATAATTACAGCTGAAGTTGGTAACTATACTCCTCCATCTTGTTAATTGCTATTGGTCCACTTTTTTACAAAATAAACAAACTCAAGGACTACATGGGCTAATCAACTTATCTAGGAAGGTGCATTCCCCAAATTACTTTCATAAAAAGTCCACACCAGCAAGTACACAGCAATCAGGTAAGTCCGCGAGTGAATGGCTCAGTTCGGTTACTAGAGAAAAACTAATCAAATCAATGCACGCTGCTTCTAAAAAAAAGGACCAGAACCACATCAATTAGGGAGAAAACCGAACTAACCTTCAATTCGGTTTAGTTTAACATTTCTGTATTTCTTTTATCTTCAATCGATTTCTAGAAAAGATAAAAATTGTACCACTGAATAAATAGAGCTCTCAACTCTTTCTTTTGACTTACACCCCCCCTCAACTTTTGATTGTTTCCATTTAAGTCATTTTCATCAAATAAACTGGGATTTTATCAAATTCAACGACAAATATTAGCTTTAACTATTCTATACAATTTTTAACTGATTAAATTGAGGGGGTTTCTCCATACAATCTTACACCAAGAGACATATAGTTCAGGGTACTACAACCATATCTCGGTCAAAACACATAATAGGATGTTAATGTGCTTCAATCTCAATGCTAACAACAAATCAAACCCTCACTTTCTCACTGCGTTCACAGATAAAAAAAAAAAAAAAAAAAAAAATCAAAAGAGGGGCAACGTAATCACTGCTGCGACAGCTAAAACCTAATATTCACAAATCAAATGGAAAAAAATCATACAACAACTTTGGTTATATCATTAAGCGCAAAAAGCAAAGAAGATGAAGAAGATCTAGAGATTACCACTCCAGTGGAGCTGAACGTGGAGATGGTGAGCTTCTGGTCGTAGCTATAGTCCTTGTTGAGCAGATCTGATCAAATAAGCCAAAAATAAAGCCAAAATTAGCAAAACATAACACAAAACACAGCGAAAGAGTTAGGGTTCGGGCGAAACACGGCTTGGAGGGCTCTAATTTGAGGTCAATATCATGCATCATACCTTTGGCTTTCTTTCCTACGTCGGAGAATAGCCCCGGCCCCTTCATCTTCGTGTCGAGAGAGAGAGAGAGATTAGGGTTAGGGTTTCGGAGGAGGCGGGGTTCGATAGGAAGGGGAAAAGGGGAAGTGGAGTTTTGAGGAGCGGTGGTGGCTTGGTAAAGGGGTCGGGGGCGCCACGAACATGGAGGAGGAGAGAATCCTATTTTTTTTTTTTTTTTTTGTTTTTCTATTTTATTTATTTATTTTTTAAAAAAAAAAAATTGATGTCAAAAAAATAAATTTAAAATTGATTTTTCTTTTCTATTATGAATTTTTAAAACAAATATTTTTATTATATATTTTTTAAAATAAAAAATATAATTGGTTTAATATAGATGATGTGATGTAGAGTGTGACAAAATTTAAACTGTTTTTTTCATGTGAATATAGGAAAATTTTATATCAATTTTTTTTTTCTTTTTATAATTTTTATTTTTTTGGTTAATTTGTTTCTCAAGTTGATCCCTAAAAAAAGAATAATTACAACTAAATTATTTACTGGGCTCTTCCAATCAAAAGCAAAAAAAAACTATGGAGGATCAGCAACAAAACAGAATCAGAATTTAGAATTTGGTTCTGCTTCACTACAACAGATAAGAGCTCATTTTCTACAATTCCGTACAAATGTTGGCACGTGACCTACAGTAAAATTAAATTTCAACTGTTCGTATGTAGAAAATTACTGCACACTAATTTTTAAAGAAATTCAACGACAGTACTGTAGGATCCAATATTATCTTCTCCCTACATTTTTCAGATGTCAGCAAAGAAAAATGAGGCCCAGTTGGAGAATGTGCTGGGCACATGTATTTATTTTGATATCTTAGAAAGTGAAAAATTTAAACAATTTGAAGATTTCTTTTTCACACAATTTATTGTAGAGAATTACCTTGCTCATAAAATCCAAGTCATAAATTGGACAAATCTGATTATCTGAATCACAACCATAAAGAATAATCTGTAAAGTTTCTTGCTAATCAAAGCTTCAGAAACAACATTCGATAAGATTCGGTTCGTCAAAAAATATCTCAAGTATGTAATTTTTCGAGCAATTCGGTATTGGTGTATTTGATTGTACATTACATAACTCTAATACAGAAGATAAAGAGTATCAGTTTTTGGGTTTAAACCTTTTGCCCCATTTAATAAGTAGCTGCTCGATGCCCGCATCCATTCTTGTCCCTCTACCTCCCCACACCAACATGTGCGCCAGGTCTCGGATCGACGATCCATCCACCTCGTGCGCGACGCTGAAACCCATCCTCGTGTAGAATCGAACAAGCTACCCATCACAAAGATTACACCGATAAATCAAGGTTAGTGCACAGCAGTGTTATTGTGTTATGCAAAGAATAGGTAAATTGCATTTCTCATCCTTATTTCGACACATAACACAATGTCTTAAGAGTTGAGATCTCAAAATATTCATTATCTGTAACATTAGAGTTGTGCACAATTGCTAGTTGAGTAAGCTGCTTGGCAAAGCACTAGTTCCCAGCTCTCTACTGCAGCTAAAAAAAGAAAAGAATTCGATCTCTTACACAAGAGAGCAACAAAGCCTCGCAACCAAAAATGTATGAAAATATAAAAAAAAATTCTCATCTAAAAATTTGCTGTTAGCCTGCCACGTTATTACGATGTGATAAACATGAATTAGACTCTCTAATCTCTGAAAAGGTAAAATGCATGCTTTTTCATAATATGAACTTAATCAAAACTCATCAGTATCTAAGATTAAAACAGGTCTAGTACATTACCGTGAAGTTACCTGTATATGGAATTTATGAAGAGGATGGATCAATCACGACGATTCAAGTTCGCAAGCATGTAACCATGTTCTCCCCAAGGAAGAGCTAAATTACATCTCACTGAAATTCCCCCTCATACTCGATGGCCATTCGGCATGGTTTCAAATTTCAAACAAATGTTTCGGCAAAATGCGAAACAAAATAAGAATGCCCAACTACAATTTCTACACCCCGCCGATGAGACCAAGGCATTTATACTCATATTCTTATAAAAATGGTCATGGTCTAGAATTCGATAAACTAAGTTGGACACTATTAACAGTTTCACCCAAAGCTCGATATCGCTACACCGCGATGACATAAAATGTCGAACCAGGTCTTCTTTCTACGCGCATATACTCGATACCCTGTTCGTTTCCTTTATCTTATCGACAACAATTGCTCTTCGCCGTCGAAACTATACTCTATTTGCAGACACAAAGATAGAAATAAAATTTCATACTTACGCGAAATTTTCAAGTATATTGAGACAAATGCAACAAGTAGGTTTGTTATTTTCGGTCGAAATCCTTACATGTTCAGTTCCATTCTTACTCTGTGTTCTTTAACAAAGCTACAACATAGCAATCTCATGTTCATTCATAATAAGTACAATAATAATATGCTTTTGTGTGCGCACTCAAAAAGTTTCTAACTAATACAGCAATGGTTTTGAACAACGAATTGGTGTCCACTACAAAGTAAAATACGAAATGGAATAATGATAAAATTGAAGGGGAAAAAAAAAAAAAGAAGCAGGGCGTTGTTGCCGTGGATATACCTTGGAGTGGAAGAGAGGGGAGTCGTTAATGGCGAGGAGCTCGGCGCGGGCGCAGCCCCGGTCGAAGCCGTGGCGAACCGCGACGGCGCCGAGGAAGAGCCCCAAGCCGAAGATGGACCGGTCCATCCCCAATGTCGCTCGGCTCATCCTCATCGAGTCGAGGTGGAGCACGTCGCCCCCGATCCACGGCCGAATCACCCCCTCCGCCCTCCCCACCTCCGCCGCCGCCGAAGACGACGGCGACGGCGGCGCCGCCGCGAAGGCGGCGGAGGAGGAGGTCACGGCGTGGACGCGGAAGAAGGGGCCAGCGGTGCGGAGCTCGATGCGGAGGCCCTGGGAGCGGGACGAGGCCATGATATCGGCCATGGTGGGGATGAAGGAGTCGTCGTCTCCTCGTGGGTTAGGGCTCGGAGGAGCGAGGTGAAACGCGGCGGCGGCGGCGGCGGTGGCGGCGGCGGAGGCCATGAGCGCCGGTGACGTCGAGCTCGATCTCTAGGTATTGGCTCTACGATTTTATTTTTATAATTTATTTACATTTTTATTATTTTTTTTGTATTTTTGGTGGCGGTGATGGGTGAAGAGAAAGTAGTAGATATTTTGGTTATCTATATCGAAGATTCGCTTTATTAAATTTGATCAATATATTTAAAGTATTTAAAAATTAAGTTTTCTAATTTTGTATATTATTAAGATTTCAAAAAATAATTATCAATCTAAAATTTAAATTCTTCATCATTATTTTTTCTAAAATTTTTATTTTTACTGATTTAATTTGAAATCACCCAATTACAGAATAAATAATATCAAAAAATAATAAAATTGAAATATGAAAGCCGTTTGAAAAAACATAGTAGCCTCACACACTATAATTACAATTATTATATAGTAGGAATAGTTATCTAAGTATTATTATATATTGAAAAATATATATATAATAATAATCTAGATTTTGGTCTTAGAACCACCACCCACATGTATAGAAATATCAAATAAATTATATCAAATAAATATCAAATAAACCTCTAATAATCATATCATACACTTAAGTTTTTAACCACTGAGAAAGTTAAATTTTTCTTTTTAAATATTGAGAAATTTGGGAAGTTAATTGTACTTAGAGTTAATTACATAAAGTTTTTCAGAGTAGGTTTAGATAAATATTTTCTTAAAGAAATTTTAGTTTTATAGTAGGTTCAACTTTGTATGGTTAGTATTTACTGGTTTGTGCATTAATTATAGATAGCTTTGGTTTTAGGTTTGCAAAAAATTTCTTTCAATTTTTCAGTTTTCAGCAAATTAGTTTGTAAATTTGAAGCATTCAAATTCATTGCCCTGATTTCAATTTCAAGAATTAGTGTTAGTTGAGAAATTTGTTTTCTCTTTTTTCCTAACCAATCATTTTCCCACTCAGAAAATACACAGTTCATTGTTTTTAAACTTTACTTTTTCAAGGTGAATTGTTTTTAGAATTGGACTTTTATTAATCTCAGTTCTAATTCGACTCAATCCAACACATAAATAGGAATCTAATTTAATATTTTAAAAATCAAATCCAATATTATAATATAAAAAATGATTGGTTCAACTAGTTGAACCTATAACATCAATGTCCTGAATATTATTTATTATTTTAATTTTATTATATAATTATATATAGTATTATTCTAGTGTTATATTTAATTATAAAAATATAAATTTTTAAGCTTTATATTTTATTAGACTAATCTATACTACTAAAAAAAAATCAACTAAAATTAATTTTTAAGTCGTTAAATTTCAATATAATAAATAAAATTCAGCCGATTTGATTACTCACCGGTTCAATGGTTGAAGAGTTGGTTCAAACAATTTAAAAGATTGAATCAAATTACTTTACAAATTGAATCACGTTCGAACCAGTCGATTCGGTCTATTCCATTCAATTTTTAAACCATTGGTATACATATCACTACAGAAGAAAATGATTTTATATGTTTAAATAGTTGTACTATTTTTTTTTTTTTAAGGTAATTGTATAAATTTTTATAATTAGTCAAATAATTTTTTAAAAAATATATTTATAGAAATAATTTTTATTTTGCCAACTCAGTGTAAGAATAATTCATCATCTTTGTAGGACCTTTCTTTGAACAACTAGCCATAATCCATTCTGCCACTGAGTTGACAATATATATATATATATATATATATATATATATATATATATTAAAAAAATTTATTTGATTAATTATAAAAAATTATAGGACTATTCTGAAAAAAAAAAAAAAAAAATATGTTGGACTCGTGGTGAATAGAAAAGAATAAAAAAAGAAGAAGAGGTTATGAATTAAAACGTAAACTACACGAGATGTGGGAAATTTGCAGCATCTGATGTTACAATGAGAGGTGCAGGTTAATTTGGTTAGAAAAAAAGTCCAATTTGATTAAATATCTATCCATACTAGTCATAGTCATATGTGATCGACAAAGTTTAGAACAATTATTATTTTAAATACAAATTAGTACAAATAAAACAACCATTACTAATATAACAAAAGAGACCTGGGACAACTGGAATTAGTTCTAGAAGCCCAAGAACAACAGCTATGTATGTGTACGGAAAAATCAACCGTTAATCATCATTTGCATTACGTGCATGATAAAAATGAGAAAAATCATATAACAAAGAAACATTATTAAGTCCTTTTAAGAACATGAAAATAACTTTACATTATTTTTTATAAAGTTGTTAATCGGAGTTCGCGCGCACGTGGCTAAGAAATTAATAATTAATATTTAAGATTCCAATATTTCTCGCTAAATTTATTATAAAAATAAAACCGTTGAACAAATCTTCTGTTCGAGGAGGATGGATGTGGACCCTCAGATCACATTTTAATTTTCTTCCAGATTGGCATCAATTATTATCTAACAATTCACATCAGGCCTTTGAGCTCCACAATGAAGTTTTGCTTAATTTCAAGATTAGGAAAAAATGGTAGAAAAGTTATCAGAACTATTGATTATTTTAATTTAATTATTTAATTTTTTATATTTAGCTTTACAAATTTAATTAATAATTCTTATATAATTATTATAATTATAAATTTATTAAAATAAATAATTAGTTTAATTAATAAAGTTACAAAACGGTTGATCAACTCAAATTAAACCAACTGAAAAGTTCAAATAGTATAATAAAAAATTTGAAAAAGTTTTTTTAAGTAGTGAGTTCAAAATAGAGTATATAATGCAGGTAAGTTGTGTACCTCTTTACCTATGTAGTCTCTCATTGGCAAAGGGACGCTACTAAATATCATCACATATCAAAAGCAAGAGATAAATTAAGCTAATGATCATAGAAATATGTAATATGTAATATATTCTGGCAGAGTGAACAATATAAATATATATAAATATATAAACAACAACAAGAACAATAATAATAATAATAATAATAATAGTAATAATAATAATAAAGTTAAAAAAAAAAAAAAAAAAAAAAAAAAAAAAAAAAAAAAAAAAAAAAAGAGGAGGTGGGGGGAATCAAACGAGGGCGTAGAGGTCGGGGGCGAAGGAGAACCAGCGGAAGCCGCAGCTCCACTTGTCGCGGAGGAGCGGGCAGCGGGGGAGCCAGTGCCACGTGGCGCGGCCGACGCGGAAGACGAGCACCTCGGGCCACGTGGCGCAGCAAACGCAGATGGCCCCCGCGCCCCCCCAGCCCCCGTGCCAGGCGCAGTACACGTGGGCGTAGTTGTGGTAGCACACCCCCACCAGCTTCCGACACATCATCTCCGGCAACCTCCCCACCTCCTCCCACCTCCAACCCCCGTTCACGCCATTGTCGACGTCCACCACCAGCTCCCACACGCACACCCTCCGCGTTATCCCGTCGTTGCCCACGCCGCCCACCAGGAAGAGCCGCTCGCCGGAGCCGGAGCCGACGAGGCGGGCGAAGGCGAGACCCGCGGGGAGAGGTGGGGCGGCGGCGCCGGGGGATGACCAGGCGCCGGAGCGTAGGTGGAAGGAGACGACGGAACAGGGGGGCTCCGGGGCGGCGAAGAAGAGGGCGCCGCGGAAGAGCGCGCCCTCGTGGCGGTGGGCGCCGGAGCGGGTGAGGAGGGGCTCGAAGCCCGGGAACTGGGCCCAGGAGTCGGATTCGGAATCGTAGAGGAAAACGCGGCCGGGGTTTTGGGCGTTGGGGACGAAGAGCTTGTAGCCGTGGGGCCGGGGGAGGCGAGGGGAGACGAGGGTGGCGGCGGCGACGTCCATGGCCCCCGCAGACGAAGGCGGAGCCGGGAGGAGGCGTGTGCAGTTGGAGAGCGGGTTGTGGACGAGGAGGAGGAGCGAGGACGAGGAGGCAGCGGAGGCGGTACCGTTGGTGGTTGTAGGGTTGAGGGAGAAGCAGAGGAGGCCCGAGGAGGAGGAGGAGCAGCAGAGGAGGCGCGGCGGCGGCGGCGCGGGGGAGAGGGAGTACGAGTATGAGGGGGAGAGGTGGGCGCGGCGCCATGAGTCGGAGGAGGGGTCGTAGAGTGGGAGGTCGTTGTGGGGGAACTGCGGGTGGGAGAGTAGGAGATACGATGCGGAGGTGGAGGTAGAGGTGGTGGTTGGTTTGGGGAGGAGGGAGAGGAAGGAGGGTGTGAGGAGGAGGGAGCGGAAGCGCCTGCAAGTGCGGCGGAGTGAGATGAGCGCGCGCAGTGGGAGCAGCGCCAGCACGCGCTCCAACAGCTCGTCAGGGAGCCGCCCCCATATCGACGCCTCCATCTCCACCTCCTCCTCCTCTTCTTCTTCTACCACTCTCGCCACGGTCGTCGTCTTCATGTGGATCATGTGGATCGTGGGGGAAGAGGGGAAGAGGAAGAGGGAGAGAGTGGTGTGAATAATTAATGAGATTTCTTTCTTCTCATTTATTTACCTTACCTTATTAATTAATAATAATGAAAGGATGGGGATTGGGTTCGGCCCTTTTTGGGGTGGCGGTGGTGGAGGAGGAGGAGGTGGGTCAAGCAGTGTGCACGGGAGTAGACGAGAAATTAACCATTAATGCCGGCACTCCATCGGGGGGCCCAGCACTCAATCAGATGACATCTGTTTGTTTCAAGTAGATTTTTAATTGATGTGGACTTTGGATTAAATTAGTTTCACTTCTGCTGTTTATTTATTTTGGTAGCAGTAAAACTAAAATTCTATATCAACTCTACTATTTGTTTGTTTGATAGGAACTGAATAACATAAAAGATATAATTTTTTTTTTTTTTTTTTTTTTTTGCTTCTTGTTCAATTTCCACACTGCTGGTAAATTTATCTTCCACATAATATTATTATCTCTTTTTTTTTTTTAACTTAGTAAATAATAAATTATAATATAATAAATAAAAAATTATATTTTTATATAATTATAAAATAAAATTTACAGCAATTATATTAATTTTTTTAATATATAAATTATTATAATATAACAAATAAAATTCTGAATTTAAAATTTATTAATATTTAACAAATTAATTTTCATCCTATTTTAAACATGCAAATTAAATAAAATATATATTAAAATTTAATTAATCAAATTTCATCATATTTTAAATATATAATTATATTTTAAACATATAACCCAAGCATCGCAATAATTAAATTTATTTCTAAATATTTTATTTTATTATTTTCTCTCACACTACTTTATCGTAATTGATTTCCTCCTATGACGAGGCGAAATTAATTTTGATGTTTTAGATAAAGTGAATACTCTACCGTAGTAATTTACGGTGAAACAAACATGGCCTGTGCGTAAATATTTTTTTTTACTCAAATAAATTTGCCTGATATAATTCTCACAGCAACTAGGCAAACAAGTACTAAAATCTATTTAATAAATATGATCTGTTATTTTTAAAGAACAAATATATAACAAATTATGAAGTTTACATAACTATATTACTAAACTAGAAGTTATTACTTGGTTTGTGAAAAATTTGATGTCCAAATTAACTTCTAATTTTTAACAAATGAACTTTTTTTAAAAAATTTAATTTAATTTCATACAACTCTATATAAATATATCGAATAGCAGATATATTTTTATAAAATTTAACCTTTTATATTTATTTTTTAAAATTTTTTAATTTATATATATATATATATATATATATATATATATATATATATATATATATATATATAATTTGTTATCATTAGTTTAATGGTTATTTTTTAACAAAATATAAATAAAATATTAATTTTATCCTTACAAATATATCTTTCAAAAAGCCTCAACTGTTTAAGCATAATATTTGAAAGGGTAAAAAATAAATTTACCTTACCCACTAATCAAGATTAAATTTTCAACCTATGATTAATTATATTTTTTTAACGAATATTAACGATAGAGACATATATAAATAATTTAAATTTTTTTAAAAAATAAATATTAAAAGTTAAATTTTATAAAAATATATTTGTTATTCGATATGTTTATATAAATTTGTATGAAATTAATTTTTTTTTTTTAAATGTGACAAAATGTATTATATTATTACAGGTTTTTTTTTTTTTTTTTTTTTTTTTTTTGTAGCAGAGCACGGTGTATGGTGTATGGTTATGAGATGTATTCGTAGACCCGGCGCAGGCAATAAGTAGGGATTTAATGCTACTTGTACACCCAATTTGGGGTGTATAGTTAGCTTTTTCACATACGGTAGTCAAAAGTCAAAACACGAGAGCTAAGACTACCGTGTAAAATGGTAGGGGTACCTTAAAATGTACCCCAAAGTACCTGTTGGTCAGGGTCTTACCAAAGAAGACTCATCCGGTGCAACCCCTGCATGTAAGAAACTGCTACAACCATAAGAATTCAGTGGCCCCGTGTGTTGATTGCTTATAATTTATTCTTATGCATTCTAAATCGTCTGCATCGAAGTTGTTAAATTCATTCCATTATTAATAAGCAAGAAACTCCTCTTGAGATGTAATCTTTAATTTAATTAAATCACTAATTTATCTTAAAAATAATTTAATTTAAAATTATTAAAAGTTAGGAGAATATTAGCCAAAAGAAGAATAGTTGTGAGCTCCCCATTTTTTTTGTTTGATTTATAACTTAGCTCTTTTTTTCTTTTAGTATTTAAAGTAAAAGATACATAGTATGCAATTCATTATATTTATAAACAAAAAATGATTTAGGTAGCAGAATTGGGACCATAAGAAATAATTTTTTCAACCACAGAAGCTCCGTCAATGAAAACAAACTCTTACTTTATGAGAATTCATTGTTTATTGTACGAAAATTTATAACAGTTGTCGGTGATTTATTGTTTTGCAGATTATGATTATTACGGGATTAATTTGTAAATTTTTTTTTTTTTTTTTTTTTTTTTTTTTTTTGTGACAACCAAAACAATAAAGTGTATAAGGTTTAAGTTAAGTTTTAAATTGATATTCCATGTTCATTTACGTCTTTACAAAAATAGAGAAAGAACAAATAAAATGTAAGGAATGTGAAGGGATCGAGCGTGAAATTATCGAGCACATTTTAAACCCACAAAGTACTCAAGCGCAATAGAAACAGCATATTTTGTAGACGAAAATGATAAAAACAAAATAATAAAATAATAAAACAAACAAAAAAATATAATATTTATGGGGTTCGACCAACGATATAGTGACCTACGGATAAGACCACATAAATGCTTTTTTCAATTCATTCATGACACAAAAATATAAAAAATAAAATTAAAATACAAAAAATTCTTTACCATGAACTCTTTTCCTTTTTCTCTAAACTATAATGTATATAATAAAACTCTTATCTTAAAAAAAAATAAATTGTGCGCTGGAGATGGGCTCAGTCGGGCTGCTTCTCGGTCAAATCTTTGTACCTATTTCTCGAGAACGGCGGTGTCTCGGAACATAGATTTAAGGAAATCTGGAGGATTAAAGTTTCCCTAAAGATTAAAATCTTTCTTTGGTTAATCCTTAGAGGGAAGATCCGCACCAAAGACAACCTGATTAAAAGGGGTGGACAGGGGATGGAAATTGTGTGCTTTGCCTGGATGAAACTGAAATGGTTAATCACCTCTTTTTGGGATGTCAGTTTACCAGAAATATCCTTCAAGGCTTCCTGATCAACGTTAACCTCCGCAACTGCGCCCTCACGGCTGCCTATCTATGGAGTTTCGTCAGCAAGAGGAGTGGTTCTCTGCGCAATAGAGAGCTTGCGGGGATTGCCTCTGTTTGGTGGAAGATCTGGCTTGAACGTAACAGAAGGATCTTCGAAAACCGTAAAAGATCGGCGGGACACCTTAGTTTGGACGCTCGCGGGCTCTTGCGGTGGTGGACACAGTTGGTCTAATTTCTCTCGTTCATTTTTTTTTTTTTTTTTTTTTTTTTTTTTTAGGCCCAGTTGCCTACTCTTGTTGCCTAATTCATTCCCCCTATGAATGAAGCGGTAGCATGCTACCTTCTCTCAAAAAAAAAAAAATAAATTATAAAAATTAATATAACTATAAAATTTTAATTCTAATAAAAAACAATCTATACCGTACATCCAAATATCTGATTCATTTTTAGTAATCGATTTTTTTTTTTAAATTGTTTTCTTTTTGAAGTGTTCGTATTCTTAATATCTAAAAATTAAATTAAATTAAAGTTAAATTTAATATATTCAACCTATCACAAAATTGAATATCGATACTCAGCTTTGAATACCACTGCACACTATAAAAAATAAATTTTCACAGGCATAAAAGAAACTAGTCCTAGAAATAAAAGTTGTAATGAATTAACATAACCTTTATTTTTAAGGTACCCTCAACCCACCTTAATAAATATTATTAATTATAAGTCATAATAAGGTTAAATTTGTGGGGCTACAACTGGAATTAAAACTGAACTCAATAAATATTATTAATTATAAGTCATAATAAGGTTAAATTTGTGGGGCTACAACTGGAATTAAAACTGGACTAATAATGGTAACTGCATTAAAATAAAATTTAACAGCAAAAGACAAAAGAGAAAAAAAAAAAACATTTGATCAAACTAGGAATTTAATCAATGCAGCATATCCAGGAGCATAAATTTGCACCAAAAAAAAAAACAAAAAAAAATCAAACCAAATTTATAAATTGTTAATTAAAATCTTCGTTCATAACTAATAGATATTGCATCAATTAAAAATATAATCCTAATTTTTAATACTTAATTTGACACTAATTTATATTGTACTCCATTGATTAAAAAATGGAAATAGGATGGAACCCTTTTGCCTTTTGTTTTTTTTTAATAACTTAGCATAAGATTTAAGCGTGATCTTAAAGGAAAATTTGAAAAAATTGTACCAAAAATGATCTAGTGATAGAGACTAGTCCCATAACCAAAGATATATTTTGTATCATACTCAAAATTGGCACGACATTTGATGAATATATTATTAATTCCAAACCATTTGATAAAAAAGAAATTTAATTAATGATTAAATACATCAGCAACCGTCAAAATTATTAAAATTTTATATTTTACATCTGAATTTTTAAAAATATTACAATCCATCATTTAAGCTTATATATATATTTTAATAATTTATATGGTATACCTCGGCGACAATATATAGGAATTATTTTTTTAGATCGAAATTTAGTCTTATAAAATATAAATTGATTACTAACATTTGAGTTGTACAAATTAAATGTGATAATTATGAAAATTTTATAAAAGCAAAGCAATCTTTTGCATCACGTACTTTAAATTGATAAAGTATAAAGATATAAAATATTATCATTTTGACTAATGTTAATCACTTTAAATTGATAAAATATAAATATAGATAGTTAATTATAAAATTATAAAATTTTTAAAATATTCACGCCTCAGATTGAATCTTAAAATGTCTCACAATTTGAGTTCATTAGAAGGAGTGACATTTTTTTTTTTTTTTTTGGATCGAAAAACTACCAAATAAATTTAAGAAATGGGAGAATTAAAAATAGCTAGAAAAAAAAAAAAAAAAAAAAAAAAAACTCCAATCCATAATGAATCAATGATGTACTGAAAAATACAATGCAATATTTTTAGAAATAATTATTTATATACCCTTCTAAATTTTTGTTGACATATCTGAATTTTTGTTGACATATCTGATATAAATTTATACGAGTGAAAATGAAAAAGTCAAAACATCTTCTTTTTTTTTTGCCGTAACTTAAAACACAAATAAAAAAATTTAGTAACAGTAAAAATATATATATTTAAAAAGAAAAATTCAAAATATTTCTTTTGGCTTCTAGCTTAAGAGTAAAAAAAAAAAAAAAAAAAAAAAAAAATAGTGATAGTAAAAGGGTAGATTTTAAAAAATAAAATAATAATTTTATATAGATAATGAATGTTCTATCAATTCATTAACAAAATCTATCTCTCTCTCTCTTTCTCTCTCTATATATATATTAAAAAAATTAAAACATTTTAAAAAATATTTAATATTGATCTTCTAAGAGGAAGAATATATAAGAAAGTTTGAAAATGTTCAATTAAGTATATAAACAATTGCCGATATTTTTATTACTTGATCAATCATCGAAAAAAAGCAAATACAGCAGGTACAATCATTATAAAAAAATACCTGATTCGATATGTTTCTTTCAAGTCCATAAATAAATAAAAAAATATTTTGCTACCTAAAAGATGATAAAAAATAAAAAAAAATTATAGGAAGCGAATGAAAAGTTTTAGGAGTTGGTATGGTAAAAATTTTAAATGCACATATTCGGTTGAAGCTACTCTATTATAGAAAATAAATAGGTATAATTATTCTTTTGATTAATAAATTTTATTTTATCCTTATATGTTTTATTTTTATTTTTTTTCTTGTTTTGCTGCGGAATTTTATTACCAGAGCGGATTGCGGATTCACATAATCATACCGAATTACGGATTAAGTTAGCCGTTTAATACAAAAGCATCTAATTGGAGCAAATTAGGGAGATTTGGGATTGTTATGGCGCATTTAATTCTTTAATTAATGTAGCAAATTGAGGAGCATATATATCTTTGCCAAAATAATAATAATAATAATAATAATAATAATAATAAAAATGGAAACAAATTATAAGTTTATAATAACCCACACTAAAAAAACATAATGTGCCAAGATCTCCGTATGTAGCACACAGTGTAAGAGATAGAGATGGGGTATAGTACCTCATTTATGGTCCTACTCCTTCACATGCATGCATTCAATGCATTCCCCACCCCCCCCATCCTCCTTCAAATTTTAACTCCCCCCACCTCTCTAATTCCTGCAATGGAACTAAGTAGTAGTATAAGTAGTAGATAAATACACGCACAAAAGCCTCCTTTGCAAAAGTGCTTCTCTTTCTCTCTCGCTTAAGCGAATAAGATCAAGAGATGGAGATGAGAGCGTGGCAAGATTTGGGTGTGGTGGAAACAATTTACGAAGATGATCAGGAGGAGGAGGATGAGGAGGAAGGAGACGAACCAGAAGCGGAGGACGAGCGCTCCGATTCGCCTTCGCTTTTGTCGTCGTCGTCGCCGACTTCGTCCCCGACTCATCTCCGCTTCCCGTGTTTGTCGCCGTCGCCGCCGCCGTCGCTGTCGCTACGGAGCGTAGTCCATGCATGGTATGCTAAGTTTTCAATTCTGAAAGAATTCTAAGATTACAACTAATACAAAAATTTGTTTTTTTAATTTATTTTAAAAAATTATATACTTAGTAATAGTGTAAAATTAATTATAAAGTTTCTTTTTTAAAAAAAATAATAATTTATTAGTTATTTTGATTTTTTGAAGGTCGAGAGCTAACGGATGCAGGACCGATATCGTGATCCGATTAAACGATCGGTGTTTTCATCTGCACAGGGTAAGATCTCACTTCTAGAAAAATAAATATTATTTTAGTATTTTAGGCCACAAATTTGGATTATTAATTCTTATTAATTTTATTTTTGAGATAATTTTTTTAAAAAATAGAATTTTAATTTTGTTTTTTATTATTCTTGTTGCGTTTGGCTTAAAAAAATAGGTAAAAATTATTATAATAAAAAATGAGTCCTAAGAAATAATATAATATGATAATATCCTATAAAATTGCTACAGCTAAAAAATTTAAATTGCTATAAAAAACAATGTACAATATTTACTACTATTTCTTACTATTTCGATCCAAAACTGGCCCAAATTTTTCGTTAGATTTTTTGTTCTCTTTCTCTAACACCAAATTCTACTATTTTCCAAATTTATTTGATCAGATTTAATAAATTTAATTTATAAAATACATTAATTTTTATTTTTTTAATTGAGGCTTCTTTATTTTTAATTTTTTAAAAGTAAGTAAATCTTTGATAAAAATGTTTGACTTAACTGTAATTAACAATAAAAGAACTCAAATGGAAAAAACTCTGAAGTTGAGTGATTATTAATTTAAAAATAAAAAATTGAGGGGTCTACATACATTTTTACCTCTATTTATTACTCATTATTACTTTTTTTTTTTTTTGGTATTATATTTACTCGCGCCACATCAGCTTCACCTTCTTATTTTGGTCCAATAAAATTCCACCTCTTCAGTTACATAATAAATAAATAAATAATTAATTAATTAATTCGTTTGTTACCGATTAAAGAAGAGCACGTGCTCCCGCCTCCCGATATATAGCAGAGGAGCCAATCACCGTTGATTCGAGATCCAACGGTTCATATTCTATCGGGCCCCATTTACTACATAAAGTACCCGACTCTTCTCTTTACTGCGAACAGTGACTTTGAAATTCTTTTTTGGACAACAATTTATGACAAATCCCAGCTCATTTATTTCCGTCATTTAATGGCCCTTTTTCCGTTACTTTAATTTTTTTTAGTGTAATTTTCTCCTTTTTCTGAGTTATTTATATTTATTTTAATGATTAAAAATTCAGGGTAAAATATCAAGAACAGTTTAATAATTACCTTTCCTTTTTGGTTGTTTTTTTTAAAACACTCTAAATATTTAGCAAATTATTACTCAATTTTGTGTCCATGTCAAATAATACAACATGCTTTTATAATAATTTTTAAGTTTGATAAGGAAAAGTGGCTTATTTTAAACTTATTTTTGAAATTTCTATTTCTAAAAATTGGACACTATAAAAAAAACTTTTATTCTATACAATTATAATAGTTGCTAATTATTTATAATTAATATTTGCTGATGTGTTTTTCACATCTCAAATTTAAAATCTAGTTAATTTATATTTTTATACGAAAGAATTAAAAAAAATTCTATGTTGGGTAGATTTTTTGTTTTTCTTATGCTTTTTTAAGAATATTGTACTGATCTTTTATAATTTTTATATAAAGTTGATGCCAATTTTAATTTTATTATTCAGTCTTTTAATTGGTTTGATTTAAAATAATCAATAATATTTTAATTTTATAATTTAAATATTTTGTTTATTTTTACAAATTTACTTAGTATATTTTATACATTTTTGTTATAATTTTAAATTTATTAAAATAAATAATTAGATTAAATTTTAAAGTCAAATTATTATCAACTGATTAAGCGATAGAAAGGCAAATTTAAATTTAAATTTTAAAATATTAAATAATTAATCCAAAATTAGTCATAAATAATTCGAATTCGGTAAAAATTCAGTATCAATATAATATGAATAAAATTCCATACCTCAATTTTTAAATTCGTCAAAAAATATAGCTTAAAAAAAGATTTGCCAATTATACGGATACACATTTATACGAAAATTATCCGTTCACTAATTAAAAATTTAGGATTAAAAATTAGGCTACCAAATTAAAAAAAAAAAAATCTCCAGATTTATAATACTAATATAAATAGTTATAATTCTTAAGAATATAATAATAAAGAGTTATAAAATAAAATAGTCGGCCATTCAATTTTTTTTCTTTTAGCAAGAGATTTATTTTTTAGGATGTTGATACAAAAATTTTATCAAAAAATTTAGCGCGAATTTTTAGCTAAATAATTAGCATTCGTCAAATTATTCATGAATTATTAGAGCTATTCTAAAAAATTACTTGAATTTTTGACCAAATAATTTTTGTGTGCTGAATTATTTGCTGAATTATTGTAACAAATGTTTTGACCAAATAGCCTTATCAAATTATTTGCAAATTATTATTAGAGCAACTCTAAAATTTTAAATTTTTGCTGTTTAATTCTGATTCATAATAATAATTGGTGATTAATTAGTGAATTAACTAACTATGTGAATCACAATTAGGGAAAGTTCTGTAGGTCATCATTACCAGAAAATTTTCCATCCCGCAGGATCCGATTGTGAAGCACAGCGGTTACCTGCGACGCCTCCTAACGGAGTCCTCCGACGTCGCCGTGATCCTGCCGTCAGGCCTGACGGCGGACGCCTTCGCCGCCGCCGTCATCTCCTGCTACGGCGCCGGCGTCGCCCTGACCCCCTCCACCCTCCCCGCCGTGCGCGCCGCCGCGGAGTGGCTCGATCTCGCCGGCGGCGGCGGCGGCGGCGGCGATCTGGTGGCGCGCACTGAGGAGTACTTCTTCCGGGAGGTGGCGACGGACGCGGCGCGCGCGGCGGTGGCGCTCCGCTCGTGCGCGGCCCTTCTCGGAGGCGGCGGCGGCGCCGCCGCCGCCGCGGCCCCTCTCCTCGCGCGGTGCGTGGAGGCCCTCGCGGGGTGCGGCGGCGCCGGAGACGGGGACGAGGATGGGGACGATGAGGGAGGGGGAGGGGGTTGGCTGGAGGAGGTGGCGGCGCTCCCCCCGGAGGAGTTTTTGTCGGTGGCGGAGGCGATACGGGAGCGGTGCGCGCACGACCACGACCTCCTCTATCGAATCGTCGACCACTATCTCGAGGTAACAACTCTGATTCGAATCCTCCTGCACTCACTAATTTATTATTTTTTTAATAGAGATAATTGTCTGCATACTCTCTCGAAATCTGAAAAAATATCTAATTTATTTTTTTTATATTTTTCTTTTTAATATGCTTTTATACGTTTTATTATTAAAAATACTCTTATCATTTCCCTTTGTTAAGTTAACTAGAGTTAAATAATAATCGAAGTTGAAAACTATCAAATATATCTATTTTGTTTCTATTTACTAAAACTATTAAAAATTTTAAGAATACATAAAAAAAAAAAAAAATGATTATGATAAAAGATTATATTTGAAAGGGCAGAATGATAATTTCACACACATAACGACAGCTTTAAACGGTATACTAATAGAGTTTAACTTCAAAAATATTTTAGAAAAAAATTAGAACATAAGAAGGATAGTTTTAATATTAGCCTTCTAAGAAGATAAATCTAAAAACAAAAAAAATTTTAAAAATATATAAAAAACTATCCCATTTTAATATTATAATTTTAAAAAAATAATTATAAATATTAAGATTAAAATAACACTCGGTAATGAATTGAAATTTTTTAATAAAACATCCGTGCAGATATTTTCGCTGAGTTTTTATATTTTGTTTTCTCATCTTATATTATAAATTATAAAATTACGCACAAATTTATTATAGAACAAGTTGAGAAGAAAAAAAAAAATACTTAAAAGTTTTAAAACTTTCTAAAGCATAAAATTACTAAATTAGATATTTTTATTTAAAAATTGTAGAAGTGCTTTTAATCTTTACGTTTTTTTTTTTTTTTATACTCTAAAAATTGCGATTGTATAATAATTAGCCAACTGTATAATAGGCAGTAGTTGTATATTGTTGTGCTGTAGATGGTGCCTTTTGTAATTACCATTTAGTTAACCCGTGAATTATTAAAAATTTAAATTAAATAGTTTATATGTGAAATTTTAAAAATTTTAATATAAAATTTAAAATTTTGAAATAATTTTAATAATTTATGAATAATTCGATGGGCGCAACGAATTATTTGGTCAAAAAATTTGGATAAAATTTTAAAATAGTTTCAATAATACATAAATAATTCGAATTACACAAATTTACTAAATAATTTGAAACGGAATGTTTGCGAATAGACATGGGGTGTGGTCCACGAATGGGACGCACTGTTAGCAACTGATCCCCAGCAGGGGACAAACGAAAGTGATTAAGATGAAAGTGATTAGGATGAATTAGATTGAATTTACATTAGACGTTAGACGTTTTTAGCGCAAGTGACAAAATGTTTGGTAATTAATATTCGAGATCCGAGTTCGAAACTTAGTTGATTCATATTTTCAGCTAAGTTTATTTCAAAATAAACTATGCGGATAATATACTATCTTTCTCTGTATCCGAATTTACATTCGAAAAATATGAATATGATTTTTTTAAAAACTACTTTATTTGATCCCCAGAGGGATGTAAATATATACGGTATGAGATAAAGTAGTTTTCTATTTTTTTTTTTACTCTAAATTTTATATTAAAATTAAAATTATATTATATTTATTAAAATATTAAATTTTATTGAATAAAATATAAATATATAAAATTTGAATATAAGTATGAATCTTTATTTAATTGTATTGTGTGTACTAATTTTAATTTATATTTATATATGTGTATTAGTATATATTATTATTTGAATATAAATTCAACTTATATGTGAATTTGAATTCGTTTTAAGCAATTATGATAATAAAAATTTAAGCTGATATATAGGAAAAGTATATGGGAAAAAAAATGCCTTGTATTCAAGAATGCATTAGGTGTTTTTAAATATTAAAATTTACCAAAAAATTTATTTTAATTCTAAAAGGTGGGGCAATTGATCCACGGAGCGTCAATATATAAATAAATGCATCCTAAAATTTAAAATTTGTTTAAAAAATTAAATATTATTGATTCGAATGCTCTAATCATCATCATCATTTATTTAGTTATAAAAGTATTTTAACAAAAGCAATGCTAAGTGTACATCTCAAAAAGGATGTACATCCTACCCCCACTCCATCCTGATATGGATATTCATTCACTCATCATAAGATAAATATTTATTCACTTGTATATGACGAGTAAAATTTATCCCATCCCAAAATGAAATGAATATAAAATATATATTCCAGAATGTATATCTAGCATTTTCCTTTTGGGAATGCTAATGTATTTATATTATATTATATGACAGAACAACAAAGGAAGGGTGACGGAGGAAGAGAAGTCACGGATGTGCTACAGCATAAACTGCACGAAGCTGTCGCACAGCCTGTTCATGCACCTCGTGCAGAACCCTCGCCTGCCGCTCCGCTTCGTCGTCCAGGCCATGCTCGTTGAGCAGCTCAACACCCACCGCTCCTTC
Organism: Tillandsia leiboldiana; assembly: GCA_029204045.2. Taxonomy (NCBI): domain Eukaryota; kingdom Viridiplantae; phylum Streptophyta; class Magnoliopsida; order Poales; family Bromeliaceae; genus Tillandsia; species Tillandsia leiboldiana. The sequence goes on along the minus strand of CM055075.1, from coordinate 27,085,965 downwards.
TTCCACCGCACCACCGCTGCCGCTGCCGCTGACGGTGCCGCACCGTCCTCGGCCGCCGCCATTGTCGTCAAGGCCCCGCACGACAACGACAGCGGTGGCGTGGCCACCACCCTCGGCGCGATCCTCAACCGCGACGCGGCGCTCCGCCAGTCGGCGCAGCTCCGCTCCTCCATGCAGGCCACCAGCTTCCGCATCGACGGGCTCGAGCGCGAGATCGCCGCGCTGCGGCGGTGCCTGCGCTCAGCCGAGGATGGCCAGCCGGCGCACGGGTCGGCCAGCTTCCGGATACTGCCGGACGACAGGGAAGACAGCGAAGAAGCGGAGTGCTCGGCCGGTGTCGGGTGGGATAGATGGGCCTTCGGGGCGAAGCTGTTGAGGGGTTTGAAGAACTTCTTCAAGAAGCCAGGGAGCACTGCAGTACCCGGCGGCGGTAGGTGTTCTGGTGGGGGTGGTGTAGCAGTGAAAGAAGAGAAGGAGGAGGAGGAGGAGGAGGTGGAGAGGAGGCCACAGAAACACAGGAGGAATAGATCTTTGGTTTGATCCATCTTAGTATAACTCATTCGTTCGTTACCAGTTTTACAGGCACAGCAGATCTAGTAATTGGGTGGTCCATATATAGTTTATTTTAAGATCAAAAATTCTGAGTCTATGTATGTATATAATTAAATTTTAGTTTTTATTATAACTCCAGAATTTACAAGTGCTCTCTCTATATATATATGTTGTTCAAAGTAATTAACATTCAAATTGAAATTCTTTTTTTTTTTTTTTTTTTTTTTTTTGGTTTTGCCTCAGGATTCATCCAATGAGATAAACATATATGCATTTAAGCCTTGTTTGAGTCAACATTAAATGTGAAATAATATTTAGGCTTCGAACTCGGTGAGTCATCTGAGTCAACATTGCTATTGTAATTGATGATCCAATTTACTGACTTTAATTGGTAGTTTATTTTAAAATATAAGTAAGCAAGTTTTATTCACTACAACAAAATTAGGTTATAGTACATGAGTTGGGCTGGAATGCTATTGATAGCACCAACCCAACTTTGCCATCCATTTTTTAGCCTTTAGACCGCATTGAGATTTGTGCATGCTCTTTAATGAAAAAGAAAAGTTTTTTACTTTTTACTTTTTCTTTTTACTTTTTCTTTTTTCTTTTTTTCATTAAAGAGCATGCACAAATCTCAATGCGATCTAAAGGCTAAAAAATGGGTGGCAAAGTTGGGTTGGTGCTATCAATAGCATTCCAGCCCAACTCATAGTGACATATATTTATGACACTTTTTATAAGTATTTCATTTATAGTTCATCTATATTCAAAATTAAGTTATAGGGACATATTTTTAAAACACATTATAGTAATATATCGCTATACACCCTAGCGACGGCACATATAGCGACACTAATGACAAGTGTCGATATTTTTTTCAGTAATATATTTTTTAGCTTTTAGTGATGCTTAAAAATATCGCTATAACATAATTTTATTACAGTAATTAATGAAGTTGGTCAATTAAAACACTTTGTTCCATGAACATTAATTCGAATTCAACTATCACTCGAGAATGCCACTTCATATTTAATGCAAAAATTAAAAATACCGCAATCTCATTAATTTTATGTGGAGGTTAGAGATTTATTTAAAAGTCACACTTCTCAGAATGAGACATAATTATTTCTAGTATCGAATGTTCTTCTAATATGCCAATAAATTTGATGTGACATTTATTTTCCTAAGACAACAAAAATGATCAGTTAAATTTTGAACAACTCTAAAATCAAAGTCAAGGATAGAATTTATGTAAGAGTAATTTATTATTAGAGATAGAGAGATGTAGGTTTTTTCTTTATAATAAATCACCATCCCGTATTTTATTTTATTTTTTTATTTTGACTAAAATATAAAAGAAAATTATAATTAAACACACACTTTTCATCTTTTATTTCTGACTTTTAAAAATTTATATTTTATTTTCTTAAAATTTTAAAAATATTTTCAAAAAATTAAGTACAATGTTAATAAAGAGGATAAAATCACCGAATTATTCTTATTTATTCTATAAAAAATATAATAAATTTTTAATAAATTTTTATTATTTTAAAAAATATTTTTAATATAAATTTTTTAAAAAAAGAACAGAATAATAATAAAATCCTGACTAGGGAGATTAAATGCACCAATTTAAAATTTTAAAAGATAAAATATAAATTTTTAAAAGTCTATATATATATATATATATATATATATATATATATGCATCAAGTCATTGGTGCTATCAAGTTTTTAGTCTTTGAATTAAAAAATATGTGGCTAAGATGATAGTGATCCCCTAGGATTTACTAGGTGGTTGGTTGAATAGTAAAAATCTTAGGGGACCATTATAATCCCAGCCGCATATCTTTTCATCCAACGACAGAAAATTTGATAGCACCAATTACTTGGTGCTATCGATAGTATTCTAGCGGGACTCATATATATATATATATATATATATATATATATATATATATATATATATATATATATATATATATATATATATTTATAGAAATTTTTTCTATATGGTACCTGTTAAAGATGAAACTTGTTATCGTTTAAATGCTGATTAATCAGTAATAATTTGGTCGAATAAAATACAATATAATTAATGAGATCGTTTGGTTCTTCTAGAAACATCCTATCCATCCTGAATATGTTGGTTATTTTTAATTGCATATTTGATTCACTTTATCTTGGACTGCTAACTTGGACGGATCTCTATATATTACATGCAACATATTAAGTGTAACTTTTGAGTCCATAGAAGTTGAGTGCTTGGAAGGTTCAAACATCTTTTAGGTAATTAATTAACATTTATTGTTTTGTATGGGCCACTTATTTTAGAGTAATACTCTACTTAAAGTACGCTAATTTTTTTTTAAAATTTAATCATCATTCAAAATATTATAGTTGAATTAAAAAATTTAATTTAATTTATATTTTATATATAAAATTATTTTAAATTTTGAAACATTGGTGTGTATCGTATTCTTATCTTATTAATTTGGTTTTAGTGAAATGAAAGTGGAACATATAGTGTTTTTAATATTTATATTTAATATTTTTTTTTCATGTATTGATTAGAAACTTTTTGATAGCCCAAAATATGAACTTTAACTAAATAGAGAAAATTAAATGAGACAAAAAAATTAATGTGATTTGAACTTAAAATTTCCTGATCAAGTAATATACAACAAAAAATAATTATTTTTTTTAAAAAAATTAAACTACTAAAAAATTTATAAATATGTAATTAAATATGTCTTATTTCATTTTCTTTAACAAATCTCTTGTAATGTTTCAAAACAACTCATTTCTTTTGTACTTTTTGTGAGCTTTTGGTTTGGATATATATAAAAAAAAAAAAATAAAAAAAATAAAAAAAAATATTTTTAGTTCCGGTACAAAGTGGTTATCCTCTTTTCTCCTTGAGCACGCGAATGGAGACGATATTTTCTTCCTCCTCTTACTTCCTGTTTTGCTTTTCATTATTTTTTTATTTATTTAAATTTTAAAATTTAAATAATATTCAAATTTATAAAATTTAAAATTTAAAATTTTTTATTTTATAAATTTTAAATTTTTTAACTTTACTTTTTAATAAATCTAAAAATTTAATTTAATTTTAATTTTTTATAAAATTTATTAATTTTAAAATTTTAAAATTTATACAAATTTTTTATAAAATTTTTTAAATTTATACAAATTTAAAAATTAAAATTTTTGCTTTTACTTAAAATTTAAAAATTAATTTTTTTTTTGCTCCCACTTAAAATTTTTATAAAAATTAAAATTTATACAAATTTTTAAATTTTAATTTTTAAAAAATAAACTAAAAGAAAGGGTATATTAGTCATTTTATACAAAATATACTCTCTATTCCTCTTATTCTCCATTTCCTACCCAACACTATTTTTCTTATATCTGGTACTAACCTAATACCAACCAAACACAAATTTACAATAGTTCCTGCTTGTTCCAAAAATTATATTTATCCCTAAAATTACTAGTTCTCTTTTATACCTCAACCAAGCGGAGTCTTTGAGTTATGCGAAAGATGTTTATTACTAACAACGTATAGAACTTACTTAAATTATAAATTACTTTAAATTCACTATTTAATTTTAAAAATTTTAATTTTAATTTTTAATTTATTTGATTTGAGCTGGTTAATGATATTTTGACTTCAAAATTTAAATATATCGTTTATCTTTATAAATTTAGTTACTATATTTTATATAATTTTTATAACTATAAATTTATTAAAGCAAGAAACTGGTTTAAATTTTAAAGTCAAAATGTTATTGACTGATTTAAAAAAAAAAAAATTTGAATGATTGGATAGTAATTTTTTTTTTTTGAAAGGTTAGATAGTAATTTCAAAATAATTTCAATCCTTAGATCATGCTATTTCACAAATCATTTAATAAACCCAAGAGACCCACTATCATCCAAAATTATTTTAAATTAATTATTTAATTTTTAAATATTTTAATTTTATTTTTTAATTTATTTGATTTGAGCTGGTTAATGATATTTTAACTTCAAAATTTAAATATTGTTTATATTTATAAATTTAGTTACTATATTTTATATAATTTTTATAACTATAAATTTATTAAAATAACAAATTAGTTTAAATTTTAAAGTCAAAATGTCATTGACTGATTTTAAAAAATTAAATTGAAAGGTTGGATGGTAAATATTTATTTTAAATTGTACAATATTATAAAGAGTTTTTATATTAATTTTTTTTTTGTAGGCATTCTGTAAAAAAAAAAAAAAAAAAAAAAAAAAATGCATAAATTTTAATTTTTCTTTATGATTTAGCTCATTTTTATTAAAAAATTATATTTAACTGTCATATATTTTTATTTTTATTTTTATTTTTATTTAAAAAATTTGTTATCCAGTAGAAGAGTAAAATATATATTTTTTTTGATAACAAAAGAATAGTTATGTATAACTTTTTAAATTATAAAATGAAAAAAACAAAAAATAAACTAAGAGATAATTAAATATAATTTTAAATAAAAAAAATAAAATAAAAATGAGCTACACTACACGAAGACAAATTAAAGTTTATCCGAGCATTTTAGGTGCAAATAATTAATGGCTAGGTACATTTTGTGCATCACATTTTTATGACTTTGGATTAAGGTTGTAAGTAGAATTTGTTATATATGCTCAATAAAAAATAACCACAAGAAAATATTTATACCATTATAATAAAATTATATTATAACGATATTTTTAAATATTTTTAAAATATAGAAAAAATGTCATTGTCAAAAATACCAATATTTATCATTAGTGTCGTTATATGTACAGTCGCTACAGTGTATAGCGTTATATTATTATAATGTATTCCAAAAATATGTCTCTAAAATTTAATTTTAAATATAGATAGAATATAAATAGAACACTTGCACAAAAATATTACAAAAATATATTCTTATAACCTATCTAATTTTATTCTTATAACCTATCTAATATAAATAGAACACTATGTTAAGATATAATCTTTATATTTTTATAAAAAAAAAATAAAAAAATAAAATTATATACTTTACCAATTTATTTTATGGATCTAATAGTATTAGACAATCCTTAAAATCAAAGAAAGTTTTTACATTCATTTAGCCTCAAACTTCTATTTCTATTACTTATTAAATCACGATTTTTTCTTAATTTCTATTACCTATTTAAACTTTTTTTTTTGCTGATTGGAGTAAGCAAAACTCAATCAGAGAATTCCTAAAATTCCTTTTCACAGATGAAAATCATTCCGAAGAGAGTGACACTAACTCCCCACACCTCACTTTAAAAGTTTGAATGTAATGGCTACCACATATATAAACGCGAATCTTCCTCACTTTAAAAGTTTGAATGAAATAGCTACCACATATATAAACGCAATTTTTTTTCGGAAATATATATATATATATATATATATATATATATATATATATATATATATATATATATATATATATATATATAATTAGGCTGTAATACTGATAGTATCAAGTCATTGGTACTATTAATTTTTTAGTCCTTGATTTAAAGAATGCGCGATTAGAATGATAGTAATTTTTTAAAATTTACTAGTTGGCTGAATAGTAAAAATCGTAGGACTATAATCCCAACTGCACATCTTTTTAGGGCTTTACTATCCATAAACCCCGAATGGGGTGTATATCCTACACCCCACCCCATCCAAGGGGTGGGGACTTATTCACCGGTCACTTCAAGTGACCGGTGAAATTCACCCCACCCTTGGATGGGGTGGGGTGTATGATGTACACCCCGGATGGAGTGTACACATAGCATTTTCCATATATATATATAGAAAAATGCTAGATGTACACCCCAAATGGGGTGTACATCTTACACCCACCCCATCCTAGGGGTGGGTGAATTCCACTCGTCACATGATGTGACGAGTGGATGAATACCCACCCCAAGATGGGGTGGGTGTAGGATGTACACCCTATTTGGGGTGTACACCTAGCACTTCTCTCTCTATATATATATATATATATATATATTAGTTTTTTTTTTCATCTCTTTATTTTTATTTTGTTCTCACGCCTCCACCGTTGCCTTCTACTGTAACTGCCGCTCTTATTCTGACATTTGTTGTCCTTAAAGCCTGTTGCACCCTCGTGTTGTTGTCATTGTATTTGTTGTTGCCGTCGCTGGCCACGCTCTCCGCCGCACCACAATTTGTAACATATTCCAGCCTATGTTGGTGGAAATGTGGGCAAAATAAGAAAGAGGAGTTCGATATCAACATGAGGATGGTGGAGGAGAGAAAGAAATGGTGAGGAAAAATATTACGAACGGCAGAGAAAGACGAATGAAATAAGAAACAAAAAAGAGAAAGAGAGAAACAAATATTTTAGTCATTTTATTAAAAATTCAGATCAAATTTATAAAAAAAAAAAAAAATCTAATTTTATGAAAACTCAAACTCGATAAATTTTTTTTACATCATTTTAACATGCCGCTGTAATATTGTCCTTTTACCTATATATATATCTTCACTAACTCACATAATTAAGCCCAAAAAGAATGATTAGTGCAAATTCTATATGGAATAACAATTACTGCTAATGACCCCACGCGCACATACTTTTTTCCGTTTCAAGTTTGTTTGTTTGTAAGTAACGTATTTTTAAGGTGAAAATGACTTTTGGTTAAACAAAAATTAATTTAAGTAAAAAGTTACTTTTTCATTGCTGATATATAAGCCTATAGAAAGTTAATAATTTTAAAACTAAAATAGTTTTACTTTCTATATTTGTTTATTGAAAATTTTAATACTAAGCCCAAGAGGGTTAAAAAAAGATTTACAATAGTTAGTTTTATTTTTTATTTTTTATCTCCTTTTCTTCTGGAATAAAATCAATTATAATATTCTAAACAAATTTAGCTATGATGAATTACGTCGAATTAAACAGTAAAAAATAAATTTTTATGATAGGTAGCCATGCAATTATGCGATTCGTTTATTATTTAAAATGAGCTTAGCTAGAAATACGATATATTTCAAATTTAAATCTTTTGATACTAATTATTAAGTTCTTAACTAACTATATTGGTTGTAGTTAATATTTTTTATTCTTTTTTTTTTTGTTCTTCCAAATGACATAAAAAAAGGGTTTTTTTTTTTTTTCTCTTCAATGAATATCAACTATTAAAAATTTAATGGTTGATATCTGGTATTTCAAATTTAAATATTAAATATTTTAGCTCAATTTGCATAAAAAAATATTAATTTTGTGTATTTGCAAAAGTGACCCATTTTTTTTATTTTTACATATTCGATCCAGTTTTTTAAAAAACTAATCAAAATATTTTTATTCCTTTTTTTTTTCTCTCATTTTTTTTTTCTCCGCTCGAAATTCGTCTTCTTCTTCTTCTTCTTCTCGTCTATCACTTCCTACACCCCACGCAACGTCCAAGTTGCCGCCGTCATGAACCTCGCCGGAACGTTGTTCCTCGACGTCGTGTTCGCTCGCACCGCGCCCACGCCCACGCCCACCCCTACACCTACACGCATATGATGGGCACAACGTCACAACCGCGGGCGCAGGCATGGTGGGAGCGCGACTTTGAGGGACGCCACTCCGACAGGGTCCACGACAGCAACGGGGGCGGCGGCGGACAAAAAAGATATAGAGGATAGAAAAAAAAATTATTTTTTTCCTCCTGAGAAGATTATTATGTATCATCGCCACTATAAAAAAGGTCAATAACTAGAGAAAAAAAGAAGAAGAATAAGAAGTTATACTGTTTCAGACGAATTTTTATTGTTTTAAACAAAAATTACATTCTTTTAAATAAAAAGTACACTTTTTAAGATGAGAGTTATACTCTTTAGATGAAAGTTGCATTTTTTGGAGTAAAGTTGTACTATTTTTCCTCCTCATCATTTCCTTTCGCTTTCTCGTGTTTCTTGTGCGCCCATCCGGGTTTGGTGACGCACGCGGTGGAGGTAGAGAAGAGCGCAAGAACGATAGAGAAAAGCGCAACAACGTCAGAGAAGAACACGGCGGGGGCGGGTGAGGATCCCTTGTCTCATCGCCATCACGTCCACACACATCGGTGGGAATCGGTGGGAGTGGAGGCAAGCACCCCCACCTCGCTTCCACTTAATTAAGAAAATATTACTTTTTAATTAAGTGAAACCTTCGTGCGCTGTCTTGTTGTAATATTTTAGAATAATTAAATTTATTCTATTTTAGATAAAAAATTACACTTTTTCATAACAAAATTGGATTCTGTTGGGCCAAAAAATCGTCGATGTCGATCGGCCCGTGGGGGTGACCCTCTGATGTGAATGCGCCACGTACCAATGGATCAAACGATCAGGCTGAGGAGGGATTCGCTCGGTTGAGTTCTTCTAAATCAACTTTCAAACGAGCTTGGCCTAAATTAGCCAAACTGGGATTGTGAGGAAAGTAGAGTTCGACCTAAAATAGCCGAACTGAGATGAGGAGACAGAGATTTAACACAGCTAAGAAGGTGATTGTAGGATTTGTATTGATTGGAAAGGGGTTACGAGGGTAACAGGTAGCCAATTACAAGTAAGCCTACTTTTAGAAAATACGATAAAATTACCTAGAAAAGCAATAAATATAGGTATGAAAGGTATGAAAAAGCAAGGGTAGTCCTGCCTTACGAGGTTGCAGAACATTTTTTTCTTCGATGGTTCGCTTATTTATACATATACGAACCATATGTATAACTACCGATTTTAGTAATCGGCGTGATCTAAGGGGAGTCAACGTAATTTCCTCAACCACTTATTTTTGAGCCGATTCTCCTCAATAGGATAGTAGCCGGTTTCCGTCCGTGTTCACCCCCTAATTGACGCGCCAATGCATGATCTTCAGCGCTTTCTAATGCTAGGTGCCGCTTGTCGTTCCGGAGTCAGATACGAGATTCGCGCTCAAATTTCGCACTCCTTTCTTCCGGAGTCTTTTCTTCATCAGTTCGAATAGCCGAGAGATGACCTTAACTTTGCCTCTTTCGTCGCTTGACTAAGACGATCTGATGTTTGTCTTCGGCCGAGGACGTTCCTAGATGAAGCGATATTTCTCTTATTGGTCGCTTCTCCTATCAGCTGATGCCTTTAACCGACTACGCATGTCATGTGCCGTGCTCTCACGTGACTGAGGTCGGTCTTAATGAAGACGCGACTCCCTCTTTGTTGACTCATTCTCTCATCGGCTGATACTTCTTAGCCGATGGTATACGTCATGTGTCGCTTCCTCAAATGGCGAAAAATTTTGGTCTCAACAGACTCTTCGATATAAGAGTTACACTCTTTAGATGCACTCATTAGGTGAAAGTTGCACTATTTCACCTCATATTTCTCATCCTCCTCATCTTTCCCTTCGCTTTCTTATGCTTATTCTGCGCTCATCCGGGACCAGTGACGCACACGGTGAAGGTGGAGGAGAGCGCGGCGATGTCGGGGAAGAGGGTGGCGGAGGCGAGCAACCTTGCCTTCGCCTCGTGAGGGGTGCGCTTCCTCATATGGCTTTTCCTCGTCGTCCTCATTCCCTTCTCCGCGCCCAGTATGAGAAAGTGCATGAAAATTTTACTTAATTAAAAAATAATATTTTTTTAATTAAATCGATGCGAGGTGGGGTGTCCGCCTCTACCCTACCGACGTGCAGGGGCGCGATGGAGGAGAGACGGGATCTTCGCCCACCTTCGTGCACCTCCCACGGGGTGGAGGCAAGGCGAGTCGCCTCCGCCTTCGCTGCCCTCTTCTCCGGCGTCGTCACGCGTGCGTCCACCTCCACTACGCGCGTCGCCAGTCCCGAATAGACGCACAAGAAATACGAGGAAGCAAAAGGAAAGAAAGAGGATGAGAAGGAGAAATAGTGCAATTTTACTCTTAAGAGTGTAATTTTTTTCTAAAGAATGTAACTCTCATCTCAAATAGTATAATTTTCATGTAAAACAGTACAAAATTTTTCTAAAGCTAGCTCTGCAACTTCATTATTTTCTTATTTCTTTTTTAGTTTTTGATCTTTCTTGTAATAGTAATGATATATAATATTTTTCTGACGAAAAAATATTTTTTATTATTATTTTTTTTTATCCTTTATTTTTTTTTTTTTACTCTCTATATTTTTTTTTTTCTCTTTCGCCGCCCTAACTGCCGCCACGGATCTCGTAGGAGCGTCGTCCCTCGAAGTTGTGCTCGCTCCTGTCGTGCCTGCGCTCGCGCCCACGTCGTGCACATTAGATATGTGTAGGTGCGGATGCGGGCACGACGGAAGCGGACGCGGTGTTGAGGAACAACGCTTCAGCGAGGTCAATGACAGTAACAATTTGGACGTTGTGTAGGGCGTGGGAGCGCGATAGCTAGCTCGGAAAGGAGAAGAGGATGAAGGAGATCACGAGCCAAAAAAAAATAAAACGAGAAAAAAAAAAAAGGAGAAAAAAATTATTATGATAATTTTGTTAGTTTCTTAAAAATTGGAACCCAATATATAAAAACGAAAAAAAAAAATGACACACTTCCACGAATATGCAAAATTAATAAATTTTTTATACAAATTAGCCGATATTTTACATCTGAATTAATTTTTAAAAAAATCTCTATATTCAAATCCATTCAAAACATTTGTCTACAAAGTGCTCTCTTTCACTCTCTGAAGTTTCCTATTCTTCTCATGCTCTATATACAGTCGACTCCCGCAACTAGAAAAATCCTCATTTTGAAAACCCCACATGTGGAGAAACCCAACGCCCCGCTTCCCCCGCCCCCTCTTCAATTCCTTTCCTCTCTCTCTCTCTATATATACCCCGCCAGCATGTATGCGTCCTCCTCATCACCCCCTCCTCCTCCTCCTCGTTGTTTCTCAGCGTCGCTTCTTGGCGTAGTAGTGCGGGTGCGGAGAAGGAGATGCTCGCGTTTTCCCTAGCAGCGCCGGCGCCGCCGCCGCCGTGGCCGCAGCCGCAGCCGAGGAAGTGGGAAGCCGCATCGGTTCCCCGGGTGGCGCCGTCGGGGTTAGGGTTTCGGGGGTGGAGGAGGAGGAGGAGCGGGGGAGGTGAGGTGGCGAGGTCGATGAGTCGGCGGAGCGAGAGCGTCGCAATGGGGCCGGTGGTACGCGGCGGGGGTTCGACCGAGACAGGTATGGGGTCGATTTCTCTGCTTTTTTTTTTTTTTTTTTTTTTTTGATTAGTCACTGAATTAGATGTGAGTTTTTATTTTTGAGTGCAAGGTGTTTGTGTCTTTGTTTGAGAGAAGTGGTTCTTGTGATCTCGTACTCATACATCTATTTGGGATGTATGTTGTATATTTCGTTCATGTCCATTCAAGAATAATATGTTTTCCACCACTACTTATATATTTTAAAATATAAATAGAAAATTAATATTTGTATATTTTAAATAGAATGTACATTTTACACCTTATTAATTATAAAATAATTAGTAAATAAATTTTTATTCTTAGATAGATGTGATGTACATTACAATTCTAATTTGGGTGTCCTGTTAGTGTTGTTCATTTTGAAAAATGCTATCATTATATTTTTTAGGCACCGTTTAGTTTGAAAACAAAATATGAAATAACGTGTTTGGTTATAGATAAAAATAGTAGTTTTGATTTTTTGAAACAAACTGATATAAAGTTATTCAGTATTTTTTTTTAAAAATAATTAAGCTTATTCCCACTTAAAAATAAAATTAATTAAAATAAATATAATTTTAATTATTATATAATTTTTAATTAATCTAATATTTTGACTAATATAATTATTTTATTAACTAATTATCTAAAATAACTAACTAATTAATTTATTAAATTATTTATAATTAATTAAATTATTTATTAATAATATTCGTTATTGTTAATTATTTTATTAATTAATATTTAGAATTATCTAACCATTTTTAATTAAATGAGTTAAATTATTATTTAATTAATAGTTTTATATTAAATAATTAGATAAATATAATTATTTTAAAATTATACTTATTTTTATTATTGCTATTCCAATCTAACTATCGACACGTTATTTTTTTTATTTTCGAAAACAATCTATTTTTTATAAAAACGTAAAATTAATTTTATTTTTGCTTATTTCTAAATTGATATTTATTTCTGAAATAAATAGTTTTAATTTATATTTGAACCAAACACCCTCTTAAAATTTTTTATACATTCAGCTTTTTTTTTTTTTTTTTCCGTAAATAGCTACTGTAAATTTATATTTAAAATAATAATTTTTTTTTTGTCATGTGTGCGTTATGTTGAAATTTCAAATTAAAAATGATAAATCAAACGCGATAAATAGAGTATTGTATTTTTTTTTGCCTCAGCAGTGCGTGGGCTATCGTATTCTTTTTGCCTCAATAACATGCAGATTAAGTGATAAAGACTACGATAATTTATTTAAATACTATAAATAAATTATCGTTCAACTTGCCTGTCCACTACTGTGACGCTTGCGTGACAAAATAAAAAAATTATTTATACAAATAAAAATTTATAAAAATTATTTACAAAAAAAAACTATTAAGAGATTAAATGTTAAAAGAAAAAGTCATTCTTTTATATAAATTATTTAATACACGTGAAATACACGTTTCATAAAATATTAATTAAAAATGCATGTGATCAAATGCATTTAGTCCCCTCTTTTTTTGTTTTTTTTAAGAGATTGCTAATTTATTTTCAGGGGACTAATTTATTGTTAATTTAACTATCATTTCACGTGCATTAAATAAATTAGTTCTCTTTTAAAATAAATGAATTATCGTGTTCAATGTTTAATGCACGTGAAATGCAACGTTGCATAAAATATTAAAAATAAATTATCATCAAAATTATATATTTGAATTGAACAGTTAAAATTTTAATTATTATTAAAATAACAGTAATAACAACAAGAGTAAAGTTATAATCGGTATAAAAGAGAGATAAAAATGAATAAGTAAATTATTTATTCTGCCAAGTAAATTAGTTTTGCACAATATAAATATAATTTTTAAATTTAAATAAAAATAAAAGAAATATAGTTTTAATTTTCACCCTATGCATAAAAAGCTTGGAAGGTAGATATATTTTTTTCTCACCTTGATTTTTTTTTTAAAAAAAAATATATGCTTTCTTAGATAAAGCAAGTATCAATTTTTTTTTTAAAACATACTCTTATTTTTAAATATTTTTTACTATCAAAATTTGTGCACTGACCCAATTTTTTCTCTATGAACTATCAATTTTATATCTATGATATTTTATTTGTCATCTCTAGAATTATATCCGACAATTTTAATCCAATAATTTTAAATTAATTTATTAAAATAATATTTTAAATAATATTTTAAAATTTAAAAAATTAATAAAATATAACAAAATTAGTGGATGAAATTGTTTAGAGTTAAATGATATTAGATTTAAAAAAAGTGAATACTCGTGGAACATTTGTAGCGGAATAGATAGTTCATAAAGAGAGAATTAGATTAGTGTACAAATTTTAATAATAAAAAATCTACAAATATTTTATCTATTATACCTCAGTTTAGATGTGAAAAATCATAAAATTAATAGATGAAATTGTTTGGAGTTGAATACTATTTGATTTAAAAAAAGTGGGTAATTATAAAATATCACACCCTAAAACTCTCTCTTTTATAAGTAGTTTAAACTGGTCTAGTACACGTGCAATATAGATTACACCAAATAAAATATTAAAAATAAAATATATATTGGAATTAAATTATTAAAAATTTAGTTATTATCAAAATAGCAACAATAGCAACAACAAAAACGTTTATAAAAGAACGATAAAAACAAATAAATTAACTATTTACTCGGTTTTTTAATTCACACTATATATACATAAAAAATTGGGCGTTTTTTTTTATTTTTAATAAAATTAATTAAAAAAAAAAAGTAATAGATTTAATTTTAGTTCTATTATATAATTCAGCTATACTGTTTGTACACTCCATTTGGGATGTACATTTTAGGATGAACATTCATCCACTCGTCATTTCGAATGAAATTTATTTCATCCTAGAATAAATAGGGTGTAAGATATACACCTTAAATGAGAGAGAGAAAAATGAGGAAGTTTAAAAACTGCTCGGCATTAAAGCATAAATACGGGCATAGATATGATAGATATTTTATTTAGGGGCAATTTTTTATATACCCTTAAAAATTTTTTGTTTTCAGATTTACTCCTCTTAAAAGGCTAATATTAAAACTACCCTTCTTACGTTCCAACTTCTTTCCAAAATATTCCTGAAGTTAAACTCTGTTAGTGTACCGTTTGGAGCTGCCGTTATCTGTGTGAAATTACTATTTTGCCCTTTCAAATATACCCTTCTACCATAACCAATTTTTCTTATGTACCTTTAAAATTTTCAATAGTTTTCGTAGATAGAGGCAAAATAGGTATATCTGATAGTTTTCAACTCCGATTATTATTTAACTCTAGTTTAACTCTAGTTAACTTAATAAAGGGAAACGGTAGTGATATTTTTAATATAACTCTAGTTTAACTCTAGTTAACTTAATAAAGGGAAACGGTAGTGATATTTTTAATAACGGTGGAACGTATGGGGGGTATATTGGAAAGAAAAAAATAAGAGGGATAAATCAGATATTTCTTCAGATTTTAGGGGTACACAGACAATTATCTCTTTTATTTATTATCTGTTGGATGAGATCTAATATTGTAAATTTATTATATAATATTATTATTTTTTAAAAATAGAAATATTTGATGGTTCGGGCATAGATAAAATTTTTTAATAGGCTATATCTTTATTCATATCCTCCTGCAGGTGGACGGGTATGCTGTTTATCCGCAAAATTTAATTTTTCTCTTATATTTTTCAAATATAAAATATAAAATATATAATTTTTAAAAATATAATATAATTTATTTGAAATATCACAATAAATAATAAATAATATAAAATTTTTAATTACATAAATTATATAATATAAAATATTTTATCATTTCAAAATTTTGTGATACAAAATGAGTAAAGTTTTTATAATTATAAACTCAAATATTATAAAGATGAATCATCAAAACTCAATCAACAACTGTAAATTTAGTATTTGATTCTCTTGATTCTGAAAATGTGGCACATAAAAAGAGGTGGCTACAATAAAAAAAAAAATACAAAAAAAACATTAGTATTAGAATTTATAAAAATGCATAAATAATATATATATATATATGGGTATCGTGGATACTTGCGAGTTGCCGGAAATATCCACAACTAAATAGATGTCGACTCGTTTTATCCATAACTTTTTTTTTGTTAAGAAAAACTAATATTGATACTCGTGATAAATTTACGAATAACCCATAGATACACGCAGGTATGAATAGGAATGGCCAGGTCTAGGTGATAACCATTACATTTTGTGTTAGTTGCAATATTGAAAAAAAAATAAAAAAAATGCTAAATTATAGAAAACTTTCTTGTAATATCCCGTTTTTTTACTTTGTCCCATTGTCTTTTAAAAGCCTACATTTTGCTCTCTCGTAAATACCGAATTGTCTTTAGTGAGCAACGGCGTTAACGGAGGAGGTAAATTGACGAAAATATCCTTACCTTATATTGGAGGAAAAAGGTAATGGAGGAAAGAGAAAGGGGTTTAGACTTATTTTCTGCATTCTTGAAGGATATGGGTATATCCAATAATATTTTTTAAAAAATTAACGGCTCACTCACGAAATGATGACGGCGGGAGGATAAATGCATATTTCGGTAATTACGAAGTGGCAAAATATAGATTTTTTAAAGACAGAGAGGTAAAGTGAAAAAACGGAATATTAAAGAAGAGTTTTCTATAATTTAGCCTAAAAAAAAACCTCCCTCTTTTATAAGTAATATAGAATTTTACTTACCAAAACTTAAGTGGTTGGATGTGCTGGGTTGGCAGACATTTCTATTCTTGTCATCGTTGTTGGTTAGCTTACAATGCAATTCAGTCAAATGCCGAGAGACTTTTCCATCAAAACAAACAAAATGTAAAAGATGGCAAGAATACCGAGCAAAACCGTAGGTTTTTCTCCTTTATTTTGTTTCCCTTTTAAATTCTTTCTTGGATGCTTGTTGTGTAGTAGTAGTAGTAGTACAAAAGAGCTAAATTTTAGGATGATGGGTCCTTGGACATTGAGAATGATTGTGCAAAATGTATTTAGTGTACCAAGATAGGTAGAAATAGATAGGAAAAATGGTGTCAGGTGGGACTATCTGCTTGGACTGTTTGGTTGAAACCAATAAACCAAATGGTCCAGACCAAACCGATCCAACTTAGTCATTTTGGTTAAGGAATTGTATAGATATAACCATTGGAAATCAATCTTATGGGTCTACTACTACTTAAAGAAATTAATTACTAGATTAATGATTTAATTGTCAAGATCCTGTTGATTTTACTCCAAAAAGCTGAATAAAGAGATGGTACAGAGCACAGACCATTGATTCCAGCCTAATCAAACCACATGTTTGGTATAAATTAGTTTCAGCATGCTAGCATACGCGATGAAAGTGAAGTTCAATATGTAAATCTAAAATCGTACAAAGTCGGTTGATATATGAGAATTCTGTTAGTGGTAGTGATTAGCGAATGAGATATAACTATGAAGGATAGTTATAAGTAATCGTCAGCAGTTAGTAATTCGGCGATGCCAAAGTGTTTAAGAGGAAGGGGAAAATTGTCAAAAGTGGCATACTTAAACAGCTAACTGCTGTTTTTGATATGATACAGATATTTTTACACGTTTGATTTTAGGAAATAGAAAGCTAAATATCTTTTCTCAAGAAAAAGACTGAACTATCCATGTGCACTCCAAAATAGGCCAGCAATGAAGGGTACATACGAAGGAACTTAACGACGCTATCTGAGAACAAATACTGGCGATATCCATTATTGCATGATAGTTCATCGCCTGGGAAAATTTTTGTTCGTCGGCAAGTCATTGATCAGATTCTAACTATTTAGGACCTTGACATTGAGAATTAACGGTACGGAGCAATGGTTTAAGTAAAGCATAGTAATTAGATAGGGCCATAGGGATCATTGTTGTACAAAGCAGCAATTTGTTGAGGGTGATTAAAGGGCCAGGAAAAGCAGCAAATGAGATGGGTGTAGAATTTAAGACAATTGTTTCCATACTAATTTGGGCTTCTTTTCCTGACAGAAAATTCGGCTGCTCATGTATCACAAATACAAATTGAGAAAGATGTGATGTATTGAAGTGTGATCTGAATATTAAGCATTCAAGTGTTTCACAAAAAGACCATCACATATTCCGATTGTTTTCTTCAATGCCTTAGTCGCAATGAATTTGTGACTTCTTTCTGTAGTGAACTGATAGAATATATCTTGAGTGGATTCTCTTGGCAAGACATCAACCAAGAAGGTTTAGATTAGTTGAGATACATAGGCAGGTCCCTAACCATGTAAAGTAGTATTTATATATACAGTAGTTTTGAGTTTTTACTCACCGCATAAAAAAAATGAATATTGTCGAATTTCATACGTGACTTGCATTATTTTACATGATTTAGTCAGAGAGGAAGGCTTGTTAAGCTACTCAGGTAGCTATTATACTCGGCTATAATTTCTTAAGCAGCAAACTTGGATGGACCTGAAATGACATAGTCGGATCTCTAGTTCTGAATTTCCATACTTGGTATTTTGGTTGTGTAGTCAGCACTTAGCATCAGTATGAATTTTCGCTTTCATATATTACTTTCATCGATTCATACCTGGTTGCGGTTTTCATTTTATCAGCGATGGAGAACCTTGTAAGGACTACTGTTGGAATGTCAACAAACATCGTATGGCATGATTGCTCGATTGGTGAACTCGAGAGGCAAAATCTATTGAAGCAAAAAGGATGTGTCATATGGATCACAGGTCTCAGTGGTTCAGGTTTGTCGGTGAAAACTCTAATTCTCTGTTATTTTACTTATTAGCTTGGGCAATATTTACTGATTTGCAAGTGAAAATTCTAACTCTTAGTCATTTTACTTATTGCAATGTCTTTATCAGGTTTCTTTACTCTAACCATCTGTGCATATTTCAGGAAAAAGCACTCTTGCGTGCATGCTCAACCGACAGTTGCATTGCAGAGGACATGTTTCTTACGTCCTTGACGGCGACAATCTTAGACATGGTCTAAACAAAGATCTAAGTTTCAAAACAGAGGATCGTGCAGAAAACATACGCAGAGTTGGTATGATTTGATATCTTGTACTCTATTTTGTTACTCTAACTAGGCAGGTTCCTTTATTTTATCATCTTTGTTCTATGAAAGAACTTTAGGAGAAAAACTAATATGTATTGTGTTTTTTTTGTAGGGGAAGTAGCAAAGCTGTTTGCAGATGCTGGTGTAATATGCATAGCCAGTTTGATCTCTCCATACAGAAAAGACCGAGATGCTTGCCGTGCTCTATTGTCAGATTCTATGTTTATTGAAGTAACTACATTTCTATGTTTTTGAAACCCAAATAATTCGCAGAATTCGCTGGTATGACTATTCTAACAATTGAGTTTTTTAGGTTTTCATGGATGTGCCCCTAAAGGTTTGTGAAGAAAGGGATTCAAAAGGCTTGTATAAACTTGCACGCGCAGGAAAGATCAAAGGTGATCAAAGGTTTTTCTAGGTTCTCATCATTGTTTTTTCCTTTCCCTAGAAAATTTATAATTTTATATGTTGCCTAGTCACTGTTGCAGTAAATATATATATTTTCAGTTACAGCGCGCCAAATTTAGTTACGCTTACTCGTATCAATCAGCTTCCCGCGCATCTTATATTGAAATTAAATTGTTGTTCTCGCAGGTTTTACTGGAATAGATGATCCATATGAGCCACCCTTCAATTGTGAGGTAAGTTACAATTGTGAGGAGATATACTCTACTGTGGTTAATATAATATTACTGATATGTTTCTTATGTTTGCGTGTTGTAAATCGACTTATAGTGTGGATTAAATACCTATGAATCTAGAGTTTTAATTGGCTTCTGCAGATGGTAATACAATTGAAAGACGGGAAATGCCCAACCCCTAAAGCTATGGCTGAACAAGTAATTTCTTACCTCGAAGAGAATGGATTTTTGAAGGCGTAGCATCATTTGCATTCGTTTCACAACTCGCGAACCGACTAATCGCATACAATCAGTGCTCAATAAGCATTGGACTACAGTAGAGCACAAGAAGCAACTAGTTTCCGTGCGTCGTCTTTTGCCACACTGTCTGTAGAATCCTTCAAATTTACATACATACGCATACATCGGTCGATCTGTACTCTTTATGCTGTGCAGTAATCAGTTGTATTAGAGTAATGTCTCGTTTTCGTTTTATGCACAATAATATGACATTGTAGCATTTGATGGTTTTAAGATAGATTAAAGGATCAACATTTGATTGTGTTGTCTTCGAGTACGCAATTGCGGGACCGTACGTTTTGGTATTTGGTTTTCGTTTGTTAGATCATGAATGTTAGGAGAGACAATTGCGTTGTCTAATTCGTTTGTTTTGCATTGTGATGTGGACATCTTAGTTACACACATTAGTAGATGTTTCTGAAATTCGGATGTTTAAGTGCATCTATGTAAGCAAAATGAACATATGTTTAATTTCAACTGAAGAAGGACTTCCCCTTCCCACTCCCTCTCCCTTTCTCTCCCCCTAGAACCTTCCGCCGATCCGTCGGGGAGGGGGCATCATCTGCCTCTCCCTCGCCATCCTTTATAGCACTGATCCTTCTAGACTTACGAGTCAAGGCGAACTTAGCATGACAACTCCGCACGCCCGTCTTTTTTGTGTCACTTGTTATGGTGCTCTTCCTTCGGTCGGAACTCTGTGACATCCTACTTGTCTCTCTATGCGACTCGCGGTTCTTTTGGGGCTCTGGAATTGTCGAGGTAGCATGGTTCTCTCGTCGATTGATCGGTATGCTATCTGTGTGCAGTTGTGCACCTGCATCTACGTATCTCTCCAATCTTTGAGGATACTTTTATCGAATGTTTACTTTTTATCAATAATTTACTTTCGACCTAGTGTTCTCTTTACTTTGTACCATTGAATACTGATTAATCAATACAATCTTACGATGTTCATTTAAAAGAAAAAGAACATATATTTTCGCGCGTACAAACATATATGAAAGAAAAGGGAGCTAAATTATACTCTTGATTCTCAAAATATAAATAATTCTTAAACCTACATTCTCTAAAACTTCTATTTTGAATCTTACAATTGTTGCAATTAAGTATTAACGTTTAATTTCATTGACTAAACAACGATGTGTTACTAATTATGCGACAGCAATATAGCTTCTTAATCATCGCAGTACTAGATTTGATTATTTTTTTTTTTTTGGTATTTTTAATATTAAAAAATTTAATAAAATTGATGAAAAATTGTTGGTTCTTATGTGAATAATAAGACACAAGATTTATGGCCATTTTTTCTATTGTGTAGGTAACATTATTTAAATAACAATAACAGCATAAAAAAAAAAAAAAAAAAAAAAAAAAAAAAAAAAAGTGAAAAAGCACAAGTACAAGGGAGAAGAGTTAATCATAAATCATCTTGTGATCACCAAGAGACAGTGGACAATGGAGACGGCGAATGAGCGCGCGGCGTAGGCAGCGGCATCGTAAACTATGCGAAAACGCTGCTCCTGCAGCTCCCAGATCGTCGACACCCACACGCAGACACGCTGAGCCGCCGCAGTCGCAGTCGCAGCCGCAGCCGCAGCCGCAAAAAACTTCATTTGATTGTACAAATTTGGACTGATCCCTTCGTTGTTTGTTTGCGCAGATTTTATAGAGATTGAGCTGAGCATTTGTTTCCACACCCAAGTTCAGTGTCAGATCATCATCATCATCATCATCATCATCATCATCATCATCATCATCATCAGATCGTCTTCTTATAATTATCTTCTTGGGAAAGAGCATGGACTTGAAATAAATTTATAGAAATTACGGGGCGGAGCGAAGCGAAGCATACGCGAATCCTCGATCGACTCGTCGCTTTATTTCTACGTAGGGAGATGGGCTTTCGTACAGCAGGAACACTATATCACTCTATTATTTAGAGCAATGCTACCTGTACACCCCGAAGGGGTGTACATCATACACCTTCACCATTTTAATGGTGGCGATACTTTTTACGGGTCACATCAAGTGACCCATCATCACACCCCCACCCTTAGATGGGTGGGGTGTATGATGTACACCCCGAAAGGGGTGTACACATAGCATTTTCCTATTATTTATTTCAAGTAAACCAAAATATATATTTTTTAATATCACTATTATTTATTTCAATCAAATCAAAGTATTATTTTTTTAAAAATATAATAAATTATTTAAAAATATAATAAATTACTTAGTTGGGAATACAAGTATATAATATGATGTTACTTGTCGACTCAATAAATTATGATAAATTATTTAAAATTTGTCGACTCAATAAATTATATTGAGCCTTCTAAACCTATGGTTTCACTAACGGTTCCATCGCTGGTAAGGTTGCGTTTGGTAACAGAGATAAGGGGATAACCCGCTTATCCAAACGTAAAATTGTTTTTTAGAAATAGCTAAAATCATCCTTAGCGGGTTATTCCAGGATAACACGCTAAGACTGCGTTTGGTAACGGAAATAGAAAAATTTGGTTATACCGGGGATAGGTATAAATTCTGGTATTAGCAGGAATGGGTGTAAATTTGCGTTTGGTTGGTTTTATGAGTTATACCGGGATTAAAGAAAATTGTGTTTGGTAAATTATATAGGAATAAGGAGAATAAGATGAATAGGAAAAAATTGTGTTTGGTTGAGTATAGAGGAATAAGAAGAATTGATAAGTGATAAATTTGTATATTGACTATTTTGCCCTTTATGATATAATTTATAAATAAAATAATTTATTATATTAATCAACCTAATAATAAATTCAAAATATTATTTAAATTTGTAAAAAATATTTAAAAATATATAATAAATAAATAAAAGTACTTAAAAATTATAGAAAATTATATATTAAAATATTTAAAATGTTTGATTGTTTATCGCTAATAAGCCATTAATCAAAAGATAAGCAAATTCTAATTTTTTTCTTTAAAAATTTTGTATCATTCTTAAATATTTTTAAATATTTGTATACTTTTTTAATATTGCCCCATTTATAGGACCAACCTAATAATTAGCAGATTCAATCACATACAATTCAGTCCATTATGGTCATAAAGATCAGAAAATAATAACTCATTTACATACAATCCCATTGTAATCATATTTCAGTTCAATACACATCAGAAAAGTCCATTACATACAATCCCATTGTAATGATAATTCAGTTCAATACACATAAGAAAAAGTCCTATACATACAATCCCATTGTAATCATAATTCAGTTCAATACACATATAAGAAGAGTCCTTTACATAATGCAGTTCATACATAACTTTACAATCACATTGTAATCATACAATCACATATATTACACATTTCTTACATTGCAATCAAATATATAACTAACTGCGATTATTCCATAACTCGTCTTTTATAAATGTGCGCAACGCGTCGCCTCTGTTTGACTCAGTAGTACCAACACTATGAACCGTTTCCTCGACATCTAATTCTACATTTGGTTCTTCCTCTATCACATCGTTAAATATGGCATCCGCACCGGAGTGTCGTCGAATAAAATTATGTATAACACAACATGCCATCGCAATCTGGCATTGGACTTTATATGGAAAGGGTGTTGCAACAGTCAAGATCTTGAACCGTTTTTTTAAAATACCGAATGTTTTCTCCACCACATTTCTCAACTGTGCATGTCGATGATTATATAGGTCGCGCGGACTTAGATGAGTGTGACCTCGTGTGTTTCCCTCAAATTGGCTAATATGGTAACGCTCCTCCTGATATGGTGCAAGAAATCTGTGTGTATTTGCATAGCCAGAATCTACCAAATAATATTTGCCTATAAATTTTACACAACATTTACAATGTTAAAATCTATATTCCCCATCAATAAAGAAATGCAAAATATAAATTTCTGTGTACAATATACCTTCAGGCACAGTGAATCCTCCAGTTTCGCATGCCCATCGGAGTACTCTCATGTCAGCTGCAGATCCCTCCCAACCAGTGCAGACAAATAGAAAGTTGTGGTCAAAGGATACTGCAGCCATCATGTTTTGCGAAGTAAATCCTTAGCGATTCCGGAATCTCGGTTGCTTGCTCTTGCTGACAACCACCGGAAGATGTGTCCCATCTATTGCACCAATTGCATTCTGGCAATAAACATGAAACAACATGCAGGCAATTATTATAATGAACACTGGTGACATATAAATAAGTGAACTAAAAAATATAAAAGCATACATACCTTGAATGGGTGAAAATTGACATTATCTCTAATCCGGGCATGCACCGACACATTATTCGCCGGAAATGTTATGTAATCGTCTTTCAACGTCACAATCGCCCGAAGCACATTGTTGAAATGTCGACTGATAGTTTCACCCGAATGTTGAAATGTTTTAGCCATTACCCTATTAGCCACCCCATGTCCAACACAAAATATAAAAATTCCCAACTGTTCCTCAATTGTCATATGGCGTGTGTTTTGTAACAATCCCTTTTGGAGTAGCTCATCGCGAAGTGCGATGAAAGTCGTTGTTCGCATTCGAAACTGGTCGTACCCACGGTCAGGATGGCCATTCAATATATCACATATCACCTGGTGCCCTGTGAATGGGCGGGTTCGACACGGTTGCTTGTTGACAGTATGGGTAGATGTAAAGTAACCTTGCTCAACCAACATCGCTAATACCTCATCCCAATAGTCGTCATCATCATCTAAAAGCTCCCTTATTATGTTATTGATTTTGGAGGAAAACACATGACCATGATTCGGATCACCCATTAATACTGTAAATACAATATATATTCAACATTGACAAGCGCAACATATGACGTTGTAATATAACAGTAATTCAAACATGCTTGTTAATATAGTCGATGATTAAAGAGTACATCTAACAGCATTCAAACATAATTGAAATATCTTATGAGCATATTACATGATGATTAAAAATTAAATCTAACAGCATTCAAACAAAGTCATACACATTAAAAACAAAAACTAGTGTCCAGAAAAAAATGGCCTATATACAGACGATTGGATTGACACTTGACGCTCAACCCACGATATTGCCATCTCGTCGTTCATTGTCATAAACAGTTCACGATTATTAAGATCTTTGAGTGCTTCCCCTACATACAGTGCTTTTTCTGTAGTCATGCCTGGCATCGCATAGACTCGGCTCATGCAAATGGAAATTGTTGGAATACTACTTTTGCAGTCCTTTTCATATTGATACATTTCACGTGCCAGTTCAAGTTTTTGCTTGCCTAGATCAACAAGTTCAGATAATACACTAATACTGGCATCTGGTTTGCGGCGACGTCCCCCAGAGGACGCGGTAGGTTTGGGTTGAGGGTTTGTAGGTGGTGGAGAGCGTGGTCGTTTGCTTCCTGAGCTATGCCCGCTCCCGCTTGCACTACCTCCGACATTGGGGATGTCACGAGTTGAAGATGGGTAGTCGGAGGTTTGTGTCGCCCCTATATTTGCATATTGAGGGGCTGCAGAAGCACCTGCTTCAAATGGATTTTGTGAGATATTAAAACCCGACATTCTTATTCCAAGATTTGTATCATCCTCACCAGGGGACGATGAGGATGAACTCTCAACAGTTTGGGCTGCAGGCATACTGGATGCAAATCCATATCGGCCAGTGGCCGTGGTTTTTTCTGTCAAGAATTCTAGATCCTTATATAGCGGAAATGGCCTATCTCGACATCTTGCATATGATGGATTTCCCTGTTGAATAGGAATAAGATATGTATAATGTCAATTATTCATATATTACGCGAAACAATTGTGTCGAACAAATTTTTTGATTTACAAGATAGGGTCAATACCGCTATCACATCATCCCAGTCGGTTGGATCACCAGGTGTCGGGATATTGTGGATACAATCCCAACCCCATCCACTCTTGTTGGCTAAATAGTTATACAGAGTGAATGTCCGTTTTAAAACTTTTAGCCGATTTTTTAATTGGTCCTTCTTGAGTTGTAAATTGGTCCTAGCATTGAATGCCGCATTGATTCGAACCCACGCTACTGTAGTGAACGACCCATTCACATAATTCCCTAGTGTATGCTCTTTAGTGAGCAAAGACATGAATATTGTGTCCATATTATCACTCCAATTATGTGTTCGGGTCTGAGGTTGGGCACGCTGTCCAGAAGGACCCTCCTCAGATGCTACGAAATTAGAAAGTGGGTCGAAAGCCACACTTTTTCTTGCTTGATGCTTACCGTGTTTCTTGAAGGGACGCATCTGGAATAAGAGTTATATAATGTATTTGAAGGCACATTGATACTAATAAATAAAGTATAAATAGAGGAAAATTGTAATTAAGTATTGGACTCACTTGATTGCCACATAGTATGGGGTAGCATTGGCTTTATAAGCCAGTGCCCGTCCATCTGATACTTATGGCAATCGTCATCATCGTCCTTATTAATATTCGCAATTGTCCAACAAAGACAATTTTTTGCAAATATTTGTATGCCCAGTTTGATTTGTGCTGGTGGAAACCCTGTTGCGAGGTTGTTGGCATAATCTGCGCTGGTTGTCACCACGTTGCAATTATGTGTTGTTCGTGTGTATAATGCCTATCACCCGTTTTTAAATAATTTATATAAAATATTTTTTGACTCAATTGATTGCCAATTGGTATGGGGGTGCAGTAAATACATGCCAATCCATCAAATACCTATGGCAATCATCATCATCGTCCATATCTGAAGCTACAGGGGATAGGCTGCATACTCACACTTGTCATACATAATGGCAACAGGGAATAGGCCTCATACACACAAACATCACATATGCTGGCAACAAGGTGACAACCAACGCCCAACCATAGTTTATGGCAATGAAATGCAACAACATTGGAACACAGTCCTCACAGGCAAATCTACCAAATTGGCAATAACATGAGAACCAGCACATATTATGGCAATGACATGCACACATTATGCCATCAACATTAAAACATGAAGAATCGAAGCACTGAATAAGGCACTGGGGCATACCTTTGTGAAAAAGAATCACAACCTGTTAAGAAGCAAGAGGGGCCGCAGAGGGGGTGGCGACGCGGAGAGGGGACGCAGCGGAGAGGTTGCCGCAGAGGGGCCGCGGCGCGGTGAGGTGCCGCAGAGGGTCGCGGTGCGGAGAGGGGCCGCAGAGGGGCCACGGCGCGGTGAGGTGCCGCAGAGGGTCCGCAGAGGGGCACGGTGCGGAGAGGGGCCGCGGTGCGGTGAGGGGCCGCAGAGGGGCGCGGTGCGGAGAGGGGCACGCAGAGGGAGTTGGCGCGGAGGAGAGGGGCCGCAGAGGGTCCGCAGAGGGGCGCGGTGCGGAGAGGGGCCGCGGTGCGGTGAGGGGCCGCAGAGGGGCGCGGTGCGGACAGGGGCACGCAGAGGGAGTTGGCGCGGAGGAGAGGGGCCGCAGAGGGTCCGCAGAGGGGCCGCAGAGGTGCCGCAGAGGGGCCGCAGAGGGGGCCCGCGGCACGGAGAAGATGCCGCAGAGGGGGCCGCAGAGGGGCCGCGGCGCGGACGAGGGGCCGCAGAGACTTTTGAGGGGCCGCAGAGGGGGCGGCGGCGCGGAGCAGTTGCCGCAGAGGGGCCGCAGAGAGGCGCGGCGCGGAGAGGGGCGCAGAGGGGCGCGGCGCGGAAAGGGGCCGCAGAGGGGCCGCAGAGGGGCCGCGGAGGGGGTAGCCGCAGAGGGGGCCGCGGCGCGGAGAAGGTGCCGCAGAGGGGGCCGCGGCTGCGGAGAAGGTGCGACAGAGGGTCCGCAGAGGTGCCGCAGAGGGGCCGCAGAGGGGGCCCGCGGCACGAAGAAGGTGCCGCAGAGGGGGCCGCAGAGGGGCCGCGGCGCGGACGACTTGCCGCACAGACTTTTGAGGGGCCGCAGAGGGGGCGCGGCGCGGAGGAGTTGCCAAAGATGGGGCAGGGTTGCCGCTGGGGGGCCGCGAGGGAGATCGGAGATCGGAGATCCGAAGCGATGAAGAATGGAAAATCGGAAGCGATGATGAGATGGAGGGGAAGAAGATGAAGGGCCGAGGGAGAAGATGGAATCCGAAGCACAGAAAAGCGCGGAGGAGTTGCCGCAGAGAGATCGGAGAGGTGAAAGGGTCGCCGGAGGGGGGCCGCGAGTGACGGGGATGGGGATGAAGACGAGCGAAGGAGATCGGAGAGAGATCGGAGATGGAATCCGAGCGATGGGGATGAAGACGAGCGATGGGGAAGGAGAAAAGCAAAAGAAAGCAGCTCGTTTTTCTCTCGAACCCCGTGCCACATTATGCCATCCAACCAATTCCAGCTGGGGGTGGGAATTCCAATTCCCACCCCCATACCCCCTGTTCCCGATTGTCTGGAATTCGAATTCCAACAATACCTATCCCCGTTTGGGAACAGATACGGGAATAAGGGGGATATTCCCCCTTATTCCCGTTACCAAACGGGGCCTAAGGGGTGGGTTTAGCAATTCCCACCCCAGGCAGAATAGCGGAATAGTGAAATAGGGATTAAATATTAATTAAATATATTTAATATTAATATTTAATAATAATATTAAATATTAATATTTATCTAAATATTAATATATAATATTTACATAAATATTAAATATTAATATTTAATATTAAATATTAAATATTAATATTAGAAATTAATATTTAATTGTAAATATTATTTGAATTTTTTAATATTTATCTAAATTAAATATAAGGTTGATTAATACCATAAATTTATTTAATTTTAAATTATATCATAAAGGGTAAAATAGTAAATAAAAATATTTATCCCCTCAATTCTTCTTATTCCTCTATACCCAACCAAACATAATTTTCTCTTATTTCTCTTATTCTTCTTATTCCTATATAATTTACCAAACACAATTTTCTTTAAACCCGGTATAACTCTTAAGCCCAACCAAACAAAAATTTACACTAATTCATGCTAATACCATAACTTATACCTATCCCCGGTATAACTAAATTTTTCTTATCCCCGAACCAAACGCAGCCTAACTATCGATCCGATTTAGTAAAATATGTTAAAATTTTTATTAGATTTCTCTATTTGCTATTGAAAGTGGTTAAAGTTATTTTATTTATTGAAATTACTTATCAATTTAATAATAATATATTTATTTTAATAAACTAAAATTAACTTAATTAAAAAAAATTAAAATTAAAATTTAAAGAAGTATCAGTAGGATAAAATAAAGTTGAGGGACAAGTAAAACTTTAACCAGGGTTTAACGGCTAAGATTGCACTACCTTAATTCTACTTGAATTGGGATTTACGCTCGTGATGTTAAATCAACTTCGATTTCCATTTAAATTGCGAAAATAAATAGATTATATTATACTATATTATACTATATTATATTATATTATATTATATTATATTATATTTATCTTGTAATTATTGCTAAATAGAAAAAAAAAAAAAAACTAGGCTAGTTTATGCTATTTGAACTAAAATGATCACAGCATATTTTTAATTTTTTTTTTTTTTTTTTTTTTGAGAGAATTTTTTTTTTAAAAAATACGTATTAGATATAACCATAAACAGGTATACTAATTGCATATCCAAATCTTAATTTCTTCCATTTTTATCTTTTTTTTTTCCAATAGTTTTAAAATTTTAATTACAAATAATATTAATTAATGTAAATAATAATGTAACCTGGTGAAAATAGATAATATTATATATTAGATATAAATATAAATATAAATACTTATTGCAAACCAAACTCTTTCTTTTATTTTTATCTTTTATTACAACAGTTAAATATTTTTTACTTGTAATAAATAATATTAATTGTCTTAAATAAAATGTCACGCGGTGAAAGCAGCAGTTTCATGGAATCCTAAATATAAAAAAACAATCCAAAAAATAATTACATTTACTCCATAATTACACAAATTCAAAGGAGTAATAAAAAAAAATTTAAAAAACTGAAGAAAAAAAAATAGTGTTTTAAATATTTATATTCACTATTTTTATATATTTCTGAACTTAAGATATTTTAATATATCCAAAGCATGAATTTAAATTAAGTGAAAGAAAATTATATATCTGATTAGATTCCGATTTAGAATTTACTATTATGATATTGCATAAAACTTATTTTTGAAAAACAAAATAACTTAAAGTTTCTATGAATAATATTTTAATATTTAAATTTAGAGAAAGTTGCTTATATATTTTTAAATTTTTTGATTTTTTATTTATCTTTCTTAGAATACTAATATTAAAAATCTTTTTAATTTTTCAAATCTTTCAAATATATTTTTAGACAGCTGTTATTTCTATAAAATTACTATTTTATTTTTTCAAATATATCTTTCTGGTCCTACACCAGCAAATCTTAATAAATCTTGATGTGGCATACAGTCTATAATCAAAATAATAATTCATCAAATCACCAACGACTCAGAGACAAAATTGTAAAACATAGCTCATGAGCCTCCAAAGCTAGAAGTATTAAAATGTACAGTTCCAAGCGTGCGCACACAATGACCCACGACCCACTAACAAACCACTAAACATTAAGATTAAGATAAAATATCACATATATCTCTATAGGATAACACATATGTCATTATCTCAGTACCATCTATCTCTATCTAATCAATCTCACCAAATATAAATGCTAGTCACGTCGCCACCTACTAAAATATTTCGCTAATATACTAACCTTCCGCGTTAATAACATGAATCTCTCGATAAATAAAAATAAAATTTAATTATACTGTAAATAAAAATTGCTCCAAAATTTGAACTATCAAATCAGTCATAAAAAATATTACATTTTTACTTTAAACCCTTCTAGTCAAAAATCACATATATTATCTATCAATAAAATGTTAAATATTCATCCGCAATCCAACTATTACAAAATACTTCATAAACCTTCTAGCAATAAAATATTAATATTTTATTTTTAATTCATTGCAATACAAATATTACGAAATATTATCGAAATATTCACAGATATTTTTTTATTACTATCAACCAATCTATCAATCAAATAAATCTACAAATTATTAAATAGATACAAGAGATAGTAAGCTGTTTCGGAGGACATGCATGAAGCCTACCTTTATCACTAATTCTGAGAGAAAGAAGAAAGCCGAATTCAAAAATTTTACTCCTAGTGCAAGTGGTAAAAAATTTAATGATTAATATTCTTGATCCGAGTTCGAAGTCTAATTACTTCAACGGATAACATGTTATATTTCTCTCAAAAAAAAAAAAAAAATTACTACTAAAATTAAAATAAAAAATAATATTTAATGCTAAATCTATTGAGAAATCTTTTAATCTAAAATTTATTATAAAAATTTCGACTCAAAAATTTAAATGAATAATAAAATAATCAAAATTAATTTTAAAATCAGCGTGTCCAAAAATCACACGCGCTCCCTCGCTCTACTCCACGGATAACCTCGCGCGCTCGTGGACTTTCCTCTCAATCTCTTTCACGCTCTCACTCTCTCTCTCTCTCTTTCTCTCTCTACAACACTCCCTCTCACTTTTCCTCTCTCTGTCGAAGCTCTAAGACGAAAGATGAGGAGGCAAATAAATTCCAACATAGCAGTCCCACTAAACGACGCAATTGCCAAAATGTTTTAAAAACTTAATTAATTATAGTCCAAATCTGACCTAATATATACTGTTAGGATTATTTTAATATTCAATTAAATTCTAGTTTGACGGATATGTTTTAATAAAATCAAATAATAATAATTTTTTAAAAATTTTTAATTTAAAATCTCTTCTTATTATTAAAAATTTCGTCCACTAAAATTTTTAACAGATTGCTGTTAAATTTCGTTTTTACTATTCGGATGTTCGAATGATGCGAAATTTTTATTTTAATCTCAAAAAAATAATACAAACAATCTCACAAAGTTTCGTAATATTTTTTCACTATAAATTTTCAGCTGAAATATAAGTCCTATTATTTATAGAAAAACTAATTTTTTTTTTTATTTCAATTTCATCACAAGTCAATTCAAAATTATTTTTTTACTTATCTAAATTCAATAAAAATAATTTCTCATGCTATATATATAATAATAATAATAATAATAATAATTTAATATATTACAGCCAAAAACACTAGAAAACGTGGTGGTATGCATGGAAATTAAAGTCAAATAAATTCCCCTGTTGAATTTTAAAATAAAAAGATAATTTTAAAAAATCAATGTCCGTACAAATAAAACTTACATGATTGTATGTATTGTCTCTTATAGAAGAGAGTCAAACGTCCCTATTTTATTATTGCTGTTTTTGTCTATTTAGGATGTATCCGTGTATAGTATACATTTTATTTATTTTAAAATAAATTTTTTTTATTTAAAATAACGAGTAAAATTTATTTTATTTTAAAATAAATGAAGTGTGAGATATATACCCATTTTAGAATGTAATTCTAGTATTTACTTTAAAACACTTATTGTTATGATAATTATAAAGTTATTTGTCTCATTAAATGGCTGCAACATATAAATACATGAAAAAAAAAATATAGAGACCCTCAAAGGTTACAAATATGAGGAAAAATAACACTACAACAAAATTAGATTATAAGAACACATATTTGTGATATTTTTTACAAGTGTTCCATTTATAGTCCATCTATATCCAAAATTAGATTATAGGGACATATTTTTTAGACACATTATAATAATGTGTAAATATATATCCTAACGACGGCACATATAGCGACACTAATGACAAGTGTTGGTATTTTTTTCAGCAGTATTTTTTTTAATTTTTAGCAATATTTAAAAGTATTGCTATAGCATAGTTTTATGGTAGTGTAACTATAGATAAACCCCTAAGAAATTAGAGCATCACATATAAATATTTTGCTATTTAACTTGACAACATATTTGATTTTATTAGTAATATGATATTAATTGTAGCACTTATTCAATTTGAAATAATTATATATATTTTTTATATATTTTTTAAAATAGTATATGGATAATTATTTATATATTTTTTAATATTTTTGAAAGATTTTTTTTTTTTTTTTTTGTGTCAAATATATCTATTGTATATTTTTCTGGTATTTAAAAATAATCTTGCTGCTAGTATTCGGATTAAATTTTTATGAGTTTAAAAAAATTAAAATATCTTTTTTGTAAGATTAAATATGAAAAGTTGATGACGGTAACAAAATATATTTTAAAAAATAAAAAATTAAAATAGTTTTTTTTTATCCCTACCTTAATAAGAGTAAACGAAAAAGATCGGTAAATACATAAATGTATATTTGAAAGATTTTTTTTTTTTTTATAGAAATAAAAGTTGTTAAAACTTTTCAAACTTATATAAATATAAGTAATTATTTTTAAAGTATAATATAATTAAATTTTTTAATCCGATTATAATATTTTGAACTATTAGATTCAAGAGTTTAAGAAGATTAAAATAATTTTAGAATAGGTGATCCGTTAGGAAGCTGACGTCACATTAATACTTTCAAAATAATAATAATTTTGGAGATTTAAATTGATTTGGAAAGATGTGATGAGATGAAATTGAAAAGTAATGATATTAAAATAATTTATTTATTTTTATTTTTACTGAATAACAAAATAAAATAAAGTTTATTAAGCTCTGATTTATTTCAAATAAAAAATTTTAATTTTTAATAAATTTTACTGAACACTTCTCTTCTAAATTCGACTGAATTTTAGACTATAATAACCTTTGTCATAATATTATTTTTATATTTTATTAATATGCTACTGTATGATATAAAAAAAATTTATTGGTTAAGAATAAGTTCTTAATTGAATTTTTTTTTCCTTTAAGACTTTTTTTTTAGATATTTTATGCTAAATGTTTATTTAGAAGATGCTAGATATATAACAGCCAATTACCTTAAATAGTTATTAATGCTTAAAAATAAAATTTTAAAAGAAAGAAAGAAAAAAAAATCATGTTTTTATATTTGTAAAATATTTGTTCACTGAAAGTGAAAAGGTAATGCGATTTTCGATCGCAAATATTTATTTTTGTTATATGATTTACCGTAACTTTACATTCAAGCCGAAACTTAAACTTTTTAAAATATAGTTATTGATCTCGAACACGATCTTAAATTGAAAAAAAAAAATAATAAGAAAATCACGCTTCTAATTTTTTTATATTATTTATTTTCTGCAAATAACTAATAAAATTTTAAAAACTTAAGTTATCAAACTATACAAACAAATATTGAAAAAATAAACAATATTACACATACATACTAAAGAAGTATATGATATTTATCTCACCCATCCAATAGATGAATATGATATTTATCTCATTTACTAATGATATTATTTGAGTAATAAATAATGTCACATCTATTGGATAGACAGGAGATGCATATTTTTTTTTTTAAATACGAATAGATTTATTTTTTAAAATAAAATAATATTATTTGTATATTCCAAAAGAGACATAAATCATATACTCCATCTATCTAAAAGTGTGGTATTTTTTAAAAATTACTTTACAATTTATAAAATGACTTCTCATCCCACCCCACCCATTAGATTGGTGTGGTGTGGAATGTGCGCTTCAAAAAAATATTTATAAGTAGTATCTTTCCAAATATATATATATATTTGAAAAATATATATATAAAACCCCTCACATTACAATAAAATTAAATTATAGAAATATATTTTTGTGATATTTTTGTATAAATATTCTATCTATATCCAAAATTAAATTATAGGAATACATTTTTAGAATATATTATAATAATATATCGCTATATATCCTACCGACTGTACATATAACGACACTAATAATAAGTGTCGGTATTTTTGTCAACGATATTTTTTTTTAACTTTTAAAAATACTTAAAAATATCGTTATAATATAATTTTATGATAGTGTTAACTATAGTACATTCTGAAATTATCCACTTCACTTTTTCTTTTTTTTTTTTTTTTATTGGAATCTCCTCAACTTCTATTTTTTTTTTCTTTAATTGAATTAAAAGAGAAGTGCTAGGTGTACACCCCAAATGGGGTGTACATTCTACACCCACCCCATCTTGGGGGTATTCATTCACTCGTCACATCGATGTGACAAGTAAAATTCACCCACCCCAGAATAGGGTGGGTGTAAGATGTACACCCCATTTGGGGTGTACATCTAGCATTTTCCAAATATTAATAAGGAAAATGCTACTTGTACACCCCATTTGGGGGTGTACATCGCACACCCCACCCATCCAATGGGTGGGGTGTGGTGAGGGGTCACTTCACAATTTGTGAAGTGACCCTCCCACCCTTAGATGGGTGGGTGTAAGATGTACACCCCCTTTGGGGGTGTACATGTAGCGTTGCTCTAATAATTCTATTTGTCATATATTATTAATTAACCTAATTTATTTATTAAAAAATAATTAAAATAATTAAATTTAATAATAATAATGTTTTACTAAAATTACTTAATAATTCTATATAATTAGAAGTTTAAAGAATCTCAAATTCTCAATACAAAAAAAAATAATAATAATAAAATTAAATAAAATTAGGGATCTTTCACAATCACCTACACTTGAAGGGCTCTTCATACATTTCAACCAAATCAAAACCAAACCAAATTGAAAATAAATAAATAAATTGTTTTAAAAAAATGCAAAAAAAAAAAAAGAAAAAGAAAAAAAGAAAGAAAGAAAAAAAGATGGTGCATCATCGTTCCCAAATTTATTACTTTTTTTTTTTTTTTTCCTTCTTCCCCACCTTCCCTACTTTGTCGCCCGCCTCCTCCTCCGTAGAATCCTTCGCATAGAGAAGTAAAAGCTCCTCCTCTTCCTCTTCATCCTCGTCCTCCTCCTCTTCGTCTTCGTCCTCGGCTTCGGCTTCGGCGAGATCGGGGGGCGACGAGCATGGCGGGGCGGCGGGAGGGCCCGCTGATGAGGGGGGGCGCGTCGCCGCCCTCGCGCGGATCGCGCATCGCCATGGCCGTCGCCGTGGGGATCCTCCTCGGCTGCGTCTTCGCCTTCCTCTACCCCGACGGCTTCTTCCTCCGCTCCTCCGGTTCCGCTTCCTCCTACCTCCGCACCATCAAGGTACGCATGCGTAGCTTCGATCCAATCCTTTCCCCTTTCCATTGTTGATTTTGATGAGTTGTTTGAGTGTAAAGTTGAAATCTTCGAGGGGAATTTGACGAATAGCCTCGATCCGATCCCCCTTTTCCCCTCCATTATCGATTTGATGTGATAATTCGATGTGAAGTCGGAATCTTTGAGCGGAATATGATGAATTTCGTCTCTTGAGATTCGCGGATTGCTAGGGTTTTTGCAGTATATCTCATGGTGGTGTAACGAGACTTGGGTGTTGTAGTGCGATGTTCAGGTATTGTGTTGAGTTGTTTGATTCAGTGTGGCTCATTGAGCTGCATGTAGTTGGAGATTGTTGCTGCGCGAACTACTTCTATTTTGATCTCTGTATCGGAAAGATTCGGTGCAATTGTGAAGTATAGATCTAAATTCAATACCTGATAATGGACTAGGACATAGTAAGAGAGAAATTATTTACCAAAACTGTAGTGCATTTCTAAGAACAGCTGAAATGAGGCATCAAGGGCCTTTGAAATGTTGAAGTGGTAATTTTTAACCTTCAAATCTGGTACCCTCTGGGAAACTTGGATGTTTTTCTAGAGATATATGCTCTTTTAGGCTACAAATTTTCTGCTAGAGAACTTGGATATATTCTACTCTGAACTGTCTCCTTTTGTGAAATATATTCAGCGAAAGCTATTCGTGCGCTTTGAAAAGAGCTTCTCATCTAGCACATTTGTAAAACTTTTAGTTAAGCGGAACAAGCTCTTAGAGTCTTGAAATAATAGTGTGATGAAAGTTTTGAGAAATAGAAAGGTCGGCCTTAGTTAAACCTAAATCAAATTTGACATTATTCAGACCTACATCTCGATAGGATGATGGGTCTATTAAGAAGAACCAAAGCTCAATCCGACGATCAACCCTGAACCAAATGAATTGAGCCTTAATTCATTCAATGTATCACCTCCCTTTACTGTCCTCATTGTATTAGGCTTTTGCTGTTGTTTGGAACTTTTACTAGTTACTACTATTTACTGGTGTTATAGATTGTATGGCGTCTGAAGTTTGACTTAATTGCTTTTCGTTGGCCAAACTTCGCTACTTCATTCTGTTCTCTATATAGCTCTTGGACTATTCGGTGTGGTGGAGTTAACAACTCGTAGTTTAGTAGTGAAGTAATGGCAAGCTAATTTAGTACATGCACGCTATTATGGGGGAAAATCTGGTAAAGTAGACATACTGTTTGGGAATCTTCAAAAGGCATTTATGTGGAATGACAAATGAAACTTTGATGCTGAACAGATTAGTGAGACTCTCTAATGAATTGTCGAGATTGCCATTATAGTTGCCGTTGGGTCTATGGTACAGGGATGCTAGCTTGTCATTTCTAGAGAAACATATATTGTTGAATGGGGGTTAGTATTATTTGGAAATTATTGCATGAAAATGTGGTGCTGAATATACTAAACTATATGGCATGTCGTCATATGCCACTTAAGAAAACATGCTTGTAAGGTTTGAATATAACAGCATTTGTTACATGAATATTCATGGGTATCTCATCATTAGTAGTTTATCGTCGCCCTTGGCGGTATAAGTTTGAGTCATTTGAGTCAAGCACTTTGTCCAGTGCCCACATTACTTGGGATCATTTGCCGATATTGGATTATTCAAAACCACCTCCTCTTCTTTTCAAACTTGGAAACATTGAAAATCTGAGCATTATAGTGAGTTAACTCATCTGACTCTGCCGCTACACTCCTCTGAGTATATGCTGTTCTTTCTTCTATAATGGTCCATGGATCAATTTGAATATTGTAAAGTAGCATCATTTCTTGTGAAATATTTTATATCTCATCCTGCAATTTTATGAAACCATGCATCCAATGATTTCTAATTATTTTCTCTTTTACAAAACTTTTTAACTGTTAATGTTATGAAAATTAGAGTTCTAATCAAAAGTGAACTGCCAATCAGAATTTAATACTTTGCACCACAAAATCTTTTT
Organism: Tillandsia leiboldiana; assembly: GCA_029204045.2. Lineage (NCBI taxonomy): Eukaryota > Viridiplantae > Streptophyta > Magnoliopsida > Poales > Bromeliaceae > Tillandsia > Tillandsia leiboldiana. The sequence continues at coordinate 27,048,147 of CM055075.1, read as the reverse complement.
TGTTTTTTTACCTCCTCTCTTTTTTTTTTTTTCCACTAGAATTCCAAATCAGACGGTGGACAAATAATCTAACTTTTGGTGCTTTGCATTTTATAACCTGGCTTAACTGTTTAAAAAGATGAGTTGCTAAATCCATATAGCATTGGATATTGCAAAGCAAGACAACCTAATCTTTCTGTTTAAGTTTGCAACTAATCTCAGCTACATTGAAGACTTCTTAGCACTACAGGCAATAAATCTCAGCTACATTGAAGATTTCTTGGCACTAAAGATGCCTGTACCGAAATAGACATCCTGCTTGCATTTACTAGTTAGTTTGTTCTTTTATTCTCATTATAGTATCACTCTTTTCCTCTATTCTGTCTACCTAAAAGGCTGTAGTTAAAACTTATCTGTCATTAAGTAATTTAAAGTGCTTTCTTTTACTATTCTGTATCTTTAGGTTGGTAGTTGTGAATCACCAGAGAAAGTTAATTCCTTAAAGTCCGAGTTGGCATCATTATCAGAAAAGAATTCAGAATTGACGAAGCAGATTAGGGAGCTTACTTTGACGCTTCAATCAGCTGGAATAGATACAGTTCCCATCAAGGCGGGTCCATTTGGTACCGTTAAGGCTTTCAGAACAAACCCAACAGTAACTCCTGATGAATCTGTGAACCCCAGACTGGCCAAAATACTCAAAGAGGTAGCTGTGAAGAAGGAGCTTATAGTTGCCCTTGCAAATTCCAATGTGAGAGAAATGCTTGAATTTTGGTTCACGAATATAAAAAGAGTTGGTATCCCAAATTACTTAGTCGTGGCGCTGGATGAGAATATAGAAAACTTTTGCATATCAAATAAGGTTCCTGTTTATAGAAGGGATCCAGATGAGGGCATCGACTCCATTGCAAGGGTGGGTCAAAACCACGCTGTTTCTGCATTAAAATTTCACATTCTGAGGGAATTTTTGCAGCTTGGGTACAGTGTTCTTCTCTCCGATATCGATATAGTTTACTTGCAAAACCCATTCGATCATCTTTACAGGGATTCTGATGTGGAATCGATGAGTGATGGCCACAATAATATGACAGCCTATGGTTATAACGACGTCTTTGATGAGCCTTCGATGGGCTGGTCAAGATACGCTCACACTATGCGTATTTGGGTTTATAACTCTGGATTTTTCTACATAAGACCCACCATTCCCTCGATCGAGCTTTTGGACCGAGTAGCTTATCGGTTATCTCACGAGTCGAAACCATGGGACCAGGCGGTGTTTAACGAAGAGCTCGCTTTCCCCTCCCATCCAGGACATGATGGCCTTTATGCAGCGAGGAGAACAATGGATATATATCTCTTCATGAACAGCAAAGTTCTGTTTAAAACCGTTAGGAAGGATCCTCAGCTGCGCACGTTAAAACCGGTGATCGTTCATTTGAATTACCATCCGGACAAGCTAGCGAGGATGGAAGCTGTCGTGGAGTTTTATGTCAATGGAAAGAAGAACGCGCTCGAAAACTTCCCAGATGGGTCAAAATGGTAAAACTTTATTCTTCAATTACAGCAGCCTCATCAACGCATTTTAACTTAATACCGAGATTCAACGAGCACCGAAGAAAGAATCATGTGACTTGATACCAATCTCCTGTGAAGTTACAACGGTCGAAGATTTTTACTGTGCCTTTCACGCGAATCGCTTTGTAGCAGTAACTGCATGTTTGCATTAGCATTTAGAAGTGTTCTTTTCTATATGTCCGCGTGACGAATTTAATTTTGTTCTTGAGCTTAAATTGTATTTAAAAGTAGCGTAGCGATTTCGATTGTAACTTTTATGCTACTTGGTGGTATTTTGAGACTTTTTGACAAAAAAGAATGTTACTTGGATTTGGATACTAATGAAATTCTCTTTCAATAGAAAGAAATGATCTTCTGATGAAGCAAATTTCAATTGTGCCTGAAATCGAAACTATCTTATAATGCATCTAACCGATGATCGGTTCGATCGATGCAATGATGTTAAAAATTTAAATAGATGCATTTTGTTTGCCAATTATAGTTAAGTGAAGTAATAAATTTCAGGAGAGCTCCTTACATTATCTTATATTTGCAGTTCATGTATTAACTTAAGATCTACCACAAGATCCTTAGCAGAAACTCTGAAAAAAAAAAAAAAAAAAAAAAAAAAGAAGCCTAAAAATCAATAACTTTTATGAAGATAAGATATGAATAATCGAAAACTTTTAATCCGTCTCAATTATTTTCTAACATTAAAAATTACATCAATTACCTCCTGCATTTTACCATTATATATCAAATAAGTCAAAAATTTGGGATAATTGTTGTATTTAGCTTTAAAACCTTAAGATAATAAATTGGCAAATGAAATTAGTTACCATTAATGTAATATAATTATATAAATTGAATATAATTGTTCAATAAGCTTAAATTGATACTATTAGCAAAATAAAAACTTTCTTTTATCTGTTTTTTTAATCTATTTTTAAGTTGCAAATTACATAAATGTGAGATGTCGAACAATGTGTTATATTAACACGATTGAGTTAAATTTTATAACATAATTAGTAGATTATTCCATTTAAATTATTTTGCTATGATAATATCAAAAATAGCTATGCCACTATCAATTTTTATTGTAAAAGTGAATTTTGTAATTAGACCTAAATAAAATTTGATTGGATTTATCAGTTGGTGAAACATAATAACCAATTATTATGTTTGACCAAAATTGATTATTTTATTGTAAGTAATAACTTATTTTAATTATGAGTAGTGCTACCGGTACACCATGGTTCGGGGTGTACATCATACACCCCGAACCATGTGCGGCTGGGATTTAGTTCCAATTAAGCGGGATTTCCATATACTCTATTCTCACCCCGCCTAACCTTTTCTCTCTTTCTCTCTCTCGCGCTCGCTCTCTCTCCCCATTCCCTCTCTCTCTCTCGCGCTCCCGCTCTCTCTCTAGTGCTCTTTCTCTTTCTCTCGCTCGCTCGCTTCGACTGTCAACCAGCAGGCGAGGGCCGGTAAAACCAGGGCTCTATCGTCTCCGTCGTTTAGGGTTGCCTTGGAATCGCCTTGCGAAGCACCCGAGGACCGCTCAACGAAGAGCTCTGTCGCCTCCGTCACCTCCATTGTGTAGGGTTTAGGGTTTAGTTACCTCGCCTCACCGCGCCGATCGGTAGGGTATTCTTTTTTTTTTTTTCTTTTTGTGTTTTTGCTTCAATTTATGTTAATCTTGTTAATTCTGAAATAAGTGTACAAATTCATATAGATGGGTTAAGCACAGTTATAGATGGGTTAAGCACAGTTATAGATGCCACCCAATTAGACCATTTCCACTATCTCTTTCCACTATTACCCACTTAACCACATTTGGGAAAAACAAATTTTGTTCATTGTGTAATTGTGTACCGGTACGAACCTTTTGGAACACATATGTACCGGTACACTTTTTTGTGTACCGGTACACTTATTTGTGCACTAGGATAATCGTATTCACTACAGGTACATTCTGTTTTGTACACTAGGATAATGGTAGTTCTCTTTATAAAAAAATCGTTCTTAATTTTTTTAATTAGCTAATGAAAGATCCCTTTTCATTCTCACAGAAGAATTTAGTTTTTTTTAATATCTTTTTTTGTGTTCCAACAAATATAATGACATGTTGAATTGAAAATATTAAGCATTATTCTCTTGTAATTTAAGTGTTTTAGAATAATTAATGAATTGCTACACGTGATTTTTATAATGCAGCTGAAGATATGGTTGCTACCAGACGTATGGCGTCCAGTAGATTGGTCGAGGAGGCAACCACTAGTAGGCAAAGCACTACTTCCAAGATTCATGAAGAGAGAATAGAGAGAGCAGTTCAAGATATAGCAAAGAGGACGACAAAGATTGAATTAGTTTCTGGAAGATGTTATCCATCCCATTTACATAATACAATGATTGTAGAAGAGTCTCCGAAGACATCGGGCAGCTATACGATCGCTGGCCCAGCACTACGGGAAGTTATGTCTATTGAACAAATGACATTGTTGAGAACAACGCCATTTGCTTCATACCTCGACCTCCCACCACTAACCCAAGACTTAGTATTAGTTGATAGTCTCCTCAGCTTTTGGGATGATGAGAAAAGAGGAGTTACAATAGGAGAAACTTTCTTTCCTTTACTTGCGGATGAAATAGCTGTTTTGGTTGGGTTACCGACGCAGGGGGAGCCGATTCATTGGGGTCAAAAGAGTGTGAAATCGAAGATTTTTCATAAATACTTCAACGGCGATTATAAGCACGCCGATAGAAGAAAACTCCGCCATATTTTGTACAGTCTTGCTGGTCAACAGGGAGAGGATGTAGTCAGCGATTTTGTCTCGGTATTTATATTATATGTTTTTGCCACTGTCCTCTTTCCAACGAGCCACTACAATGTTCCCAAGGCCTTATATAGATATATAGATGATGTACATAGAATTGGTGACTATGCTTGGGGGCATGCAGTATATAATTTTCTTGTAAGTTCTATATCGAAAGCATCTCGACGTGTAAAGCGTCGGAATAGTGGGCACGAAAGAAACGCTGGCTATATTGATGGGTGTACAGTAGCCTTCATGGTGAGCACAATTGAAAAATAGTGTGTTAGTATACTTTTTATTTTGTAAATATTCATTTGTTCATTCCATTGCTGATAACTGGTGTTGATCATAAATGTAGAGCTGGGCTTTTGAGCACATCAAGGGTTTGGGTACTTCTGATGGGGACAAGGGTCTTCCACGGATAAGAAAATGGAAAGCTTCAGCAGGTTTTAGGAGCTATGATAAGCTGATGAAAAAATTATTGTCTTATTCGCCTTCAGATGTAATAAATTATATAATGATTGTTAATTTATAACATTTCCTTAATTTTAGATAAATGTATCTATCTAATTCCATGTTTTATATATATATATATATATATATATATATATATATATATATATATATATATATATATATATATATATATATATATATATATATATATATATATATATATATATATATTGCAGGTTATACCAACCTTTACATATCGTCCAGAGGAGATGTATATATTAAATCGTACCGCACCAGTTTGGCAGCCACCTCAGGTATTCTATAAGTTAAGAATTATACATGTTATTGATCTGGGTTACTTTACGTATTTTTCTAGTGACCGTCTGTTTTTGCTTTTTGATTATTTGAGATTCAAGCGAAAACTACGGTGACTACTACCTCTAGCGCTGGGGATAGTAGCAGTATTCATAATTTACTTACTAATTTGGAACAAGCTGTTTATGGCCTCGAAGAGCGGATTAAAATCTTGGAAGCAGAGAATATTAAGTTAAAGGATATAAATAAGAAGCTTCAGGACCAAATTGTGAGCGGCTCTGCTGTTGCAGCAGGAGAAGGCGGCGCGACAGGCGATGTCGAAACAGAAAATGTTGAAGATGAGGCTGAAGGTGGGCAGCACACATTAGGGAAAGAAACCAGCGAACATCCTCTTGATGCTGGTGAGATTAATATAGTGGTGCCCACTGCCGATATTAAAATCGACGTCCCGTCGAGAATTGAAAGGATTAAAGGCCGTGAAAGGAAGCGAAAGGAATTATCAGATGATTTCACGGCCGGGAAAAGAGGAAAAAAAGCATCTTATATTAGAAAGCGCCGCCTTGATTCTAAAGAGCAGGGGTCGAAAGAAACTGAAGCATCAGATTCTGCTTCCGGGGCCATTGCCGACGTCCTTACGGTATTATTGTATTAAGTTTATTGTTTTTAATCTTAACAATTTTATAAAGTATGACAATTGCATAATTTTTGGAATGATAACAGGCATTAAAAAAAGAGTATGATGATCCAGAAGGTGGAGTTTCATCCATCAATGTTCCGGATGAACCCGCTCTGGATAGCTCACCCGGATTCATTATTGAGTCTCGTCGCGAATATCCGGGTCGAGATAAAATTCCTAAAGAGGAAGATTTTGCAATCAACTTTTTTATATCACAACCAATAACTAAGTTAGTCCACCATATCATATATTCTTTTAATTGTTATATATGTCTATTTCCATTTTCTCATTACTTACCATAATATTTCTAATTCTTTTTGATAGGGGAGCTATATGGGAAGATAGCACCACAGGGTCGGATTCGCCTTGTATTAGTGGCGAAATCCTCCGAAACTTCTTATTTCGAGGCCCGACCCGCGATGAGGTTCGTGCACTGAAAACGATAAACAACTAGTTAAATCTTGTAATATATATATATATATATATATAGGAAAATGCTACCCGTACACCCCATTCGGGGTGTATATCACACACCCCACCCATCCAATGGGTGGGGTGTGATGATGGGTCAATCGATGTGACCCGTAAAAGATATCGCCACCATTAAAATGGTGGAGGTGTATGATATACACCCCTTCGGGGTGTACATGTAGCATTGCTCATATATATATATGTGTGTGTGTGTGTGTGTGTTTTAACATAATTTCTTGTTGTTTTCTAATATAGGTGATAAATGTATATTTTCATATTCTTAATACGATGGATATGAAGGGTGTACAGAAATTTAGCAATCCTGCTCTTTTTTTTCGAACTGAAGTTTCGGTGAGTTTCATATTTGTTTCAGTCCTATATTATTTTTATAAAGTTACATTTATGTATATATCACCTTAATGAAACCACGAATTATACGTGTCTTTTTAAGATCAAATTTAGCTATTTTGTATATATATGACAACACATTTGAGAATTTAGATTGTACTCAATCTCACAATTTAGTTCTCTTATATTGTGACATTAAAATCTGATCCCTTTTATATTGCACAATTAATATGCTGAAACATAAAAGACTCTGAACTGTTAAAAACATTAGTCATTCAATATTTATTACCTTTTGTTTATTTACTTATGTTGCATTATTCACCATAATTTCATTCATTCAAACCTCTTGTCGTGATAAGCATTTAGCAAAACCAAGATTGTAAGGAATTGATTATTAGATTGATGTTGTAACTATATTCCCTTTTATGTCCAGATGCACATACTTAACAAGATGGCAGGAATAAGGCCGGACGAGGCCATCACAGCTGACTTCATCCGGAATGTCGCCTACGATTCTGCATCCGTACGGCACTTTTTGGAAATAATAACTCCGGAAAGTATCAGCTGTAATAGATTTATAATTATTCCTATCAATAGTAATTGGCATTGGCATTTGCTTGTCATAGATTTGAAGGAATCCCATTTTGAGAGTTGGAATTCCTTGTGGAGTCATCGTTTGGCAAAGGATGCTGCAAACGTATTGGTATGTATATTACTTTTATATTTATTACATTGATATATGCATAGAAGATTGACTTCACTATTTCTCTTATGCAGGCGAGGTGGTTTGCAGCCTATTTTGAGTTTATCCTTGAACAACGCATCCGCCACCCAAATGTCATCTGGCAGCTTGATTGTCAGCAACAAGGTTCGACTGAGGTTGATTGTGGCATGTACACATGCCTATTTGCTGAAAGAATTGTAAGAGGCGGCTCCCCCGATCTTTTGGTTTATGAAAAAGATCCCCCGTATTTCCGGTCGCACATGGTGAGCCAAATCTTACGAGATCCCTGTTGCGTGACTTCTAGTTCGATGCATACAAGTGTTCCGTAAAGATAATTATGTACAATAAATACTTTGGTTTAATTTATATGTTGAGTTGTATTAATATGTTGTATATCCGATGAATATTGTATTGAGTCATATATACGATTCATTGTATTCCATTTTGATCAGTTTGATTTTAGTTTAATGTTGATTTGTATTGATTCGTTGTAGAGCAGATGAATATTGTATGAATTCAGTGTATCCCTGTTTTGATCAGTTTCAGTTTGATATTGTATTGTATCAATCTGTTGTAATTTTTATGAATATTGTATTGATTCCTTTTATTGATTCATTGTATCTTAGTTATGATCGGTTTGTGTTTTATGGTGAGTTGTAGTCATTCGCCGCAAATGTGATTATTTTTATGCTGATTACCTCACTAATTTTATTTTTTCATATATTTTACATTTTATAAGTTTATTTTATATTAAATATAAAATTTTATTAAATTATAATTGTTTCAAAAGTATTAATTTTAAATTTTAATCTATATACAATTCTTTTATATAATTGTGAAGATAAATTTACTCAGGTACTCAATACTGAGTACCGTTAGTGAGGAATCCAAGTGTGTGGTGTTTCTGGTTTTGAGGACCAGAAATGAGTACCGGTATTTTGGGTTTTGATGAACTTGAATGGGAAGCGGATGCGGCATTCAGTACCGGTCCTCATTAATTAGTACCGGTACATAATCTTTCGTTTCGGTACATAACATTCAGTACCGGTACATATTCCTTACTGCCGGTACTAAAAAATGTACAAACCAAGTGCCTGACAAACAGATAGACTTACCCTTCGGTTGCTCATTCTGTACCGGTACTCACGATTTCGTACCGGTACAGAGTGATCCGGTATTCTTCTAAGTTCCTCAAAACCCAAAAGTATTATTCATGGATTTATCCATCAGTACCGGTACGCAACCAAGAGTACCGGTACTTGAGGGAGAAATCCATTAATACTACATTCGGGTTTTGAGGAACTTGGGTAAGTACCGGAACCATTTGTACCGGTACGCAATGATCAATACCGGTATGAATTGACGATTGCAAGTGTGATGCTTTCGGGTTATGAGGAACTTGGATGTGTACCGAAACCATGTGTACCGGTACGGAAATATAAGTACCGGTACGGAATTTAGTACCTGTACTGAATTATAAGTACCGGTACAGATTTACCAACCCAAGTGATAGACTATCTGTACCGGAACACAATATTTATGTACCGGTACACTTGTTCTTCTCACTCAGTCGCGTTACATGAAACTTCATCATACAATACCGGTACCGGAACTCATAAATTAGTACCGGTACTTCTTATTTTAGTACCGGTACTAATTTATGAGAACCGGTACTTAGTGTTAAAATTTCAATAGATTTAAAAACTTGAAGAACTTTTAAATTTTGGGATTTAACAAATAGAAATATCTGTTAAGAATAGATACTTGGAAAATTGTGTAGTAAGTTGCTTCTCGTAAACTGGTAATGACAAAAGGATACTCCAGAACAAATCAATATAACTGTTACAGCACCAAATAAAAAATATTCTAGAATAATTAATTTTAAATGTTGGAGAACACATTGAGGCAATTGCAGAACATTCATATACAACAAATCAGCTTCTCAGAATTACATCTCCAATTCAGATCCCGGAAACACAGTGCAGTCATCTTTTCAGATTTACAATTCCATTCCTTTACAACATACAAGTTACCATAGTACAGTCATACATCTTAGATTTGTACATGTGAATTAACCATATACTAATCACAATCAGCTTGGCTTATGACCCCCTTTTATACACATATTGCCACAATTATTATAACCCTAATGATTTACAGATTAGTTGCATTTAAATGTATTTATAATTCAAGCTACTCATATTTACATGCATCAATAATTCACTTGAAATATTAAATTTACAATACCCATGCATTAACAGCATCAGAAAATAGAAGAACATGGGGACAAAAAAACAGAGTAGCAGTTTCATAACCAACCAACCATATGTAATAAACAATATTCGCAACCCTCCACACCTCCCCCCCTCCCCACTCACTTGTAATCGCTCGTCAACATCATCAATATAAGAAGTAAAGACCTTATCGGCCAAATTCAGCATCACCTTGCATCAAAGGCCTGTGTTGATTGGCAGCAACCAAAATAGCCTTGAACCGGCTGAATGGAACCGCCATGAAACTCCTCTGTCATCATGCCAATAAAACAGCCATTAGGTTCTTAGTGACAAGTGACTGAAGCACAATACCAAACCTTACAAACCTGTCACATGGCGTGAATGTTAGCAACAGCGATAACCAGATTATATCTAGATTAAAACCTCAAGGAAGGCTCCAGAATTGTTAAATTAAAAACAATAAAAATCCTGGAACAATAGCCATAATCTCCTACATTCACAAATTGTACCACCATGCTTCTCACCCTACTTACGTCATAACAGAAAGGAGAGAAGAATTCAACAAATGGCAACAATACATCAGTTTGAGTAGTCTTCTGTACCAGAGCAACGCGGCTTAAATGGCATTGCCTAATTCAATGTGAAAGGTATGATCATTGGGAACTTACTCCCCCACCAATACATTCCTGAATGCTAGTATAAATTTCAATATAATTTTAAATATGTTTACACCAATTTCTCTTTGCCTCTCATTCACAAAAAATCAAATAAAAATCAAATTGCCTAAAGCTAGCACTACAATTTTCAGCTTAAGACGTTAGCCTAAAATACACAAATGCTATTTTACATACCCTAACCTCATCATGTTCATTTTCAATACAGCTTACTCAACCTGATACGCTCCGCATAAATTACATGACCAAAATGAGAATCGCAAAACATAAGAAAATATTACTGGAACAAATTCATAGCCAAGCAGATGTGATAAAATCTTTGCAAATGTAACTCTAAATATATCTTCAATACAATAAAAATGCCTCATTGTTGATGTTAAATTACAGTTTAAGTTGCTGAAGCTGCAATTTTTCTCGTTGCCATCGTCGGCCTAGAACCACAATCCCCACTAAAGCAGTAGCCACAAATACATACCAAAATGTGTTAGTCTCTTTTGCCTTACTATACTATTAGGCAAATTTCAGAGTGGAAACTAGGCATCATAGCAAACACTACAAACCCAATGCGGGAATTATTACGAAATTCATAAGCTTCTCCACATTTCTTGCGGGAATTATTAAGAAAATCAGAAGGTCATCTACATTCTAAAATGTCATTGCACATAAGTTGGTATAACTCATATACCATTTTCTTTTGCCAACACTCTTTAGTAATAAAATTCAAAGTTAAGCCATAGTATTGAATTATATAATAATATTGATATTAAAACCCATTGAGTCCACAAGAAATGCCTAGTCAGATGGAACAACGATCTTCCTCCACGGGCTATTACTAAGACTAATAATATAACCCAATCGGTTAAGAAACAACTAACTAAATCGAAATGAAAAGCAAGCAGAAGATGGCGTACCGGGTCACACATCGTCATGTCTGTCCTCAACATCATCATCATGTGATGTATGTCCATGTGAAGTACTTGTTCCAGTCGCTCCCGGAACTACATCATCATGCTTGCAGCCGATGATTTCAAACATCTTCTTTAATCCATCCTCAAGCTTCTTGAACCCTTGTTCCATTTTTTTCTCAACTGCTTGTACTTCCGATGTAATGATTGTAGAGACACTCCCTCATCTGATCCAGTAGAGGCTTGATGTTGCACTTGACGAGGCGGTGCACTTGTAGTCGCTTCACTTGTAGGACCTTTCACTTGCCCAAAGGTCCTTAGAGTTCCAATTGACTTGGCCAAAGTTATTCTATCAATCGCGCCCAAGCCATAGTCGTGTTTGTCACATGTGACCTCAACTCCGTGATCTTCCAACAGGGTAGTGATCAAGATCGGGTAAGGAAGAAGTTCACGCCTATTTGTTGCCTTAATTACATACGTCATTTGATCCCAAATAAGATAAGGAATATTGACACACACTCCAGCTGCACTCTCTGGGTGACCAAGATAATAAAGAAGAAGTAGACGGTGCCATCGTATTCTTTTAGTCCCCACCGTAGGCATCAGGTTGTAGCAAAGAATCAAAGATAGAATGTGGTATTCCGGCTTTAAATCCTTTGATAGCACATAGTCCCCGTTGTTCTGTGTAACCCGGCTTGCAAATAGCATTAACGCCAACATCCCATGAGTGTCACTTTGAACAGGACCATGTACATATAATCACCAGATGTATCAACAGGCAAACCAGAGTCACACCTATTACATCTGGAGTTATATCAAACTTGACCCCTCGAACTGAGGTTTCGAATTTGTATGTCTCGGTGTCATCATCCTCTACAATTTTATCTCCCCTCATGTAAAACTCCCTGATTAACTCGGAACAGAAACCCTTATTTGCTGGAACTGTACCTAGAGCCCCAAAGGAATTCATTCTACTAGCCTTTCAAATTCCGAAACTTGTCGACACAATTCATTGAAGTTTATATGTCGCTCTCCCATACATGTTCTATTTTCAAAGAATTGACGCCGTTGTGAAGTAATTTGTGGTTCACCTTCTCCATAATTTGGCTCGGCGATCTGTTTGAGAGCCCTCACGAATTACGGGTCCACCGCTATTTCTTTGTGGAGAATCTTCTCTATCTTTCTTTTTCCTTGAAGGCATCGGTCCCTTTCCTTTCCCTATTACTGATTCTCCCTCATTTGTGAAGATTTTTCAGATTCCGAGCTTGTTGATACTTCATTCCGTGATCTTTTGAAAGATTTCTTCTTCCCACTTTCACGACTACTTCCACTCGCAGTGGCCATCCAAAACTACAAGTGCCAGTAGCAAAGAGAAGGCCATTCCTCCTGGAAGAACATAATGCACTATGAGTTCATCGAATATGAATATCAGATATTCATATTCGATGTAATGTATTATCAATATATGTTCTAACCTCTTATGAAAATGACATTAATTTGATCAATACCCTTTCAACAAGGACAAATTACATTCCAAAATTGAACAAGTGTTCCATCTTGTAGGTGTGTTAAGGGTATCTTAATAGTGACATGCATGTGTAATGTGAGAACAGAGGGTTCCCTCACAATGAGTGACACTTGTAGCTTCATACAAATAGTGACATGCATGTGTACATTGAGAACAGAATGGATCCCTCACTGTGAGAACACAGGATCCCTCACCGTGAGAACACAGGATCCCTCACTGTCACATAACTCTCACAGTGAGTGGATCTCTCACAGTGAGAGAGAGAAAAGAGAGAGAGAGAGAGAGAGAGGGAGCGGCTCACAGTGAGAGATGTAGAGAGCGAGAGACACGGTTTGGCAACAATGTGCTTCCTCCTCGGCGACGGCGATGGCGACGGCGACGGAGAGAGGAGATCGGCACTGTGCGGCACTGTGCGGGAGAGGAGTTCGGCAGTGTGTGGGAGCAGAAATCGGCACTGTGGTCGGAGCGGAGCACTGTGCGGGAGCGGAGCACTGTGCGGGATTGAAGAGATGGTCGGATTGGGGAGACGAAACTGTTGGAGCGGAGCACTGGCGTGATTGATCGATAAAGAATGTGCTTACTTATACATTTTTAAGTAGGATTAAAAATTTTAAATTTTTACAAATATATAATTTAACAGAAATTATAAAATATTGTATGAAATTTAAATTTATTATTTTTAAAAAATAAAGAAAGTTATTAGATTTATTAAAAGATAATATTAAACAATTTAAATTTTTTAAAATTAAAATTTGAACAATTTTAATCTATTTTTAAATTTCAAAATTTTAATAAACAAATAAAACACAATCGAAGTAAAAAAACAAAAATATTTAATTTGTGAAGGCGCTGATCGCTTCAGCGCTTTCACGCTGAGGAGGGTTAGTTTTTCAAATTTGATTTTCATAGGGTCTTTTTGCAAAATAGATATTTTGGGAGGGTTATTTTTTAAAAAATCCTCTTAAAGATGCCTCTTCATCTTCAATCCCCCCGCACGAGCCGCTCCAGCAGTTTCGAGAGACCTCCGAACCGGCGTGTGGTAGACAGACGGCCAGTGCTTCAAAGGAAAACCGCCTAGTAAACCGCTTACCCACCTCTCCCAAGTATTAACGTGAAGTAACCGCAAAGGCTAGGCGTATTCCGGTACGCGACCTGCGGAATCGGTTGATTTTCCTGTTTCCTCTGATGTTTCATCCACTATTTTGCTCGATACTCCCTCTTCACTGTCTAACAATCCATCTACCATAAATCTCCCTTAGGTATACCTCGGTCTACTACTACCTTTATTGACGGCTAAGTTTTCACCCTTCATATCTCAAGGTAAAACTGGAAACCCTAATGCCCTTTTTTTT
>CM055075.1:26997895-27034012 GCA_029204045.2 Tillandsia leiboldiana | reverse complement strand
AATACTTACATTTTGCCTATTTGAAGTATCAATTTTTATATGTCCTTTCTATGTTATAAGATCTATGTATATATTTTAGTTCAAATGGCAAATTACACTACTAGCATGTTCAAAACTTCTGGTGAAGAATAATCACTAAGAGTGAATAATAATCATTTACATCCATGATATAATTTACAATCTACATCCATGGGTCATGTTGGCTCGCAACCCTCCTATGACTCAATCACAACTCTTATGATCCATTCTCTATTGTCTATATATAGTGTTACTTGCTCGGAAGCATGTTATGATGAATGCATTTGATAAGCACACGATAGTATATGAAATTTTCACAATGTCGGCTTGGGTCATAAACACGATTTAAAGGTGTGACACTAGTATGCAGCTATTGTACTGCAAATGGATGCCTTCCGATAGGCGATCCTATATATATTTGACCACCTAGTTGTCCAAAAATACAGTTCTGTACTACATACATTGCACACACACCATATTGTCAATAGTGAAAACAGTTAGGAAATTATATCACTCAATACAGAGGACAAAACTGTAGGCGTCAATTGTAACAAAATGCTAGTTGGGCAAAGATGCAGTGACATTGGCCAAAAATTAAGGACTTCCGTAACTTATGTAAGGTTCCCACGACTCTATTTCCACATTGATTGCCCATTCGCGATTTCCCACAATGAGCGTACACACTCCGGAATGTTTTGAAGATTATTACATTTTATCAAAAACGATAAAACTTGAGATTTTCGCGAAGACGGCAACGGTCATCACCACCAATAAACGTCCGAAACTAGATACAATAGTTGTCAAATCAACAGACTCATAACACTGAAGCGGTAAATCATGCAACCGAATCCATACAAAGTACTTAAAACCTGCCCGTGGACCAAGGTTGAATTCACATGGCGATACCATAATGCTGAGTTGGTAGCTCTGCAGAAAGATTCCCGAATAGCACTATTCCGACACTCTGCAGTAGGAAAGTATATAAGGTAATCGGCATCCGCACATTTTCCAAATCGATATTCATCGGGATCTCCACCTACGTGATGCGCTAAGAAAGCAGCCACTCCTTCCTTTGAATAATCTTCTTCAGTTTCGAATGCAAGAATTGCCACCTTTGCTGCACGATCCATCAACTTATTAGCATCAAGAATTTATGCTGGAATGGAATAAAACATTTGGTGTTCTTCGGGCGTGTGGAGAATGGGTTAGACATGATGAAAGGTAAATTTGATATAAACTGAAATATAGTGGACGGTGAGAACCAGATGTGTGAAATGTGATATAGCTATGAAGTAGATAACCGCTATATATATGATCAAATTTTCTATTATCTACATATAGTGTTATTTGGGAGGCTATAGAGGGGCTTTGAGCAGTACTGAGAATGGGCAAATTATGTAGAATATTCGATATTATAGAATATTGTAAAGCATTGGATGCTGTTTTGCGAGGGGACAGCTATAGCCTGGTTATGTACTGTCGTATATCCAAATGACACAGCTATAGGGACCTGCCAAGTTGGTAATAGTGTGCCTCAGTTGAGAGGGGACAGCTATACAAAATAGCCTTTGACTGGTGTACATGTACCATTGCTCATATCCAAAAGGGCACGCATAAAGATAGTGAGAATAGTCCTGTGTTAAAGATCCGCACCCTACCCAAAGGCACGCATGAAGATAGTAAAAAGACAACTTTTGACCATCTTTAGAGTATGGTACAGTCTACGATGTTGCATGAGTATATATAGATGTTCCCTTATAAATGGTTCCTAGTACAGAACCAATCTATACAGGTACACATGGTTCAGCTTTTGGGTTTTGCTGAACTTGAATGGGAATCGGATGCGGCACTCAGTACCGGTCGTCGTTAATGAGTACCGGTACAATTGGCAGAATTTAGTACATGGGTGTTCAACAAAGTGTTAAAGCTCGTCAAAGTTCGTCAACTCGTTAACCCTATACTCATGCACGGTACCATTAGTCACCTCGTCCACTTCCATCTAAGTTCCTCAAGACCAGAAAGCCTAACACTTGCAATCCTCAACTTAGTTCCGGTACTCATATACGTTCCTCAAGACCCGAAACCATCACACTTGGGTTGCTCACTCAGTACCGGTACTGTTTATTGAGTACCGGTAGTCATGGTTCGGGTACACATGCAAGTTGTATAAGTACCGGTACTCTACATTGGCTACCGGTACACACGGTACCGGTACACCACTAGGTTCCTCAAAACCCGAAAGCCTCAGACTTGCAATCCTCAATTAGTACCGGGACTTAAAATTGCGTACCGGTACACATGGTTCCGGTACACATGCAAGTTCTATAAGTACCGGTACTCTACATTGACTACCGGTACACACGGTACCGGTACACCACTAGGTTCCTCAAAACCCGATTCATTAAACTTGGGTTGGTCCATAACTACCGGTACTCTTCATTGAGTACCGGTACACACGGTACCGGTACACCACTTGGTTCCTCAAACCCGAAAGCCTCAGACTTGCAATCCTCAATTAGTACCGGTACTTAAAATTTCGTACCGGGACACATGGTTCCGGTACACATGCAAGTTCTATAAGTACCGGTACTCTTCATTGACTACCGGTACACCACTAGGTTCCTCAAAACCACGAGGCGCTGCACTTGGGTTGGTCTATAAGTACCGGTACTGCTTCATTGAGTACCGTACAAACGGTACCGTACAGCACTAGGTTCCTCAAAACCCGAAAGCCTCAGACTTGCAATCCTCAATTAGTACCGGTACTTAAAATTGCGTACCGGTACACATGGTTCCGGTACATATCCATGTTCATCAAAACGCGGACTCATCATTTCTCACTCAGTACCGGTACGTAGTGTGTTAAATTTCAATAGATTTAAAAACTTGAAGAACTTTCAAAATTAGTAATTAACTCTTTAACAAATAGAAATATCTGTTAAAAATATTAAATTGGAAAGAGCAATGCTACATGTACACCCCGAAGGGGTGTACATCTTAGATCTCCAGCTTTTTAATGGTGTCGATATTTTTACGGGTCACATCAAGTGACCCCTCATCACACCCCACCTTAGATGGGTTTAGGGTTTAGGGTTTAGGGTTTAGGAAAGTTCCAGACAAATAAATATAGCTGTTCCAAGCACCAAATAAAATATTCCAGAACAATTAATTTAAAAGTTGGAGAACACAGTGAGGCAAATGCAGAACATAATGTAAGAAATCAGCATCTCCGAATTACAGCTAGTGTTAAATTTGCCATATAAACTCAAATATATACATAGATCTTATACATAGAAAGGAAATAAAAAATTCATACTTCAATATAGGAAAAATGTAAGCTCCGCTTATTACAAATAATCATCATGATATATATGCAATAGTACAAAAAGCAGAATGAAAAAGTTTAATGTGAAATATAAACTCTCCCGATATAGAGTGTACAACGCATAACATTGCTTAATGGTTAATAGCATAGTCCATTGTATGGATCTCACTTTCAATTGCCCGTCTCATATTTGCTGTGCTGCATTTATTGTTCTTGCAATATGTCATCTTCGTACACCTGATTAAATAATTAATAAAGTCAAATTAATGACATAAATCAATTTTTACATATAGAAATAGAAACAATAAATTGTCATTACCTGTCAGAACTGCATAGAGTGCGCCATTTGGATAAACCAGTACGATGATCTAAAAATTTTATTTCGGACTTGTATCCGATATAGGAGGGTTCCTGACAGGGTCTGTCGACATGTCAATGTTTTGAGGGGGCCACGGTGTCTTGCATATATAAGAAAAAAAAATAAATTAGAATATGTGTATAAAGACAAATTTATAGTAAATAAACATCTAGGAGAAAGTTAAGGAACATTACCATTAAAATCATGGCTGGATTTCTCTGTACACTTGTATCCGATATAGGAGGGTTTCCTGACAGGGTCTGTCGACATGTCAATGTTTTGAGGGGGCCACGGTGTCTTGCATATATAAGAAAATAAATAAATTAGAATATGTGTATTAAAGACAAATTTATAGTAAATAAACATCTAGGAGAAACTTAAGGAACATTACCGTGAATATCATGGCTGGATTGCTCTGTACAGTTCTATCCGATATAGGAGGGTTCCTGACAGGGTCTGTCGACATGTCAATGTTTTGAGGGGCCCACGGTGTCTTGCATATATAACAAAATAATAAATTAGAATATGTGTATTAAAGACAAATTTATAGTAAATAAACCATCTAGGAGAAAGTTAAGGAACATTACCGTTAATATAATGGCTGGATTGCTCTGTACATCAATCCCATAAGGTAAGTGCATTATGGGGCGAGTTCTTAATCGTAGGACTTTGCAGGTGAACCTATTTTAATAAATCGGGAGGGAGGGGGCCAATATGGAAGACACATAATTATGTAAACAAATGAGAAAAATCGAACTATGAATCATATTAAGACAATCAAATGAACATATAAAAAACTCTCAAACATTACACTCTGTTGGGACGAGGCCGAGGGCGACGATGAGAAACGATTAAAGATTGAGCATTCACCATTATAAAACCTGTCCGTAGAATTTTGAGGCATCTAATAAATAGAAAAAATATTTCAATTTATGTCGTGTACCGTAAATTATAAGCCAACAAGAATCGAGTTACGTACGTAAAGATATACCTGTTGCTTGTTGACTTTCATCTTAAGCCGACGTACCATTTGATCTGTCTTCGACTCCTTTCGTTTGCTTGGTGGGCGCCCTTTACTTCGAACTGACAGCGGGCTCTTTACTCTCTGGTCGTTACATCTATCATCTGAATCGTGTCTCATAGTAGAATGTATATTTTCGATAAATTGGACATCATTGCTTCCCTTGGATGACGATGTGTTCTCTAATTTCGTCTTCAAATTATCAAGTGTGACTAGTGCTACATGATATTTGTCATCACTCTCAGCAGCTATGTCTGCAATGTCGTACATACGACTACATACTACCGCATATCGGCTCATTTCTGGACTCCTCCCTAAGCTTTCATCCCATGCTGTCACCCGAGTATACCTCCGTCTTATATCCTTCCTCCATCGTGTTAGTATGTAACAAGTTGGAAGAATCATCATCTTTCTATTAACTAGGACGACAATTGAATGTCGGCATAAAATACCCTTACAATCAAAAAGACGACAAATACAACTAACTCGGAGGTAGACTCATCAAAATATGCAGTGAATACTATGTCTTTGCCTGCATCGCCATATTCTACATACTCGTTAACTCTATACTCATGGACGGTACCAATAGATGATATTAAAGATGTCTCACAATGCATTAAATCCTTTAACTCAGCTTGAAATTCTCGAAATTTAGCAATTGTGTACATATCTTGAAATTGCTTCTCAAATGCATATCGACTTATGGATGGGATGACGCAGGTGAATGATTTGTAGTCTAATTGTGCCTCCTTTTCTGCTTTATTCTTTATAGCGCTTTCATACTGCTCCACAAATACTTTTAACGTCGTTTTCGAGTTCACGTACCCATCAAAAAACGAATTCATGCTTTCACTTCGCTGTGTCGTGGACATTCCAGCCCAGAATGTATCATTCACATAAACTGGCACCCACTTTCGTCTGTTCTCGTACAGTCCTGACAACCAATCATTCTTTTCAAGTCCATAACAAACTATCATCCTCTTCCATTTATCGTCAAATTGAAGTTCTGTTAGTGATTCATATATAGCATCCATCATAATGCTCTTAATAGAATGATATTCACCATAACTTTTTAGCTTCTCCGGTATCTTTTTTGTTATGTGCCACAAGCACCATCGATGTTTGGCATCGGGGAATACCAGTTCAATAGCATTTTGCATTGCTTTGTCTTGATCGGTGATTATTGCTTTGGGGGCATGGCCGGACATACATGACAGCCAATTCCGAAAAAGCCATACAAACGAAGCTGTATCTTCACCAGAGAGTAAGCCGCATCCAAACAAGATTGACTGACCATGATGATTAACACCCACAAATGGAGCAAACGGCATATCATACTTATTCGTTAGATATGTCGAGTCGAAAGTAATTACATCTCCAAAACATTCATAGGCTGCTCTGCTTCTAGGATCTGCCCAGAATATATTGCGAATACGAGAATCATCGTCCAGATCGATGGAATAAAAGAAGTTTGCGCTTTTCTCTTGCATGGTTCGAAAATAATTACAAATGGCTTCGCCATCACCTTCGCCAAGTCGTAAACGGCGCATTTTATCAATATAATTACGGGCATCCTTCTCTCCAAATGGCAAATTTTGATACCCACCAGCCTCAACAACAAAAGAATTAAAACTTTTATTCAATCTTATTCCGGCACGATCATTAACATCAAGCCGTCTCTTAACACTAGAATCTATAACTCGATTGCATGGAAAATATCGAGACTTGCTAGGACTTAATCCATGATTATGGTCAAGTCTGACCATACTTATTACACAAGATAAATCCAAATTAATTTTCACATTTATCCTAGCAGGACAGTCCGTCTTCGCTGCCGAAGGACGAGGCCGGAGATTAGTCACGGTGTGATTTACTTTTCCATGACGAGAGCATGCGATGATTACATACGAAGGAATGCCGTTACTGATTTTAGTAGACCTCTTTACAATCCCAAATCCTAATTGTTGTGCATAATTCTTATAGAAGCCCATAACCATTTCCATATTATTAAAATGCATTCCAACTTCTGGTACTAAATTGGATATGTCTGTGACCTCATTGTTTCTTTCTTCATCCATCTCAAACTCAACAACTGATAATGATCAGTGCGTCTAGATATTTCAAAATAATTATGACCTGTAACACATCATATTTACTGCTAATACAAACTTGAAATTATGGTTAAAGAAGAAATTATATATAATGTATATATAGGATTTGTATGTTTACAGATTATGTGTAAAGGCATTATTCTACTATACCCTCAAAATGTATCCTTACAGCTAATACATGTTCCACATTAATACTAACCAAATTACAAAGCAGCATTATATGATCAACATGTTCTACTAAACCCTAAACCATAAACTATTAACATAATATTATATATAATGTAATTGTCAAAACATCCTATTACATATTATATAGTACATTGTCTCTTGTAATAAACAATAAATGGGCGCTCTCCTATATCGGTCAAAAGTGAACATATTAGCACCTAATTTACCTTGTACCTGCTATTTCATATCAACGCCATTCTATTTATAGACCAAAGAAAGAATGTTTTCTTCCTTTGTACCGGTATTTTTGGAACGCACATAGCTTATTAGGGGGAATATGGAGACGATTATCGCAGCGGAGACGTTGGATGAGCAGGCAGTGACGACTCTTCACGAGCTGTGCTTTGGTTTTACAAAGAATGCCTTGTTCAAGGACCGGCGATTGGGATAATACAAATGTACGTAATGTGTTTGAGGACGGGGATCTCGTTGGGATTTGGTCATCGGAGCAGAAAATGATTGCGAAGCGTAATGCGCCTAGGGACACCCTAGCCGCATTAAACTTTGCAATCATTTTCTGCTCCGAGGACAAAATCCCAACGAGATGCCCGTCCAATAACACATTACCGACATTTGTATTATCCCATTCGCAGGTGCTTCAACACGGTAAAATCAAAGCACAGCTACTCAAGAGTCGTCACTGCTTGCTCATCCAACATCTCCACTGCGATATTCGGCTCAATAAACCACCCAATTAACTATGTGCGTTCCAAACACCCCGATACAAGGGAAAAAAACCTTCTTTCATCTTTAATTCTAGCTCAAGCAGGGCTGTATGATAACAAAGATAACTTATGTCCATCCGAGTCCCCTATGTTAAGGGTGTAACCTATACATCGCAAGCAGAGGTGTAAAAATAACAGTACTCAGGACAGAAAAAAGCTACCATTCATACATCTTAACCCCTATCTTGAAATCCCTACACAGCTATGATAAGAGCTATATATAGACTGTACCACAAAACCAATGATGCCTACAAGTGTTGCCTATTGTTTGATATATGACTGTACAGAACCCATCTAAGGCTGTTTCCTAAACCAATTGGCAGCTCCTACTTGCATTTGGACTAGAGATATTTACAAAGCTATATATGGATATGATCCATCTGATAACAAAGCTACACCAATTAACAACGCCAACTTTTGACTATATTTACATATCTCCTTGAATTTGGACTGCCTACAAGGGTAGCCTTTTGTATATATGAGTGTACAGAATCCAACTTTGCATTATTTTTAATTTTCCAAATATTTTTTCAATTAATAATTTTTCGTAGACTGAATAGAGTGAAAAATTAAAGTAATTTTACAAAGGAGAATGATAAATCAATCCCAGCCATCCCTGTTAGGGGTGTATGATATACACCCCTAACAGGGGTGTACCCACGGCACTTCCCCTAAAGGAAAAGAGCAATGCTATATGTACACCCCGAAGGGGTGTACATCATACACCTCCACCATTTTAATGGTGGCGATATTTTTTACGGGTCACATCGAGTGACCCATCATCACACCCCCACCCTTAGATGGGTGGGGTGTATGATGTACATCCCCAAAGGGGTGTACACATAGCATTTTCCAAAGGAAAATGCTACCTGAACAGTACATGAAAGCATTAACCTACATTTAATAACCTACATTTAATACTACTAGTGAGAGAGAGATAGAGAGATAATTTATATACCTGTAAAGTTAATAAAAGCATTAACCTACATTTAATACCATACATTTAATATACCTGGAAAGTTATTAAATGTAGTATTGTGTACCGGTATGATAGAGTTGTACCGGTACAGGGGAATATGTACCGGTACTAGATTTGTATACCGGTATGGTAGAGTAGTACCGGTACCGAGGATTGTGTACCGGTATGATAGAGTTGTACCGGTACCGAGGATTGTGTACCGGAACAATGAATGGAAAAAAGACATCCTATAGAGTTGTACAGGTACAGAGTATTGTGTACCGGTATGATAGAGTTGTACCGGTACCGAGGATTGTGTACCGGAACATTGAATGGAAAAAAGACATCCTAACAGGGATTTAGCCATAGCATTACATCAAGTACCGGTACACATTGTAATACTAGGATTGTGTATCGGAACATTGAATGAAATAAAAGACACCCTAACAGGGATTTAGCCATAGAATTACTGTGGAAAAAAATAGAGAATAAAATGAGGGGATTAAAATGTACATATGGCGTCGCCCTCGCGAAGGCGTCGTAGATCGTCGAAACAACAGAGAGAGACAGGGGGCGAGGGGCCGAGGGGGCCGAGGGGCCGAGGGGCCTTCGGGATGGAAGCATACACAGAGCTTCTTGTCGACGTAAGGGATCGTGGCCTGATAGGGGGCGTCGCCCTCGCGAAGGCCTGGTAGATTGTCGAAGCGAGAGAGAGAGAGAGAGAGAGAGAGAGAGAGAGAGAGAGACTTGTCGTCAAGAGAGAGAGAGAGGGAGCGGGAGGAGACGATTGGAATGCTCTGAATAGAAAGGGAGAGAAAAGGAGGGAAAGAGTATGCCCTAAAAAAAATTGAGTGAGAATATCACCTCCTATTTTTAATGCTATACAGTGTTTAATCCTACACCCTCCATTAAGGGGTGTAGGATGTACACCCCTTAATGGGGTGTACAGGTAGCATTTTCCTTTAATTATTTTATAATAAAAATATAATATTTTTTAACAAATTTGCTAACTAAAAATGTAATATGTATAAGGATTTAGAAATTAAAGTGTTTAAATTAAAAAGCATATGGACCAAATTCCCATGGAGGGTTAGTACTTTTACAAACAGATCTAAAACCTTTTAATTTTAACAATTGATTTTTTGGTTTAATTTTATAGCGTAAACATATGGAATAATAAATATATTTTTATAAAATTTAATTTTTTATATTTATTTTTTAAAATTTTAAAAATTTTAAATATATCTCTTAAATATATTTTTACTATAAGTGCCATTAAAAAAAATATAGTTAATTATAGATTAAATATTTAATTGATTAGTGAGTGATATAAATTTACTTTTTTACCTATAATAATATTGAAACATACATCCCTTGGATTTAATAGGAAAAAATGAATGAAAAATAGATAAATGAGAAAAAGGATGAGAGAAAAGGTAGATGATAATACTTTTTAATTTTCTTAGATGATAATACTTTTTAATTTTCTTTTTATTTTTTTTTTTTTATTGAGAAAGAAGATGACTGTTGATATTTTTTTTGAAAGGATATTTTTGATTATTCCAACAGTTGAAATTTTTAAAAGACATAATTAGAAAAATAAAATTAATATTTTATTTATATTATGTTAAAAAATAAATAAACGAGAGTGACATATATAAATAATTTATAATATTTGAAAAGATAAATATAAAAAATTAAATTTATAAGATATATTTACATAGAGCTGTATTAAATTAATTCTATTTTTTAAAACTTTATCAATAATTCAATAAATCTCCTCTGAGCAAATTATATAATTATTTTAATTGCACGTCCAATTAATGAATTTGAATGATTTTGTGTTTTTCGATGCCACGGCAAAAAAAATATATTATATTTGGTATTAAGATTTATCTAATACTATTAGATAAAATAGAATTGGAAAAAAAATAAATAGGAATATAATTTGAGTATAGCTTATGTACTTTCAAAAGTATAAATTTATTTATATTTGTGAATTTTTTATTATTAAATTTGTATTGGGATTTGTATAATTGTATTTTTTTTTTCTTAAATATTTTTACAATAACACGAATCCCAATACAAATTCAATGATAAAAAATTTACAAGTATGAATTAGTTTGTATTTTTAAAAATATATAAACTCTTATGTTATTCGATGCTACCATAGAAAATATATCATAACTAATTCATTACGATATGCGCAACACAATATTACGTATCAAACCAAACATAATATAATATTTTCTTATCGTACTTTCTTACTGCACGTAACATAATTTTTTTACCATTTGATACGGAGGCTAAGTTCACTTACAATAAAGAGTTAGGGTATATTTGAACTATAATTTGAAAAAATAATTTTTTCATAATTGATTTTGATTTGAAGAATTGAATTTAGTCAAAAGTTGTATAGAGCGTTTGACTGAGTTTGGATAAAAAATAATATTTCTTAAATAAATTTGTAAAGTTGTTTGGCAAAAAAATTTTGCTGATTGTAAATAATAATTTTTGACTATATTTTATTTAAAATGTTTTAAATTTAAAATTTAAATTTAAATTTTTAAATTTAATTTTAAAATTTGCACAAAAAATTAAAATTTGATATTTTAATTTAAATTATAAATTTAAAAATTAAAAATTTTAAATCTAAATTTAAATTTTAAAATTTAAATTCAAATTATAAATTTGGAATTTAAAATTAAAAATTAAAAATTAAAAATTAAAATTTTAATTTTTAAATTTAAATTTTGAGATTTAAAAATTTAAAATTTATATTTTGAAAATAAAACTTAAAAATTACCAAACCCGAAGATTATTTTTTTAGTCAAATTTTTTTTTTCCACCGGTAAAATGTTACAAAAAATAATAATTAAAATTAAAATTTTAAAATTTATTTATAAAATAATTTTATTATTAATCAGTAAATTTTTGCAACCATAAATTTTACATTTATATTTATGGTTGGTCATAAATTTGGACGCGGTGATTATTGGTGGGCAATAACCCGTAATCCAAACTCCAGTCGCTTACGCGGCGAACGTTATCGCCAACGCCACGAGAACATCGCTGCGAACGGCGTCGTATGCGGACTTGGTCGGGTCGCTCAATCCACCGTCCGAATAGTCTACAGTAGATCACCACCGTCCAAATATATACGGCAGAGATTGAACAGGAGGCCATCGGACGGTGGTTGGCGACCTTCCGCATGCGACTCCTTCTCGCACGATATCATGTTTAGGGTGCCGTACCCGACCCTCGTCGTCGTCTCCGATTCCTCCTCCTCCTCCTCCTCCTCTTCTCTCGATCCAAATTTCCCCTCCAAATTTCACAAGCTTCGAATAATTTGTGAAAGCGATCGATCGCGCGCGCGTGATTTGGATAAAGGTAGCGTTTTGATTCCGATTACTTCCCTGTTTCCTCGATTGTCAGTGATGGTGATATGTTGTGTTCGCATTTGATGAAGAAAACAACGGTTTTGATGAGTATTTGCCTTCGATTCTGTTGTTTAAGGGGGAGCATGATGGATTAGAACGTGGATTGGTCTCAAAATTACGGTTTTTCTGCGTGCATGCTTGTTGTTATGTTCTATTAGCATTAGTTGAATGATTGATTGAAGCTTAACATGGTTGGTGGGGTTGGGAATTTGGATTCTGTGATGAAATAAGTAGGCAAAGTTGGGAATTTGATGTAAGAAGAAGTATTTCAGTATTTCTATAGTAGTTTAATTGGTTTGTTGTTTAGACATTGATTTGAAACTGATTTATTATGCCTCTCGTTGAATGAGGGAATCTTATTCCCTGTGTATAATCCAGAGAGAACAGTTGAGTTGCTTTAGCGATGGTTTCAAATTTTAAGGTGGAACGGCTGCAAACAACATGTCTGGATCGTTCCTGCCTAATCCAAAGTGAATCTAGTATCTAAATGAATTTGACTAGCATCATGCTTCGTGCTTGTTTCAATCGGTATTCATCAGTTCTGGTCGATTTCAGTTAGTTTCGATGGTTTTGTCGATTTTGGCTAATATCGATCTGTCGTTGTATGTCTCGACTGACCCTTTCAACTGGTTTTCGGCAGATTGGCAGATTTCGGTTAATTTTAACTGGTTTTGTCAGTTTTGGTAGTATTGAACTGCTGTTTTATGCCCTGGGTTACTGCGCTCAACATTAACTTCAAGTAAAATATTTTGACATTTTGAAATTGCCTTCTTACTTGACACTTATCTGTTGTAATTCATACCTCATGTAATTCTTGATAAATTCTTGCCAATACTAACTTGTTTTTATTGTGTTCGTAGTATTGCCTATGAGATTGAAATAAGTATATTATTTACATTTTATCTATCTTTGACCATATACTAAATTTAGACACGGCATAGTGTAATTACCATTTCATTGTTTTAACTAAATAGTGTTTGCACTTGTCTAATTTGCTCACTTGCCCCTTTTTCTTTACTATTTAGCCCTTTTTTCTTTTTTGAACAATCCAAAACCTCTGTAACAATGGAAACTAGCGAAATATTTTGTTTCGGTCAGGGTTGGAAACATAATCAAAGCAAGTTTCTTTATCACTGTTTGCCCACTGTTTTTCAGTTAATGTCATTCTTTTGAATTTTCTTTATTTTTCTGACAGACTTTTGGGGATTTGTGTCATCCACTGTACCATTGGTTACGGGAACCTTGGCTGGCGTCAATCAAAAACTTCCAACATCATCTGAGGGTGTTAAGGAAAGAGGATGAAATTAGACTGCTATCAGCACTGTTAACCTCATATACGCTCTGTTATCAATGGCTGCTGGAGCTTCCCTTCATTTGTTCCATGAAGTGGGCATCATAAGAAAGCTTGGCCGAATAGACCATTTAAAGGTCTAAATTTTTGTTTAGTAGTGATATCTTTTCGTTTTCTTTTTCCATAAAACTTTCTTTCTTTTGTTGATGCTCGACTTTGTGGTTATGATTCTTTCAGCCCTCAGAAGTGAAGAGCTGGCGCCACTTGCCTAATAATTCATTATCTTCATGTGCCTTGGTACGGTTACTCTCTCTCTTTCTCGTCCTCCCCTTTCAAACAGAAAATAATCTACAACTTTCCTTTGCCAATATGATTCTATCACATTTCAAAATGCTTTAGTAAGGATATTACTTTGTTGACTGTACTAATGGCCGTCAACATTGCTATCTTACAAAACAGGTTATAGAGAAATTTAGTAAGAAACTTCTGTCAATTTATGCTATTCCTTAAAGATAAAGACTTGTGTGAATTATTGAATAACTCCTTTTCAACTTGTACTATTTTTATGAATTTATGACTGTTGCAACTTGTTCTATCTTTTATGAACAAGAATATTAGTGCTCTTTGTTTTAATTATTTTTCAATTTTGTTTTTAAAACTATCTATCACATATTGTTCAATGGATCTTTGGCTTTCATTAAACCTAATGGTTATTCAGCATTTATAGTTTATGAAAATTATGTGATTATTAATAATCAAAATGCCTATTTGAGAACATCATTGATTATAATTGCATTTAAAGTTTCTATTTTCTTTCTTAATGTGTTTTCCCCTTCTTTTTGCAGAGGCAGGATATTTGGAGCTTCAGTATATCAGATAGGGTCCATGGGCCAATCTTTTATATGCCTTACAGATATAATGCTCTGACGTGTCGATCTTTTGCTCTACCAACTTCTTTGATGGAGAGCCCTATAGTAAAGTGCACCTCTTCAGTATTAACTAGGTACCATCCTTCACTATTTTTATCATGTTTATGGTGCATTAATTTATGCCAAGTTGTTGCTAACTGCTACAGTTTTTCCTGTTTTAGTTAGCCAAATGTTTCTTGACTGGTGCTGATTTTTTTTGATCTCATGCTTAGTTTATCTTGCTAAGGAGGGTATTGCAACTAATCAGAAGAGTGTAGTAAGATAAAGGTTGTACTTGCTTAAAGAAAGCAATGTGAAGCTATATGGGCATGAAGAAATAACATATCAAAAACAACTCTAGTGCTTCTTTTTTTTTTTTTTTTGTGGGACTGTGGGGGGTCATAGCTGCTTCTGTAGTTGATGAAAAGAAGTGGGATGGCTGGAAGGTGCAACTATTTGTGTAGCTAACTTCTACCAGGTAAATTAATTATATGCCAGATTGCCAGTTACCAGGTCACAACTCTCTACAGTGCTATAGGCCTGAATAAGGCCTTAAGTTTATCGTACTATGTTCTTGTAGAACCCATGTTCAAGTCAGCTTAATGCCATCAAACATTTACTTGTGATTTTCTTCTTTCTTGAATTTTGTGCTTGGAATTGATGAATAAAGGTTTCATATATTCCTTTCCTCCTTTTTTTCTTGATAATCTGTATTGCTATGCCAAGTTCAACTTTATTTTCTACTATATTTGTTTACATTGATGAGTCAATGTACAGAGCGTTAGTCGGCCTTGGTCCTCAACTATCCTTTTAATCATGGGTAATGCTACTTGTAAGTTAATATGGAGAAGTCAAATTACTGCATGTAGGTTGCTCTGTTTTGATTTTCAAACAAGACGTAAGAGAAATTTGATGTGCTTCTTCTCTTACAGGTCATGTAAGACTTTGCTTGCAAGCCCTACCGCTCTGCAATTAGCTCCTGCAATTGGAATCGTTGCTTTTGCTGTGTGGGGACTCATTCCTTTGATGCGTATCATCAATAACCTCTTTCATGTATGTTTCTAATGCATAATTTCATGCTGCTTCCACAGTTGCAGTTTCACTTGCCGAAGTAATAGAGCAAACTTTTTCTGACATTGTCTTATCAACAGAATGAGGGTAACTGGAAAAAGAGTAAAGTATATCATGCTTCTGCCTCCTATATTCAACCTTTGTTACTTTGGGCTGGAGCACTACTCGTTTGCAGGTATGGAACTTGGAATCTCCCTTTTTTAAAACCTAATCTTTATTAAAATTTTTCAGTTAATCTCTTAATCTTTTTTTCTGATTATCTTTTAGGGCATTGGATCCAATTGTTCTTCCTTCAGAAGCCAGCCAAGCAGTCAAATTGCGTCTTCTGAATTTTGTTAGAACGCTATCAACTGTCCTGGCCTTTGCCTACTGTCTGTCAAGGTGAATATTCGCTTCTATTGAAGTCATTCCCTACTTCACTGGAGCAGAAGTATTGTTTATTGCACTTGTTTGGACTTGTAGTATCTGTACCGAGCTATTGTTTTCTTTGTTGTTTGTTTATAATAGTCTATAAAAGTAGCATTGTGTCTGTAAGAATAAACTTCGGGGAAGTTATGATTTAGTCTAACCCCAAACTGATATTTTTGTGGATTCTGATTTATATAATTCAAGAGAAACCATTAACTGAAATTCATGCTCTTCTTGCTAAATGCTCTGCTTAGTAGGGAAACTATGCTGTCCTTATACTTGAATTGTCTGTTTCTGAACATTCTATCTTAGGAGCCAACAGGCACATCTCATACTAATTACATTATTTTTCTAAAGGCCTGTGTGCATCTTCTTCCTTAAAAGATTTGAAAGCTCGAATCCATGTAAGCGAGAACATTCTTCAGTAATAAGTAATAGTGGAATATATGTTTTAAAGATGATTGCAATATTATCTCATCAAAGTAATTTTAGAGAATATGTGGTATGTAGGTGCATATTGAGCACTTATGTTTTCCATGATAGTGATATATAGGAAGTATGATTGTGTAAATTGATATGTAAGAATAAAAAATAGTTAATGTAGTAACCAAATTCAAAAGATAATTAAGAAAGCTCGAAAACTTTATTATGCTGTCAATTTCACAGAAATTAAGCTAACTCCTCTGGCAAGTTATGGAATAAATGAATCATCTAAATAAAAGATATAAAAAAGCAAATCTCTTATTTATGGAGCGGTTATTTAGGTAACTTTGCACATTCAATCCTTGGCTTTACAAACTGACAATGCACTTGGCTGTAGTTTGGTCCCTTGCTTGCTACAATTATTATGTGCTTAGGGAATATTTTGTTAATTTGTCAAATATTTATTTGATGCAAATATATTGGAAATATGAAGTTGACAGATATATTTTGTGGTTAGCATATGAATTCTAATCGCTGGTTAACCATCGGTCCATTGACTTATGGGAAGCATCTTTTTCTTGTTTGTTATAATTCTAGGTTTTTATTTTTTCCTTTAGAAGTCTGTTTCTTATTCAGTTGTCCTGATCATTTGTTACAGTCTGATTCAGCAATCACAGAAGTTCTTCATGGAAACAAATCCCACTGATGGTACAAGAAATGTATGATCCTGCTATATCTCATCAACCAAATGTTATCTATATTTGGTTTTTTGTATATTCCCTGGAATCATTTGACGTTGCATATTAGTACCTCAAGTTAAAGGCAAAATTACGTCTATTTGTTAATATTTGCTAGTGTAATAGTTATAGGACATCATTAATCATGAAAGTCCTAATAATAATGCCAGTGAAGCATCTAGTGAAAAACTCTAGCGACCCTATCTCTTCACCCTCTAGAGCTTCTTAAAAGAGGGAAAAAGAGCCATCATACACATCATTGAAGTCATTTGATAAAGATTGGAAAGACTTGAGGGGAAGTAAATTTTCGTTTTATGATCCTTTTCATACCTTTTTCGTCTCAATAAATTACTAACAACAAATTTCTGACAAAAATTATTCTTGTCTTTATAGTTTGTTAACATAGTCTCTCAACTTTCAACAATGATATGCTTATTTATTATTGTACAGATGGGTTTCCAATTTGCTGGAAAAGCTGTGTATACTGCTGTTTGGGTTGCTGCTTTTTCTTTATTCATGGAGTTGCTGGGGTTTTCTACCCAGAAATGGGTCACTGCCGGAGGTCTTGGTACAGTTCTGCTGACTCTTGCTGGTCGTGAGGTATCGCTTGATATTTCTTTATCTACAGAAAGCTATTTTCTAGCTTATTTTTGTCATTATATTGCCTTTTGTCTTTGAAACGTCAAATCCTTAAACCTCTTTGGTGAGTAGTTTAATGAACTCTCTGAGACAGATTTTCACCAACTTTCTCTCGAGTGTTATGATCCATGCAACGCGGCCATTTGTAGTAAATGAATGGATTCAAACTAAGATCGAGGGCTATGAAGTTTCTGGTACAGTCGAGGTCAGTTTTTTATTTATGATTCATAACTACAAAAAAATTTGCCAGTACTTAAAAAAAAAAAACAAGAAAAATGTCAAGATTCTTTGGTGCTGTATCTGTGGCTACTGCTTGATACTTTAAATCGGGCCTGCTTGGCTTGGCTGGTGTTTCTACAGAAAGGTCTTTGAGTGAAGCTGTGTGAGGAAGCATTAATAGCTTTTCATGAGAAACCTCTCGACAGTTTCTTGCTACTGCAGAAGTAGAAGTTCAAATTGGAATTTTTGCTTTTTGAGGGCCTAAAAGCTCATATATCTTTCCGCCAAGGCAAAAGATCTAGATCTATTACTTGGAGTTGATTAGCTATTCCAAGAAATAGGCACTTACCCTAATAATAGCATGCTTTTGCATGGGGCTTTTTTGTGTTAGAGACTCCCGCTCCTAACTGTAATTTTGATACCGATAGATAGATCTAATATTTTTATTGAACGCCTCTCTGTTCCAAGGGAAGGAGAGACCTCCTATGCTAACTTAGCCTAAGTTAGAAACCATTAAGAAAAACTCAATTCTTATTAAATTGACCTTTTTGAACAAAAGAGTAGAGCCCCTTATTTTTAGTCCTAAAATCATTATAATAATTCTAATTTAATAAGAAAACTAAATAAGAATAGAATAAATCAAAAGATATTCCTAATCTAGTAGATATCCTAAATATAATATCTTTCTAATCTAATAAGTAAAATAACGTTAATCTAATAATGAAAAAACTTTATATCCGGGTCACTCTAGGATTCGGGGCGATTGCAACATTTTGATCATAACAACACCTTATCCTGCTACATTTCAGCATGTTGGTTGGTGGTCTCCAACTATTGTAAGAGGTGATGATCGTGAAGCAGTCCATATTCCTAACCACAAATTTACGGTTAGTGTCGTGAGGAATCTCAGTCAAAAGACTCACTGGCGTATTAAGACCCATCTTGCAATTAGCCACCTTGATGTTAGCAAAATTAATGTGAGTAACAATTTGAATGTTATGCATTTTGAGTTTTATATTCTTCTTTCACTTGTTCTATATTGGAATTGCCTTCTTTCTCAGTGCTAAATTAATATATTGTATTGTTTTTGCAGATCATTGTAGCTGATATGAGGAAAGTCTTGGCTAAAAATCCTCAGATAGAGCAACAGAGATTACACAGAAGAGTATTCTTGGAGAATGTTGATCCAGAAAATCAAGCACTTTTGGTAATAATTCTTTGCTAATATGAAGTTCTTTCTGTTCAAAATTTTCAGTCTCCTATCTCTTGTGCTGCAGTGCTCTTTTTGTAATAATTCTTTGCTAATATGAAGTTCATTTTTGTTTATAACTATATATGTTACTTGGAATAAATAATCTGATGTCTTAAATTTAGAAAGAAATATATTGTGCTTTCTTGGGATTCATTCAGATCTCCATTTGTAGATTTGGTCGCTTTTCTTAGATACATGGTTTGTGACTCTATCATTATATCTTCTTTTTTTTTTTTTTGGTGTATGTCCAGTTGCTATGTTTGATCATCATGGCGCTTTGATATCAATATTCAGTTTTCTGCTATTTAATGCTTTCTTTCTGGAAGCTTTTTTTAATTTTATTTCTTTTCCTTCTGCGACTCTCTACCCTTCTCTTATGCTTGCTCCAAATGATTGTGAACATTTTGCCAGAGTCTGTCTGGTATTTGATTCATAGAATGTTAGTGGTCATTCTTTCTTCCTTGTGAACTTCTTTAATAACAAGTTACTACTGACATAAGTTGGCAGTTGATGGCAAATTCCCCCTTCTCTCGTTTCACTTCCCTGCTGTTCAACTATTGTGCAGCAGCAATTGCTTTTGAGGGTTGTATTTATTATACCTGATCTCCTTGTAATTTTGTTTTCTGTATTGTTATGTTCGCTAATTATTACTATTCTGAATTCTCGCAGTTTGTTCATTAACTTCTTGATGTTCTCACATCATCTGTCATTCCATTTCTCTGCAGATTCTCGTTTCTTGTTTTGTGAAGACTTCACATTTTGAAGAGTACCTCTGTGTTAAGGTAAGATGCTATATCTTTCTTGCAAAGCATATGATCGAATAACTGTTTCTTTTCTCATCTTTTTCATGGCTTGTCCAACTACTATTATTAATCCTATGCATGTTTCGTATGCTAGATCAGTGGACAAATTCTTCATGATTGGCTTATTTGTGTTTTGAAAATAAAGATACTAACAATTCTAGATATAACTGTAATTAATTGTTAGGTCCCTACGGGAAATAAAAAAAACATGATTTAATTTAGATGATCATTGGTTGGAAATAAGATCTTTTTCCGAGAAGAAAAAAAATCTTTATTCAAATATTAAATTCTCTCTAAAAGCCCAGTTTTATTGCAGTATTGGTTACTCTATCACATTTCCCCTGCTCTTTTTCTATTTCATTGTTTGCTTGTGACTCTTCGTTATCATGTTGTGGTTCACCCTGATTGTCCCATTAATTTCTGTTTCCTACATATGGTACTAAAGAAGTTCCTAATATTAGCTCTTATCTTTGAAAAACAATTTTTTTTTTTTTTTTTTCCCTTTGTCAGCTCCTATTACGTTCCATTCCTAACAAATACTAAACAAAATCAACAGGAAGCAATTCTGTTAGATCTCCTCAGAGTAATTAGCCATCACCGCGCAAGGCTGGCCACTCCAATCCGTACAGTACAGAAAATATACGGTGATGCCAACCTAGAGAACATTCCCTATGCAGAGTCCATCTTCTCCCGTTCGAACGCTGCCACCATCCGGCCATTCCTTCTGGTCGAACCATCGCGAAAAATCAACAGTGAGGATAAAGCCAAACCCCGTCAAACACCTCGTGAAGAGCAAACCCCAAAAGCTAGTGCACCGCAGGACCCCAAAGTAAGTCCATTAGGTAAACACCAACAAAAGAAACCAAATTCGGGAGAAAATCAGCCTAAGAACTCTACAAATGATCCTCCCTCTAAGGAAAGCTTGGACTCCCATACTAAGAGCGAGGCTGTGACCGAGCAAGTTGATATTAATGGTACTGTTCCTCCAGCTAAGATTAGGAGTGCGGGCGAAAGGGTGAATACTGTTGGTGAGGCTGAAAGGGTGAATGCTAATAGTGAGGCTGAAAGGATTAGTACCAAGGGTGAGGTTGAAAGGGCGAATGCTAAGAATGAGGTGGTGAATACTAAAAGCGAGGTCGAAAGGGTGAATGCTAATGGCGAGGCCGAAAGAATGAATACTAAGAGAGAGGCTGAAAGGGTGAATGTTATAAGCGAGTCCGAAAGGTCGAGTGCTAAGAGTGAGGTGGAAAGGGCGAGCGCTAAGAGTGAGGCCGAAAGGATGAGCGCTAAGAGTGAGGCCGAAAGGATGAATACTAAGAGTGAAGCCGAAAGGGTGAATAATCCCACATCTTTGGGAGGGAGGCCCGCCTTTGAGGATAATATTGTACTTGGTGTAGCTCTAGAAGGTTCGAAGCGGACTCTTCCTATTGAAGAAGGGATGAGTGCAGGATCTAATTCATCGGATACAAATGACCAGGATAATACTGGGCTTTCTCCGCCTATTAAGGACAAGGGTCAAATTCCGGCCGTTCCTGGCCAAGCGAAGGTTGAGCAGAGGGATAAAGAGAGGTGATCACTCTGGTTAAGATTTCGGCAAATTGACTGACATGATCATCGCGCGATTTGTTGCAATTCTTTTTTTTTTTTTTTCTTTCAGATGCAGCATTTCTTCGAAAGCCATTTTCTGTACAGATGGTAAAATAAGCTATATTTAGTTGGAAGTGTCACTGTATCCTTTTGTTGGTTTCAATCGTGGATATATACTGCATCAGTGTACTACGCAAAACTTAATTTTTGTGGTGGTTTTAAGGAGAATTAAGTTTGATTTAAATGTGGTGTAACATTATTTTTTTGCTCATCTTAAATTGAAATGATATTGTCCTTGTTCTTTGAATTTCTTACTTGTGAGCATTATATGTTTTATGCCCTGGGCAAACTGATATTTGTAGCAGCATTATCTGAGAAATGTAGCAGATAATAAATATTACTGGGGCTAAAATGGATGAAATGGCCTTGTTCAGAGAAGTGTCAAAAGTGTTTTTTTTTTTTTTTTTTTGAGAGAGAGAGAGGAAAAAAAAAGAAGATAGTATGTAATCTGCTTCATTTATTTATTAAAAATAAACTCAGCAAAAATTTTGAAGTGTAGTACTCAAAGACCACTTTTGTGAGAACTTTAGCTAGATCAGTTGGATCCTAAGATTGAAAGTTTGTGTACATAATAATTGCACACATGTTTAGTTACATAAGAGGAGGGAGCATTGCTCGATTGATCACAATTGATCTCTAAACTTTAATCTAAGTTCTCAATTCCACTCCACTCTTCTTATATATCCTGTTGTCATGGATGAAAGAAACTTATTAAAACACTAAAAGAGGTTAAAAACATAACTATAAAAATTAAATATTAATTACATGCATGCCCATCATCATCATCTTTTAGGTTTCAAAAATAAAAAAAATTGAACAAAAATTCACATGATTTGGCCAGCCAAGGAGAAGTAGCAAAGATTCCATGAATTAGTGCTTAATTAATTCTTTATTAGGAAGCAGAACCACACAAATTAACAAACTTATTGGTGATAATAATGACAAAAATATTGTAGTTTTTTAATTATTTGAATAAAAAATTGGGACCGTATTCAATTTGGAGCTTAAAACAATTACAAAACTCAAAACATTGATCTCTCCGTAGCTGCTAATTAAGAGAGTGACATCCCATCTGTATAATAATTCTTTAAATCCTTCTCTTATGATTTGAGAGAAACAGCTTGTAGCCTTATTAATTAGTGTTTGTTTATTGTTAGTGAGTGTCCTAATTAATTAGAGGGTGTTTTTTTTATTTAATAAAAAGATTAGTGGGAATGAGATCATGCACTGGATAGCAAAATGCATAGTGAAATGATATATCCACTCTTGTTTTTTGCATGATTTCTTTTTTACTGATAAGAGAGAGAGAGAGAGAGAGAGAGAGAGAGAGAGAGAGAGAGAGAGAGAGGAAAAAAAAAAAGAAACATGTTTTGATTTTGAATTTTTTCTTTTTTCTTTTTTTTTTTTCCTTTTGATTTGAGAAAGGAAGTGCCTAGCAATCTACAAGTTCAAATAGAAAAAACAAGAGAAAAGAGAAAAGAAGCGGAATGGGTTTAATTAATCATTACAATAAAATTAGGTTATAGGGACACAGTTTTATGACATTTTTGTGCAAGTGTCCTATCTATATTCCATCTATAACCTAGGGACACATTTTT
The DNA here is from genome assembly GCA_029204045.2 of Tillandsia leiboldiana. Classification (NCBI taxonomy): domain Eukaryota; kingdom Viridiplantae; phylum Streptophyta; class Magnoliopsida; order Poales; family Bromeliaceae; genus Tillandsia; species Tillandsia leiboldiana. The sequence continues at coordinate 27,010,832 of CM055075.1, read as the reverse complement.
AGAACATATTATAATAATATGTCACTATATATCCTAACGACTGCACATATAGCGATACTAATAATAAGTGTCTATATTTTTGTTAGTAACATTTTTTTCAAATTTTAGAAATACTTAAAAGTATCGCTATAGTATAATTTTGTTATAGTGAATACTCTAATAAGGTGTATTCTAACTTGGAATAAGTTTCTAAGCTTTTTACTTAAACAATTTAGCTTGAATTATTATTATTATATTTACATGGTATTTTTGGTGATCTTTAAGTCAATATTTAGGAATGCTAGTGATAACGCGTATAAATATTTAAACAAAATTTATCACGATCAATCATGGTCAGTATGCTATACATTTAAGTCTATTGGGAGTGCATACGTAGTATCTCAATATTTTATATTGAATGTGCTATCCCACGATAGACTTCACCGTCTTTGATAAGTTTTAAAAATAAATTTGATTTAAATGAAAAAAAAAATTAAATCAAATTAAGAGCTTAGTGTATGGAGTTTGGACTCAAAACTTCATGTTCGAACATCATAAAAAAAAAATATTATTATTAATATTTTATATTCAATGTAACAAATCCGTTATAAAGCTCTTTTTTTTTTTTTTTTTCTCTCTATTCGTATGCTCAATCTCAACCAAATTTTTTGTTGGAATTGAAATGTTTTGGAATTATGAGGGTAATAAAAGAGTGTTATTCAAAGCGGCTGCAAAAGCAGTTTTTTTAGCTGCTTGAGCCGACAAGAGGTACCATCCAGGGAAAAGGAGAAAAAAAAAAAAAAAAAAAAAGCTGCAGTAAGCCGATCTAAGAAATTGTGCTGCTTCTTTTGTAAGCACAAAATTAGAGGATTTTATTATTCCTTTTATCTTTTCTCCTTTTTTTTTGTTTTGTTTTTTTTTTTTTTTTTGTTTTTTGGGTTCTTCGAAACCTGATCCCCTCATCTATGTAGAGAGTTAATGACTAAGTGTTAGATGTGATTAACGTAATTTATTTAAAATGATTTCTAAGAATATAGTCGATTCAACAATCAGAATGTGTGTTAATACGTAGAACGTGATTAAATTATTTTATATTATATTTTATATATATATATATATATATATATATATATATATATATATATATATATATATATATATATAGTTCAATAAAAATTTCTAATTAATCATAATTCAAATTTTTTGTAACGATTTCAACTCCGGAGATAAGAGAATGGATGAAAAATATTCGTTTATTTGCATATCGTGAATGAGAATGAATCACAAAGAAAAACAGTCGCCTATAATACGATTTTAAAAATCGTAAGTCATAATAAAAAGTATGATTTTAAATTTTATATGGTTTAACATTAAATTCATTTTCGTAATGAATAAAGTGGATAACATGCTATTTTTTTTTCTCTCAAACAAAAGCGAAATTTAGTCTTCTGAAATTTCTCGACGCCTTCTATAAAAAATTTATAATAGCAAAACCGGCTTTATTAGTCACAAAAAATTTGGACAAATTTACTATTTGATGTTAATTGTACTTCCTTAGTTAGATCTTACACTTCTTCTAAGAAAGTGTTGTTAATTAGGTAGTTAATTTTAACAAAAATGGATAAATTTAGGCTCCTATGAATGTGAAAATATTACGTAGCAAATTTTAAAAATGTACAATAAAAAATATTATTTTTATTTATTTATATATATATATATATATATATATATATATATATATATATATATATATATATATATATATATATATATATATATATATATATATATATATAATGCTATATTCTGCATATGCAGTGAGTTGATAATAATATATTTTTTAAAATTTTATCGAAAAACAGAAAAATATAAATTATTGGCAATTTTATAAAACCACATCATAAAAAAAAAAGTTTTAATAAAATAAGGTGGGGGCATTTATCAATTCACTACAATAAAATTATACTATAGCGACACTTTTAAGTATTGCTAAAAATTTAAAAAAATACTGCTGAAAAAAATACCGACACTTGTCATTAGTGCCGCTATATGTGCCGTCGCTAGGATGTATAGCGACACATTAGTATAATGTGTCCCAAAAATATGCTCCTATAATTTGATTTTGGATATAGATGGACTATAAATGAAACATTTGTAAAAAAAATATCACAAACATGTGTCACTATAATCTAATTTTGTTGTAGTGATTATATATATCTAATTAAATAGAAGTGAGGAGATCAAGTCGAGATACAAAACAAAACCGTCCCAATTTTAATTTTAATTTTAATTTTTATTATTTTATTTTATTTTTGTTTGTTTACCTCTAATTGCTCATGTACATGTATACATAATAGGGACAAACGAATGATGATGTTTGTGTACTTTTATTAGGTTCCTTGGATTGAAAGGAAAGCTTCCATATGAATACATCCAAGTGAGGATCCAATACAAACATTTATCCAATTCCCATGTGGGACAAAACATTAATTACAATATTTTCCTACGTGGAGGATCTCTCATCATGATTCATTAGGATATATATATATATATATATGAGCAATGCTACATGTACACCCCGAAGGGGTGTACATCATACATCTCCACCATTTTAATGGTGGCGATATTTTTTACGGATCACATCAAGTGACCCATCATCACACCCCCATCCTCAAATGGATGGGGGTGTGAGATGTACACCCCTTACGGGTGTACACATAGCATTTTCCATATATATATATATATATATATATATATATATATATATATATATATATATATATATATATATATATTAGATGTTTTCTAAAATTCAACATCTCAAATAAATTAAGCTTTTAAAAAAATCTGATTATTTTATATAAGTATTATAAGAAAGGATTCTGAATTCAAGTCTAATTTAATTCAAATTCTATTTTTCGATTTTATTAAAATTTTTTTGACATAATAAACATGAAAAAGTGTCAAATAGAAAACTAGCGTATACAAAAAAAAATAATATTATTTAACATATCTATGTACCATTATGATTAATTATATTTATATATGTAATTGTTAGTTTAGTTGGTAGAAATAATGTTTTTTATACAAGCAATGTTTTCACCTTTTGAACAACTTTAAAACTTACTATTTATTATTATGATTTTTTGAGGGTTCACCAAACCAACATAGGATTGGTTTTGTTTTTTTGTGTTTGAGAGTATTGGTTGATGTGGATGTAATAGTGATGTGTATGAATCAATTAATAAGTGTTTTGATTTTAGCTTCTTGGGGCAGCTCTAGTTGGAGCAAAAAGCAATTCCAACATAAATGGATTTAGTTTACATGTTACATGACCACGCATATATATTTGTTAGTTGTTATATATATATATATATATATATATATATATATAGCAACGCTACATGTACACCTCCAAAGGGGGTGTACATCTTACACCCACCCATTTAAGGGTGAGAGGGTCACTTCACAAATTGTGAAGTGACCCCTCACCACACCCCACCCATTGGATGGGTGGGGTGTGCGATGTACATCCCCAAATGGGGTGTACAAGTAGCATTTTCCATATATATATATATATATATATATATATATATATATATATATATATATATATATGCTATCAAGTTTTTAGTCTTTAGATTAAAAAATATATGGTTAAGATGATAATAGTACCCTAGGATTTACTAAGTGGTTGGTTGAATAGTAAAAATCTTAGGTAACCACTATAATTCCAACCGCATATCTTTTCATCCAACGACAGAAAATTTGATAGCACCAATTCCTTAATACTATCGATAGTATTCTAGCCGGATTTACTATATATATATATATATATATATATATATAAAAGTTGTCACCATGTCCTTGTCCTATCATTTCATGTAGTTTATTTTTAAAGTAATGAAAAAAAAAAACTAATTCACTTTAATTAATATTTCTTACTTTTAGTTGGCCAAGTCATGCAAGTACTTGGGTTTGTTTAAAAAGATTAAAAAGCATGATTTAAAAGTTTCATCTTTAAATTGACTTAATTAATTAGCTTAGTTATTTTGCTTATAACTTTTTATTGTTTTTTTTCGGGGGTTATTTCAAGGATCATGCTCATCACATGTAAAGTTAAATAAATTGACGTATAATAATCATACATATTTTATCGGCATCGGCATCAGCTAGAATGTTTCGATTTTCAAAATTATATTCAAGATGGTCTACTATTTTTTAATTATTTTAAATTTCTAGTCTGTGAATAGGAGATATATTTTACTTACAAATGATAGTTCTCAATGATTAAAATTTAATTTTAAAATTATAAATTATATTTATTTTTTTTGTGTTTTATATTTTACTACAACAAAATTAGGTTATAGGGACACATCTTTGTGATACTTTTGTACAAGTATTCTATCTATATTTTATTTATATTCAAAATTAGATTATAGGGACACATTTTTATAACACATTATAATAATGTGTCGCTATACACCCTAGCGACTGCACATATAACGACACTAATTATAAGTATCGATATTTTTGCTAGCGGCACTTTTTTCAGATTTTAAAAATACTTAAAAATATCGCTATATCATAATTTAGTTGTAGAACTTTATCACAATCAAAATTTTATATTCTAGCTAGTTAGTAGAGAAATAGGGCGCGAAAAAAACGCCAATTCAATGTGGCCTAATAAAAAGTTAAAACATATATAGATATGGTAGTAGTACAAGTAATTAAGTGCAAAAAACAATTTTTTTAAAAATTTAAAAGTTGATGTGGAATTAGATGGTCTCCTTATGATCTGTAGCAGATATTAATTTGTAAAGGACAATTAAAGAGGAGGAGCTCACACAAAGAAAATTGCCCCAAAAACTAATTAAAAGAAAATTGCCCAAAAAATAATAATAATTTGTCTTGTTTCTTTTTTAGGTTAAAACATACATAAGGTATCTAAACTTTGGGCTAATTTAAAATGGCTATTCAAACTTTTAATATTTTAATTTAAACTAATTACTTACTTTAATAATATTATTATATAGTTATAAAAATTGCATGAAGTATATACTAATAAACATGTAAAGATGATAAAATCAAATAAATTAAAATTTTGGATAGTAATATAAAAATTTTGAAAAGTTGTGTAATCATTTCAAAACAATCCATAGTTCAGATAAATTTCATATATTAATTTTTATTTTTTTTATATATAAATGGATATATAGAGAGAGAGAGTGTGTGTGTAGAGCTTTTATATATATATATATATATATATATATATATATATATATATATATATATATATAGATAATTGTCTGTGTACCCCTGAAATCTGAAGAAATATCTGATCTACCCCTCTTATTTTTTTTTTTCAATATACCCTTCATACGTTCCACCGTTATTAAAAATATCCCTATCGTTTCTTTTTGTTAAGTTAACTAGGGTTAAACTAGAGTTAAATAATAATCGGAGTTGAAAACTATCAGATATATCTATTTTGTCCCTATCTATCAAAACTATTGAAAATTTTAAGGGTACATAAGAAAAAGTTGGTTATGGTAGAAGGGTATATTTGAAAGGACAAAATAGTAATTTCATACAGATAACGGCAGCTCCAAACGGTAAACTAACAGAATTTAACTTCAGGGGTATTTTAGAAAGAAGTTGGAACGTAAGAAGGGTAGTTTTAATATTAGCATTCTAAGAGGGATAAATCTAAAAACAGAAAAAATTTTAGAGGTATATAAAAAATTGCCTCATATATATATATATATATATAGAGTTGGGCTGGAATGTTATTGATAGCACCAACCCAATTTTGCCACCCATTTTTTAGCCATTGGATTGCATTGAGATTCGTGCAGGCCCTTTAATTAAAAAAAAAAACTTTTTACTTTTTATTTTTTTTTTTTACTTTTTCTTTTTTTTTTTTCATTAAAGAGCCTATACGGATCTCAATGCGATCCAATGACTATAAAATGGATGGCAAAGTTGGGTTGGTACTATCAATAGCATTCCAGCCCAACTATATATATATATATATATATATATTTTGTACCAGAGAGAAAATCCTAACAAGTGGTATGGTAGCACAAGTTGTAAATTTTTAGGATACATTTAGATGATTTCGAGTTTAATTAATATTCCTTAGTTGACTCGGCCCTGATCTTGGACAATAATTTTTTAAAATCAATTTTAAGATACATGACTCGGTCCTCATCCGAGTCAAATCCAAAATGGCCGTACCGAGCCAAATTAATCAAAGAAATTAAAACTTGGACCCAAACAACTTAAATTAATGTCCTCATATATATTAACTCGCTTTCTCATCTAAGCACTTGACTCCAAATTAAAGTGTTTTCTTTCCTTCTTTATTTTCTCTTTGGATTACTTCAAAAGCGTTTTGAACAAGAAAAAAATTCACATTTAATTATAAAGTTTATCCATAAAATTAAAATTTCTCTAAATTTATTATTAAATATTAATATTAAAAATATTATTTTTTAGCGCGCGTACAGTTTAATTTTTTGAAGGACAATAAAGTATCACGCATAATTTTAAGATAGTATATAAAGTCTTGTAATTCATTATTTGTACTAATCAACTATAAAAATTAGATACTTAATTTTTTATTTAGTTATTACCTTATCCTTCACCTGATTTGGGGCACTCGATTATAATTACCATTCTTTTCATGGATTGCACCATGCGTGTCTCGGTACTTAAAATAATTATACAATTCAAATGCTTTATAATGAATCATTATATATGTCAGTGATAAGTTATAGAATGTGAGCTTAAGTTGGTGTAGAATTATTATTATTATCATTAGTATTATTTTCAAAGAGAGTGAGAGAGAGAGCTCAACAAAGTTACCATCAAGTCATTTGTAGTCCAAAAGGAGTCTCTCTATTGATGAGAAAGTTCCACAACAGAGTAATGCTATTCATACACTCCGGAGTGTATGATGCACATTTTATTCATTTAAAAATGGAGTGTTTTTTACTGATTATTTCGAAATAATCATTAAAATTTATTTTATTTCTGAATGAATAAAATATAAAATATACGTCTTTTTTGAAATGTATAAAAAATATGATCACGTAAGTATGAACAATGCTACAGTGTCTCGATAAGCGACCATTAAAATTAAATTTATCTTACATTTAAGTTGTGTAAGTATTGTCCTGTAAATTAAAAGGTATTGTCTGTAATGTCCCTTGTGTGTACTTAATTAGCTTTGGTAGATAAACACATCGAAGAAAAGAAAGAGATACAGATGCTTTATAATACTAGAAAGTCTTGGTAAACTTGATCAGTTCTTGTTAATCAAAACTCTGGCTATTAATTGGGTTAGAAGAGAGTTGGCGCAATAGATAAAGTTGGATTGATATATATTTCGGTGTCTTGAAATCGGATTCCCGGTGAGCTGGTTTTACAATAGAATAGGATAGTGATTTTTTTTTTTTTTTTTTTTTTTTTTTTTTTTTTTTTTTTTAATTTTATTTTATTTTATTTTTATGAAGATCTTACTGTTTCAGTCATGCTGTTTAGTTCATTTTTTTTTTGAATAAATCAAATACATTACTACTTTTTATTAAAAAATATATATATTTATACTTTTTATATATATATATATATATATATATATATATATATATATATATATATATAGGTTTTCCGTTTTTGGATTAAGAAATATGCGATTAGGATATTATCAATAGTACTAAGTACTTGATGCTATCAATTTTTCATCGTTAGATCTATCTTTTTAATATATCATTTTTATCTTTTAAATTATATTATTCGACCAACCATTCATTAAACCTTTAAAGGATGACTATTATGGCATTTTTGGTTCAAAATAAAAATCTATCTTTCTAAATTTGAATAGAAATCGGAATGGATCCTTTCAAAATAAAAATCTATCTTTCAAAATAAAAATAAAAATAAAAATCGAAATCTGAATAGAAATCGGAATGGATCGAAATGAAAAACAGAATGATGAATTTCTTAATTTATTTGGTTTACAATAGAATTTAAAATCGGAATCAACTTATTATTATTATTATCTAAATAAGATAAATTTAATTTAGTTTCTAAATTTGTAATCAAAATTTAAATTCAAATTGAGATTCACAACCTAAATTTAAATTTGAATTTATAATTTAAATTTAAATTCAAAGTCAAAATATAAAACTATATCTAAAATTCAAATATCAAATTAAAATTAAAATTTAAAATTTAAACATTAATAATTTTGAATTTATATATTAAATTTAAATTTATAATTTAATTTAAATTTAAATTTATATATATATTTGAATTTAAATAATTGTTATTATAAATAAGAGTTTTTTTTCTCAATGCCTTCCGAAATCAAAATTGCTTGCTAATCCCTCAATCAAAACACCAACAATAAAAATATCTCATTCCGATTTTCATTCTAAATACGTGATTTTATTATAATTGCACATCTCTTAATTCAATAACCAAAAAACTAATAGTACCGAATGTTTGATGTTAAAAATAATAATAATAATAATAATAATATATATATATATATATATATATATATATATATATATATATATATATATATATATATATATATATATATATATATATATATAAAGAATTAGGATATAATATTATCGATAGTACCAAGTCATTGGTGCTATCAAATTTTTAGCCGTTGGATGAAAAAATATTCGGTTGGAATTATTGTGGTTCCCTAGGGTTTACTAGGTAGTTGGTTGAATAGTAAAAATCTTAGGGGACCACTATAATCCCAACCGCATATCTTTTCATCCAACGGCTGAAAACTTGATAGTACCAATTGTTTGGTGCTATCGATAGTATTCTAGCCGGACTATATATATATATATATATATATATATATATATATATATATATATATAAAATAGAGTTAGGTTGGAATACTATTAATAATACCAAGTCATTTGTGCTATTAAGTTTTAAATTTTTGGATTAAAAAATATGTGGTTGAGATGATAGTGGACCCCTTCGGTTTAATAGATGGTTTGACAAATAGTAAAATCTAACAGATGAAAATGATCAAAGGGATTGATCTAAGGGTAAAAAACTTGATAGCACCAATATCAATAGTATAGTAGCCGGACTATATATATATATATATATATTCCGGCTATTGTGTTTGTACAAGTACCAAGCAATTGGTGCTTGTAAGTTTTCTACCGTTAGATCTAATCCTTTGATTAATTCTACCTCGTAGATTATACTATTTTACCAACCACCCACTAAACCCAAGGGGCCCACCAGCATCCTAACCGCACATTCCTACATCTAAGGGGTAAAAAACTCACAAGCACAAATAATTTGGTACTTTTACAAGCATAGGAGCTCAATTATATATATATATATATATATATATATATATATATATATATATATATATATATATATATATATATATATATATATATATATATAGTAAAGCTTATATGTTTTCAAAAGCACAAGCCAAATTATACTTGTGAAATTTTTATCATTGAATTTGCATTGAAATTTATGATATTGTAAAGTCAACTAAAAAAAGAGAGAAAGAGAAAATACAATAACACAAATCTCAATATAAATTCAATAACAAAAAATTCACAAATATAATTTGACTTGTGCTTTTAAAAGCATATAAGTTCTACTATATATATATATATATATATATATATATATATATATATATATATATATATATATATATATATATATATATATATATATATATATATAAGTTCGGTTATTATGTTTGTACAAACACTAAGCAATTGGTACTTATAAGTTTTCTATCTTCTTTAATTAATTTTATCCCCTAGATCATTCTATTTCACCACCAACTCACTTAATCCAAAAGGTCCACTATAATCATAATCATATATCTTTTAATTCAATGACTAAACCTATAAACACAAATAAAATAGTACTTTTAAAAATATAAAACCTCAATTCATATATATATATATATATATATATATATATATATATATGGAAAATGCTACTTGTACACCCGTAAGGGGTGTACATCTCACACCCCCACCCATCTAAGGGTGGGGGTGCGAGGTGGGGTCACTTGATGTGACCCGTAAAAAAGATCGACACCATTAAAGGGGTGGAGGTGTAGGATGTACACCCCTTTGGGGTGTACATGTAGCATTACTCTATATATATATATATATATATATATATATATATATATATATATATATAATACAATAATAGAAAGAAATATACATGTAGGCGGCGATACACTACATGCTAACAATATAGTAGACAAAGTAATCTTTTTAGCCTTCGGAAAGGAGCAAAAAGAAAACGCTACTCGGAGCGTGCATGGGGGCAGTGCTTTTTTTTTTTTTTTTTAAATCTGCCAACCCCATGAGAAAGAGAGAGAGATCTAGAGAGAGAAAGTAAAGAGAGAGTAGCAGCACTGCAGCAGTAAAGAGAGAGAGAGAGAGAGAGAGAGAGAGAGAGAGAGAGAGAGAGAGAGAGAGAGAGAGAGAGAGAGAGAGAGAGAGAGAGAGAGAGAGAGAGAGAGAGAGAGAGAGAGGAGGATATTTAGGGAGCAAAACAAAAGAAAAGAGAGAATGTCTCTCGGGGAGCTCTGCTTTTGTGGGTTTGATGATGATACTTAACGCACGCTCTCTCCGCCTTTTCTGACGCTCCCTCCCTCCCTCCCTCCCTCCTCTTCTTTCTCTTTCTCTCTCGAAGTAATTGCGTGCGCTTGGTGCGTGATCGATGATGTAAATCCTAATTAAGTCTACAACAACAAAAATTTAATTTAGTGAATCAATAAATATATTTTCTGACATTTAAACAAGAACCCAATAACATAATTTATCGTATAATGTTAGCAAAATCATTCTCATTTGAGATATATATATATCTTATATTTCTATCCGCTGATTTTTGTTTATAATGACTAAGTGATGTTTAAATAATAAATTTTTAAATTTTATAAGTTTCTTTTTTTACACTGCTCGTCTAGATTTTGAACATGATAAGATTTTGCATATTAATAATGATTAAATTAAATATGTAGCGTGGTACACAGTGTACTAGGTGCATGCAATACTCTCTCCACTGTATCTCTCTCTAGATTTCTCCTTCTTCATCCTTTGGCACGCCTAGTATCACTCTCTCTCTCTCTCTCTCTCTCTCTCTCTCTCTCTCTCTCTCTCTCTCTTCCACTTCTCTATCTCTCTCGTGCATGTCAGAGAGAATACCTTCACCTCAGAAACCAAAGCAAAGGTTCCCTTCTCTCTCTCTCTCCTCTGCCACCCCTCTCAAAGGTTGTTGCTTCTTTTATATATATATATATAATTACACAGCCACAAACCAATCAGTAACAACACATTAAAACACAAAGAGAAAGCAAAGCAGAAATAAAGCCCAACAAGCCGAAAGATATAAAAGAAAGAAACCCAAAAGCTAAGGAGCCCACAAAAGAAGGGAAATTTTAAAAAAATATGAAAAAAAAACCCCACTCATCTCGGTCTCACCAAAAGAAATCCCACACCCCATCATCTCCCCCTCCTTAACCCATTAAAAGGCATGCACTCACCACCCACTAGAGAGATTCCTCCCTCTCCCTCTCCCTCCGCTAAGTTGAAATTAAAAAAATTTAAAAAAAAAGAAGAAGAAAAGGTCGTTGGTGAATTCCAAAAACCCTAATAACCGTAGTAGTAGTAGTAGTAGTAGTAGTAGTAGTAGTAGTAGTATAAGCAGAGCCTCTTCACACCCACTCCTCTCCTCTTTGCTCACCATCTCTTTCTCTACATTCCTATGTGGTGGTGGTGGTGGTGGTGGTGCAGTAGTAGTAGTAGTATTGTTCTTGCTGTTAGTGGTTTAGTAGTAGTATATTATGGATACGCTATTTAGGTTAGTTAGTCTACAGTCATCGGATCAGCAGAGCTACAACTCAAGCCGCACTTCGTCTAGTTCGAGATCTTCCTCTAAACCCAACACCAACAATACCAACAATACCAACAATAGCAACAATAGCAATAACAACAACAGCAGTAGCAACAACTGCAACTACTACTATTACCACCACCTCCACGGCCACCACCACCACCACAACCAGCAGTCCTACCACCAAGCAGATATCGACGCGTACCAAGAAGAATGTGGCAACGCCCACCATTTTTACATGGATGAAGATTTCTCCTCCTCCTCCTCCTCCAAGCAATTCCACGCGTACAACCCCCAGAATCCGTCCACTACTACTACGACGACGACGACGACTACTGCGACGGCCTCGGCCCCGGCCCCGACCCCGCCCCCGTCGACGTCGTCCACGGCGCACCTGCTCTTCGACCCGGCCGAGTTCTCGTCCCTCCCGCCGGACCTCAACCTCGACTTCTCGTCACCGACAACCTCGGCCTCCGGCGGCGGCGGAGGGGGAGGAGGGGGGAGGTGGGCGGCGCAGCTGCTGATGGAGTGCGCGCGGGCGGTGGCGGCGCGAGACAGCGGGCGGGTGCAGCAGCTGATGTGGATGCTGAACGAGCTGTCGTCGGCGTACGGCGACCCGGAGCAGAAGATCGCGGCCTACTTTCTGCAGGGGCTCTTCGCCCGGCTGACTTCGTCGGGGCCCCGGACGCTGCGCACGCTGTCGTCGGCGTCCGACCGCGCCGCGTCCTTCGAGTCGACGAGGCGCACCGCGCTGCGGTTCCAGGAGCTGAGCCCCTGGTCGTCGTTCGGGCACGTCGCCGCCAACGGCGCCATCTTGGAGGCCTTTCTGGAGGGCGCCGCGCAGCGGCTGCACATCCTGGACCTGAGCAGCACCTTCTGCACGCAGTGGCCGACGCTGCTGGAGGCGCTGGCGACGCGCTCGGCGGACGACACCCCGCACCTCACCATCACCACCGTCGTGCCGGCCGCCCTGCAGCGGGTCATGCGGGAGATCGGCCAGCGTATGGATAAGTTC
>CM055075.1:26723272-26997885 GCA_029204045.2 Tillandsia leiboldiana | reverse complement strand
AATGTCAACAAACTAAAATAAGACATATGTTTAGATTTCAACTATAGAAACGTAGGTCGGCGCATGGTGTAGAGATTATTAATATATTATATATGTTCTAAAATTCTATTTGAACGCATGAATATGTGCGATGAGTATGTTCTCAAATATTTATATTAGATATTACATTTGATCTTTAATTATTATTATTTTTTTTTAGAAAGAAAGTAAATAATCGTATACTTTATTTCCTATCAAACTAGTCATGGATACGACCTTGCTTCCAATTCCATTAATTAAAAAAGAAAATTCATTTCGAATGAAGTGTTATTGGATATCATATTCAGGTCTAAGTTGATAATGTAGTTGCTAAAAATATCAGTCTTATATTATAAAAGGCTTAAAAATCAGATAAGTATGTAATCGTATATTTTTATATAAAAAGATAAAAAGTATTTTTAAATATTTTTAATTATTTTATAGTATAAAAACAAGAGTTAATTGCATACGGCTTCCTGTAAACATATCGAATAGCAGATATATTCCTACAAAATTTAACTTTTCATATTTATCCTTTCAAAAGTCCAACATTATTCATATATATCCCTTCCGTCTATCTCTGTTAGACAAATTTAATTAATCATAGATTAAATACTTAATCTTGATTAGTTAGTAAGGTAAATTTACTATTTTACCCTTTCAGATATTTCTGATATTTTTAAAAGGACAAAACTGTCCTTTCATATATAATCTGTTAAAAAATAAACAGTGAACTAACGATAATAAACCGGAGGGATATATATGAATAACGTTGGACTTTTGAAAGAATAAATATGAAAAATTAAACTTTGTAGAAATATATCTGCTATTCGATATGTTTACGAATAGCCGTATACAATTAACCCATAAAAATAATATTTTTAGCTATAATATTACTGAAAAATCCGAACAGGAGCTAAATAAAACTGGGAAAGGAGAGAGAGAGAGAGAGAGAGGGGGGTGCGTCGTTATCGCGTGAGGTAAGGGGGGTGGGGGTGGGGGTGGGGATAGAGGTGGTGGTGCGCATAAGCGAATCTTAGGACGAGTGCTCGTGGAATCTAACAAAAGATGGTGGTGTTGGTAGTGATGGACGACTACTCCCTTGCCCCTCTCTCTCTCTCTCTCTCTCTCTCTCTCTCTCTCTCTCTCTCTCTCTCTCGTTGTAGTAGTAGTAGTAGTGGCCTGCACCACGGCTCCTCCTTTGTGATCTTTTCGCCTTTGTTCCTATTATTCACTAGTGAGAGAAAAAATGTGGAATTGTTTCGTGCGCCGGGTGCACAGATCAGAGAGTTGGGTCCATGTTTATATCTTGATGACTTATAATAAAAGAGTAAGTGATTTAGTAGACTTTTATTTGTTGCAATTATTTGAGTGTGAAGTTCTCTTTAAATTTGTTGGCATAGAGAAAATCATAATGTGGCTCGTTTAGTCGCCATGGACGAATGAGTTAGGTGCCACTCTAGATCGATCTTGCCATAGGCCGCTGAACTTATGGTGCAGGTTCATTCATTATTAGAGGTTAATTTTTGTTGCAATTGAATCATTGAATTTGAGTCTAACTTTTTCTTTCGTACAGGTCACTTTGTGACAGCAGAATTACTTTACTCATCATTCTTTCTTTTTTTTTTTCTTTTTTCAGAGAAAATATAATAGTTATTCACCTCTCATATCATTTTTTGAAAATGACGTGACAATTTAATAATGTATATGTAAAAATTACTACTTTATTTTGTAACGACGAGTTATTTACGAAAATAAAATAAAAAAAATACTATTTGTACATTTCATTTGGAGTGTACATCACACATCCTATCCATCCAATGGGTGGGGTGTGGTGAGGGGTCACTTTATAATTTGTGAAGTAATCTTTCCATCCTTAGATGGATGAGTGTAAGATGTACCCCTCCTTTGAGATGTACATATAACATTACTCATAAAATAAATTAATAAAATAAATCACTCAATTACGAGATTTGAAATTTAGCGTCATAAACAAAATATCAACTATAAGTTAATTTCAACTTACAGCATGATATACGATGAATAACGATTCACTAGGCGGTCGATGACTTACGGTGCACAAAATGCAAATAATAACTCATAGTAGAGAGAGAGAGAGAGAGAGAGAGAGAGAGAGAGAGAGAGAGAGAGAGAGAGAGAGAGAGGATATGTGTTTGGCTTTATGAGGCTTTATGTGGGCTGCAATGATCCCCACTAGCTAGTGAAAAAGCATGGGAGGTTCATGATGTCCAGGTGGGGTGGTGGACAAAAAGAGAGAGAGAGAGAGAGAGGGATAGTGGGAGTACCTTTTAAGGGTTGGCATGGGTCAGGGCCCAGAGGTTGGTTTCCCTTTTTCACCCCCAAAATCTTAAGAAATTATATTTACATAAAGTTGTTTTTATTTTATTTTATTTTATTTTATTTTCGCGAGATTAGCCTCGTACTAGCGCGTGAAAGAGATAAATCATTCGTGTTCCTCTATTCACCTTGCTTCACACATAAACTACGGATGCGAACGGATTCGGGTCGGGTCGTCCCAGCTCCAGCTCCGAATGGAGCAGTAAATAAAGACCAATAAACATATTTGGGGGTTGGGGCGTAAACAGGAATAATTTTTAAGCCCGAAACGAATTCGGTGTGGGAGATGGTGAAAGAATTTATCTGCTTTGAATCCGCTCCGAATAAATATTTAGTTTTTAATTTTTTCTAAAATAAATATGATTTAAGAGATAGTTATTTTTTGTAATTTTTTTATTATTTTAAAAGTTTTTAATAAAAATTTAATTATATTTAATTTAAAATTAAATAAAATGTGTAAAATTTGGTTGGCTAAACTAGGGATTCAAATGGATCCGGATTGGCGAAGCTCCCGCCCGATCCCTTGTCCCAAATGGGATAGTAAACGAAAAGAAATAAATAGATTCGGAACAGAAAACAGGTAAATTTTATAATTCGAGATAAATTTGGTGCAAGAAATGAAAATTTTGACCCAATCTGAATTCACCTGCCATGATCCGCCCGAATCCGTCATGAAAATTATTTATATTTTTAAAAAATATCTCTAAAATATAATATATTTAGAAAAAAAATTTAACTATAAATAAGATGATTTTGTAATTTTAGTAGGTATTTTTTGTTTAATATGCATGCATTTGAAATTTTTAAAATTTATTACTAATTTTGATTTATATATATATATTTTTTTTGGTTGATGTTATTAATTATATATAACTTAATAGTATTATTCAATACCATTAAAAAATTTATTAATTTAATAAAAAATATTAATTGGCAGGACGAATACGAGACGAATACGAGACGATCGGAACAGATTATGGATATTTTTTTTTTTGACCCGTCACGAATTCGGAGCGGGGCTCCCACCCCAGATCCGCTCGTTTGCATCCCTAACATAATAAACACATAAACACACCCATCCAAATGATCAATTTAAAATTTTAATTAAAAATATGAATAGATTGAATACACGTGCATCTTATTTGAAGAGAAATTATATTGTCACGGTTTGTTTTGTTATTAGCAAAGCAACATTATTTTTTGGATCTCAAATTTTAATTTATTATAAATTCCAACTTTAAGCTTTTTAAATTATTATAATTAAATTTCACAATTTAATTTTGTTGACTTATTATTGACATATCAACAACTTAATTATAGTTGGATCACTAATTATAATACATTAATATTTAATCAACCAAACCAGATTATGAAACTTAATTTCAACCATTTAGAAAGTAAGAGTCAGAAATTATAACAAATTAGCAGACGAAAATATCACATGCCTTATAATTTGAGTACCAAAAGTGTAATTTAGCCTTTAAATTGAAAAAAACAACGCTAGATTTACAATCCAATTTGGATTGTAATTTTATAATTTTGACCATCTAAATTTATGCCACAACTGTCGGATCGTTGGCGTTACCATTAATCTCAAAAATTCGAGCGGTTAGAAATACACAACCAATTCACTTAAAGCGTACAGACACAGCGCACACGGATCTCGACCGGACTCAATCCATCTGGACATTAGGTCTAATGTTGGGCCTCTTGCCGTTAGGTCTATTGTGGACCGCAGCCCACTCAACTTATTGGGCTCACCCAACTCAACTTATTAGTCTCCTGGGCCTATTGTCACGGGGCAGGAAGTTGGACCTATTTTAATCCATAAATAAATAGCCAACAATCCCCCCCAACACCTGCACCGTGTGGGAATCAAACTCATGCCATACCACTTGTCGGATCGTTGGCGCTACCATTAATCCCAAAAGCTCGAGCTGTTAGAAATACGCAACCAATTCACTTAAAGCGTACAGACACAGTGCCCCCGGGTCTCGACCGGACTCAACCCATCTGGACATTAGGTCTATTGTTGGGTCTCTTGCCGTTAGATCTATTGTGAACCGCAGCCCCACTCAACTTATTGGGCTCACCCAACTCAACTTATTAGTCTCCTGGGCCTATTGTCACAGAGCAGAAAATTAGACCTATTTTAACACATAAATAAATAGCCAACAACAACCATTATTCAGAAGGTCAGTGGTCAACACAAATCAGCTTATAACTTAATATATCTTAATAGAAAACACATTGCAAGGAGAAAGTGGAGCCTAACTAAAGCCAAATTTAATTTTGAACATAAAAAATGAACTTGAAATAAGTTTCAAGTGGAGTTGAAAAGTTACTTAGCTCGATCAAGATCGACCAGACGAAAATCATGGCCCGGCCTGGATTTCTCCGGACTCGAATCTTGAGGCCCAACCCAACCCAATGAACCAGGCCAGACCGACGTGTATGAAATATCAGTCTCGTAATTGAGATATATTTTCTGCAGCTCCACTGAAAAATAAAGAAGTATATCTCCGTTTTGCCTACTAACGCTGTACTAGCCTCAATACCAAACATGCAGTAAGCTAATTTCTCGAGAATGGAGTGCATTTTCCTAACAAAATATGACATTCCACAGATAAAAATAGACAGGTTCGTAATACTCAAAACGCTAAATTGCAATCTTCAAACTACAATTTAAAAGCTTACTGTAATACGTCTGCCGTTTATCAAGTGTATCAATCTGATCAAATCCATCTGCTGCTAACTGTCGGGAATCTGAACTATGGCTGCAACGCAGCTGCGACACCAAAATCTTACTCTAACAAGTATTGTGTTCATATGTATGCATCATTGGAAGGTACGTATGCAGAAACTAACAGCAAATAAATGAGCACGAGAACTACAGCGTTGGTTTATTGATAGATGGTCAATGAAGAAACAATACCAAGGAAAAGATTATTCACTTTCATGAGTTCGTAACCTCACTTAACAAATGCTACAAAAAGTGTGTATGCGGTGATTTAAGTCATTTTTCAAGAACTCAGATCCCCATACCTATAAGATGATGTTACATGAAGCTGAAGAAGAAGATCCCACAGCTGAGAAGCCTATTAGTACATTATAACAGCCCCAGAGGAAAGTGAAGGATCAGGCATTCCCTAGATGAAGCTGGAAATAATCACCGAGAATTGCGCATTCCAAATCTACATACATATTCACAGTAACGCAAAGAAGAAGCGTAATTATTCTGTGTTGTATGGCATGATAAGAATTTCGTATCTTAAGCATTGCTCCACCCGTCCGGAAGGTGCCATCTCCTGTGCCAATAAATAGAAACCCTCGACCACAACGGGAACCCAAAACTGTATTCCAAAGGCTCATCGGCCACTCCCCCTATAACCAAGGGCAACCACACATATCTCGAATCCCTCAACTCCGAAGGATTCCATCGATCCGCCATGAATATGAATGAGCCCGGCAAGCCAGGAAGCGGCAGCACGAAAGTGCTCTGAGAGAAGAATGTCGTGAGCCTGAAAATCCTGTTCCCGCCTACACAAGGATTCCCCAAAGTCTCCCATGGGCCCATGATCGACAGGGCCGCATGGGCCAGCGCCTTATTGGGCGCCCAACCGGTACACCCTGAAGTTATCATGTAGTATGTCCTCTCATATTTAAATACCGCAGGGGCTTCTCTGTGCTGCTTTACAAGAGCCCTCTTCATCTCTCTAGTGAGGTCGAGATAATCGTCGGTCAGTGGTCCCACGTGGAGCTCACTATTTTCCTCAGAAGAATAAATAAGGTAGGCTTTGCCATCATCATCCTTAAAGATGGTCATATCCCGACTGTCGAAGCCGTGCGGGCGCATGCTGTAGAGGTAAGTGAAGGGACCGGTTGGGGAATCGCTCACCGCCACGCCAACTGATGCCTTCGTATAGTTCGTGTCGTCGATGTGCATCCACATGACGTACTTGCCGGTTTTGTCATTGTATATCACCTTAGGTCTCTCGAGTACATTGGACTTGTAGAGGTCGTGGGTGATATTAGATTCGTCACCTGGAAGCACGATGCCTTCGTTAGTCCATGCCCACAAGTCCTTCGAAGAGTAGCAACTCACACCTATAATGTCGATCTGCGAAGAAAAGAATCAGCAGTTTATTAGCACTATTATGAATCTTCTAAAGTAAAAGCTTGCAACAGTTGTTGATTCAGTTCTCATGTCCGAGTAAACATGTCATAAAGTCGGAATGTCCGGAAGAGACTCTGTGCCGTATTTCCTCTCCAGGTTCTCTACAATAGCCTGGAGCCTACCTGAACATAACCTTAGTAAAAAAGTAGAATCTAGTATTATTGTGATGGCATAAATTCGTCGACCACGTATGTTTGTGCCCAGTGACAGGAGAACAAGAACTCTGTGGACACTCGGTGACAGGTAACAGTATTCCTGAAAGAATGCATCAGGTAACTGCCGTGGATCAAAACCAAGACAAAGTTTAAGCTCTCTTAAGCTCTGATTTAATAGCCAGTGCACTGCAAACATAGATATGATATAACTATATATGATGACATTCTCTTATTAATGTCAAATCTTACTTTCTGCCAGTACTCTGAGCTCCTGCTTAGACTGGAAAGTCAAACAGCTCATGAATGACAAATAACTTACCTAAATCATTTCTACTCAGAATTTGGCTTTACAGACAGATCATTTGAGCAGTCTGGATACATGAATATGTATTAGGTACTTACAACATTTTCTTTTGAATAAATTAACAGACTTCCAAACAGCTTAAATTGTATAAACTATGTTCGAATTATTGATTAAATTAAACCAAGCATGAGCTGATAGAGAGAACTACAACAAAGAAAGAATTCATAACATTTCTGAGTTGGAGATAAATTGATAATCGTAATATCACCTCATATTTCTCAATGCTTTATAATGCTTAACCTGTTTCTTGTAGCGGAAGGAAAATGTAAGTCAAGGCATATTAGAAGAATGGAAAAGAAAACTAGAGCCTAGGAATTTGGCGACAGTTGTGATGGTAGTTATTGTTGTGAAAACATGCCGAGGTAGAATTAATTTGACTATTCCTCAGTCAATTGTTCAATTATAAATGCCAGATCTGATTGCTTTAGATTAGCAAATTCCCCGATTCTGTCTTGTTTGATCTTCACACATGCACAGTCAAAACAGCAAGGGGGTAACAAAAATCAAGGTTCGAGTCAAAACTGGGTGGGATATAATCAGAGTTAGTGAATACATACTGTGTCCAAACCAGAACTGTATGCAGATTTCCGACAGTACATTGCGGCTGCAGGGAGCCCGGTTTGGAAGCAGATATCTGGATACAGACCCAGTTTTACACGAAATCTAGAGAATAATTGACAAAGATACATATTAAACAGGGTTAACCGCATATGTATCCGTAAGTTTTGAATTCAATATTATCAATATCTTGTAATCTCAGAGATACTTCATCTTTCTTTTACACAATAAGATTCATTTTTTTCACTTAGATTATTAGCATGAATCTACATCGACCCAGGTTGTCCAAATTATCTGTCCATAACCTAACCCGGCTTTAATTCGAAGAAGAAGAATATCTCTAAACCCTGTGTCCCGCCGACATTTCTAGTCTGGATCCTGTCATTTTCCAGGTCAGTCAACAGGGTTGTTTGCCATCCCCACACACTAAATAGAAAGCTCCATCAGGTTGTCACACTGGGGGATGGGGAAAAAATAAAAGTGAGAATTTTCTCAGTGCATCATTCTCCTATGATCTGCTTTGCTGTAACACTTCTTAAAACAAAGGGTACCAGTCATTTACAATCAATGAGTGGCATGCTTGGAATTTACATACTAGATTGCTTTCACTTCAGTTTGGATTTGGCACTCAAATTCAGTAAAGAATATAAAACATAAGACGGTAAGCTAATGTGCAAACAAGATATTTTAGTCAAACAAAGTAGGATTGTAGGAATTAGCTCAATTATGTTGAAGGTACTGAAAGTAGGCAAAATGACCGACAGACATATTGGAATAAAAGACAATCAGTTAGATGAAAAGATCGGCACGAAATAGTTGATATTTTTGCTTTATTGATTAATAGATACAAGAAGAAACCAATGAGATGAGAAGGAGAAAAAAAAAAAGAAGGTAAATTACTCCACACCTCATCTTAGGTTGTATCTGAGTTCCATAAATCACTTAGCGATAAAATATTATTGAACCAGAAAATAAAGCACCTAAAATGAGGAGGTTACAAAATTGCTGATTTTCTGCATATTTAGATGCTCTACTTTCAGAAAAGTTAGCCGCCCAAGGTGGACAAACCATTAGCTATAAAGGGTTGAGAATACGGGCTCTCGAGAATATTGTACAAAAAAAAAAAAAAATTCAAATATTGCTTAAACCAAACAACAAGGGCGGTGAAAACCAACAGAACCACTACGAGTTACATTATACGATTTTCAATTCGTCATAAAACAAAAAAAAGCTGAAAATGCTCAATGTCATATAACCTCATAACTGAAGCGGAATTCATTGTTTGAATAAGACCACTCTATTAAATTTGGACTATTCGCAGTTCACTAATCGTCACTGTAGGATCTGTAAAGTTTAAACATTTTGAAATAAATTTACAACCTATGCTATCGTTTATCGTCAGTTTCGGTAAACTTGTAGCACATGTACCTGTTTGGCTAAGCCTTTCATCAACATCTCGAATAAAGGAGTGAAAATGCGCGAGCATGCAATAGAAGTGCGAAATTACTAAGCTGGCATAAGATAAAAAGTTGGTAGCTACCATTAACACAAGCCAAAACATATAATATGAAACATGTGGTATGACAATTTGACGCCCCACTTCCCAGGGGGTCACCTATCTTAGAACTACTCTAGCTCTAGCACGCTTAACTCTCATAACCTCTTGGATCTTGCTACCATCCAAAATGCTATAGCGGGTTAAGAGATTTAGTCCTATTATATCATTTATATATAGGACTAATCCAAATTCCGGGGGTGTCACATTCTTCCCCCCTTTAAGCCCTGATGTCCACGTCAGGCTCAAGCACACTCACAAGCACCAGGCGATGTGAGACTCGTCTCGCTAGCCTTAGCCGACCTTGTGGGGAGCTGCACTCCACCCACAACGGTTATTAGCCGGGGAGCCTCGCTCTACCCGCTATATAACCCTGGCTCAGCCGAGACTCATCTCACATTTCCGGCTGGTGAATGGCTCTAATACCAACTTTGACGCCCCACTTCCCAGGGGGTCACCCATACTAGAACTACTCTAGCTCTAGCACGCTTAACTCTCATAACCTCTTGGATCTTGCTACCATCCAAAATGCTATAGCCGGGTTAAGAGATTTAGTCCTATTATATCATTTATATATACGACTAATCCAAATTCCGGGGGTGTCACAGACAAACTGATATTTTCATCCGAAGAGAGTGCGAACACAATTTGGCGAATTATACTTACGCGAGCAGCTCCATTCTTGTGAGCTTGATATGTCGTGCCGTCTTTGTTCTCTCCATACCAGTAGTAAGTCTCAGTGGCTTTATCGAACAAAATTCCCCCGCCGTGGGCTTGAATGGGATTCCCATCCATGTCCAGCCACAACCTGCCGGGACAGAAGTGCATGCTATCATTTCCCTCCGTTATCGGAACTACCGCAGTCCGCCGATCGGGGAAGAACAAAGAATGTATCTCCGACGACTCATCCAAGAACTCGTCGATCACCGTAGGCGGCTTTCTGGGGCCCCGCCGCTTCACGGCGCGAGGATTCCGCTTGCTCCGGGGGGCCGGCAGGCGGAAATTCTCCTCTTCAACCTCTTCCAATTCTCCAGGGGATGCGACACGATTGGAATGAACATCAATATCCCCTGTGTTCTCGTCACGGGTGATGGTGGTGTAGAGATGGATCAACAATACGAATCCGACGAAGCTCCAAACCACCAACGCCAGATTATTGCGTCTGCTTCCTGCATCGCAACGGAAAGCAGATGATTTGCGATGTTTGTTGTCTCTGATCCTCATTTTCTTCCCTTATTTATCTTCAACACAATGCTGCAGTAATGAAAAAATAAAACAAAACAAGAACAAAAAAAAAAAAAAAAAAAAAAAAAAAATTGTACATGTACATCTCTATAGATTCAACCAACTACATATTAATTAGCTGTGTGCTTGAGGCATCTATTTCAACGTAGAACCAAAATTGCAATTAATAAGCAAATTGATCGGATCACAAAAGGGGATCACAAACCCTAAATCTACAGAAACAATAAATTGCTAAAATTTTAGAACCCACGAAGATTGTAAACAAAATAATAATAATAATAATAATAATAATAATAATAATAATAGTGATAAAAAATAAAGTGACAGCAAGCTACCAGAGAAGATCCTGAGCGTAGGATGCGGATTTAGCGGTGATGATGATGATGAAGATGGAGCTGATCTTGCTATCTCCGCCATGTTTTCAGCGATCCAAGCTCTCTTTCTCTCTCTAGGTCGATGTTAGAGAGAGAAACGCCGCAAGTCAATAGATTTCGTTTTCTTACATATGGTAAGTAAACTCCTCCTCTCTCTCTCTCTCTCTCTCTCTTTCTGCGTGAGTTGTGTTGTGTGTTAGGAAAAGTCATATGTCCTTTTTTAAAAAAAAAACAAAATTTACTGTGGGAATACGTTGGCTTAGAAGGATTTCATCTATTATGATTATGATTATTATTATTATTATATTATATTATTATTATTATTATTATTATTATTATTTAGATCTCGCCTGTTTTAAGAGTTTTTTTTTTTTTTTTTTTGATTAATTACATACGGCTCCCTGCAAACATATCGAATAACAGATATATCCATACAAAATTTAACTTTTCATATTTATCCCTTTAAAAGTCCAACGTTATTCATATATATCCCTCCGGTTTATTATCGTTAGTTCACTGTTTATTTTTTAACAGATTATATGTGAAATGACAGTTTTGCCCTTTCAAAAATTTCCCTCTAAAAAATAATACAGAAATATCTAGAAGGATAAAAAAATAAATTTATCTCACTAACTAACCAAGATTAAGTATTTGACCTATGGTTAAGTAGATTTTTCTAACAGAGATAGACGGTAGGGATATATATGAATAACATTGGACTTTTGAAAGGATAAATAGGAAAAGTTAAATTTTATAGGAATATATCTACTATTCGATATGTTTACAGAAAGCCGTATGCAATTAATCTTTTTTTTTTCTAAAATTAGGCCCGGTCAGTGAACTAATATAACTTTAATGGAAAAAAATATTTCTAATATGACCTTTATTTAAAAAAAAAAATCTAATCTAGCTTTATTAGAATGAATTAAAAAAAATAATTTAATACTATTATGAGATTTTTTTATTTTATTTTTTTACCTTACCAATTTTGGCTTTGGAAGGCATCCTATATGTAATGTTTAGATATATAATTTTTACTTTTATATAATATATAGTCATATTATTTTTATATTATATTAATTTTCTAGTCACATGAACTGCTATATTAAATAATTATTTATATTTAATGTGTATAGTTATATTATTTTTAGTCATATTAATTTTATACACCGTGTGTATTCATATTAGATGTTTAATCATATCAAGTGTTTAATAATAATATAAGAATATTATATTTATTTATATTTATTGTATAATTATATTATTTTATATTATATTTATTTTTAATTATGTTAAATTTTATTTTTGAATATGTAGTTCTATAAGATGTTTAATAATATCAATTATATAGTTAAATTAAATAATAATAATAATAATAATAATAATAATAATAAATAATTTAAATTAATAAGCACTATTAAATTACTTGGAAAGTAGGAGAGGAAGGAGGGAGAAAAAAAATTTCTCTCTTAATTAATACATAAATATTTTTAAGTTATTTTTTTTTTTTTTTCTAATCCATCAAAACGAGACTACATTAGAAATTTGTTTTTTTTTTAAAAAACCTAAATTAGAAATATTCTTTTTAATAAAGCTAAATGAGGCATTAGTTCTAGGTTGGTTGCATATATTGCTTGCATATTTAAATTTGATATTTATTTTAATGCATTTGAATTTAAAAAATTATTATTTATATATTCTAAAGAGGATGTAGATTTTACACATATCATTTTAGAGTCCTAATGTCATGCCTCGAGCCCGCAACAGAACCGCCGCGTGTGCGAAAATGCATTTCACACACGCAAAGCGAGTAAAGCTATCCTATAAAAGAACTACAATTTACAGCTAAATATGTATCAGGATATAATTAAAAACTAAACTAATATCTATCACTGTATAGAATACATACAAAATCACCACACAAAAATAAATACAAATAAATGACTCTCGCCTAGTCAATTCTAAATACAGTACAACTATACAAAACTACTAACATGTGGTCTACCTCTACCAAAAATAACTGGGTAGGAGCTACTATCTAGGGCGCAATCCCCTTATCTCGATCCGGAGCTGGTTCGAAAGATCCTGAAAAAATAGATTACAAGCAGCTGTGAGAACTACAAAATTATAGTTTTCAGTGGGTACGGTCGACGACAATCACGGCTTACCCATTAGGTCTGCGGCAAGATAGAGGAACGATAAAATAAGCAAGTAACAAAGTATAATAAAATAAATAAAACTAAAGCACAATACTACGCTATCATGCATCTATACCAAAACCCAAGACATCTCAATCCCCAAATCCGAAAATCAACAGAAACCCAACAAATACGAAAAGACTCACCAACCCAACTCGCACAGCAAACCCAACACTACTCGAGTAATCGCGGTACACTGGACTCGATCCTAAACTAATCGTCTCAACAGCCCGGTCGAGCCTGCGCCACCTACTGTCCGTACTACATGGCTGCTGATGCGCCCGACAATAGATAGGCCATTGTCAAACTCTCTCTACTGTCCGGGTAACACGTCCGCTGGTGCCCGTCAACAGTAGACGCCAGCCTACCTCCTCCACCCTGCCACCATCAATCTGTCTCTCTCTCTGGTATCACATTGGTAAATTCACTGAAGCTTGAAGTGGCATGCAGGCTATGATGAAACGATGATCCCTCAGATCACCAACTACACGAAACAAAAATTCTAAGGTCAACTCACGAGTCCCCAATACTAGAAGTGCCACACATCTTGAACACTGTGCCCGGGCCAGACACATACTCTCTTACACTAGCCCATAGCCCACGAAACCTCAAAGCAAAAGCAATCTCTATGTCAGTATGAGATAGCACAAATATCACTATCTAAATACCACCCATCTCTAATAACCAACTATACAAAACGAAAGATCAAACCGGGTTGGGGTTGACAACATGGATTCCCTAACAATCAAACAAGTCCTATCATGCTATAAATAGCACATACCCCGATATCCGTGCAACCAAATAACCCCCATAAACCTTTTAATAATAAAATAATAATATTCTCTAGCCCTAATCTAAATAGTCCAAACACTAATAAGGTATCAACCAATCATTAGCATGCATATTTCTACATCTAATAAAAAATATAAAAACAGAAAAAAAAAAAAAACTCTATTTTTAGCAAACAGATATAATCAGTACTGCTCTATTCTCGAAGACACGAAACCCATATGGATTGTAAATTCCAGCAGAACACGGTCGGCGGAAAGACTGCACGCTCAACGGTGATCACCATACGCGAACGGCTCCACCTCGAAAAATTCGACAGCACTCCGCTTTAATCACACGACACAAAAAACCCTGACCCTAACAGTCCAACAAAAAGGCACAAAACTCAAATCCAAAAACACTAACGAGCTAAACATATAACAACTAAAAACCATCCTAAAAAAATCCAAACAAATAATATAAAATAAACAACAACTACCCCGAAGTCGACACGCGTAAAATCTCACAGGCATGCGACCGAGCTAGGCTCCTCGGAACGATCTACACGTTCCATGGTACTCCTCGCATGCTCATAGCTTTATTCTCCCTCTCATTCGCTCTTTGTTTCTCTCTCTAAAACCCATGAACGCAAGCAAAAGAAAAAAAAAAGGAGCAATATAGAAGTCTAATGCATTAATTGGCCCTAAAAAGGATTTTGGGCGTATGAAACCCACTTCCGGGCGCCCATAACCCAACCATTCGAGCGGCCCAAACAAAGCAAGGCAGCTCGAAACATTCGGGCCGCTACAGTGGCCTTTCGAGCACCCGAAAGTGCGCCCAAATTGCCACGGAGTCGACGCGTGTCTTATAGTGACTCTGATCGCACGCGTCACGTCAGCCAACCACCTTTCGAGCGCGCACAGTGCCACATCCGGGCACCCAAAACTGCACCGGGATCGCTGCGCGTGTCCTACACGTGTCATGTAGCGATGCGTCAAATCACGCCGTCGCTGCTTCCCGATGCGCCCGCGGCCAATTGCGTGGCGACACGCGTCGCCCGCATCTCGCTGTCACATACCACGCGTCGCCTATTTTGGGCGGTCACGGTGCGGACCCGGGCGCCCGGATCCGCACCCAAAACCACAGAAAACCTCTAAAAATACACTACGTATTTCATTTTTCGTGCCGATTTGAGCTAAAACGGTCCTGACTTTGCCCAGCACTCCTCCAACGTACTGACTGACCCACCATACTGCAATTTTGTTATTTGTAAAAGTCCAGTATCTCATACCTAAAAAATCTAAATAGTTTTTAGTAAAAATAAAAAAAGTTGATGTGATACAAAGTAATATTTATAGCTCTTGAATATGAAGGGTGTAAGATATATACCCTACTTTGTAGTGTATTGATTATAATACTCATAAGATTTGGATTAGTTCTATATGTAAGGTATAAATAGGACTAAACCTCTTAACCCGCCTATAGTATTTTGAGTGGTAGTAAGACCCAATAGGTTAAGAGGGTTAAACGTGCTAGAGCTATAGTAATTTTAGGATGGGTGACCCAGGATGGGTGGCCCTCTGGAAAGTCGAGGCGGGCGACCCCCTGGGAAGTCTGGGCGTCACAGTTGGTATCAAAGTCAATCACCAGTCGGAAATGTGAGATGAGTCTCGGCTGAGCCAGGGTTATATAGCGAGTAGAACGCGACTTCTCAACTTAATGACCGTTGTGGGTGGAGTGCAGCTCCTCACAAGATCGACTAAGGCTAGCGAGACGAGTCTCACACTGCCTGGTACTTGTGAGTGTGTCTGAGCCTGACGACAACGTCAGAACTTAAAGTGGAGAGAAATGTAACACCCATAATATTTAGATTACTCCTATATATAAGGTATAAATAGAATTAAACCTCTTAATCTGACTAAAATATTTTTTGTGGTAGTAAGACCCAAGGCACGCTAAAGTTAGAGTAATTATAGCATGAATGACCCTATGGAAAATTAGAGCGTCACATTAGTAGTATTGCTTTTGAATTTAATTGATATAGTTATAATTGTAAGGAAAGCCTCAATTGTACAAGTTAGAACTATTTCTAAATTAGCCAAAATTAGAGCGTCACATTAGTAGTATTGCTTTTGAATTTAATTGATGTAGTTGTAATTGTAAGGAAAGCCTCAATTGTA
The DNA here is from genome assembly GCA_029204045.2 of Tillandsia leiboldiana. NCBI lineage: Eukaryota > Viridiplantae > Streptophyta > Magnoliopsida > Poales > Bromeliaceae > Tillandsia > Tillandsia leiboldiana. Next base: position 26,981,935 of record CM055075.1, on the reverse strand, counting down.
CAGGTTAGAACTATTTCTAAATTAGCCGTAATTCCACTATAGCACTTGATGGAAATAATTTTAAACATAGGTTAGCTTACCTACTTTTCTAAAAAAAAAAATTTCTTTCCTATACAGAGGACGATCTCACCACCACACACACACACACACACACATATATATATATATATTCCGGCTGGAATACTATCGATAGCACTAAGCAATTGGTGCTATCAAGTTTTTAACACTTTGATGAAAGTATGTGCGGTTGGGATTATAGTGGTCTCCTAAGATTTTTACTATTCAACCAACCACCCACTAAACCCTAGGGAACCACTATCATCCTAACCGCATATTTCTTAATCCAATGGCTAAAAATTTGATAGCACTAATGACTTGGTGCTATCGATAGCATTCCAGCCTAATTCTATATATATAGTCCGGCTGGAATACTATCGATAGCACCAAGCAATTGGTGCTACCAAGTTTTTAGTCCTTGGATAAAAGTATATGCGGTTGGAATTATAGTGGTCTTCTAAAATTTTTACTATTCAACCAACCACCCACTAAACCCTAGGGGACCACTATCATCCTAACCGTACATTTCTTAATCCAAGAGCTAAAAACTTGATAGCACTAATAACTTGGTGCTATCGATAGTATTCCAGCCTAATTCTATATGTAGAGTCCGGCTGGAATACTATCGATAACACCAAGCAATTTGTACTATCAAGTTTTTAGGCCTTGGATGAAAGTATGTGCAGTTGGAATTATAGTGGTCTCCTAAAATTTTTACTATTCAACCAACCATCCACATATATATATATGCTATCGATAGCACCAAGTTATTAGTGCTATTAACTTTTTAGCACTTGAATTAAGAGTGTGCGGTTAGAATGATAGTGGTCCCCTAAGATTTAGTAGATGGTTGGTTGAATAGTATAATCTAAGAGGTGAGAATGATCAAAGAGATAGATCTAACGGTTAAAAAGTTGATAGCACAAATTGCTAATTGGTGCTATCGATAGTATTCCAGCCGGATTATATATATATATATATATATATATATATATATATATATATATATATATATATATATATATAATATATATATATATATATATATATATATATATAGAGAGAGAGAGAGAGAGAGAGAGAGAGAGTCTGGCTACTATACTATCGATGGCACCAAACATTTGGTGCTATCAAGTTTTCTACTCTTAGATCAACCATTTGATCATTTTTATCCGTTAGATTTTATTATTTTTCCAACCACCTATTAAAACCAAGGTGCCCACCATCATTTCAGCCACACATCTTTTAATCAAATGATTAAAAACTTAATAGTACCAATAAAGTATTTCAGCCTAGCGCTCTCTCTCTCTCTTTATATATATATATATATATATATATATATATATATATATATATATATATATATAAATATATGAGTAGTGCTAGGTGTACACCCCAAATGGGGTGTACATTCTACACCCACCCCATCTTGGAATGGGTATTCATCCACTCGTTACATTAATGTGACGAGTGGAATTCACATATTATCAAATAAAATACATATAATTACAACTATTGTAATTTTATATATATATATAGTTTCAACTATATTATATTTATAATTACGTTGAACCAAACAACGCTTAAATTTGTAGAGATTTTAATTTATAAAATGAACTTTTGAAAATTTTATTTTAAAAGTAAATCTGCATCAGTATAATCTAATGATTCACAGCTTTCTTCTATGTTGTTATTCATTTTACCTATTATTGTAATGGAAAAAATTTATTCACTACAGTTTTCAACTCTTAAAATATTAACAGCTAGCTTACATGACACATACGAAGTATATTAGCTTATTTTATAAATAAAATTTTGAAAAGTTTATATTTACAATCCTAATTTTTTTTAAAAAAAAAATTATTTTTAGGTCCTGGGAAAATCTACTGTATCACGATTATTTTATATATAAAAATAATAATATTTAATTAAAAATTTCTATATTGCACATAATAGAAGAATAATTTTAGAAAATAGCATTCATGTTAATATGAAATTACTATAGGTAAAAGATGTATAGAGATTTTTCTATTTTTTTCGTTCAGATCCTCTCAACTTTTATATATTTCGAATCAACTAATTTTAGTAAAAGAATTTCAACATTTTGTCAAATTTATCACTGATTTTACTAAACTTAATGACTTTAATCACTTTTTAGCATTTAATCACTAATAAAGTTATTATGATAAAAACTTTTAGTTTTATGAGTATAAAAACTCAAATAATAAAATAATTACAAGTTAAGAAGTCCAAATCCACAAAAAAATAGTTAAGAGGGCTATTTCAGAATCTCTTATAGTTGAGGGGCATTACTTTGATTATACTCCTTTCCATATTCAGTAGCACAATAAAATAAGGATTAATTGCATACGGCTCTCTGTAAACATATCGAATAGCAGATATATCCCTATAAAGTTTAACTTTTCATATTTATCCCTTCAAAAGTCCAACGTTATTCATATATATCCCTCCGGTTTATTATCGTTAGTTCATTGTTTATTTTTTAACAGATTATATGTGAAATGACAGTTTTAGCCTTTCAAAAATATCCCTTCAAAAAATAATACAGAAATATCTGAAAGGATAAAAAGATAAATTTACCTCACTGACTAACCAAGATTAAGTATTTAACCTATGATTAACTAGATTTTCTAACAGAGATAGACGGTAATGATATATATGAATAACGTTAGACTTTTGAAGGGATAAATATAAGAAGTTAAACTTTGTGCCTCCGTTTGGTTAAGGGGATAAGGGGGGAATAACCCCCTTATCCTCTTAACCATACCCAAACACTAAAATTGGGGGGTCCTAATCCATGGATAACCCGCTATGGGGGGTTTAGGAATCCCCCCTACCCGGGTATAATTTAGACCACATATGGACATGACATAATAGTCAAAAGAAAAAAAAAAAAAAGCAAACGTGGAGAAGTGGGTTTATGATCACATTTTCTATGTTAATTAATTTAATTAATTTATTTATACCTATTATTTATTATCTATCTATTATATTATTATATTATTATTATATTAGCCACGAGAAAAGTCAAAATAATAAAACTTAAGAACCTGAATTTTTTTAAAAAAAAAACACGAAACGAGATTATGAGAAATTGCATGAATATCTGTTTAAATAAATCGAGAGAAATTTATTTTTGGTATTTAATTTTTAAGAATTTAATTTCAATATATAAGTTTTAAATTTATCTGATTCAAATTAATTATTGACTTTTAATTTCAAATTATAAATGCGTTAAGCATATATTTTATATAATTTATATAACTATAATTTTATTAAAGTAAACAATTAGCTAATATTTTTTTTTTTGAGGGAAACAATTAGCTAATATTTTATATTCAAATAATCATCAATTCACTTTAAATCAAATAAATTAAAAATTAAAATTTTAAAAAATTGAGCAATTGAATCAAAATTATTTATATTTCAAGTAAGTTACCAAACACAATTTTCTCTTATTCGTCTTATTCTTCTTATTCCAATATAAATTATCAAACACAATTTTCTTTAAACCCGGTATAACTCTTAAACCGACCCAAACGCAAATTTATTCTATCCCCGGCTAAAACCATAATTTATACCTATCCCCGGTATAACTAAAACCCTCTTAAACCCGAACCAAGCGGAGCCTGTAGGAATATATATGCTATTCGATATGTTTATAGAGAACTGTATGTAATTAACCCTAAAATCAATTATAATTTGGAGTGAATATATTGTACATAGTATAACAGCTGTAATAATTAATAACCACCTTTTATTAACATTTCCTATTAGCGTTTTTTGGGTAGTGTAACCCCAAGCAAAATTGACCCGACCCGTTCATCCGACCCGTGTCGGCTCAGGCCCGGTCTTACCTAACGGGTCTGAAAATCAAATCCGAAAAAATAATCCGATCCAGCTCCATCAAATTGGATTAGGTATTGATCATAGTAGAATACAATATAGAATACAATATAATGATCATTAGTATTTTCCTACAATATATACTTCTACAAGTTATTTGAATCGATGATTAATATAATTAAATATGTTATACGTTATTTAAATTTTGAGAAATTAAAATTTAAAATTTTACGACTGCATAGTGTGTCCTAATGATCTCAAATTTTAAAATTATTATTTTTTTAAAAAAATATATAAAATTTAGTTTCTAAACAGTTCAAATAGTAAATAACAAATTAACCGTGTTCATAAAATTTCTTTCTACTTTTAAAGTTTAATTATATTTGTGTCAGTAAAATTATTTGAAACTTTCCTTAACTGTTTTGATTCAGGATGGTTAAAAATTTTGATTTAACTAATAACTAATTTTATAATTAATTCATTTAATTTGAACTGTTTAATGAATTTTATACTATTTTAAATATGCGGATTACTTTTTTAAAGTGAATCATGATATTTCACGTACTATAATTTAATTGATTCAAAACAAATCAGAGTTCAGGTAAATTGTAAAAAAAAATTACCTGGGTAAATTGCACTACTAGTACCCTAACTTTGAGGCAAGTTTCATTTTTGTCCTTAAACTTTCCAATTCAACATTCCAGGCCTCAAAGTTTTAGTTTGGTTTCAAAAGTCTCTAAACTTTCAAAAATACTCTATTTTAGTCCTTAACTTATATTAAAAAATATTGAGTGCACCTAGTTCATATGTTTATTCGTATACCATGAATTTATTTATTTATTTTTCATCAATCTCATATTTTTATTTCACAGATCAAAATTTTATATTAAAATAGAACTATAACTCAATGTGTAGTAAGATTAAATTTTATGATTAAATTAAATAATCGAGAAATGCACGGTGCATTGATGTACAGATGCACTGGGAGTACGCAATAATTTATAATGCTATACCCACGACATTTTGGGTTTATTTGTTTTAAGTGAACTTTGGGTTGGAGTACATTTTTAGTTGAAATAGAGTTCAAGCCAAAATTATTTTTAAAACCACTATTTATTTTTATAATTATAAATTATTATAATTATAATTATTATTATTATTATTTTTCAGTTCAGCTGCTTATTTAGTAGAAAGTGTAAATAATAAATTATAATATAAAAAATAATATAATTATATTTCTATATAATTTAAAAATCTAATATAAAACAACTAAATTATTTTTTTTATACATAAATTATAATAATATAATAATAAAATAATAAAGTAAAAATATAGTAATACTTAACTAATCAATTTTTATTATATTTTAAATATGTAAACTAAGTAAAAATTAATTGGTATCATAATTAAATATATTAAATATAATTAGCATCATAATTAAATATATTAAATATATGTAGTATCGTAATTTTTTCAAAAGTATATAACTGTATTAAAAGACTGTTTGGATGCACAGTAAAAAAAACTGTCATAAAGTTTATAAACTATAATTTTGATTTAAATAAAATAAAAAATTTTATAATTCTAAAAAATTTCACGTTTTCAAATTTTAAACTCTTTGGATACATATTGTAAAATTCCACAAAATTTATTTCAATTTAAAATTTTTAAAAATAAAAAGAAAAATATTAATTTTATATTTTAATATTTTAAATTTAAAATTTTCATAATTTGAAATTAAAAGTTAAAAATTTTAAATTTTAAATTTTAAATTTTAAATTTTAAATTTTAAATTTTAAATTTTAAATTTAAAATAAAATTTAAAATTTAAATTTAAAATTTCAAACTAAAAATTTGAAAATTTGAAAAATAAAATCTAAATTTAAATTTTAAATTTTGAAATTAAAAATTGTAAATTGTAAAATTAAAATTTATTATTTTAAAATAATAAATTTTAATGTTAAAATTTAAAATTAATATTATAAAATTTAAATTTTAGACCAAAACAACAGTTTATAAATTTCATGGTAATTTTTTACTGTGCATCCAAACTGACCCTAAGACTTATTAGAGTATTACAAAAGTAAAATTATAAATAAATAAATGTATGGCAACCATTTCAAATTACCGTCATTTTCTAAAAAAAAGGGTTAATAAAAAGAAAAAATTGCTTTAATTGTTACATATATATATATATATATATATATATATATATATATATATATATATATATATATATATATATATATATATAAAATAAATGAGAAAAAAAAAGAAAGAGAGAAATCCACATGTAATTGACATCATTATCATCAAATTATGTAGTCTTCTTTTTCATAATATTTATTTATTTCTATTTAATTTGAAAGTTAAATTCATAATTTTTTAGAATAAATTAATTTTTTCAATCCAATACCAAAAACGGCGACAAACAAAGAGAAAACGACAATAGAAGAACTGGCAGTAAGGGAGGAATCTGTCGTAACCTAATTTTCATTCAAAGAACGTTTTGATTCGATAGAAAAAGATAATGACCCAAAAAAGAGGAAGAGCTAATTTTTATTCGGAAGGCTTTTCAATTTCGATTCAGCGAGAGAAGGTAATTGTTCAAAGAAGAGGAAGAGAGGGTAGTTTTCGTTCGGAAAATATTTTGATTCAACGAAAAAAAAAAAAAAACATTCAAAGGAGAGGAAGAAGCGGTTGTTTTCGTTCACGTTTCAACGAAGAAAAATAACAATACAAGAAAGAGAAAGATGATAGTTGAGTTTAAGCAAAAAAGATGAAAATATGCTATGCACTTGGGCTCGTTTGGTCCAATGCAGTACATGTGATCCGGTTCGATTTTAAAAAATAAATAATAATAAGTAAAAAAATATATATATATGTAATGAATTTGAGCCGATTTAACGTGTAATTCGGTTCGATTCAAATAAAATAATTAGACCGATTCGGTCCAATATGACAAGTGTGAACATACGAAAAAAGAGAGAAATAGATTACCAAATTTAACACGATTCGATTCAAGTAAATAAAATATATATATATATAGAAAATTTGAACCGGTTCCACAAAACCAAAAGAAAAATAGGGAAAGAAATTAACGCAGTTCACAATTCCAAATAAAAAAATTGTTTCTGGTGGCAAATAATAAAAAAAGCAATATATAGGTAATCAGGTACAGAAAATAGATAGATTACAATAAAAAAATATATAAAAAGGGACTAAAATGAAACTCCTAAAAGAGTTTAAGGACCGCTAATTGATCAGTTGAAAGGTCAGGGACCAGCGGCGCAATTTACGCAAACCTTCGGAGTACTCCGTACTCATTTAACTATTTATGCGGGCCAAGGCATTTCCCTATTCGACATGATACATAACATTCGTTCTACAAATGGAGCGCACGGATTGGCTTATTTTTTTTAAAAAAAAAAATTCGTATAAATTTTTCTGTGGGTACACAAACAAAACGGTCGGAGCAATCAGAACACGTGTCAAGACATGAGTGGCTCGGCAGCTGTTTATCTTCTCCCTCCCTCTCCGATCTCCCAACCGCCTAAGCTGTCCACGACACCCTCATAACTCATTTATGTCGCTTTACTTATTTTGTCCATTTATAAGTCAAAAAATGTGGGTGAAAACGTACGAGACCCCCTCAACTTTAATTTTTTTTTTTATCAACCCCTTTCTTAACTTTTGAAATTACTTTTTTTTTTTTAAAAAAAAATTGAATTATTTTAGTTACTTTAATTAATTAAACATTTTATTATTTTATTCTCTGATTTTTTTCTGATTAAAGTTATTAAATTTCAAAAAATTGGCAGTAAAGGACTTTAAATAAATAAATAAAGAAGTCTAGCTATGTATATTGGCTCTCAAAATTTTAAATTTGCTAATTTAAAATATAAAAATTTATAGTTTTGATATAATGTGATAAGCCGGATTAAAATGTTCAATTTTATTATTTAGAAAATATGAATTTTTTTTTTAAAAAATTAAATTTAATAAAAAAATATAAGCTATATAAAAAAAGTGTTTTACAAAAAATATTTAATAATTTTTAAAATTAAAAATTTAAAAAAGTTGTTGGTATCAGATCGTCTTCCGCGCAATTAGCAAAAAATTTAATAATTGATACGCGAGTTTCTAAATTTGAAGTCTAGCTGTTTCATAATATCCAGCTAAATTTATCTTTTTTTTTAAAAAAGAAGAAGTAAATAGTATGCTATCTTTTTCTCTTCAAAAAAAAAGGGTCAAATTGAAACTGAAAAAGTTAGAAGGATCAAAGTGCAATTTAACCCGCATCTTTACTAAAATTTTATTTTTATTTTTATTTTTATTTTTATTTTTATTTTTATTTTATTATATTTTTCTCCTTCCCTGGGACCTTTATTACGGTGGCTTTTGCGGGGAAGAGAGAGAGAGAGAGAGAGAGAGAGAGGCGATGGTCAAAACGGAGCACTGGAGAGCGCGGAGGCTCCGTTCCCTTCGTTAAATTGCTTAAATAAAGTAAACACTACGCGAACCCTAGATTTCGATCCCTCCCCATTCGCATATACTCCGATCCCTCGATCGCTCAATCCCCCGGGCCCCCTCTCCCCCCTCTTCTCCGATCCCTTCCTCTCCACCGTCGCCATGGGACTCTGGGAAGCTTTCCTCAACTGGCTCCGAAGGTGAGCGGTCCTCTTTGTGCTTTGATTCGACTTTGTGTTGTAACGTTGCTCGGATTGGTGAGGATGCGGTTGATTCCGTAAATTGGGAATCGGAGATGGTTAGATTTGCGTGCTAAGGATTCGGTTTTATTTGAGGATTTGGAGAAGCTAAGGGCACTTTTTTTCTTCTTTTTTTTAAAAAATTTGGTTTTGTAATTTTGCTAAATCAATGCATGTTGGGGTTCTGATGTGGTATTTGAATAATTCTCTTTCAAATGCAGCCTCTTTTTCAAGCAAGAGATGGAACTCTCATTAATTGGGCTTCAGAATGCTGGGAAAACTTCCCTTGTGAATGTCATTGCGGTATATGTTCAGATGATGTTTGCTCATGTCTCCGATCGCAAGCATGATGTATTCTGACAATTTTCTTTGTTTTTGTTATATTCTTTGTAGACTGGTGGATATAGTGAGGACATGATTCCCACCGTGAGTGTGTTCGCCGGCATCCCTTTTCGTTTTTACGTAGTAGCCGTGAAGCTCTAATATAGTTTTATCAATCTGTAGGTTGGATTCAATATGAGGAAGGTGACGAAGGGGAATGTTACAATAAAGTTGTGGGATCTTGGAGGACAGCCTAGATTTCGCAGTATGTGGGAGAGATATTGCCGCGCAGTCTCTGCAATCGTGTACGTGCGCTTATCTTTTAGATATATGTCGTGTTGAAGTTAGACGATATGCTGCTCATAATTATTGTGTTACTTGAAACTCGAATATGCATCGTACATCCTTGCTTGATAATGCTATGAATCTGCTGCTAGTTGACAGCCATTGGAAAAACTGAACATTCTGTCTCTCGGAAGTTTCCATGTTATTGCTTTTATTGTTTAATCCTTCGTAAGTTCAGAATCAGCATACACATACTAATGTCCTGTATATAGTGCATCATTTACATGATTTTTGTGTATTTCAGTCCTGTATATTTCCCCCTTTTCTCGTACACTGTGTAACTTGTTGTTTGCATTGCAAAGATGCTATGATGGAGGGGTACTTCATTTTAGCTGGCTTGCCCGTTGCTTTTATGGTACATGTTGGAAACTTCATGAGGCTTTCCCACATTTTGAAAATTTAGAAAAAATATCCGTAAGCTTGAGGGATAAATTAAGGATCCGGACTGATACTTGCGAGATATGGGAGGAAGTTCTTTTGGGTTAATTTGTGACAGAATCATTCTCAAATGGATTTAGGAGGAAAATACGACGTGAGCGAAGAAGAAAGAAATTGTCTAGTGAGTCGATAGATTTTAGGATATGGTTCTCTATCTTTCTTTGTAATTTGTATATAAGAAGAAGCTGATAGATTAGTTGAATATGTGATCGAGTCATCTAGGTATTCGGTTTAACAGTCAATGACCAGTTTTGACCTTTCTCAAATCGGAGTAAATTCAACTGGTACTGAAAATTAGTACCCGTTTGTCTTAAGATCAAATAGCCATATTACCGATTTGAGATTCTTGTCCTTTCTGGTCATTTCCATCAATTACTTTTGTGTATGCCAGCCAAACACACAGAATTATTTCTCTAACTTAACTGTATCTTTTCCAACAACTAAACTTTCAATGTTGAAAAGACGCCATTTATCAAAATCAGCTTTTGGTTCAGAGTTACAGCAAAGCCCAAACAGAGTCATAAGAGAAAGACAAAAATTGCTTACTGGGTAATTTCTTGGTGATTATGTTTATGTCCCCATCCATTTTAGTTGAGAAACCTCACACAAAAATAATGATTGCAATGAAATGGAAAGGTTAGATACCCAATTGTACAATTTAAATGTTGCGGAATGAACTGAAAGCAACACTGATAAGGCCAAGGAATCCTGGTGCAATTTACCCTTTCTTGCTGCCTTGTGGTTTTTCCCTAATTTGTAGTTTTCCATCACTTAAATCGTTTTGTGCCCTACTCCTGTTCTGTATAATATATTTTCTGGCCAACATTCCTATTTTATTATTTGGGAAAAAGGGGCACTTTTCTCAAACTAGTCATCATCTTAAAATTTGGCTAATATAGTAATTCCACGATAAATCTCATAAATATTTGGAACTAATGGAACCTTGTCAATATGCTTTAAAAATAGGTGAGTAAAGCCTAGTTAGCTTAGTTCTGCTGAGTTGTATCTTCTGGTCTGGTTTGATCTCTTTTCGAGGACTAGGGCTAGGTAATAAAAGGGTTCCTACCATCTGGTGGTGAACTGTATTGAGTTACGGAGAAATATCATAATAAATTAATAATACTTTTAGCTTAATTTGGAAACCCCGGTGAAGCAATGGTCTCAGCTATTTCTAAATTTACAACTACTGATTCATTCTTAACATGCCAAATAGTTACGTATCTCAATCCTTAATAGCTCAGCTTTTTGTTTTGGCGTTCTGCTGCAGCAAGTTTAGTAAAGAAAGGGTCGAGCAACATCTTCAAAAGGTAGCTGAAAAACATTGTGGCTGACAGTGGAAACAACCTCAATACTATTTTTGTTGTTATTTGTGCTTTTATATGTCACATCTTGGGCTTAGACATGATATAAACAATTACAACCCTATGCTTTGCAGGTATGTTGTTGATGCAGCTGATCGCGATAACTTATCCATCTCGAAGAGTGAACTTCATGACCTTCTAAGCAAGCCATCATTGAGCGGGATTCCATTGCTAGTCCTCGGAAATAAAATTGACAAGCCTGAAGCTCTCTCAAAGCAGGCTTTGACCGATGAAATGTAAAGTCCCTTCCTTTCCACCTTAAGTTTCCAAGCTTCTGTCACGAGAAAAAAAGAAACCTTTACATTTATTATATCCATGCAAAAAATATCTATTTACATCAAAATCCCAGAAAATTAGAATTTTATTATATTCACTTCTAACACCAAGTTTCTTCCATATAATCCCTTCTCATTTACAACTTGACACCCTCTTTAAAGATTTTTATCTAATATAAAGCCACCTTTGTCCCCACAAATTGGATGATTTCCCAGATTAAGACGGATGCAGCCTCAGTTTTAGTGTAGTAGGGGCACAATGGACTTTGGGAAAGTTTTAGAGACTTCTGTTCTAAAGATATTGATTTATCTAACCTTTTATTTTAGGCATAAATGTTTCTTATATAAATGTTCACAGGGGTAGAAGAGACATGAAGTCGTAGCTTGTAAGGCTGGTGTTAGCTTACTCTTTTACACTTCTAATTGTATAAAATACTAAAATAATAAAATAAAAAATTAAATATTAGTTTATGAGATTGTGTATACTAGAAAGAATACAAAATTTCTGAAAAATGAAAAGTGTAGAGTAAAATATTCTACAAACTATTTTCCAAGAGAAGAGGAAATACTTAATTGACTTGCTAGAAATTATATTTACGAACAAAGGTATATAAATGATTGGTTGGTGGAAGCATCTCTTTGGCATTTAGTCTTAAGCATATAGCCATACATTTTATTATGTAGAGGGCACACGCAGTGATCGGGCGTTAAGGTATTAGATTACTTTTAACTTTTGCAAGAAACTTCACTTTCAATGGGTTTAGTTGGGAATCCAAATTTGGCATGGGAATATATGTAAAAAGGTAAGTTTGCAGGGGTATATATGTACGCCCGTTCCGTCGTGAAAACGGCGGAAAACAGAAAAGAAATTCAGTTCATGCCATGGCAGAGCTTTTCTCATAGTTAATTGATTTAGCTGCGCTATTACAGGGGTTTAAAGTCTATCACCGATAGGGAAGTTTGTTGCTTCATGATATCATGCAAGAACTCTACCAACATCGATTCCGTCATAGATTGGCTTGTGAAGCACTCGAAGACGAAAAAATGAGGATTTAGGCCTTCTGCTGCTGCTTCTGCTGCTTTGTTTACTCCAGTTGTCGTTATTCTATGTGGATATTGAGGTTGCATTTTGTGGTTATTAGTGGTCTGAGTATTGTTCTTTTGTCTATTAGATGGGGATTCTGATTTTTATATGTTGCCTCCTAACAGGGGAGTGGGATGATCTGTTCTGTGGGTAATCTATGCTTAAAGGTGGGCGTTTGTCATGTTGAAAAACTCTGCTTACTTTACGGCCTTGTGATTGATTTACCTGTACTGATTGTTGTGAAAAGTTTCTTTTTTTTTCTTTTTTCTTTTTCTTTTTTTGGGGTATGTTCAAATTACACTGTAAAAAAAATTGCAGTTTGTCGTAAAACTAAGTCAACTTTGTGTATGACATGAATTTTCCATCCCTAAAGAGCGTTTTTATTTTTATTTTTAATCTTATTAAAGGTGATTATATACAGGACCTTTTGAATAATAAAATGTAGCATATTCACAGGGTAACAAATGCTCAAATGTAGGAAAATTTGTTTTTTGTTCTCTAATAGTAATAAAGGACAAGGAAGTGCAGCGTTTTAAAAATCTAGTGTTAAACATCAAACTATAAATTTGATGAGTAAAAACCAGAACAAAAGTCCAGGAACCAGTGTTGCTATTTACCATATTCCAAGGAAAAAGGTGGACACCAATATCTTCCCAGCAATCAGAAATATTGGCAAGCTCAAGATAATTCAGCTAGAAAATGCTATCTTATTATTTGATGAATTTATTAGTAGTTAGCTGTTCACAGAAGCATTATTTCATTCAAAACCAAAAACTCCCAATAACTTGCTGCTGCAGAAGCAAGAGCCTCAATAACAAGATGGCACTTCAGGCATAAAGGATCATACCAACAAATATTATGCACCTCCAGAAGAAACTAGATGAGTCAAATGTTTCTACTGCAGCAGAATTTTTTTTTTTAAAAAAAAGATACTTAGCTGAAAAATAAAAGCTCAAATTTTACGCTCTGCTGCAGGAAGAATTTGCTGAAGTTTTGATTTAACATTTCTTCAAAAAGGTAAAAACTAATTAGGTGTAGCGCTTCATCAAATAGCATGGTCAACAAGAACTAAATAAAGGTCCAATACAGCAGCTAAAGCATCCCATCCCAACAGAACAATAATCAAATTGCTGAGCAAAGCAATATCCAGAAAATACTAACCACTCAATAAGAAATAAACAAAAGCAATTCTAGTTTCCGAAATAAGTTATCATTTGCCAATGAACTCTAAAAAACAATCAAAAGCAGACAGTTAAGGGCTAAAACTGCTCAGGGTTCAATCCATAACAAATGTATCTTGTAAAAACAACCAAGATCCACTAAATGAAAATTTAATAAGAGTTTCCACTTCCTTTAGGCTCCAACAATTTCTTGCTCACCCTCCGCTGGGGCATCTTCCGCAGGTCTATCCACTTTAACACCGACATCCTCCTTGTAATCACCGTGGACCTGAAGATGTAATAGAGAGTCGCACGAACTGAGAAAATTGAAGCCCGCTATTGCATATTAACAAACATACATAAAAATGCGCGAATCAGAAATTTATTCTTGAGTTCAGTTCTGATTTTAATTAGGCCTTATAGTTTTGCTCTTCAAAATTTAGTCCCTAAATTTTAATAAGGGCAGTAAATAGGTCGTCACCATCGTATAAATAGCTACGTCAGCATCATCAACAAAAATAGAAGTCTAAAAACTGGGATTTTACTGAATTTCAATGCTGATGATGACATTGTATCCTCTTCAGATGATAGATGAGAAAAAAATATTTAATTGTTACGTAGGAATCTGAATTGCTTGATTGAATCCAGAAGGATGAATTTGAATTTAAGAACAAATATAAGGGAATAAATTTCCAATAAACATTACAAAATAAATTCAATTCTTTATTGAGTAAAAATGAGATAAGAATAAAGGGGTTCAAGTTTTAATTTGTGTCAAGCATACCTCCATGAGTTTACCCAAATCGAACTTCGGGGCCTTTAGGATCTTGACCTTGCGGATGAAGACATTCTGGAGAGGGAAAATGCTTGAAGTTGCTTTCTCAATCTCCTTCCCAATGACCTCAGGGATAAATTTCTGCACCAGGTCCTTAAGATCACAGGATGTAGCTTGGTTTACCATAATCTCCCTCATCTTGCGACGAATCTAAGGAAAAAGATGGAAATAACTTGTAAATAAATCATTGGAAGTAAGTTAAAAATTTAATTTGCAGAGGTAGATGGGATCGTTACCTGTCTAATCTGACTGGATTGAGCATAACAAGTCCGTTTAACCTGGTTAGGGCGTCTCTTCGTGAAGGCGATACAGAACAATCTCAGAGCGTAGTTGTCAGTAGTCTTCACATCAACATGAGCCTCAATGAGAGTCTGCCACTTCCTCACAAGAGATCTGAGCTTGTCCGTTGTGAAGTCCATGCCCTGGAAAGGAGAAGAGGTAAAAGGGTGGAAGGAAGAGATTAATACAAGAAAAACAAAATGATGTTACTTATATTCCAACAAATTATCTATCTATATATATATCCCTTGGAAGTGCATTTTTCTCACAAAAATTTCTCTACATGAAGTTGAGAAGTCATTCATTCATGGTGTTGAGTTGGTTTTGGGTTAGAAAAAGTTTTTAAATAGGAATATTTTGTAAGAACAAAAGTATATAGGAAAGCATTCAATTTCTGAACGGCATATGAGAAAATTCAGATTTTGCTGTGAAACCAAACATAAATAGACAATTTTACAGAGGTATATGTGAGCTGAAAATATCTCATAGAACATACCCAGAAGTTGGTGAGGACATTCTTTCCTTGCACATCCTCAGCGCGAAGTCTAATCTTTCTGTAAGCTTGGTCCTCATCATTCTGAAGGTCAGCCAAAGAGACCTCAAAAACCCTGTGCTTGAGACCCTCGGATGCAATCTAAGATTAAGAAAAGAAATTATTTAGATGCACTCTCATGCACCAAAAAAAAAAAAAAAAAATCAAGAAAAATGCCTGAGACACAGGAACAGCTGTTAGAACAACAATCCCTGTGATGATAATCCAATTAAATGGAGACAAAACAGTGCAAAACAAGCACCTTTCTCCATAAATAGGCTACGCTCATCAAGATCCTACATAGAAAATTTACCAATTGCCTTGCAAATCTATAACGTCAACTGGAAAATAAATATTCATAAAAAATCAAGACAAATGTGCAAAATGCGAAAAGATAATAAAATAGCTATCTAGGCATGGAAAAAATGATCCGGAAGGCAACAGGAATCTGAATACACAATGTACACTGGCACCACTGCTCCAAACCACAGTTCAGCTACTTGAAACTGAAGCTGCGCAGTTTTCTCAAGTAGGTTAAGGGCATCAAGTTGGATGGAACTGCAGGTTAACCAAAAAATAATATATACAAACAAAGAAAAGAGGGTCTCAAATACCATACCACAAGACATATTTTGACCTATTTCTTACAATTATAAAAAATAGACAGTTCTTTGTATTGCATATCATATTCACTTTTCCTTTTTCACCGCATTTATCCATACAAGTCATAACTAAACGACCATACATCACAGGAAAATATTTTGTAAATCTTAAAGGAGCATCAGAACTTCCATTAGGCTGAAAAATGTGATCTTGAAACACAGTAAGTTTCTTCATACATGAATAAATTCAAAACAAACAACAATATTGACCGCCAAATAGCATATAAACCATTACTAGTGCGATCTAACATTCTCATGAGCTACTATTAGATTTTGATATGCATATAGAAGAAGAATTAGTGATCAAATGATGACATTATATTCCAATCAACAATTTTTAGTACAACGCAAACTCATAATCAGCTTCAATAGGGCGCAAAGATGCATTAGCATTCCAACATATGATAAACTTATACAAATTAATTGTGACGAATCAAAGTTTAGTAACAAAATGAACTTTTGCCTATAGTTTTAAGTGTTTAACAATGAATGGTGAAATCCACCCACAACGTCAAGTACTAATTTTTAACACAAACCAGCATATCTTACTAAACACTAACTACACAAAACGATATGTTAAAAAAAAAATCTAACAGGCAAAATTAATTAACAAAAATATAAAGAACCAAAGCGAAGAATCCCACCTTAGTACCCTGAGTCCTCGAGACTAGGGTTTTCCCGACGTTCCTCACGTTGAACACGGAGGGCGCCTTGATGTCGTACCAATCCTTCTTCGAGAACGGATCAACACTACAAAACACCAAACATATCAAAACCCATGCGAATCCAAAGCGATTTGAGGCGAAAATAGAGCAAAAAAGAGATCGATTAGGGGTTTAAGTGATTACGTCTTCTTCTTCCCACCCTTCTTGCCCTTGGAGATCCTCTTGTTCTTCCTGAACCCGAAAGCGAGCACGAAAGAGATCAAAAGAGAGATCAATCGACGGAGAACAAAATGGAGAGTAAATAAGAGTAAAATTGGGGGAAAATGGGGGTTTAAGGAGCTAACCCAACCGCCATGATCGCTCTTCTGCAGCGCCTCGCGGGAGGTGTTCGGCGATTTCGCGAGGAGGGAGGAGGACGAAACGGTTGCCCTAGATGGAGAGGTCGTTATATATAGCCTGACTCGAGCCGTCGATTTATTTGATCGGACGGTTGAGATTTTCCCTTGTAGAAAGTTGATGGATCCAACGGTAGCGGGGGTGTTTAGGTATTGGAAGGGGTAATAATAAGGCCCAAATTAAGCCCATGGTCTTATTATAGCCCATATAAGCCCAATCTTAAATTGGACTATGAATGGATTAGCAAGGCCCAACCCTAATTTTCCTTTTATAGATTTAATTACAAATAGATATTCTATTGCATTAAAAATTGCATTAATTAGCCACTTGTACTTTCCCTTTGTTTCAAATATGTCCAAAATTTTGGAATTATCGACAAATTAGATTATCGAATAATTTATCCAATTTATTTGATTGTATTGAATTAATTATTATCAACTTATTTGCTAAGTTATTTTTATAAAATTTAATATTTGAATTCAACAATTATTCTAAATATTTAGACCTATTTGAAATAATAGAAAATAATTAACGCAATTTTTAATATAGGAAAATAATTGAGACGGGACTAAAGTTTTAAAAAATAAATAAATAAATATTTTAATCTTATTTATGGGTAGTTTGATAGAAATTTTGCGAAAATCTGTCATTTACATGGCTAAAGGGATACGAAATATTTTATCAGGTTTACTTAAAAATACATTAGAAATACTTTCAAAAATACATCAGAGCTCCACTTTATTGCTAAAATGTTTTAGTAGAAAATAAAAAAATTTACATAAAATCAGGAAGCACCCATTCATGCTCTCAACACTTTATTAGAGGCTCAATTTGGCAATGGGTATAAGGGAATAAGGGGGTTTATTCCTCTTTTATACCCAAACGTAATTTTGAATGGGGCGACCTTCCATACTAAGTTATCTGGTATAAGGATGGAACAGCTATTCCACCCCACTTGTTGTTTTTTCTTTTTTTTAATTAAATTTATTAAAATTATAAGATATTTAAATTTATAAAATTAAAATTTTTATTTTTTTTTATAAATTTTAATTCCCTCTATTCTTCTTATTCCTTTTTAATTTACCAGACACAATTTTTTTTATTTCTGGTACAACTCCTATACCCAACCAAACACAAAATTACTTTAATTTCTGGTTGTATCTGAACTTATTTATATCTATTTCAGGAATAATTAATTTTTTCTTATATCCGAACCAAACGCAACCTAGATATTTAGAGGTGTTTTTATTTAGCTTTCATCCTCAATTATTAATTTTAGAAAAAAAATTATCGATATATATTCATGAACCAAGCATATTTATTAGCCCTAAAATTTATAAAATATTTTGTAATTTGTATCGTTTATTCTGTCATTTTTGTTATATTTAGAAGTTTGACGATAAAATTAAAAGTATGAAATAGATGAAAAATTGATTAGTCTTTTTCATAAGGATATATGCAAAATAAATAAATAAATAAAATAAATCTCCTAAATAATAATATTTTTAAAATTTTGCAAAATATTTAAATTAAAATTTCAAAAATTATAAATAAACATTTTGTAAAAATTCGGACCCGAAAAAATAAAAGGGGCAAAAACGTAGAGAACTTACCAGAACTATAATATTATATCTAACCTTTTAAAATTTAAATTTTATTATATAACCACTCAATTTGTTTGATTCAAGTCGGTAAATAGTATTTTGACTTTATTTAATATAATTATTTATTTAAACATATTTATAATTGTAAATATTATATGAATTATATTAAAATTTTAAAGTTAAAATACCGTTGACATACATCAAACAAATTGAAAGATTAGATAATAAAATTAAAATTTTTAAAAATTAAGTAATTAACTCAAAATAGCTTATAATTCAGATAAATTCATTATATTTTTTATCAAAAAAAAATAATATTTTGTTAGATATGTTTTTCGCAACAAATTTTGTCACTTCCCCTTCTTTTTCACATAATTATATCTATGTCACTTCCCCTTCTTTTCCACAAAAATTTTTAGAAAAAAAATATATAGATATATATAATTAATGAAAGTATAAAAGGCTAACATTACATAGATATATTTTTGTAAAATTTTGTTGTTGCATTGAACAATCAATTCAAATAAATGTCGAGTAAGCGTAGTTAGATAATTTGGATTATGTAAAATTTCGGTATAAATATAATACGGATAAAATTCGTATTAGTTGAAAAATATGGTTTAAAAAAATTATTTAAATACGTGATTCATACGAAAATTATACGTTCACCAATTAAAAATTCAGAATAAAAAATTTAACTATTAAATTAAAATTTTTCTCTCTAAATTTACACTAATAGCATAAATATATATAATTCTTAAAAATACAAAAATAAATAAGTACAAAATAAAGTAAATTAATTATAGAAATAACAAAAATATTCATCCAAGAAAAAAAGAATAAATAATAATAACAACATAATTCTGAAATCTCCCTTATAATGAACAAAAAAAAAATTGTCGGTGGTTGAAAGATTAAAAAGAAACAAGTTGTAGATAGAAGAGAATGAGTTAGAATAATTGGGAGCATAATTTTGGTTCAGCATAGTTAACTTGATAAAGAAACAAAATTACAAAGAAAAAAGAAAAAAAAAAGAAAAAGGAGCTACTAGGTGACAAGATGATGTAATTTGATGCATGAAAAATTTGGCGTTTCTTTCTCTTGTTTGATAGAGATTATGAATCTAAAATAGTGTTATCGTATTCTCTTATTTCACTCCATATCATACTATTATGAGTAATCGAATAGATTACCTGACTCTATCGAATCTTTGGCTTCGCTTCTTTACTTTCTAACTATTTTTCCTCTTTTGTTTTTTCATCAATGAAAAAACAAATGAAAACGACAGGGAACGTTTGCTTAACACAAGCGACGGATCGGGACCTGCGATCCTTGTTTGTGCCCTAGAACGTCTGAAAAGGACAGTTTCCAGGTATTTCCGTGAGTCCTCAAAATGAGATGACGGAAATTTTTTTTGTCCAAACACTAAAATAAACAAGGTTTATCCAATAGAAATGAACTGATATAGGATGGTCAAAAAAAGAAAATAGCAGCCTTTTCGATATAGAAATTATTAGATAATGAATTCAACTTCGTTTCCCAAGAAATCCGTGCAGCGAAAGATCCTGAATTTGAGAACGTCTTTCTTTGTAGTAGGGTCGGGGGAAAGAATGGAAAAGACGATTTCACTATATTTCTGACCCGGAACAGGTAACATGTGTAAATATATTATTTGAAATAAGTTCAAATAGAAAAAAATAATTTTTTTTCTATTTTTCGTTCCCAAAAATGCATAGTTTCTCCTCCAAAAATAACCTCTCCAGTCGGGGACGCATTAGATATTCGCATCATTATGCTCGATAAAAGGAAAGTAATTGTCGCTCTGTCAGACCATAATGAAAACACAATTTCTGTTTTTCTTCTAAACGAATACGATATTGTGATTTAGCACATCACGAACTCAGAAGGAGCAGCAGCATTTGTTTTCTTCCGTTGGGGAAGGCATCAAAGGCAAGGTGCACCTAGTGTGGAAATGCATTCATTTCCTTTGCATCGATTCCGATCTATGATACTATCGGAGTGAAAGAAGAGATCTAAGGAAGAACGGAGGCTAGACTTTATTTTAGATTTTGCACGTGTGATACATGTTCCTTCTATTTCTCCAAGTAAGGCCCTTCGCATGGCAATACCGATGGTATCAGCTTGACCTTTCAGCCGTTTTCTTGCTGGCCAAGCGAAAACTTGTTTCAAGCGGACCCCTTGAATGAAGGACCAATCAAATAAGTAGCAGACCGGACGAAAGGAAAGCCAAAGGTAGTTGAGCCTTCTCCCTTCTCAAACGATCATAACACTTGAACAGAAGCCCAAAAGCTGCACAGCCATTTTTATGGTAAGAGACTACGATCCAACTACTCGATACAACGATCTATTAGATCGCGTCCTCGCCTAGGGAATGAACGCTAGTGAGAGACCGAGTTGGGACGAGGGCCTTCCTCTGCTCTAGTTCACATTGAGAATACCCGCGAGCCCTTCGGCGATTGAGATACAACAAACCACGAAAAAACCTTTTTTCACGAAGTATAACTGGCTATTTTATCTCCCCCCCTTATTACGCGTATGCCCATACAGGCATACATGTATTTAAAATTATTTATATTTAGAGAGGAAATGCATTAAGTTTGCCAATGAACTTTTAGAAGAGCTTAAGCCAAAGGAGGATTGGTAAGGGGGAAATCTCTCCCTTACCGTAGTTTAATTAAGTTGTTAACCTCACAAACCCAATTACTTAACAAGTATCAATTGAAATCCAACGGACTCTGATAAGTGAGATTTTGAGTAAGTGTTTACAGATTCTCAGTCGGCGAAGCCTCAGGTATTCTCAATCGGCGAAAGTTACTTCGGGATCATGAAAGGTAAAGTCAAATTTGGGTTAGGGAAAATCCATAAAAATGGGATTGTAAGCTTTAGAAAAAGCAATACAATCCTTGCTATTAATGTGGGTATTTATGTTTCCAGAGTAGGATCCGCAGCTCAAATTAAAGCCATGAAACAGGTAGGGTTCTATCTCTTTCCTGAGGAGAGCTCACTAGATTGATTTCTCTGGGGTTTTCGTTCGTTAATCCATGAACAGAATATATGTAGACACAAGAAAAAGAATCGGACGATATCTTTCTCGAAACAAACAAAAAGGAAAAGAAAGACCTTGTGTGTTTCTTTATTATTCGTCGGTGCAGTTGCTAAATCCGCACAATTCCCCTTTCACGTATTTATCCCCCTTCACGTATTTATTCATTTAAGGGGGAATTGGGATTGCTACATCAAATATTGATTTTTTTTTATTTTTTTTTATTTTTTTTTAATTTTTTTTTTATGCTCTTTCGGTAGCATGGCTTATGAACATGATATATATATATTTTTTAACTTTAAATGTAAAGAATTAGAATAGAAATATACTATAAATAGTAAATAAATAAATATTTGTACTGATTTTTTTTTGTCGATGATGAAATTTTTTTATTTGTCTTGATAAATAAAAAAATCACATTCATTCAATAAATAAATATAAAATATATATTTTATTTTGAAATATATGAATAACATTTATTATATTAATTTTACTCCCGACCCGGGTTCCAATGATGATGGGTAGATGCTGAGAGCGGAATGTTGTTCGTTGTTTTTATTTTTTATTTTTTATTTTTTTATTTTTTTAAGGGCTATGGGACATATCTATCTAAAAAGTATTTCGCTTTTTTTTTTAGTTCAAAAAATTTGAATAATATTTTTTAATTTAAAAAAATTATAAATTATTTTGAACTTTTGAAAAAAAAAATGGCATGCACCAATTTAATTCGGATTTTTAATAATTCAGAAATAATTCACGAATTAACTAATAAAGCTGGTAAGAATGAAAATAGGCATAATTTTGAATAAAAAAAAAATCAAAGATTGGGGCAAAGTTTTTGTTTGTTTTTATGAATTTTAAAATTTAAATTCATAATTTTGATAAAATTATAGGCATTGGCGTTTGTTTTGATATTGAAGTCACAAAATTATTTAAATTCTCAATCGTAATAATAAAAAAATCAGCTTTTGACTTTCGTGGATTGCGGTCCAACTTGCGAAACTTTGAAGTCCGAATTGGTTGGGTATAAAAGGAGATAACCCAGATTATTCCTTATATTCCAACAAATTTAATTAGGCGGGAGTTGTTTTAATTTTCTTTTGTATATTGTTGGAGACAATTAAAATTTATAAATTTTTAATTTTAATTTTTAATAAATTTATAAAATTTATTATTTTTAAAAATTTGAAATTTATACAAATTTTTTATATATAAATTTCTCCCTTACCGTAGTTTAATTAAGTTGTTAACCTCACAAACCCAATTACTTAACAAGTATCAATTGAAATCCAACGGACTCTGATAAGTGAGATTTTGAGTAAGTGTTTACAGATTCTCAGTCGGCGAAGCCTCAGGTATTCTCAATCGGCGAAAGTTACTTCGGGATCATGAAAGGTAAAGTCAAATTTGG
This sequence comes from Tillandsia leiboldiana, assembly GCA_029204045.2. Taxonomy (NCBI): domain Eukaryota; kingdom Viridiplantae; phylum Streptophyta; class Magnoliopsida; order Poales; family Bromeliaceae; genus Tillandsia; species Tillandsia leiboldiana. Next base: position 26,958,870 of record CM055075.1, on the reverse strand, counting down.
GTTAGAAAAAATCTATAAAAATGGGATTGTAAGCTTTAGAAAAAGCAATACAATCCTTGCTATTAATGTGGGTATTTCTGTTTCCAGAGTAGGATCCGCAGCTCAAATTAAAGCCATGAAACAGGTAGGATTCTATCTCTTTCCTGAGAAGAGCTCACTAGATTAATTTCTCTGGGGTTTTCGTTCGTTAATCCATGAACAGGATATATGTAGACACAAGAAAAAGAATCGGACGATATCTTTCTCGAAACAAACAAAAAGGAAAAGAAAGACCTTGTGTGTTTCTTTATTATTCGTCGGTTGCTAAATCCGCACAATTCCCCTTTCACGTATTTATCCCTCTTCACGTATTTATTCATTTAAGGGGGAATTGGGATTGCTACATCAAATATTGATTTTTTTTTATTTTTTTTTTATTTTTTTTTTATGCTCTTTCGGTAGCATGGCTTATGAACATGATATATATATATATATATATATATATATATATATATATATATATATATATATATATATATATATATATATATTTTAACTTTAAATGTAAAGAATTAGAATAGAAATATACTATAAATAGTAAATAAATAAATATTTGTACTGATTTTTTTTTGTCGATGATGAAATTTTTTTATTTCTCTTGATAAATAAAAAAATCACATTCATTCAATAAATAAATATAAAATATATATTTTATTTTGAAATATATGAATAGCATTTATTATATTAATTTTACTCCCGACCCGGGTTCCAATGATGATGGGTAGATGGTGAGAGCGGAATGTTGTTCGTTGTTTTTATTTTATTTTATTTTATTTTTTTATTTTTTTAAGGACTATGGGACATATCTATCTAAAAAGTATTTTGCTTTTTTTTTTTAGTTCAAAAAATTTGAATAATATTTTTTAATTTAAAAAAATTATAAATTATTTTGAACTTTTGAAAAAAAAAATGGCATGCACCCATTTAATTCGGATTTTTAATAATTCAGAAATAATTTACGAATTAACTAATAAAGCTGGTAAGAATGAAAATAGGCATAATTTTGAATAAAAAAAAATCAAAGATTGGGGCAAAGTTTTTGTTTGTTTTTATAAATTTTAAAATTTAAATTCATAATTTTGATAAAATTATAGGTATTGGCGTTTGTTTTGATATTGAAGTCACAAAATTATTTAAATTCTCAATCGTAATAATAAAAAAACCAGTTTTTTACTTTCGTGGATTGCGGTCCAATTTGCGAAACTTTGAAGTCCGAATTGGTTGGGGTATAAAAGGAGATAACCCAGATTATTCCTTATATTCCAACAAATTTAATTAGGTAGGAGTTGTTTTAATTTTCTTTTGTATATTGTTGGAGACAATTAAAATTTATAAATTTATAAATTTTTAATTTTAATTTTTAATAAATTTATAAAATTTATTATTTTTAAAATTTTGAAATTTATACAAATTTTTTATATATAAATTTCTCCCTTACCGTAGTTTAATTAAGTTGTTAACCTCACAAACCCAATTACTTAACAAGTATCAATTGAAATCCAACGGACTCTGATAAGTGAGATTTTGAGTAAGTGTTTACAGATTCTCAGTCGGCGAAGCCTCAGGTATTCTCAATCGGCGAAAGTTACTTCGGGATCATGAAAGGTAAAGTCAAATTTGGGTTAGGGAAAATCCATAAAAATGGGATTGTAAGCTTTAGAAAAAGCAATACAATCCTTGCTATTAATGTGGGTATTTCTGTTTCCAGAGTAGGATCCGCAGCTCAAATTAAAGCCATGAAACAGGTAGGGTTCTATCTCTTTCCTGATGAGAGCTCACTAGATTGATTTTTCTGGGGTTTTCGTTCGTTAATCCATGAACAGGATATATGTAGACACAAGAAAAAGAATCGGACGATATCTTTCTCGAAACAAACAAAAAGGAAAAGTAAATCACTGAGGCTTTAAGTGGATCTACAGTCCGGTTACCACCAGCTGAGGGTGAGGGCCGAGGACATCTCCAAGACAGCGTTCAGGACACGTTACGGGTATTATGAGTTCATAGTGATGCCTTTTGGCTTGACTAATGCCCCTGCCACATTTATAGATTTGAAGAACCGTGTGTTCTAAGCGTACTTGGACATGTTTGAGGTGGTCTTCATCGACGACACTTTGGTTTACTCCCGGAGTGATATCCATGAGGAGCACTTGGGAATAGCGCTGCAGCCAAGCTTATAAAGTGCGAGTTTTGGCTTCGGGAGATTACCTTCTTGGGCCACTTAGTTTCAGCTACAGGAGTGGCAGCAGACTCGGTTAGAGTGGATGCTATTCAAGATCGGCCGAGATCGGCGACTATCACTGAGGTGTGGAGTTCCTTGGGATTAGCTGGTTACTATCATCGATTTTTGGAGAGCTTTGCGAAGCTTTCCACTCCACTCACTCGTCTGATGAGGAAGAAGATCAAGTTCATCTGGAGTGACGCCTATCGGACCAGCTTCGAGGAGCTGAAGCAGAAAATGATGACAACTCTGATTTTTGCTCTCCCGGTCATAGGAGAAGGATTTGTGATTTACTGTGACACCTCCCACAGTGGTCTTGGATGTGCGTTGGTGCAGCATGATAGGGTAATTGCCTATGCTTCACGGCAATTGAAGAATTATGAGGAAGATTTTAGTACACATGACTAGGATTATGAGGAGGATTATCCACTTGAGATCAGTGAGGACCTTGGGTACGAGAAGCGCCCTTGCGGATTCTGGCTCGTGAGGTGAGAGAATTGCGCAACCGGGCCATACTGTACGTGAAGATTTTGTGGAGTAATCACGAGGAGCGAGAGGCTACATGGGAGCTAGAGATGGCGATGATGGATGCCTATACCCACCTGTTCGAGACTCCTAGCTGAGGTACGTCTGTTCTTGTATGTTTAGTTTCGAGGACGAAACTTTCTTTTAGTGGGAGAGGGTGTGGTGTCCCGGATTTTTTCGTGTGACTTGACTGGGTGGTCGGCGGTAAGAAAATATGTATTTTTGGTGTATCGAGTACGTTGTGCGCCAAACGGACGCCAAAAACGGACTCAGCACGCGAAAACGGTCAAAATCGGCTATTTTCGGGGCAAAATAGGCCAAACGAGCCGAATTTGCAGTGGGCCGGTCCACGGGCACTTGTGCGTGCACCGGGACCAGCGGAAATGGTGCACCGGGACCATGGACCGCGCCTGGCCATGTGGCGCGCGCCTATTGGCGGGCGCAAGTACCCGGCGGCCCCGGCACGGATCGCGCCCCGTGCACCCCGGTGTAGACCTCGCGGGGACACGTGGCGTGATCCCGTGGTTTCAAGCGCAGTTGGCTGACGCTGCAGATGGCCGCCACGTGTCCCGGGTGGCGCACTGTGGATTTCGGGCGCCCGAATGTTGCGCCCGAATTCGAAATCCATTTTTTTTGGATTTCAGCTATAAATAGCCCATTCATGTCTCCATTTGAGGGCTTTTTCCGAGCCTTCTTGAGCTCTTCTTCGACAGGGTGATTCATCTTCGAGTGTTCTTCGATATTTGGCATCCCGGAGAATTTTTATAAGTCGTTTCATTAGCTTCCTCCTTGACATCGTGAGCTTCGACGTGCCTTTGACACCGATCTTTTTCGTCGACGCTTCCTCCGCGGGCTCCCCTGGGCTGACCCGAGGGAGTTTTTAGTTGATTTTTGCGGCATCGTTTCCGCGAGAGGTAGACTTTCGATTTTCGTATTTACCGTTCCTCTCAGTTTTGAATTTTTCGGAGCATCTTTGAACCCCTTCCTTGCTGTGGATTTTTCTGGACAGCAGAGCTTGTTTGATTTTTATCTCAGTGCACAGTTGTCGAATTTCAGCCTGTGAGGACTCGATCGACCTCTACACTTCGCGAGGATCGCAGCAGTATTTTTCTTGAAATTTTTGGAGGACATCTCAAAGGTGATATTTTGGCATTTCTTGGACTGAAATTTCGCAGAGTTGTAGTTTTGGGGATTTTCGCTTACCGCGGTGTTTGGTTTGTATCTAGGGACCGGGAGGGGTTTTCGGGTGTTTTTGGGCTCGTTGGAAACGTGGGAACCTGAGAATTACCCACGTTCAATTTCGGCTCATTTGGACTTCGGACCGCACGCGCATCCAGGTGGGTTGCTTTCGTTTTCAAAATCGGCGGACGGTTATCTAATTCTATATGATAGAAAGCATGCATGTTAATGTACAACTTACGTGTTTGAGGGGTAAGCATGAAAATTGTTCTAAGTCATGGGGAATTAATGCGTACTGAATTTATGGGGTATATTCCAGTGAATTTGAAAACTTGCATGTTGTCTAATTATTAGATGAGGTTGTGAGCTATCTGGCGGATATGGTTGGTTATCTATTACATGTTGTCTGATTATTAGATGAGGTTGTGAGCTATCTGGCGGATATGGTTGGTTATCTATAGTAGTTGAGAGCATGTGGAGGGAGATGATGTTTACTTTGGTTGATATTGAGATCATGTCTGTTAATGGTTTCCTAGTTATGTTTAAGTTAAACTAAATGCTATTTTTTGAACATTGACCTAGCACCCTGTCATATATTGCATGTTTCAACCAGACTAGTAGAAAACCCAAACTTGGGCTAGTTTATTTATGCTTTAGATATTCCCACACATTTATTCGTTTCTTTTCCTGGACTTAGAGTGTTCCTCGCCCGGGTAGTGGGCCGAGTAGTCGGGATGTGGTGGGATGCATGTTACACTCGTGCCTGGGGGCCAAGTGGAGTCTGGTAGCTGTGGTTAGACCAGTGCTAGTTTTGGGAGCCGTCTGATTCGACGGTGGGTCCCGGTTGTTGAGTATTTCCAGCCAGTGTGTCAGAGATGTGAGTTGTTCTTTGCCGATCTGATTGATCGTGAATTTGGATTATAGCCTGCATGAGCCATTTGAGCTCGACAGAGATGCGCGAATATTTTCTCGGTGGGGTCGCTCCCCTCGAGTGCCGTTCCAGAGCTGGACCTGTTACTTTGCTATCGCGACTTGTCGACACAGTCCTTTTGGCTGGGCCCTCTTTGGGCAGTCGCGGACGTCCTACGTAAGTCCAGTCCTCCGTGGATGTAATGACGGTAGGTGGGCGCAGGTTTGACTGGACCCTTTGTGGCAGTCAGTGTAGATTGGGTGATTGTTATATCGAGAGGTAGTAGATGCATCATTTTTCATCTGTATCACTCTTTGAGCATCTAGATAGAGGCATAGTAGTTGTAGAGTTATTTCCAGCATTTTCTTTATAGTACCGCATTTGTTACTTTATGCCTCTAGTAGACTTAGTGGGCAGACCGTCAGTCTTGGTTGCAGTACCCACTGAGAACTATTGTTGGTTGTAGTTCTCACGCCCTCTGTTGGTGACCATTTCCAGGGACTTCTTCTCCAGTTCCAGGGACTTCTTTGAGCATCTAGATAGAGGCATAGTAGTTGTAGAGTTATTTCCAGCCTTTTCTTTATAGTACCGCATTTGTTACTTTATGCCTCTAGTAGACTTAGTGGGCAGACCGTCGGTCTTGGTTGTAGTACCCACTGAGAACTATTGTTGGTTGTAGTTCTCACGTCCTCTGTTGGTGACCATTTCCAGGGACTTCTTCTCCAGTTCCTGCTACTCCTGCTGCTGCTGCATCATCTGACCGAGGTAAGGGAGTCGCGAGCTATATCCCTACCCGTTCATATTGAGAGAGTAGATGGACCCCTTTTTGGAGTTGTTTTAGTATAGTCAGTGGTTTGGATGTATTATGTACTTATTTTATTTTGAGGGTTTTATTTTGGAGAGATATATGTATTGTGAGGACCTGACTTGTACTATTTGGGGATTGTATTTATTTATTTTAGCAGTTTATTTTTTCGCTCTGATATTTGTATAGTGGTTAGTTTTATTTTTTGCATGTTAGTCGTTTCGTCTATACGGGGCTTTCCGTATGGGCGACGGATCTGTTGGCGGGTCCATATCACAGTTTCGACCTCGGGAGCCCCTTGTTATAGTCCAGCAGGTGTGGTGTACATGTTAGACTATGTTCGGCACTAGCCTGAGGTCCTTGTGACCAACAATGGCATATAATTGGTATATTTGATTACTGCTACCCTAACTTTCTTTTCTGTCACTCACCCTTCTCCTGCTAACCAGAGCAACTCCTTCCTATGATCCTTTTTTGATTCAAGTTATGATGAACTTTTGAGAATTTTTTTTTTCTTTATATGATGATCTACAAAATATCTCATTACAGATGGAGGTAAATAATTTAGTCCTTAAAAGCGACAGTTTGAAGAAAGAAAATTCTTCACTCAAGAAAAAGCTTAAATAAGAAAACAAGACACTAGTAATCTCATTTTTGAAAATAGAGTACTAAAGAATAAAATTAAAGCTCAGTTTTAACCTATCTATTAATTATGAAGCCCCGAGCAAAGGTCGTGCTGACCTTTCTCGGTGACAAAGGCGACCTATGGGTCGTGGAGCAATGGATCGATCATATGGAGAAGCTTTTTCGTGACCTTTATACGGAAGAGCATGATATAGTTCATGTGAGGTACTAGACTTTTGTAAATGGCAAAGTCGCAGTCACCTTGGTCGTTTGGCACTTTTAGGGAGTGTCGGATCGAGCCGAAACTTTTTGCGTGAATCGGCGCGAAAAATAGAGTCCGGAGTGCATTTTGGGGAGGCTTTTGGAGAAAGAGAAAGTGAGAGGCGGTGGCACTGCTTCCGTGGTGGCGCGGCGTTCGAGGCGAGCGCATAGGGAACCGCATGCGGTGCTAGCGCAGGGCAGCATGGGGGATCCCCGTGGCGACGCTCGGTGGGGACGGGCACGACGCTACACGCGACGCTTTAGTCGCGACGCACGCACATTGCGTCGCTGACCTGCGCGTTGACGCGTAGGGGACTCAGGCGCGGGGAGCTTGACACGTGGCAGCCTCAAAGCGGTCCAAGCGCTCGACCGGGCGCCCGCAGCCTGCACTGTAGCAGCCTAGATTTGGAGGTAGTGCGGTTAGTTGGATGTTTAGATTGCAAGACATTATTGCTTTGTTCTATACGGAAGCCGAATATGTTGCAATGACCGAAGCGGCGAAGAAAATGATTTGGTTGAAGCGATTGCTTGCACAATTCGGAGTGAAGCAAAATAAATATGATGTACATCGTGATAATCAAAGTGCAATTCATCTTGCAAAGAATACGGCGTATCACTCCCGAACTAAGCATATTGACATTCCATTTCACTTTATTCGGATGGTATTAGATTGTCGATACTTTGATGTAGAAAAGATCGACGATACAAAGAAAAATCTTGCGGATATGTTGACAAAGGTTGTTCCTACGGAAAAGCTCAAATTTTGTATGAAGCACTTCGGATTGATCGAGACGTAGATGAAGTGGTTGGAGAACAATGCATTGTGATGAAACTTATTTGATGGATGGAGATAACTTGTTCGAAGGATAGAGATTTGCCTTTAATAAGTGGGAGATTGTTGATTTAATTATATTTGACCTATCTATTATTTGGGCCTTGTTATTTGGGCTATATAATTTGGTGAAGTCAAATCTTCAATTTCTATATTTTCTAACTATGTATTTGAGCCTCCTACTTGTTAGTCTTTGGATCATAATTCTTTTTATCCAAAGGCCCATGTTTAATAGCTTTTTCTCTTAAAGGCTAAAGTAGGGATTATTAGAATATGAGAAGAAAAAAGATAGAGAGGGAAAAAGAAGAGCGAGAAGAGAGAAAACTCTAGAACTTGATTTAATCTTGGTTCTATCAAGGAGGAAGTGAGATTTTTTTTGTGAGGTGCGGTTTACATCATTTAGGTAGAACTAAGGATTGTTGGAGCTTCTCTTTATTTTTGAAAAAAGATTTTATCTCTTTCATTTGTATCTTTCTTATAATCTCTATGATTTTATAGTGGAAGTTTTTTTGCTTATTCTTCCGTAGATGTAAGTATAGCCGAACCACGTAAAATTATTATATTTTTGTGATTTTCTTTATTTTATTATTGCACTCGTGGTTGGCTCTAATTGCTCACAAAGTGTTTATGAAATTGCTATCAATATATTTCACCCTCATTTTACAATAAAAAAAAAAAAAAATACAAACTAAAGAAGCACATGGTCGATTTTTTTGGTGGTTCGGCACTTTGCCTACGTTCCAACCAACTTCTCAACTCAAGAGCACGTCGGATCTCCATTAGATAGTTTTGCGGGCAAGCACCAATTCTTTACACCAACATCTTTTTCTTCTCTTCTACAAAATTATATTTCACTACAAATTCTACTTAAGCTTAAAGAGAGAAGATAGTAGAGCTATAGAGAAGTATAACATTTAGAGTTTTCAAGCTCAAGAGCTCAATCGATAATCTTCAAATACCTCAGAACCCCCCTTCTATTTATAGCCACGAAATTCCTGTCAAAAAGACAACATTCAGGTGCCCAGTCCAGGTTTCGGGCACCCAAATATCTTTTGCATGTGTGCTAATTAAATTCATTGCATGCACGCTAATTTGGGGACTGCGCTATCGAAGACTTTCCAGGCCTTCAAATTTGTTGCTTGAATTTGCGACCCAAATCTTATCAGCCGCCCAAAACTTCAATCAGCATTCTAAATCTGTGGGTGCTTGGTGAGGGAGGAGACAACATTCAAACTCTAGGCACCCTCTAAACATATCTCGGGCGTCTGAATTAGCCGTCCAAAATATGCGAAGCTATACAAATTCATATTTCAAACTATTCGGGCGCCCAGAACAACATCCGGGTGTCCAGCAGAACTCCTTTTGGGTGCCCAGATTTGAGCCGGAAACTAGGGTTTTGGCAGAATCTAAAGAACTTTGATTTTGAATAATTTTAAATGCCTTTTGATATTTATAAGTAGAGTTTTGGCATCATTGTAATGGCACAAATTTGATCATAGAAAGATTTGGTCCTAGTGTGCTATATATTGATGAAAGTATTCAATGTTTAGCTCAAAATTTATCAATTCTAATCAAGAGTGTTTTTTAAATAATTTAGTACATAGAGAGAAGAGAATTGATCTTTTGACTTTGGAAGCAAAGATAACTTCAAGAGGTGAAGCTTAGTGCTCAGCCAAATGCCCTTCTTGAGTTCTTTTTTAAGATTTGAATGATCTAATCATAAAACTTAAAATAAAAGTATTAGTTCAATTGTTTACTATTATTTTTATCAGCAAAATCTAATTGTGGATTAATGCCACTTGGCCAACAAATAGGTGCATAACACATTCTTGTCCAAACATGATCTTTGATTACCCAACATCATGTTTAGAACATTAGTGCTACCAATGAATCTTTCTAAAGTGTTTCTTGAATCGATCAAGTCCCTTTATAAAAATTCATTTTTAGTTTTAAATAAAATAATTTCTTTATTATTTTCACCACTTCTTTATTCTCAAGTAGCTCTTTAATAAACTTAACTCATTTTGTAAGTTTTTATTTTCATATTTTAATAAGTTTAAATCGGAGACTAATTTTTTGACGATCATCATAAAGGTCATAAAAAGTTTTTAAAAGTTCATCATAAATTAGATATTTAATCTAATTTTCTATGTTTACCATGAAACAAAGCTTCGAAGATGCATTATCATAGGTGAGGCTTAAGTTGGATACCTCTTCATTTGAGTTCTCTTTGTCATAGTCACTGTCGTCACTCCAAGCAGCGAAGACGGTTTTATTTATTTTTTCTAGAGAGGAGGCTTTACCTTTGACAATTTTGATAATCATAACTCATGTTTTTGGTTTTGTTGCAAATGTAGCATTTGACGATCTTTTTAAAAAAATATAATCTACCATTACCTCTGCTGAACCACCCTGCTCATGTACTCAGCTGCAACGTTTCATAAACTTCGACCTGATTCAACCCATCTGGATTAATAGTCTATTGGTGGATCTCGTCATGAGGTCTATGGTGAACCGCAGTCTCTCTCAACTTATTGGATTCATTAAACTCAACTTATTAATTTTCTAGTCCTATTGTCATATGGCAGAAAGTTGGACCTATGTTAGCGAATAATAAATTGCCAACATTCTTCAAATTTCCTTTTAGAAAGAATAAGCAAAGAAAGAATAAGTAATATTAATCATGCTTGAAATTTCCAATGCATATCTTAGTAGTAAAAACGGGAGGCTGCAAATGAAGTATAGATATTTACCTATTTTCCCATGTGGCATTTTTCCGTTATCAAACAAGAATCCAAGTTAAGGCATCTAAAGTAGTTTTATAGGATTCTTTGATGAATAACATCTATTATTTACAGAATAACGTAAAAGGAGTGTTAGATTACCATGCGTCTTACTTTTTCTTTTACCATGCGTCTTACTTTCCGCCCTCCTCTCTCTCTCTCTCTCTCTCTCTCTTTCTCTCTATTGTTGCCCTCTTAACTGCATAGCGCGGGGCTTTCAGTGGTAATGCATGAATAGACTAATTCCAAACTGTTTTATGTTTTGATATTGATTATCTCAACTCTCGAGTCGTTTCCATCACCCTACTGGCAATGTATGTATGTGGTAGCTTAAATGGTGAAGTAAGTTGTGGTTCTTAGTTGCCCAACTACACAATTTGAAGGATACAAGCTTTTTAGACATGGCTTCATATGTTAGGTATCATTTGAAGGTTTCTCACAATGGGAATATGCACAACAACTTTTCTTCGGCCATGGCTTGGAAATCTAGAACTTTATTATAGCACCACGGAAGTGAACATAAAATGGAATTGGACTTCTATAGTGTGATTGTTATGCTTGTTAATTTGCGAGCTTTTCCAGAACTTCTATTTGTTTTTAAAAACTGCCAATATTAGCCTATAATTCTGCTTTGCAAATTAAGCTGCAAGTGCAATCTTAGCTTATTGAGGAATTTTGTGATGTCAACACGCACAGTACGATGAAAGTTGTAAGCTTTTGCTGATAAATCTCGAGTCAATCACTGATTATATCTCAAGCTGCCTATTAACGCATCAGAAAGCATAGGATGATAATATATGCTAACAAATAGTAGTACGAATAATTTAGTGCTATTGATAGTATTCTAGCTCTCTAATTAAGGACTCAGAATTTTATGTTTAATCATATATATTGCCCCGTTCTCAAAGGGTGAGAGAATAAAAGAATCAGAGTATCCTCCCAAACTATATGGCACCAATTGGTTCGGAAATAAAATATTTTTAGTTATTCTTGATATAGATATAAGAAACTAAATTAATATTATATTTAGATAAAAATTGAATTGCTCTAGATATAAAAAAAAATAGCGGTTGGTTGTTAGAGAGCAGTAGTAGGAATAAAGGTAATTATAGTTTTAAACAATAATAAAAATTCATTAAAAATTAATTAATATATTAATTAACTGTTAATTAATTATCCGTTAGTACTGTTAATTAATAAATTATTTAGCAATAAATAATGTGATAAATTAATTATTTAATTAGTTAAATTAGTTAATAAATTAATTGGTTAATCAATATAAATATTAGTTATTGCATAAACACACTAAATGGTTAATTTTTTAATTAACTAATTAATTATAAATAATAAATTAATTATTCAAATAGTTAATTAAATATTTATTAAAGTAATAAATCAAGTGGTTAATTATATATCTAGTTAAATAGTAAATAATCTGATATACAATACATTAATTAGTAATATTTTATTATTAATTAATATTAGGCATAAAGAGAGAAATTATTGTTCCACCTCTATCTTCTTATTTTAGAATAATTTTTTGAGAGGGAGCCAGCAAAAAAAAATTTAATTTGAAAATAAAAGATGAAATAAGGTTCTTATTCTTTTTCTTCCTTTTCCTTTTTACAAATTAAACAAGGAAAATGCTATGTATACATCCCGAATGGGGTGTATATCATACACCCCATCCCATCCAAGGGTGGGGTGAATTCCATCGGTCACTTGAAGTGACCGGTGAATAAGTCCCCACTTCTTGAATGGGGTGGGGTGTATGAAGTGACCGGTGAATAAGTCCCCATCTCTTAGATGAAGTGGGGTGTATGATATACACCCCATTCGGGGTGTATAGGTAGCAAAGCCCATTAAACAAAGCCCATGGATGCAGTTGGCTTTTCACCATGTTCCGAAAATCGATTCGGTCATCACAAGGGGGAGAAAAGAGGTTTCAAAATGTTAAACCAAGATCAAATCAAAGTCAAATCGTAGAAATACCTAAAAGATTAATATTATATAATAGTGTCTAACCAAGTTGTAGTCCAACAAAGGTGTTCCTCTGCATAGGCTATAAATTGATGGACCCTTGAATCGGAAACAAGGCATCAAATAAGATTTTATTTCAGTTTTATTCTTTTACGTTTGGTTTAGATATGTTGGGGCCGAAAATATAGCGCTACTGTTGATCGGGTTCGATCATCGATCGGCCCCGAGGATGACCCTCTAAGTGTGATGCGTCGCGTGCCAATGGATCAAACGATCAGATCGGAGAGAGATCCGCTCGGCTAAATTTTTCTCAATCAAACTCTCACGATCGTTCAGTCTAAATCAACCGAATCAGGATGTTGAGGCAAAGAGAGCTCGGCCTAGAATAGCTGAACTGAGAGACGGAGACAAAGATATGATATGACTAAGTAGCCGATTAGAAATTTATATTAATTGAAAATGGGGTTACAAAGGGAATTGAGAACCAATTACAATTATGTCCACTCTTAGAAAAAGTGGTAAAGCAGTAAATGCTGGTATGAAAGGCTATCTAGGTAAGCAGTAAATGTAAGTATTGAAAGGTATGAAAAAATAGAGATGGTCACTGACTTACGAGGTTGCAGTACCTATTTTTTTCGATGGTTCGGATATTTATGCACTCTCGAACAATGTGTATAATCGTCGATTTGAATAATCGGCGTGATTTGAGGGAATTATCGTAATTCTTCAACTACTTCCTTTTGAGTTGAATTTTCTCAATTGATAGCAATCGTTTTTCCATCCAAATTCAACCCCTTATCGATACGCCGAAGCTTGATCTTCGGCGCTTTCTAATACTGGGCGCCGCTTGCCGTTTCAGAGGTAGTTACGAGATTTACGCCTAAATCTCGTACTCTCTGCGGCTTGAGCAGCCGAGAGTTGACCATGACTTCGCCTCTTTCGTCGCTTGACTGAGGCGGTCTGATGTTAGTTCGCTTCTCCTATCGGCTGATGCATTCGGCTGAATGGCGTATGTCGTGTGTTGCACCCTTACGCAACTGAGGTCGGTCTTAATCGAGATACGGATCCCTCTTTGTTGACTCATCATTCAGTTGGCTGATGTCTTTAATTGATGATAGACGTCATGTGTCACTCCCTCAGGTGGCGAAAATTCTAGTCTCAACAAGGTATAAGCTAGAACTGTTTATTCCAAGGATAGGTATAAGTTCACGGACAAAGAGGAATAAGATTAATTTTACGTTTGGATGAAAATTGGGTTGTTCCTGAAAATTTAAAAAAAAAAAATATTTTGATAGTTAGATTGGAATAGTAAGAATAAAACTAATTATAATTTTAAAATAGTAATATTTTATCTAATTAATTAATTGAAAAATATTTATAAAATAATAATTTAATTTATTTAATTAACTATTACTAAATAATCCTAAATATTAATTGATAAAATAATTAGCAATAATAAGTATTGTTAATAAATAATTTAATTAACTACAAATAATTTAATAAATTAATTAGTTAATTATCTAATAGTTAAATAATTAGTTAATAAAATAATTAGATTAGTCAAAATATTAAATTAATTAAAGAATTAACACAATAATTAAAATTATATTTATTTTAATTAAGCTTATTCTCAAGTGGGAATAAGTTTATTTCAGGAAAAAAGCTGGAACAGCAGTTCCAGCCTTATACCAGCCCAGTCTTATACCAGCTTATTTCAGAGAGACGACAACTATTATTTCCATCCAAACCAAACGCGTTTTGGAAAACAAGACTGGAATAAGGTCTTATTCCAGATCTTATTCCCGAAACAAACACTGCCCAACGCGTTTGGTTTAGATGGGAACATTAATTTTTCTCTGGAATAAGCTGGTTTAAGGCTGAAACTATTATTTCAGTCTTTTTTCTGAAACAAGTTTGTTCTCACTTAAAAATAAGCTTAATTAAAATAAATATAATTTTAATTATTAAATTAATTTTTTAATTAATTTAATATTTTGAGTAATCGAATTATTTTATTAATTAATTATTTAACTATTAGATAATTAACTAATTTATTTATTCATCTATTAAATTATTATAGTTAATTAAATTATTTATTAACAATACTCATGTCTAGAATCTCCATATTATTGCATAACCAAAAAAAAAATATCTAAATTGAATCTATTTATAGTATTTATTTGGAGAAAAGATAACATAAAAAGAAAAAAGAGGCTTGGATGAACTTCAAAAAGAGAAAAAAAAAAAAAAAAAACCCTCTAATTTTTAGCATAAACAATTAAACCTCTAATTATTTATTTAAATATATTTATAATTATAAAAATCATATGAATTATATTAAAATTTTGAAGTCAAAATACCGCTGACATAAATCAAATAAATTAAAATATTAGATAATAAAATTAAAATTTTAAAATATTAGATAATTGACTCAAAATAGCTTATAGTTCAGATAAGTTCATTATATTTTTTATCAAAAAAAAAAAAAAAAATCTCCAATATTGTTTCATTGCACATCTGGGAGATAGCTCGTGGTATTGACTGTTTTGGTTAATTCCCAGTTAGTGGTGGTACAATTAATATGTTTGTTTCTAGAAGATCGAAGACACTCCGAAGACACTCCCTATTATTAATTTCTTCACATAATTAAATGCAGCTTCCCCAGCGCAAATCACATTTTTGTTGTTGGCCGCGCTAATAAATGTACTCAAAACTATCTTCTATTTTAATAAATAGCCAGTAACTCACAGCGATGGAAACGAAATTTTTTTATAAATAATTTTATTAAATTTTATAATTTTAAAAATAGTCTTCTATAATTTTATTTTATTTTTTTTATAAATATAGTTTTAAAAATACGGTGAATTATTTACCGTATTTAAAAACGTTAAAGACGGTAAATCATTCACCGCTATTAAATAAAATTATTATTTATAAAAAAATATAGTTAAAATAAAAAAATATTACAACCAACTTATCACAATATATATCATAACGAAATGCGATGTTACTTTCGAAAACAAACAAAATATTTACTTTCGAAAAAAAAAAAAAAATTTATCGTACTTTTTTATTGCACGTAATTTTTGTAATATATATCACAACATGCAATAAATACCATGACAAGCAATATGAAATGCAATATGAAATACGATATTATATACGAAACAAATATCGTATTTTCTTACTACATGTAAATTTTTTTGTAATCCAAACAATAACGCAATCTAAACAACTTAACACAATCTTTCCGTAATTCCAAATAAATTTCAGACGATAAATTCTAAACGGTATAAAATTACATAGACGCGGTGAAACATTCACCGTTTTCTGCCTTTATAATGATTCACTGCCTTCATTAAAAGTGGGGAATCATTCAACGTCTTTAGAATACTTACTTATTTCATCCGAGCCTATTTTTATAAATAATTTTTTTATAAATTTATTTTTACAATAAAAATTATCGTGAGGATGAGTTTTATAAATACACTGTAAAAATAATTAATAATTAATAATATATATATATATATATATATATATATATATATATATATATATATATATTATTTTTTGTATATCTCATTTGTTACGTCTATTAAAGATCATTTACTATTGACGGCGGAGATGGACCGAAGATGTCTCATTCGACGACGGTAATAGTGACGATCATGATGATTTCTTTGACCGCGGCTGAGAGAAGGAGGTGGGGGTTGATTAGTGAGAGAAGGTAACAGTGTAAAGAAAAAGGAAGGTAACAGTGTAAAGAAAAAAAAAATTGAAAGAGTTAATTGATAAATTAATTGACAATAAAAAGATATGAAAATTGTAAATAGCATTAAATCGTTTGAATATATTAATTAAAAGTTTGGTTGCTCAAGATCATGATAAATTAATTGGAGATAAAAATATAAAAATTTTAGATATTAAAAAGATTGTTTAGATGCATTAATTAAAAATTCCAAAGATAGAAGAAAAAGATCTCACGCGGGTGAGAATTTTGGATGCAGTAATTAAAAGTTTGATGCCCTAATTAAAAGTTTGATGATTTAAATGCCCTAATTAAAAGTTTGATGAAAGGAAGAAAGAAAAAAAAAAAAAAAAAATCAACTAAACCAACAAAAAGATTCTAACTTTCTACAAGCAATTAATTCTTTCTCAAAAAATTTCGCACCTGTCTTTCTTAACCAGATTCAGATCTAAAAAAAAAAAAAAAAAATCAGCCAAATCAACCATAGAATTAATAATCAGTGAGAATTTTTACAATTAACTAGATATGTTCAATATTTTGGAACATATATAATTGGGTAAACCACACCACAAATTAATTGAGAAGTACATTGATTTAACAAAACTTCATAAACAAAAAATACACACTCTTTTCCGGAGGTTGATCCTCACTCATCAAAACCAACTTGCAGAAAAAAAAAAAAAAAAAAAAAAAAAAACTTGTAATTTACATCATTAACATAATAATAACTCAAAGATGTTGAATTATTATTGCTAATAATTTATGTTGAAATATCATTACTACTACTAAATGTTAATCCCCTTATTTGCACTCATCCTCCTCCCATAATCCTTCTTCTTCATGGATCTCCTAGTACTGTGCCCCTCCTCCTCCCCCTTCAATGTGGGCACCAAATACCACCATATAGAGGTGCAACATATAGCAAACACCCTCCCAAACACCATTAAACATACCAATATTATCACCATCATCACAACCCAATTATGTCCCCTCCTCCACGACCACCTCTCCCCCTCCCCCTCCTTGTTGTTCTTGTTCTTCTTCTTCCTGTAGTTGTTGTTGTCACTTCCCCATGAAAAGCTCATCTTCATCAGCTTTTCCTTCGCGGTCGCGGTCGACGTCGACGTCGCCGTCGCCGGCCCCTCTCTCGCCTCCTTCGGGGCTTCCGCCTGCGAGTCGACTGCTGCCGCCTGCCTCTTTGTCTCTTTCGTCGGATGATCGCGCAGGCGGACGACGATCGGGATCCAGTCGTCCGGATTCGAGTGCATGAAGCGGACCATGGCGACGCCCTGCGGCCCTGCCGACGCCATGATCTGCTCCCTCCGGGCCTCCAGCTCCGACATCACCGACGAGAACTTGTCGAGCCCCCGCCCCGAGTAGGGGTTCTTCCCCGCCTTCTTCTTCAACCCCTTCGGCGACGGCGCGTCTCGCGGAGTTTTGCATGGCTGATTGTCGTCGTCCTCCGCGGCCATGCGCTTGAAGCTCCCCGACCCGCAGAACATCCCGTGAGAACACATGTGGATTGCTTGCGGATTACTACTTACGAATTATGATTCATTCAAGGACAATTATACGAATAAGTAGCTACTCTCTCCTTCGGTCAAATAGAGATAGGAATTTAGTTAATAATGTAGGGGTTTAATTATTAATAATAATAATAATAAAATTGTAAATATATTTATATATTTTTAATTTGACTCGGTTGGGGTTTGGATTGTGTATGAATTAGTCTCGGAAAAAGAATCATCGATCCTTATCAAACTCGGTGTAGATAAATAACACAAGATAAAGAAAAAAGTGAAGTTACCGTTAGAATTCAAATTGTCAAACCTACGGAAAATTACATGGTGAGGTGTACTTTGGTTGACGGAAATATAATTTTGCGTGGACCTGGTCCACCACGTCATCCCTGTTATGAAATTTTAACCCACCAAAAAATAAAATATTTTGAAATGGCTTAAGATTATTATTATTTTTTTTTCATTTTTTACACTTCTTTATATTTATTATTTTTATTTTTTTAAAATTTTATCAAATATATAGACAAATAAAACTAAAAATACTTTTAGTGAGTAATAATTAACTGAGGTAAATTTATTTACCAATAATTTTAACTAAGCTAAATTTAAAAAAAGGGACTAATTAGACAATGAGTATATATGTTCGTGGATCGATTTGATCATATATGTAGCATTTTTCATTAGAAAAATACTATCTTTATATTTATACACTGATATAAATTTTATACCTCCGTCATCTTTGAGTTCACAAATATTCAAACAAGTTTTTAGGTAAAATAAACTTTTGATAAGACTTGCAAAAAAAAAAAAAAAATTGAGTAAATTGCATTTTGCTCCTCAAACTAAGAGAACCGAAATATTTTGATTTTCAAATTTTAATTTATTATAATTTATAATTTATATTTTTAGAATTATAGTCATTATCTTTCACAATCTAATTTAGTTGATTAAATATTAATAAGTCATAATTAATATAAAAATAATATAATAACATTATGCTTGCTGTTGCACCACTAATTAAGATATTATATTATTTTTATCTAAGCAAAGAGATCATTATTTAGTCATTTAAATTTAATTGTGAAACTTGATTATAATAATTATAAAAATTCGAACAAAAATTTATAATACATTAATATTCGATAAAATGTCACATGCCTCCTAATGTGAGAACCAACTATGCAAATTTTTTTTAGGGCCTGTTTGGCAACCGGTATAAGGAGGATAAGGAGTTATCCCCTTTATATCCAAACAGCATTTAAGTGTGGGGGAAATAGCTTACAGCTGTTCCCCCATACTAAATTATTTCGGTATAAGGGTAGAACAGCTGTTCCACCCCGCAGGTGGAACAGAGCTGTTCCACCTGTTGCTTATTATTATTTTTTAGAAAAATTAAAAAATTTTAAATTATAAGATATATTTAAATTTATAAAATTTTAAATTTTTTTATTTTATTTTATAAATTTTAATCCCTTCTATTATTTTTATTCCTCTTTAACTTACCAAACATAATTTTTCTTATCCCGGTACAACCCTTATACTCAACCAAACACAAAATTACTATAATTCTTACTTGTACCTGAACTTATACCTATTCCCGAAATAATCAATTTTTACTTACACCCGAACCAAACGCAGCCTCAAAGTATAAGAAAAAGGGGTTGAGTGGATGTAAAATTTACACTAATTTTAATAACCATGTGTACATATTACAAGTACTCTTGGCATTAAAATACGTAAACTATACCAGCACTCTCAACATTATACATGTACTTGTTTTTGCACCTAACTGGTTCTTACAAGATGTGGACAATCACACCAATAACAAACTTTTAGAGTAATGTTGGTAGGTTTGGGTAGGTCTAGGTTAAACAAGAGTGAGCTAATGATCTTTTCCCATCTTTTCCTTTTGTTATTATTTTTAGGATCATTTTCTAATCCATCCTGTTGGATTTTGCTGGTTTTTATGTATCTTCTCCATAATATTATAGTTGAGAAATTTTTTTATAACGACTGTTATTTAAAATAAAAATAATTTTAATATACTTATTCAAATATAAAACAGAAATCAGATGCTCATACACTGTATAAAATTACAACAAAATTAATAATAATAATAATAATAATAATAATAATAATAATAATATATAGAATTTTATAAATACCCTAGTGTTCTTAAATTTTCTTACGTATGAAATTTATATAAACATGAAGCAAAGGGTTTCGAGCCATAAATTTCGCACGCAAATGGAGTATCAAATCATTGACCTAGGCTTAGCATCTAATTATCACTAGATTACTAATAGTTTGGTGTGCACTAAACTGTTTGAAACATAAATAATTTGGAAATAAATCTAATAAAAAGATGAATTTGATAGATGATATAAATTCTCTCAAATTTAAAGCATGAGAGATATTTATTAAATATAAAATATATAAATATTGTTCTTTAATAGTTTAATTTTTTGAAATATAATAATTATTTTATATAATTTTATATAATATCAGAGCAGAAGGTTTTGAATTCAAATACCGCCATATTTCTAACATTATTTTAATCTAAATATATGATGAATATAAAATATATAAATATTGGAAAATGCTATGTGTACACCCCTTTCGGGGTGTACATCATACACCCCACCCATCTAAGGGTGGAGGTGTGATGATGGGTCACTCGATGTGACCCGTAAAAAATATCGGCACCATTAAAATGGTGGAGGTGTATGATGTACACCCCTTCGGGGTGTACATGTAGCATTGCTCATAAATATTTCAAACATGAAAAAAAATATAAAATATAAAATATAAATATCGTTATTTTAACATCTTCAAAATTATAATATTATGTAAATAGAGCTTTGTATATCATAATTAAATTGTCCAACTAAAATCAATTAAATTATTAATTTGCTGTGAGTTGGATAGATAAGTACTTAAAGTTGCATTTATTCCTGGTACTTCACACTTCCTTGGCATTTAAAAAACAGACTCTTTACTTTTTCTTTTTTTTTTCTTTTTTTTTTTTGTTGCTTCTAATGACAAGATAACTAAAATGACATAGACATTATTAAAATATAATTTAAAATATTTAAATTTTTTAAATTTTTAATATTATTTTTTAAGCCATGTTATATTAGCCATAAAAATAATTAATTTTATAAAATATAAATATTGACTAAATGATGCAAATAATTTATAAAATTTAAAAAATTATCTTTAATTAAATTAATGTGATGCAAATATAAGTTTTAGAAGATTATCTCTAAATTCACATTGTCGTCCTTTTAAGTCATGTGATGGTTTCCTTTTTGTCCCATTCGAGTCCTTGTATCAACGTTTCTAGAAACCAAGTGCATCGTCATGTTATTTTGAGGATAAAAGTGTAAAATTGATGGAAATAAATTATTGCAATGATTGTACTTTTTATTTCTCAAATATTATTATTGTTAAAGATTAAAATATATTATTGATCGAAAAATTATTAAAAAAAGTAGCAAAATTAAAACGAATGAGCATGGAATAAATTTATTTATTGGCTAAATTACAGAAATTTTTTTTATAATATATTATTTTTTTTATTTTGTCCCCCTATCTTTTAAAAATCTATATTTTATTCCATCGTAATTACGAAATTATTTTTAGGGGGCAACAGGGTTAACCGAATCTGTGAAATGACGATAATGCCCTTATCCTTTATCCCTTATCCCTGTGCTTTACGATGCGCAGAAGACGCAGCCCGGCATCGGTGGCGGGAAACGGCGCGCGGATATCGCTGCTTCCGACGTACATATCGGATTTGAAATCGGGGCCGGTGCGGAACCTCGGCGTCGTCCCCTTCGTGTGAGAGCAGCGCGCGGGCCAGCCCAAGGCCGGCGCTAGCGCTGGCGCGGGCGCCACGCGGCCACCGGCGGCGCCGCGGCCCCCGCCTGTGAAGCTCGGGAGCAGCTTTCGCACTCGTCGGCACCCGCCTCCCGATGATGAGGCGACGCCGGCTTCGCCAGATCGGGGTGGCAAGGGAGCTGCGCCGCGCGCGGACGCATGAAGCGTCCGCGCGGCAGCCTATTGGGCCCGCCACATGGCGGGCCCCCCCTCACCCCGCGCTGACCCGCGCCAGAGGAGGCGCGGGTCCCCGCGTGGTAACCTGTGCCAGCACGCGCGCGCGCTTCCACTGGCGCGCGTGCTGCGCGCAGTGGTGCGGCGAGTGGGGCGCCGCCACATGGCGCCCCACCAGCCTCTGGCCGCCCGGGATACCAGCACGTGGCCCGTCGCCGGGGAGGGCCCGGGCGGCGACTGCGCCGACGATCGCCGGGGAGGAAGGTACATATAAGAGGGAGAAGAGTGGAAGGGAGAAAGAAGAGGGGGTGGGGAGGGGTATTTTTGGTATATCACTTCAGAAATTGACGGCTCACTGACGGAATTCTGACGGCGGGAGGTAAATGCACAATTTCGTAATTATGAGAGAGCAAAATGTAGACTTTTGAAAAATATGGGGTAAAGTAAAAAATGGTATATTATAGGAGTTTTCTGTAATTTAGCCTTATTTATTTTTGTTTATCGCTTAAAGTTTTGTGATAAATATTTATACAAGCTTCAAATTCACACCATCAATATAGTTATTGTCGCATAAAATAAATACAACTTGCCAATCTAAATCACCATCACTATATATATTTTTTTATTAAATTTTATTTTATTTTTTATAATATAATATCTGAATTAATTTTAAAATTTTTTCGTTAAAAAATTAAATTTCTATTACTTACCTTTTTTTTTAATCTGTTTTCATGCATTGGATAACAACTTTGTCTTTAATAACTGCAGCAAAAAAATATATATATATAACAAGGAAGGAAAAAAAAAAAAAAAATCTTAGTCTGAAAAAATTGAAGCCATGGATTTTGAATTAAAACTCTGTTTTGTGGATATGAATTTTGCTTAATTATTAAAATAAATATATAAATATATTTACATAAGATCCACTTGATTAATATTTTTTTTTAAGAAAAAATAACATATTATCCGTTTATTTTTTTAAAAAATAAATATAGTTGAAAATTACGAAGCAACTAAGTTTCAAACTTAGAATATCGGATACTGTTTAATTTTTTTAAAAAAATAAATTTAGCTAAAAATTATGAAACAACTAAATTTTAAACTTGAGATCTCGAATACCAACCACCAAAACTCAGTTGAAAATTACGAAACAACTAAGTTTCAAACTTAGAATATCGGGTACTGTTTATTTTTTTAAAAAATAAATTTAGCTAAAAATTATGAAATAACTAAATTTTAAATTTGAGATCTCGAATATCAATCACCAAAACTCTTTGACACTTGCGCTAAAAATGGTGGACTCCACTTGCTTAATAATTTTAATAGTTGAGTGGGTCTCTATATACTTGTCACCCTCCTAAACCTCCTTTTATGGATCAGCAGAGTATTTTTCCGTTGATGTTGTTTTCGATTTCTATGCATTTCAATGATATCACAGAGTTAGTAACAGATATTTTTGAGAGAAATATATATGAAGTGTTATTATCACTTTTTTTTGGAGTAGTTAGATATCAATTTTTTTTAAAGGACAAGTGGATCAAAACACGATAAAAATGCTTTTGTGCTGAAATTTTATTTTTTGGTGGAAAACAATTTACTTATTAAGAAAAAAAAAAAAAAAATATGTACGGTGTTACAAAATATGTGATTCACGGTCGTAGTTATCTCCGTGTGTTTCTAAAATTATATATGAAATTGTGAAGTAGGTTACTGTACGTTCGAAGAAAATACATGGAAGGTTTTCGTATTTATCGATTGTTTTCGGTTATGGGTTATTCGATTCGACGATCGCTACAGTGGTTGAACTATCTGAAAATTAAAATTTATAATATTTTAATTTTATTTGTCTAATAAACAAGTAGTTTTAGAATAAACAACTAGAAATAAAAAATTTATAAAAAATAATGATAAAAAATTTATATTTCAAAGTGAAAGTATTGATCTTGTTGTTGATGATAAATAAAATTTTTAATTAAAATTTTATCTAATTTAAATTATTTTATATCGTTAAATTTTTAAATACACCACATCGGCTATTAGAATAATAATTTTTTAGATCTTTTGATCATTTAGTATATAAAGTCGAAAAATTATAAAATTTAATTTTTAAATAATTATACTAGCGTAGATCATGATTAATAGAATCCACAGATGTTTCATTATCAAAAATAATTTAAAAATATAAAATTTATTATGTTTTCCAAAACAAGATGTACTCTGAAATTAGGTTAGTGAAATTGAAATATTTGTTAAAATGAGCTTAATCATACAAAAGTTATTTTATTATTATTTTCTGTATAAAGAGTTAGTAATATAAAATTATTAATTGCATGAAGTAAGAAAAAATTTAAAATATTAGAAGTCATATAAGTAAGGGAAATGATACTTGTACACCCAAAACGGGGTGTATATCACACACCCCACCCATCCAATGGGTGGGGTGTGATGATGGGTCAATCGATGTGACCCGTAAAAAATATCGCCACCATTAAAATGGTGGAGGTGTATGATATACACCCCTTCGGGGTGTACATGTAGCATTGCTCAAAAATTTATTAAATATTTTAAAAAATATATATAATTAATTAAAAATAAATGACGGGGTGTTACTGTGCATAATAAATTTTTCCTTATCGAGAAAAATAGTATGTTGGGGTTGAAAATTGTTGTTGTGGGTCCCCACTAAGGTGGTGCCTTGTTTGCTACTCCAAGACTGCAAGGTCAACGCAGGAATTGTTTTTCTTCGAAAAAAAAAAAATATTGTAATCATTCCAACAAGCAACAAACAATAATAATTTCAACAATTCTATTTATACACTCTACTTATACATCTCACTCATCTAGATCATTTTATTTATTATATTATGTGACTATTATATAAATTTTATTTATTAGATGGATAAAATGTATATCATATATCTCAAAAAAATATATAAATAATATTTTTTTAATAAATTTTAGATAAAAATAATGAAAAATACCATTTGTATACTCCTAAATAGAATATGTATTTTACACTCTACTCGTTTTAGAATGTGATAAATTTTACTAGTCACATTAATATAACTAGTAGAAAAGTTTTTATTCTTAAATGGTTGGGATATAAATCATTCATCCTATTTGGAGTGTATGGATAGTATTGCTTAAGAAATATGTATGATTAGAGTAAAAAAATATAACTTATTTAAATTATGAATCATTTTGAGTTAGTTATCTAATCTTTTAAAATATTGATTTTACTATCAAATTTTTTAATTTATTTGATTTTACTTCAAAATTTAAAATTTGTATTTATCTTTATAAATTTAGTTAGTAAAATTTATAAAATACTCACAACTATAAATTTATTAAAATAAATAATTAGCTTAAAATTTAAGGTTAAAGTATCATTTACCGATTCAAATCAAGCAAATTGAAAGATTAAGTAAATTTTAAATTATAATTTTGAAAGATCCGGTAACCGACTCAAAATGATCTGTAGTTCAGATAAATTTTGTATAATTTTTTTCTTTTTTATCGAGACATTAATTTTTTTAACTTTCAGTTATATTTAGTTGAGTTATTCTACTTAGATTGGTTAATATTTTTTCTCAGATTTAATCGCTCTATTAGCTATTAATTGTTAATTGTGCTGGTTTTATTTATTAAAAAGTGATCAAAACCCTTAAATTTTATAAAACCACTCATGAATTTGGCAAAATTGCCACTCTATTTAATAAAAATCACTCAAATGTTTAAGGTTTCGCTCCATCGTGAAATTAGCCCCTAAAATAAACTTCTATACACTAAAACCATACACTAAAACCATATGCTTTTCTTGCAGCAATTAATACATAATAAATATCAGATATGTTTATAATAAAATTATTATATTTGTGTTCTTTTATTATTACTGATTAAAATAATATTTTTGCATAAACGAACACGACTGCTTTGTTTCGCTTTTAGTGAGTCAACTTTTCATGCAAGTCACGATATAAACTTTATTTCTTCATCTTCTAGATGAACCTGTTTTTCTTTTTCTTTTTATTTTTTTAATATTTTCTTAATATTCTTTTTCCTTGATCTTGACTTCCAATTGATAACAGCAGCTTGTTGACTTCTTGTAGAGAGCTGACAAAAGCATCTGGAAACAAAAACATGAACATCAAATGAAGTAGGGTTCATCCATTTTAGATTTAGCTTATGATTCTATGAATAGAGGTTACATGCTTTTTATCACTTCCATTCACCCACATATCTTCTTGGGTGATAAGAGTCTGTTTGGTCTCGCTTTTGTTCTTATCTTCTTGGGTGATAAGAGTCCTCGCTTTTGTTCTTATCGTCGGATCGTTTGCGGGAATCAATTCACTTAAAGTGTACGGACACAGCGCCCACGGATCTCGCCCGGACTCAACCCACCTAAACGTTGAGTCTATTGTTGGGCCTCTTACCATTAGGTCTATTGTGGACCGCAACCCCACTCAACTTATTGGGCTCACCCAACTCAACTTATTAGTCAATACCTGCACCGTGTGGGAATCGAACCCGTGCCACTGGCTCTGATACCAGTGGTCAGATCGTTGGCGCTAACCATTAATTCCAAAAGCTCGAACGGTTAGAAATACGCAATCAATTCACTTAAAGCGTACTGATACAACGCCCATGGATCTCAACCGGACTCAACCTATCTAGACGTTGGGTCTATTGTTGGACCTCTTGCCGTTAGGTCTATTGTGGACCGCAGCCCCACTCAACTTATTGAACTCACCCAACTCAACTTATTAGTCTCCTGGACCTATTGTCACGGGACAAGAAAGCCTATTTTAACTTATAAATAAATAGCCAACACTTACTTTTCATAAAAAAATATAGCATAAATAAGAATCTAAACTACAAAGATCAAGTTTCTAACAAAAAAAAAAGAAAAAAAAAGAGATATGCTGATTAAGATATTAACGCATCCAAACAGAGCACAAGTCCATTTCGAGCTAAATCTAAACAAAACAATGACAAATCTATGACTGCAGGGAATCAATAGTAAATGATGAGAGCACTTTGCTTAACAGTTAGCTTTCATTGTTAACTTCTTACAGCTAAGTCATCTTCATTTATAAATAGCGAAGAAAGCTTTTGAAGAGTGTAATGAAAATTTCAGCTATATGGTAACAATTGTGGGATATATTACAAGAAAACAAGAACCAACAATATGTGATATCTCAGTTAGTTAACCACAAGACCAATGCATTTGTGTTCACATCCAATGTAATTGCTCAGATAGATTACACGTAAGACGGAGAGGAAATCACACCGGAATATCTACGGTAGAAAACAGAGTGCGCTTACGGAACGGAGATGAGAGAAAGCAAACATCCCCTGTATCAAAAAATCAATGTTGAACACCCAATTCAGCAAAGCCCCCAGATTCAACAAATCCAATCAGCTCCTCGGATTAATTGTTTGCCATCAAGCTCACTTTAAGAAGCTCAGCAGCTAAAATTAGGAGCTCCAACATTTCCAGTCCCGCAGAAGACATAGGATCTGCTTTCTCAGTTTTCGATGAATCTGAAGAATCGGTCGGCTCATATAGACTTTCGTAGGTGATAGCATCTGATGCATCGCCAGTCCAGCTGATAGGAAGCACGGTTCCGAGAGCGGTCTTCATGATGCTCGCTTCAGTTGTTATGCTGTTCAATGCTTCGTATATTCCTTCGGGTGAAACAGCTGATTTTACATCATCGTGCGCCTAAAGATACACAGTGGTAGAGAGATATTTAAAACTAATAGTTTTTACCATGCAGCATTGCTAAATGGCTCAATGGAGAACTGAATATTCAAATGTGTAAATACATACAAGCTGTAGAATACTCGATGGTTAAAAAAAAGATGATACAAAAGATTTCTAGCAAGTAAAGATTTTCTAAAAAAGTTTCAATTAGGAGCGCAGAATTTTGACCCCTGAGAAGTTTCAGTTTTCTGCCTGTATATATGAATCAAGGTGGTGGAACATAACCATAACAACCACTGTTAACAGATTTCTATACTTTCATCTTTGATACTTAGTTATGGCCAAACAATTTAACTTTGTTAGCTGAACCGAACAAGTGTGGCAACAAACAAGGACCATGAATTTAGAAATGCAAGAGAGAGAGATTACTGGTAAGAAGAAGACTCAACACAGCTCATAAAAATTTACCAACTGGCTCAAGTATTTAATCTTAATATAACCCACAAGGTTTAGAAGATAAATTGTGAGAAAAAAGTTTCAACCAAATATATTCATAATAAACATAGAGAATCTGATAAATTCCTTTTCCAGTGAATAAAATAAAACATATGAGAGGTAATTTGTAGCGTGCCAACAGGCATCCTTCATAGAAAACTAAGAAACATAACAAACCAACTGTTGTAGCATGGAGTCATGGACGGCGTATCATGCTAATGCATTACCAAGCACAATGGTGACCATTTCAACATCTACAGAAAAATAAAGAAGAACTAACCTTCAAAAGTGAAATATGAAGCCTACGTATTGTGGAAGTTAGATGTTCCAAGTTGGCCATCCTTTCCCGAAGAGTGGCGTTTTCAACTTTTAACCTGTAATATAATAGAACAACAAATAAATCCCACATCAAGCCTCGACAATTTAAAGTGGATTGTAAGCCCTAAGGGCTGTAGTTCCTATCGAAAATGAATCAACAAGAAGAGTGACAAAATCTTGTTGAGTTGGACAATTCTCAAGCGAATACCGACCTTTTAGCCGTGGATATGTTGGGTGGTTAAGAATTTGCAGCCAAGATTAGATGTAAACTACATGCGATTTAAGATATCATAGATGTGATAGTAAATATGATGTGTGGAAAGCCTTTCACTTACTCTGGCATCTAATATATCCCTACTAGCTAAAGTAAGATGTTATGGACATTTTCTTCTGACTACCTAATACCTATTAACAAATTCTGTTTTCTAACCAGTTTCTTATGTCCTCTGTGCTATTATAGTTTCTTCATGTATACTATGAATCTATGTATAGATGAATTACTATACACTTATCTGTTGTTTTATTGGTACAAAATTTATCAAGTTCATATTTTATCAGCACAGATCAATCCTAGTTCAAAAAGAAAGATAAAAACAAGAGTATTGACAATACTGTTCCACCAACAATCCAACAGATCAGTAATTATGTTTCAGCAACTGATAGCAATATTGCAACAAAATTAAAAGAAGTACCGAATTGAACCTTGCGATGTCTACGGACTGTTCACTTTTGGTACTAGAGGAAATATTTGCATCAGAAGTTTCAGGCCCGTCGGTTTCACCCAGCGCATGATCTTTTCTGGTCCACCGTTTTAATGACGTTATTTTCCAAAGACTCATAAGTTTTCCTTCTCGATCATGGGTGTTACTGCTTCTGACAGGATCACCAGCTAGAGAACTCCCATGTTTCAAGCTATTGCTATTATACATATAACAGCCAGTGAAATAAGACAATAAATTTCAAGGATATGTGTCTTCCTTATCAATCGAAACAAGATAAAATTTCAGAGCCCATTAACAAGCAACGCAGAATTAATATTAACGTTGAATCATTGCATTTATAGGCACAAATGTAGAATACCACATGAGAAGAGTCACATATTAGTGCCAGAAAGTAAAAATGTTAGCTTATGATCTAATCACTTTGTAGTCATTTACCTCCGAAGTTCTCGTCAATCCTCTCAGCTTTTGTTGCACTCAAGATTATCATCATTTTTTTTTAATTGTTATATTGTTCTCTAATTTTTAGATCCTTGAGATGTCCCCCATAATTCTATGTTATAGTTATTCATTGTATATGTAATCTAGATGAAGTAATTGGATTCTTAAAATCCCGGCCAAATTTGGTTTAAAAGTTCTGCTTTCAAACGTTTGCAACAAGATAAGGTAAGAGCAACCAAAGATTAGACTGCCTCAGTTCAACCTAGTTACTATTAAGACCAATAAACCAGTAAACCAAGAAGTACACGAGAATTTAATTTTTGTATCATGGAGAGAGCATAAATACGAAAACAGTGTTGCATTAAGTGGTCTCTAAGAACCATACTCTTGCAAACGCTGAAATTCTTGCTTTAGATTTGCCAATTCCAAGAGTGCTTGCACCTTTTCATGTGTTACCTATAAAGAGAAACTGAAGTTTCAATGGTTTGTAGTTAAAATCTTACAGGTAAAAAATGAACAAGAGTAAAATGTAGCAGCACCACAAAAACAGAAAAGAAATGGTTCTCAGAGAACATATCAGTCCTGTTACATGCATGAACTCAAAAAGCAGCTAATAAAATTACTAGATACCGCTCTATACAATATAATAAACACAAGAGAGCTGAGACTCCAAAGTAGACTTGAAAGAGGGAACATGATGGGCCAGCACGGCCCTTTTTTTGGGGGACTGGCTGCAAGCCGTGCCGGCAAACAAAAATACAGAAAACAGGCCATACCTTGCTGTCCTGCTTTCCCCCAACCCCAGCCAGCATAACCCTCTACCTGTAGTCCATGGGCCCAGCCATGTTCTATTATTTCAAAATTTCCCCTTTATTTAATTAAATTTGAAGTTTGACCTTATTTTTTCAATATTTCTAGAACTTGTATGAATTTTTATTATTTCTATTGGGAGAAAATTATTCTGTAGAGCGGGAAGGGAGATATTTATTCACTATTGGAGCGAGATGGCATGGATACAATAAGTCAACTTTTATTCTATCAGTAAAAGCAGAAAGTCTTTTCGCAACAGGACAGCCCGGGAGTAATCATTTTTATACCAATCTCTGCAACTTGTATCTCAACTACAGAAGCAAATGAAGCATGCCTTAGGTAAATTATCAACAAAATATTCTTTACATCACAAAAGCAAGAACCTAAATCATTATCATGAGTATGTGTTTTGTTCCTAAAACCACCAGTGTAAAGGCCAAGTATGACAAAGCATGCCATGCACTGAATAATTACAGGAAGGAGCAGATGATTCTGATGCAGGTTAATTACTTGAAATAAGTTTTTCTGGAGTTCCTCAATCTTTTGCTGAAGAGCTTTATTCGTATCCCTCTCCAATAAATACCTCTCCTCTTGCTGGGAGAGAAGCAAAAGTGCATCAACCTGGAGTACAAATCAACTACATAAATAAAAAAACTAATTTCTTGAAGTATTTCTACCTAACAAAAAAAATGATTTATTGAATTATTTCTACCTAACAAAAAAAATGATTTATTGAATTATTTCTACCTAACAAAAAAACTGATTTATTTAATTATTTCTACTTAACATACCTTTACATTTTTATTAGAAATTTAAGGAAAATTATATGGGTTGATCAGCCATTAAGATTGTATTGTCATTCAAATCAAATAATGAGAACGAGAATACCTTTTCCTTCATTGCTTGTGCAAGGGCATTTGATTCATCAGGTGTTACACTCGTGATGCTCGTAGGAAGACTGCTATTCTGAAAGTAATATACATTATGAAAGGACAAGTTAGAAAAGAAAATTTGTTAAAACGTATACATTAGATAAAAATTTTGAGATCTATGTCATTCTCAAGGTGCTTGGCTTAAACATTAGCTGTGAACCAACACGGAGAACGAAGGATGTCATACATGAACAAATTCAATTGGCTTAAGAGTAGAGTAACCAAAACAAGAAGTTCCTTTCTTTTGTTTTAATTTGACTTTAGAATCCATTTGACCGCTTAATCCAATAAAGGAATAATCATGAGTCTCACAACGTGCCCTGCAGTTCTTTCCACTAACTTTTGTGAATTTCTCTAACAGAAATGGTTCTTTCAAGAAAGAAAAGTTCAAGCGTGTCGTGTTTATATCCCTTTTCTCCTCAAACGAATATTCAGGGAAGCATAATAAAGTAGTCAATGTTGCAACAATAGAGCTATTCAAGCAAAATGAAATTTCTCTCAATGTTTTTTGCTCTGAAAAACAGTGTTAAAAAAATAAGCCATTTCTGACATAAGAAATGTCTCAACAAAAACAAAATCCTGCTCATACAAAGTTCTCCTATGCGTGTCTCTGCAGGTAGTCCTATTGGCAGCAGCATCTTCATTTGATGGCAATTACGCAAACTATATTTCATTCACCATTCGCCTAATGCAAATCTAGTGTTTGACTATGATTAATTAAAATAAACACCAAAGCAATGAGACTTAACTGATAACTTTACCAGTGAAGAAAATTCTCCAGCACAAATTAGGATTCCCATGAATTATCTATCAGTGAATTCAACATTTATATCGACAAACATGTCCTTAAGCGAAGGTTTTACTTGACAGCAGCACACAGCATGCTGATTTGGTTCTGCCACGGTACATGCTGCATCTTGTATGTATACCAGCAGTCAGCATGGACGCCGGGACAAGACAAACTAAAATAACAAAAAATAAGAAAAAAGGTAGGGCCGCCTGGCACACCGAGCAGCTTGATGCAGCGAAATGCAACATGGAGCAGTATAGCATGTTATTGCAGCAGAGGGATCATTACCATGCCGCAAGCCATCAGCACCATACATGCTGACTAGCACTGTAACGACCCAGCCCACTAGCAATAATAACTCGTTGGGCCCAAACCACATCCCAAAATGCTTAAGCCCAGTTATTATTACTAGTGTCCATGTCTCTTATATACTCAATCACAATCCCAATCACATCCGATGTGGGACTATTGGGATGTCACAAGCACACCAGAATGGTCAGCACAGATTAGTCCTAGGGAAGAGGATATATGTTGCAAAATTGGTCAATTCTTTAGTAATGACTAACACATCCGATTCCCAACGATGTATAAGCTTTTTTCAACAGCTGAGTTGAATATATGAAAAGACGCCAACAAAAGCAAGAAGGTGAAAGAAAAGATACTAGCAAGAAAATATACACCACAAAGAGGTTGGAAATGTAGAATGCAAACCTTAGGCACATGGCTAGCATTGGCGTCACTGCTTATATGCACATCGCGGCATTCACTTTCATCATTTTGCAGTTCATGCTGCAGAGCTTCAACATTTAACTCGCTTTTGATTTGAATTTGACTCATTTTATCTAGAACCTCAAAAATAACTTCTTTAATATGAGATTCTTCTTCTTCTAGGGTTTTCAGGATTTCAAGTCTCTGTTGACTATAAAATTTTTGGATAGTTGATAATCCACTCTGAATGAACTCATTAAACACTATCTGCATTAAAAAGTGAGACTCAAGATATATACAAGCAAATGAACAGAATGGACTTTTAGTTTGAAAGAAACCAGTTGCATACATGTTTGTTTTCCAGAGAACGTACTTTCCGCTTTAGGTGTTGCTCAATGTCAACGCCCTATACATCCAAAGCAAAACATGAGATGAGACAATGAAAATATAGCGAAATATGTCATACTTTCTCTTTCTTTTATTCCTTTAAGAAACCGCATACCATTTGCAAGCTACTTTGTAGCTTTTCTATTGACTTTTTAAGCGACTCTTTCTCGTCTTTTAAAGATCCCTGCAGATATGTTATTCTCTTAGATACAAGTAGACATTATAACCAGATAACTCAAGAGTGAATAAGAAATGGAAGAAGAAAACTACAATATGCAAGAATCAAAAGAAAACAAAAAACAACAATATAGATCCAGTTATAACTATCAGACAAAGCTAAGGCACCAGCTTGATTGTTTGAACCTCCTGAATAGATCAAGAAACAATTACATATGTAACATCACAGCATGTAGCAAGTGATAATTCCAGGAATATAGGCTAAACAAAATTTGGATTTTGATAAAATTACTTTACAATATTTTTCATGCACTAGTTTGCGTAATTGTTGATTAGTTAAATAATTGAAGCACAAAAATAGATAGCAGTGTTAGTCGCTTATAGTAGATGATCGGTCTGGAAAGGCTTTAGTAATCGTAGGCAAAAGAATAAAAAGAAGCTTTTGCTTAACTGAAGAAAAAGAAATCAAAAGTTTCCGATCTCAGCTCCATTATTTGTAAAATGGCCAGAAAATACGTATTATAGCCATAAAATGCCAACAAAAGCTACAGAATTTTTTTTTTTTAATATGTTAGCAGCAATAAATATAATAAAGAATATTTTCTGTAAATTAATTAGTTGTAGAATAGAAGAGATAAAAGTATCCCGTATAGCAATAATGTAAAAAATCAACTGTAGCAAGCATTTCAGGAGTGTTCTTTGTTATATTGCCAAGTCGTCTTTTGGTGATGTCACAAAATAAAAAATACGGCTGGTGAAGCATAGGACTTATAGTTTGAGTATTTATGATATTATTGGCTTGTTTTTCAAATGGTTGGAGTTGGAAAAAGCCTGCCCCTTTTAACTTCACAGCAGTTATCAACCTAAGAAGCCATTCGGATGCCAGGACAAGTTATATGGTAACAACTTCTGCTGGATTGGGGCTTCCTTCCGTAAATTTAACATAAGACGACAGGAGTATGACATTTCCATTGCAAGATTCTAACAATTATGGTTTGTCAAAATAGTTCATCTTGCCTGCAAGGTGACTTAGCATATCCTTAAGAATAGGATTACTTTCTTTTTGAATTACTTTAAATGTCCATAACATCATAGCAACTGACACAACTAATATCTCAAAATTTAGCTTGACTGGAAACCACTCTTTATACATATCGACTTTCACATGCTTGTTAACTAGCTTATGTTTAAAAAGAAATCAAGGAGGTTAATGTTGTGGCACGGAGTTGTACTGAGCCCTTGTCGAGGCGGCACGTCACGGTGCGTGTTGTGCCGTACTGATGTGTGCCTTTGACAAAAATAATTGTGTGCTGGCACACTATGGCATGAAATATTTATTTTCTTTAGCACCAATATATTCTATTTGCTTATTGCATATTCTCTATCAAATCATTTGTACTTCCTTGATGTAATTACTTGCTGATTTCAAAGAAAAGAGGGTTTGAGCCATGCCATTGGCACAGGAATTGTGTTATACCAATATCTTGTTGGCATAGTACAGCACAATGGACACAACTCATGCTAATGGATACTTAAATCCTTAAAAGTAATATTATGGACACCATTCATTTAATCCTCATCAATGACCTTAGGGCCCATAAAAAAAAGAAGTTAAAACTATGTATCTTTAAGTTTGTTAGCCCAGAGTACTCGAGAAAAGCACATTAACAATTTAATTCAACTATATGAAGAACCAAATTTCGACATGGGGCATGAGCATTGCCGACCACTCCCATGCACTATCAATCATATTTTACTACAATAGATGACAAATATGGCAGAGAGGAAAAACATGAAATGCACCAACAAAAAAGAGGAAAAAGTAAACTAATAGCTGAAAGGTAATTGAAAGATAGGGGTTTAAGTTTACAATGTACTTCAGGGATGATGATTCACCATCTTTACTAAATATCCAATGATCTGGAGAGTCATCTAGAAGGGATGAACATTTCTCTTCCAAAGTAGCATCCGAAGACTGCTCGGTATCTCTTCCACGGACCTCGTAAAACTTTGTAACAATCTGCAAGGAAATCATATGCATATCTTTGAGATTTAAAATTCTCATTAGCAGCCAATTAAAGCATAATGTTGACAACAGTGAGATAGAAGCCAACAAAGTTATTTAAGCACAACAAAAAACTAAATACATAACATAAGAGCAGAACATATTTAGAAATAACAGGAAATACACGCTTGTCATCATAGGTTACACTAGAATGGAAAATTTGTTCTCAGATT
This sequence comes from Tillandsia leiboldiana, assembly GCA_029204045.2. Lineage (NCBI taxonomy): Eukaryota > Viridiplantae > Streptophyta > Magnoliopsida > Poales > Bromeliaceae > Tillandsia > Tillandsia leiboldiana. The sequence goes on along the minus strand of CM055075.1, from coordinate 26,923,668 downwards.
TCAAACGAAAGAAGGAAGAACTGATCTAAAAATGTTCAGTACATTCTTTCCTTTTCCTAAGCCAACCTTAGAAATCAACTTTATCTTTGTTGAGATTGTTTGCACTGTGACGGAGAAATCATTTGACAGTTCTACACACTGAAAATGTTTTTACAACTGGATAATTAATTAATTAATAAGTACAAACAACTTGAATATGATGAATTGCATTCTTATAACCTGATTCTTCATTCATCTAAACAAATAGATACAGGTCCTTCATTGACTAAAAGTTCAACTTCATAATAAGGCATTCAAGTATACAAATTAATGTGATAAAGCACATTGAAGCCATCAGATGATAGACTCAAACAGATAAAAACAGTCAAGAGGATTCACAACAGTAGGACTGGTTGTCTACTTTATTTAGATTTGTTAAGTTGCATTCAAATAGTAATCTTTAGTCTTGAATCTAGTTCTGTATTCTCTATGGAAGTTTTTGAACACCAGCTTGTATTTTCACTGTGTTATTCTATTCTATAGTTCCATAGGTAAGTTTAAGCCACTTTGGGATTAGAAACTTTATTTCGATATTATTAGTTGCCTACAAGAGGGAAATCAATCCAAGTGAATAATATCTCATTGCAGTGGAGAGAGAAGAGAACTGATAAGAGTCATGCTAGGATGTTATTTACCAATTAGGTGAGCTAGTATCAGAAATATCCTGATAGATAAACCCTGAGATTTTGAGCACATGGTTTTACCATTACGAGCATTTATATGCTTAAAGAAGGGACAAAGGAAATTAGTAAAACAGAATTATATATAATATGTTGCTATCATCTACAAGAGAGTATTGTTCATCCGATTGATATCTGCATGTCTCAACAAATTGTTGAAAAACAAAAGGGTTCGACTATCAAAACAAGAAATTAAGGTCACATGCATACCCTCACAAAAGATTCAGTTTGATTCTTTAATTCCATTAATTCCGTCTGCAAGGCATCCTTTGACCTCTTTTCATCAAGATATTGAGATTGAAGTTTCTCTATTCTGCCAAGAGATACATGTCATCTACAGTTGTATAAATGATCATGCGGAACTAGAAATACAAAAACAACAGCAAAAAAAATATAAATTTAAGTCCTAGTTTGTTTACAGTACCCCTTTTCTTTATTAAAATCAAATTCAACTTGATGGAGTGCACCAGCAGATGGGCTGACTTAACAGTTTTATTACCAAAAATCAGATTGCAAACTCATCTTCTTTGAAAAACAAAGAAGAAAAAAAAATAGTCTACTTCTTTTTTTGCTGGGAAAGAGACCCCATTTATGCATAGATTGCAAGCCACTCATCATCTTCCAAATTGTCCATCTTGATCATTACTTATCCAAACATCCATCCCAGACAAACTACAAAAACTTCAGTATGATACTTTCTGAGAACAGGAATATCATTTATAGAATATCCTTAAAGAAATAAGAGAGTCATTATATTTGTTCAAAGATAGTTATGTAATAGAAAGCACCTTTCTTCACAGTCGAGGAGTTCTTTTGGCATGGCTTTCTCTCGTTCCTTAGCCTCCTCACACTATTAGAATAAATAGAGTTAAAAACACTTCAGGAGATGATCTGTTTCAAATTCAATACATACCATGATTTTCTTGTAAAATAAGCTGACATAATTTCTATTACTTACCTCCATTATTGACTTATCTCTTTCAGCAAAAGCAGCAGCAATACTGCTTTGGAAAAATTTCACCTGTTTCTCGGCTTCATTGTTCTGCATTATGAAACCAAATGGGAACTCAGGACCCTGCTTGGAGCTAAATGGTATAAAGAATTTGTAAGGAAAAAAACTGTCATATAAACAAGAATTGTAAGATCTCCTTCACATTTTGTATAATACTTAGTCCATTCTATAAATAAGCACTTTGTCTCCAATAAAGATAAAAGAAAGCAACGATGCCGCTATAGCATGATAAGTAGAATCCTGAATGTAGTATCAAAAACATAACAAAATTCAGTATATAAGCATGACCAAGGCACGCTCACACATCAAACTCAGGCTTACGGCAGGTGTTGCAAATATAAAAGGATAATTCATCTAGAAAATGAGGTTAAAAGAGGAACTCTAACACTGACCCCTGGGACGTAGTATTGCTTAATGATAATTGTGTATATTTGTAGGGATGACATGGCAACATATTATAAAGGAAAAAAGGTGCAGACATGAAAAGATAAGAGAGACCTTATAACTTTCAGTGACCGGGTTAATCTACTAAGTGGTAACTTACTAATTTTTAATACAATGTCTGCTACAATTCATAAATTACTATGCATGTCGAATGAATATTTACAAAAAAGAAAAATCAACTTGCGTTTGGCACTCTGGATAGAATTGAGCACATTGACAATTACTAGTTAAAAGGTAAATAACCGGCTAAAACTAGTATGACACCTTTGATATCTCCGCGGTATACAAATCAGCCATCTGGCTCTGAAAATTATAAAACGACAAACAATTAGAAGTTGAAAAAAAGAGGAATAGCAGTGTGTGAATATCAAACAAGAGCAAACTTTAATTCGATAAGCTTCAGCAAGCTCCTCTTCTAGATTCTTCTTCTCTCTCAAACACCCAGACAATTTCCTCTGAAGATTCTCAATTTCCTGCCCCAAAGAAGCAGTCCTGAATCCTGATTGGGCTTTAGTTTGACTATAATAAAGGATTTTAAATTACGAAATCCATAAGCCAAGTGAGCCACGGATCAAACAAAAAAGGCATATGTCCAGCACCTTTGGAATTGCATCTGATTTACAACGGAGAGATAACTCGGCCCAGCTTGTTGCATACATAGTTGTTCGATATCTCTCCTAAGTTCATCACGTTCTGCAAAACAAAGGCGAATAGTATATCTAAAATGACCAACAGTGCCATGAAGTATAAGTAGTGTTTGAAATGATACAGATGATAAGAAATAGGAAAAATAGCAAGCAACTATAGGAAGAATATTTGGCCATGTTCCAAACAGAAGAATCAAATGAACTATAGATATATTAGAAAAACCATATTATATGTACAAAACATCAAAATAATTAAAGCATTAAAGCAAGTAGCTATTGAGATATTACAAATCTATAAACGTTAGCATATTTGTCACACAAATGTGTTTTGACATAGATCTGCAAGTGTGATGACTGATGACTCAACACAGGCAAATTAAGGGCACAAAGGAAACAATACCGCGCTGCAGTTGTTCAACTCGATGCATCAATATTTCCATATCAATCCCTCTTTCATCCGTTTCTGGTACGAAAAAGGAACTACAAATTTTAGTTCCCCAGTCAAACATCAAAATGACCATATAAGCAAGAATAATAAAGTACAAGATACTGGGTAAAATGACGCGTTTTCCATTCCCAGAACATAAGCTAGCTACTTCCTTAACATTAAAAACCAAGGAGCGGATACCGACCTTCGCCTTCCACTGAATGAAGATAAGCAGCAGTGCGCTTCTCGGCTTTTATATACTGTCTCCATACAGAATTTGCTTTGCTGTTGGTACTATATAACAAGTTTTGTTGCACTCTAACATGTTTATTTACACTACTTATGAGTTCTCATGGAGCATGATAGGAAAAGTTTTATACTCATGGATTAAAACGGCCTTGGTAATTCCACTCATATTTCACTTTCATTTACAAACTTTTAAATTCGACCTTTGTACATCTCCATCACATCTCGTACTTATTCAATCCGACCAACTAATTTCAAAATAGAGCGCGGAAAAAATTTGCTGAGGACGAAAATTTACGGCTCCGAATGTTGAATTAAGAAATACAAATTTATCGATCGCAAATCGCAAGCATGAACATACACAGAACGATGTTTTGCTTCATACTACAACATAATCCTAGCCAAAAAAATATATAAATCTAAGCGCGAATGAATTAAACTCTACTCAGATTAGGTTTCAAGCATAGTTCTCAACTGGAATCAACTTTGTATTCTTAATTTCATCTTTGAACGAGATGATGTTGAGATCAAACCTTTATTCGGCGGTCGCAGATCCATCGGAGTCGGAGGAGGAGGAGGAGGAGGAGGAAGGGAAGAGAGGGGAAGGAGAAATAAATGATGAAGGGGACGAGAAACTACGGATTGCGTTGGGACTGCGTTGGGAGCGTTGCTAAAATCGGATTCTCCTGTTCGTTGTCGTGGAAAAACGGGGTTCTGGGCAAGTTTTCATGATTGTGTGCTTTTATTTGTTTATAAATAGGGATAGTATTTGAGCAATACTACCGTACACTTCATTTTTGGATGTAAAATGCACATTTCATTTATGTAAAGTATTTTTTACTAATTATTTTAAAATAATTAGTAAAATTTATTTTATTTTAAAATAAATAGGATGTAAAATATATATTTTATTTAAAATGTAAAAGTATTTTTCACAGTATTTTATATTTTTGTTGAACGGTGTCGATATGTGCCGGCCATAAAAAATATAGGGTTAAATGCATGCGGCTCTCCGTAAACATATCGAGTACCAGATATATATTTCTACAAAACTCAATTTTTCATATTTATCTTTTCAAAAATTATAAGTTATTCATATATATTCTTCTGATTTATTACCGTTAGTTCATTGTTTATTTTTTAACTGACTATATGTGAAATGATAATTTTATCCTTTTAAAAATATTCCTCCAAAAATTCTGTTAAAATAATATAAAAATATCTGAAAAAGTAAAAAAATAAATTTACCTCACAACTAACTAAGATTAAATATTTAATCTATACTTAATTAAAATTTTCTAATATTTAATCTATACTTAATTAAAATTTTCTAACAGAGATAGACGGTGGGAATATATATGAATAACGTTGGATTTTTGAAAGAATAAATATAAAAAGTTAAACTTTGTAGGAATATATTTGCTATTCGATATATTTACAGGGAGCCATATACAATTAACCCTAAACTAAATATTTATTATATATTTTTATTAAATATTTTAAATTTTATTAAAAAAATATTTACTAATGTGAAGAAAGCGAGTTTTTAAGGAATATATTTGCTATTCGATATATTTACAGGGAGCCATATACAATTAACCCTAAACTAAATATTTATTATATATTTTTATTAAATATTTTAAATTTTATTAAAAAAATATTTACTAATGTGAAGAAAGCGAGTTTTTAATTGTATCGTCGACACTCGATCTGTATCGTATCTATATCTTATTGGCACGGTAGACACTCGATCTGTATCGTATCTATATCTTATTGGCACGGTAGGATCGTTGGCGCTAACCATTGTATGGCACGGCGCTAATCATTGTATCAAGGATCGTTGGCGCTAACCATTAATTTCTATTTTTAACCATGATCGTTGGCGCTAACCATTAATTCCTATTTTTAACCCACCCACAAAACCATTGTATCTATATCTTATTGGCACTGTAGGATCGTTGGCGCTAACCATTAATTTCTATTTTTAACCATGATCGTTGGCGCTAACCATTAATTCCTATTTTTAACCCACAAAATAAATAGCCAACAATTCCCCAAACACATGCATGGGAATCGAACCCGTGTCACTGGCTCCGATACCACTTGTAGGATCGTTGGCGCTAACCATTAATTCCAAAAGCTCAAATTGTTACAAATACGCAACCAATTTACTTAAAGCGTACAGACACAGCGCCCACGGGTCTCGACCGGGCTCAACCTACCTGGACGTTGGGTCTATTGTTGGGCCTCTTGCCGTTAGGTCTATTATGAACTGCAGCCCTACTCAACTTACTGGGCTCACCCAACTCAACTTATTAGTCTTCTATGTCTATTGTCACGGGCAGGAGTTGGACCTATTTTTAACCCATAAATAAATAGCCAATAGGCACGATATGGTACAGTAAATACAATTTGTGTTGATGGATATTTAAATTCTTATATTTCAAAAAAAAATTATTCTTAATTTTTGTAATATACTTTTTATTTATTCTTTGTTATTCAAAAATACTTTCACTATTAATACAAATTATTTTGAGTTAAACTAGCGGTAAATTTTTGTCCAAGTAAAAAAAACATTAATAATATATTTGAAAATAAATAAAAATTAAAATATTTTTATTATTCTTAATTTAAGGGCAAATAAAAATATATATTTAAAAAATAAAATAATATTTTTATAAAAATAACGACCGTTTCAGTTCACTAACAAAATCTAATTTTAAAAATATATTTGAAAAAATCTTAGAATATAATATATATATATATATATATTTGTAACATTAACCTACTTTTGAGATAAATAAAAAAGGCTAAAATTTTTCGAACTATAAAAACAATTGGCCATAAATTTATAAACAATAACTATAATTAAATTAATTAAATAATAAAAAATAAATTTTATATTTTATATTTTATATTATGTTCATTCTAGAGTGAAATAAATTTACTCGTGACTAGTAAAGTAGATCCCACTTTTAATTTAAAAAATATTTTTTACATATTTTAAATAAAATATGTATTTTATATTCCATCCATTTTAAAATAAATTAAATTTTATTGGTCAGAGTATATTATACACCCAATTTGGATACCATTGCTTGCTTAAGACTTTTTTTTGAAAATAACCCTCTAAAAATTTATATTTTTGAAAATGGTCCTACAAAATTTGTATTTACAAAAATGGCTCTATGAGTGCCAACTGGGCGCCACGTGTGCCCGCCACGTCAGTCGGATGTGTGATGTGGAATTAGTTGAACATGCACTCTCAACATGCGTGTCTAAACATGCATGTTGAGAGTGGGTGTCTAAACACCCATTCTTAACATGCGTGTTTAGACACGCATGTTGAGAGTGTGTGTTCAGCATGCGTGTTTAGACACGCACTCTCAACATGCGTGTTTAGACACGCATGTTGAGAGTGCGTGTCTAACCCTTATAGCCCCCGACCTCTCCTTCCTTCCTCTTCTCCTTCCTTTCTTTTCTCTACTCTCTCTCTCTCTATAGCATGACACATAAATCTGATCCTTAAAATCAACTACAATTAATTTGCTACTCTTTACAGGAATTCTACAATAATGATGAACATTTTTTTCTTCAGTTTATCACCAAAGCTTACATGCTTTTTAAGCTAACATACCTTGATGTTGTGGATACAAACGCGAAAGCTCTTGATTAGGATTTTAATTTGCTACTCTTTACATATCGTCGATGGTCTGGTGTTGGAGGGAGAGACAGAATCTCATCGCATGGGAGAAGGTTATCCTAAAAGTTTTTTCAAAATATGATCAAACCATACACAACAATCAATGAACATTATAAAACAGGAACAATGAACAATATGAAATTTTGAAACAAACCGGAAACAAGCAACAAAATATGATCAAACCATCAAATATATCACATCATATCACACATTAGTACACAACAAATAAAATTTTGCACAGCATAGCACACAAAAAGCATCAATCACACAATAGTACAATACGACACACAAAATACATTACATCACACAATAAAATACAACACATCACATCACATCACATCACATAATAGCACAACACAACAACACAACAAAACACAACGCAGCACATCACATTACATCACACAATAGCACAACAACACAACAAAGCACAACACAGCATATCACAACAAAAAAAATATAAATATAACAATACATAACGACAATGTAGACTAATCAAATGACTCTATACTGTCGAATTGGTCAAGCTGTGAAATAGTCGTGCCCTTTGGCTGTGGAGGAGCTGAAGATGAGGGCTGATCGGTATGGGAGGACTGTCGACGTCGTGTTCGCCTAAAATAAATAAGATCAGGTTCTCGTTAACGACGACCAAGTGGTACATACCCCGATGGTGGCGTAGTATCTGATGGTGCATGCCCCGACGTCGATGCTCCACCCTGATCTGCTGGGCGTGGAGGTGTAGTATATGGTAATGTCTGTACAGTCACCAAACCTACCTCCAATGCAGCAGCAGCATGTGTCAAAGTGTCGAAAGGTGCTCCAGTATATGAAATAAGGAGTAGTACACTTCTGATCGTATATTCAGCTTTCTGTATGAGATCGACCTGAAATCAAAACAGTATCATAAAAATTACATTTGACTTTTGTTTGAATATTAAAATAATTCGTATATCATACCAAGAATCTCTCGTGATGTCCACGGGGCTGATATGCAAGGGGTGGACGCTGTATTGGATGAGATCGACCTGAAATCGACCTGAAATCAAAACTGTATCATAAAAATTACATTTGACTTTTGTTTGAATATTAAAATAATTCGTATATACCAAGAATCTCTCGTGATGTCCACAGGGCTGATATGCAAGGGGTGGACGCTGTACTGGAGTAGATATCCACCTCCTGGTGATACTCCAATACCACTGCATGTATATAGAAGTGGCGCGTATATAATCGGGATCTATATGGGGGTTCACCTCTACTATATACTGCAATCGATCATCCCAATGCTGAATGTCTATACCATGAAACGCCGCCCAGTTCTCATCCGCTCTACCTCGTGAAGTGATGCGAGGTAGAGCAACTACTGCGTCGGGTATATGCTGTCGAAATCCAAAATGACGAAGCACCCGATCTGGAAGATGCAGCTCAATAATATGAAAGCATAGTAGGGTGGTCCGTGATCGCCATATCGGGGACCCCACTAGACAAAATGGTGAAAGTGACCCTAGTATATCATTTGTATATGGCCTCCATGTAATCTATTGTGAAAAGTATATGATAAGTAACTTGTATTAAAATGAAAGTTATGTGAATAAAAACTTATGATAATTAACTCATATACCTGGGACTCTAAGTGGTAATCAAGCTGATCACGATAAAACTCAATGTCAGCCGTCCTGACATTGTCTCGAAAAGTCAACCTATTATTCCACCTGTTTCAATTAAATCATATTAGTAATGATAATATAAAATACTGAAAACTTAAATTTTAATACATACCTGCAACCTAGTGGCTTATCAATAAGTTCAGGCTGCGGTCCGACTATCTCTAGTCGACCGATGTGCAGATGATCCCATGCCCAAATCTAAATGAAAAACTACTTAGAAATAATAAATAAATTTCATGAATAAAATTAGTAGTAAAGGAATGTACCTGAAGCAATGTCACAAAACAACAACACCCCGCTTTCCCACTCATGCAAGCACTCGCTAATGCTCGATAGAGATGAGCTAGCGTCCCAGCACCCCATGCCAACTCACCGCAAGCGTCAAAATCCTCTAATAGAGGCAACCACTTTAAATGCACTCTAGTTCTGGTTGGGTTTGGCATTAGACTACAACCAATCTGATACAAAATGTATGCTCTTGCTGTAGCCTCTATGATTGCGGGCTGTGCATCTAAGGCGATATCATGAAACTGATGATACAACCAGTCAAGTTTGATCTCTCCGCCTATAATATTTGCGGGAACTACTCCAAGCAATAGCTCACATAGCGCCGGCCACTGATACGAGCCCCCTCCAGTCACAGCTCCCCCATCGATGCGGAGTCCAGTAATAACAGTCACATCCATCAAGGTGACTGCCATCTCCCCATGCCTCAAATAAAACGACTGCGTCTCCCTCCGCCACCGCTCGACTAAAGATCCTAGCAATGCCTGATCTAGCATGACGCGCCTCAACTGCGACACATAATAGAATCCCGCTCGTCGCAGTAGCTCCAAAACAGCAGGATGCTCAATTTGCCAGCGGTTCAATGTACGACTGTGCTCTATAAATACAACCGGAGAATAGCCCTGCAATAATATAAAAATCACATAATATTAGTACATGAAATTTCAAAGAAATAAAAATGTTAATTAAAAAATATATATATAACCTCATCTCTAATGCAAGTACATCTGTGGTGGGGCTGATCAGTCAATACAGAGGTATCAATCGGTCCTGCCTCCTTGTGATCGTCCATCTGTAATAATACCAATAAGTAAAACAAAAATTATATTATGCGTGAACTATTGTAAATTAATCAAAATAATCTACAAAAGCGGTAATTGGTAAGCCACGAACTCCCCTCAACTCTCCATTTAAACTTTCCGAACGGTTCGTAGTCATAATGCCGAATCGTCGACCACCATCGAAAGTGTAGTAGCCCCGATCCCCGTGTAGCTTCTCCTATGACCGATGATGTAGAACACCTATTGTTGGTGTGTCGGACCCGCAACGCGTCAAATGGACGCGTTGGACGGACTCTGTGAGGCTTCGGGATTGAGCCTGCCTTTCGGCTATTTTTGTCGGAATTTAGAAAGGGTTTTAGCTAATCCGAGGTCATATTTGGATTCAACGCGGAAAAACATCGAAAATCGGCTATTTACTTGCCTTTTTCGGAGGCCGGATGCCCAAAAACGGACTCCCGGAAGTTTTCTGCGCATTTTGGTGCATGGGGGAAGCCGTGGACCGGCCTTGTGCCACGTGGCAGCCTCGGATTGGCCGGCGCACGTGGTGCGGTCCATAAAGAGTTAGCGCTGGTGCATGGACCGGGCGCGGGGGACACATGGCAGCCTGTGATTGGCGGGCTCTCGCGACGCGGTCCACGGAAACGCGCCAGCTGGCGCATGGACCAGGGCGGGCCACGTGGCGACCTCGGAGTGGCCGGCTCATGCGCGCGCGGTCCACACGCCAGGGGGAGCAGGCGGGGCAGGTGACCGCCGACGTGGGGGCGCCACGTGGCGCCCTGTGATTGGCGGGCGCCACAGCCCCACGTTTGGCGGTCGGGGCCACGTGGCGCAAGCCTGCTGGCTCCGCACGCGCTGTCTGCTGTTCGGGACACGCGTCAGAGCCAGGAGGAGTCGGGCGCTGATCGTGGGCCGGGTCGGGGCGTCTTTTGGGCTCGTTGTGGCAGCCCGAAAGTTCCGGGCACCCGAAATCTGGGCCCAAAAGCTCAATGAGGGTGGATTTTTAGACTTTTTGGTGAGGGTCTATAAATAGGCCGAGTTCTTGGGCCTTTTACCCCTTTTTTTCGAGCTCTTTTGCCTCTGAGCCCTTAAGTGAGTTTGATCTTCGTCTTATTTTGCATCTTACGAAGGAGTTTCGGAATTTTTGGAGGCCACGGCATCGACGTCTTCGGCGAGTTAGCGCAGTGCGACGTTCTTTCGTTGGTGGCCCATTTCCGTCGCGTTTCGGTCCACGAGGTCCACAGAGCTACTCCAACGGAATTTTTGGACGATTTTCATGGCTTCGGATTCATGAGAGGTAAATATACGATTTTGTATTTTCCACTTCTTCCAGATTTGAGTTTTTTTTGGGGTTTCTGGTACATCTTTAACCCCCTGGTTTGCTGGTGGTTTTTCCTGGACAGCAGCGCATTAATAGTTTTTTATCTCTACACTCGAGCATCGGATTTCGGCGTGTGAGGACTCGATTGACATCTACACTTCGCGAGGATCACCGACATATTTTTATTGGAATTTTTGGAATTTATCTCACAGGTGATAATTAAGCTTCTTTGGGACTGGATTTTCAGCAGATGGTACACTTGGAAATTTTGTGTTGATTGTAATGTTGGACTATATCTTTATACCCAGGAGGTGTTTTTAGGTGTTTTTGGACCCGTTGGCATTGTGGAAATTTGAGGATTGCCCCCGTGCAGTTTCAGCCTTTTTGGACTTTGGATCGATTTGCACTTCCAGGTGGGTTGCTTCGTCTTCAAAACCGGTGGACTGATCATTAATTCTATATTGTAGGAAACATGCATGATTGTGAATGTATTAGGAAGCATGCTAGTAAGAGAGAATTGATGTTCCTTGTGTTGCTATGATGATCATATTGATTTATTGCTTCCTAAATATGTTAAATTAAATGCTATCTTTGGAACTTGACCTAGCTAGCACCCCGTCATATGCTACATGTTTAACCAGACTAATAGAAAACTTCAACTTGGGCTAGGTTATTTATGCTTTAGACATTCCCACACTGTTATCTATTATTTTACCTGGACTTAGAGTTTCCTCGCCCGGGTAGTGGGCCGAGTGGTCGGGTTGTTGTGGGATTCATGTTACACTCACGCCTGGGGGCCGAGTGGAGTCTGGTAGCAGTGTTTAGATCAGTGTTTTATTTTGGGAGCCGTCTGAGTCGACGATGGGTCCCGGCTGTTTGGTTTTCCAGCCTGTGAGTGAGAGTTGGTATTGTTGGTTACTGTCGATCTTGGTGATCGTGGATTTGGACTATAGCCTGCATGAGCCACATTTGAGCTCGACAGAGATGCGCGGATACTTTCCTCGGTGGGGTCGCGCCCCTCGAGTGCCACTCGGGAGTTTGTCTTGTTACTTGTTATCGTGACTTGTCGACGCAATCCCTCTGGCTGGGCCAGTTTTGGCAGTCACGGGCGCCCTACGTAAGTCCGGTCCTCCTTGGATGTAACGGCAGTAGGTAGGCGCAGGTTTGACTGGACCCTATGTGGCAGTCAGTGTAGATTGGGTGATTATATGTGAGAGATAGTAGATGCATCATATTTCCATCTGTTCCACTCCTTGAGCATTTAGATAGAGGTATAGTAGCTGTAGAGTTATTTTTCAGCCTTTACTTTCAATACTGCATTTGTTACTTTATGCCTCTAGTAGACTTAGTGGGCAGACCGTCGGGCTTGTTGGCGGTACCCACTGAGAACTATTGTGGGATGTAGTTCTCACACCCGCCGTGGTGACTTTTTTCCTAGGAACCTCTACTCCAGTTCCTGCTGCTCCAGTTGTTGATCCTGCTGATCGAGGTAAGGGAATCGCGAGCTAGATCCCTACCAGTCTTCTTCCAGTGAGAGTAGATATACCCTATTGGTGATGTACTAGTACTGTTAGTGATTTTGGAATGTATCATGTATATTTTTACTTTTGAGAGTTTTACTTTTGGAGTGACTTATGTATTGTGAGGTCCTGCCATGTACTATTTGAGGAGTTGTATATATTTATTTCGGCAGTTTACTTTTCAGTTCTGATATCTGTATAGTGTAGTTGATCTTTTGCAGGTTAGTCGCTTCGTCTATACGGGGCTTCCCGTATGGGCGGCGGATCTGTTGGCGAGCCCGGGTCGCAGTTTCGACGCCGGGGCGTGATAGAAAGCCTTAGCCCAATATGTACTATCGGCATGAAGTCTGTCAACCCATTGCCAAGCATCATCATCCATTGCTTTCAATTCTTCCTTTAACGTGTTATATTCTCGTTCTTCTGAGGCACTCCCGATGGCATAAAAGTTTCTAAGTAGGTGTTTTGCTTTAAAATGAATATTCATATTAGCTTTCATGTGTCGCAAACACCATCGATGAGCATGACCTTCTGATTGTGGGAATACAAGTGCAACAAGGTTCGCAAGTCCTTTAAAGCGATAAAAAATTAATGTAATAACTCGAGATCGTGTTATGTATCTCCGTAGACAATTTAGAAACCACTCCCAACTCGAGCCATTCTCTCCCTCGCATATTGCGAATGCTAGCGAGTACAAACCACCATTGCCATCAACACCTGTGGCAACTAATGCATGGCCTCCATATTTTCCATACAAGTGCGTGGTATCGATACTAAGTATTGGCTGGCAATACGACCAACCATGAATTGAGGCTCCAAAAGCCCAAAAGGCGTGTGCAAACATTCTTGAAGTACTCGTCACTCTTATAGTGTCAATCTTGGTAATAGTTTCGGGATTTGTTGATTCTAACATTTGTAATGCTTTATTCCGTGCCCGCCAAGCCTTATTATATGAAATGGTAACGTGGAACTCACTCCGAACTCGGGTTTGAACTTCTGTAGGACTCATAGCAAGCCTTACCTTCATTGTGGGTAGTATATGCTGACATATAAAAGAAGATGTACAATTCCGATGCATTGTATTCAAAATAGAAATCATGCATGTATGTGGTCCTGCATAAGTCCTTACTTTAAAATGTGATGAACCCTTGGGTCGAGAGGCATGTAATCTCCATGGGCAAGAATTGACCAAACATCTCACAGTATATCTAGTTGTATTTGATTTAACAACTCTAAGTTGCACATTATGTTGAATGTGCCATCGATCCAAAGCATTCACCAAGTACGTCTTGTCAGAAAATACCCGATCTTTCCATTGATCATCACTCGGAGGACCTTGATCAATGTTTTGTTCAACAACGGTTTGATGAATTAATTCATTACCCAGTAAAAAACGTTGTCGGTGATCTTCAAATTCTTCGAATTCTACCGGGTCCTCCACATCATCGTTGTTGGCAAATGAATTTTCAATCCATTCAATCCCTTCATCTTGAATGGCGCATGTGAGAGAATTCAAACCGCCATTATGATCAAAATCCATAGATTGTGGGATATCATCACTATCATCATCTGTAGAGCCCATATCAGTTTCACTTACATACTCATCGTCACTTCTATTTATTTGCTCATTATCACTTTCCATTACAATCTCATTTTCAATTATATTTCTCACAACTAGATCAGTGCATTCTCGATTACTAGATGATGAACCTTCATATAGATTATGATTGATAGTTGACTTGCAAAGGTATTTATGATTAACTATTCGAATCTATTCAGATTTTATGTAATTAAATCATATAATCACTTACCGCTCGTCAACTCCACCGAATAAAGATGGATCCACAGTAGTATATGGTAATGATGTACTCACTGGCACACATGGGACTTCAGACACTCTGTAATACTTATAAAGTATAAATTATTCATTTTTTGCACCTATACTAATAAAGGACAAAGATTGAAATTCAAAATTTAGTTGAATAAATTTTCATATCTTGATGTACGAATTCGTTCAAGATCGACAGAATCTCTTTGATAATCACTATTGCACATTCTCGTGGAGTAAACAGAGGTTGGACGGTCACGTGTAGTCAACACTTGCTTCTTTACGTATACTTTTATGCGACCATGAAATGGGAAAAAACTCATCACGCCTACAATTCCATAATCACTTGATATGTCAAGTAATTCCCATTTATTAGGTCCCATTGGACATCGAACTGTTATGCGTAGACGGAACTCCGCTCGATCATAATTAGTGATCTTGTATATTTCTGCTTCGAAATCCCGAAATGTGATGTCGTGGCGAATTCCGATCAGTTCTTTATAGCCACCAATGTATTGTGGTATATTATTGTTCACGACTAAATTTTCGTCCCAATAAATATAAAACGGAACACATTCACCAGACATACTGACGTACTAAAAATAACAATAAATAATATAATATTTGCCGGTTTGAGTTAAGGGAGCATATCCAAATCAACTATATTTTTGTGTTGGGTAAAGTTGGAAACAATTATTTTGATATAGTATGCTTTGAAAATGTAACTTTAATATCAAATTAAAAGGGGTCAAAAGTTTCTAATTCAGCTTTAAATAGAAGTTGTTCAGAAAAATTATTGTAGTATTTTTCTTATAATTCTAATATGATAATACTTTATCAAATCCCAACTAACCTAATTTTTGAAATGCTTTTGCGAGTACTATCTCAAGACATTTACATCTTATCCATGCGATAATGCATTTAATGTGATATTTTATCTTTTCTTGGTCTGTGCAGGTTGAAAGGGCTGTAGCACATGTGGAGATAAAGGACAAAGAATCAGCATATCAGGCATGGCTTGGTTACTATAATTCAAACAAGAACGTCGGACGAGACAAATACCAGCAGGTAGCATTGGCAAATGAGTTTAGCGGAAGCATGGGGCTCAATAATCCTCCAGCCATAGCTCTCAGTTTGCCCACGATACAATATTTACCATTTTTGTGATCACTTAATTTTTGTCCGACTTCATAGGGAATTGCGTTCCTCTCCAAATAGAACTAGATTATATATTTATATGGTGGTTACTTGTCTAACATATTCATTCTGCAACTCTATTTACTTATATGTTGTATGATTTGAGGTTTCTTCAAACCGAGAGGATTGTAATTTAAGAGAGCACCCGGTGTGAAGAGAGCATCCGTATGGATCAATTATAATTTACTAGGACAAGGCATTATCTATCACAAATAAAAAAATAAAAAAAAATAAAAAAAATGGGAGGGTTCCGGAATGCAGCGGTGTTGTGGTGGTCGCGGACGACTGGGCGCGAAGAGCGGTGGTCGCGGACGACTGGGCGCGAAGAGCGGTGGTCGCGGACGACTGGGCGCGAAGAGCGGTGGTCGCGGACGACTGGGCGCGAAGCGGTGGTCACGGCGTGTGCCTTCTTCTTCTCCTCCGACGACGGCGGCGGCTGCTACGACGAACAAAGGCAGAGAGAGAGAGAGAGAGAGCAGAGTTGGCACTAATTATTAATCCTATCCTCCTATGATATCATTTGTCAGATCGTCGGCGCTAATTATTAACCTAAAAAATTTGAGTTGTTAAACATAAGCAACTAATTCACTTAGAGCGTACGGACACAACGCTCACCGATCTCAATCGGACTAAATCTATATAAATGTTAGGTCTATTGTTGGCCGCTTATCGCTAGATCTATTGTGAACCACAAGCAAACTTAACTTATTAGTCTTTGAGTGAATTGCTCTTTTTCATTTCCAAATAGGTACCACAATTTTATCCTCTTTTTTTTTTTTTTTCTTTTCTCCTATGATGTATTTTTGAATTACTCTAAATTTCAAAGTTTATTATTGTAAATTCTTTTGAATACTAAAATTAGAAGTTTTGAGGACCAAAATTAAATTTAGTTAAAGTTTAGTGACTAAGTGCAATTTATCCTCTTTACCTTCGTCCCCAGTTCCCCTTTCGAATCACACGGCACCCGAGCGTGACCTCCTCCTCTACCCTCTCCGGAGCCGAGGAAGAAGACGACGACATGGCCGCGCCCCTGCGACATCGCACTCTCCCCCTCTCCCGCGCCCTCCTCTCCCCCTCGCGATCCCTCTCCACCGATACCTCCATTGTCGAGCTCAAGCCCGGCGAGATCGGGATCGTCTCCGGGATCCCCCAGGAGCACCTCCGTCGAAAGGTTTCATCCTCTCCAACCCCCATTTCAATGCATTCGCTCCGTTCCCCTTTTCAATTTTCTTAGTTTTAGTCCAGGAATTCGAAGTTTTCAGTGTAGCACTTTGTTAGATTTGAGATTCGATCTATAAGGCTCAGGGTTTAGTGTTGTATTTTCGGGTTTTTTTTTGGATCATTCGTTGCGTTTGTTGAGATATGATTAGGAGGGAATGATTGATGGGTTATATCATGCTGATCTAGTGGATGGGTTAAATTTCGCTTACGGTAGTTGCAGAATTTGGATTACGATCGTGAAACATTGCTGTGCGATTCCATGTTTTTAGTGCAGAATTTTTGGCGGGGAAGAAAACATTAGTTGTGCAATAGAGTTGAGGAGTGGCTGGAAAGGAATGAATGCTTGATTATGTGCTGATATTTCCCTTTGATCTTGTTGTGTTGGTCGCTTACTGTTTATGCCTGTTAGATGTGACTCCAAAAGTAGAAATCACTTGGATTTTATGTTTCCGGTTCGCCGATGGCTTCGCGGTGCGACGACAAAATTTGATAAATTTTGGGAAAAGACGGACAGCAGCGGGTGCAGGGAGCTCCGCCCTGCAGTACAGATCGGATCCGATAAGAAAAATTCGTTAATAATTCTTTATTTTCTTTTCTTTTGCCCTAGAGAGATCGAGCCATTTGTATCATCCAAAACTTTTTTGTATTCCTTTTTTTTCATATAGTGGAACCTTCCTCCTTCGTCTGTAGTTTTTTTCATGCAAAGAGTTTTTCACGTAAATATATATATTCATTATTTTATCGTGTTTTTGAGATTTACTTTTGTCTGGTGATTGCTTTTGATTTCGTTTCCGATTGTGCGCTCGTCGTAACAATGTCATCGGCAAGATGACAGTTCCAATTTATATTATGTTGCAAAACGGATTGTGCACTTCTGTGTCGTATTTGCCATGTGTTTTAATGGAGAGAATGTGAACATTTAACCCAAGTAAAATGTCTCCGGTTTAAGGGGAATGCTGAGTAGTGAAGTATCGAGCTGAAAATAATACTAGAATGACCAACTGGTCTTCTTTTGGAAAGCCTTCATTTATCTGGTAGTAGACAGTTTCTGGTAGAGAAGATTGAAATTTGTGTATAAGAACCAGCAAAGTCGATTTTCTTGAGTAAGGTACTTTTGGCTTGTTTTATAGGCAGCATGGCCGGGCGTATTACATGAAGTCAATATGCTCGTGAAAGAATATGGAAGTTCAGCAGCATATTGTGAATCTGAGTTGGTACAGGAGGATGGAGAATAGCAACATATTTGTGAATTCAAAGTTCGTTCTTAAGGAGTCTAACTTGAGAAATATTGCATAGTTTTGTAAGAACGATCAGAATGATATTATCTTTTGATGTATCTCATTTTGAATACAAAAGATGAAGGTGCATAAGGCTATAGTTTTGTAATGTTAGTTCTTTTTCTTCGACATTGTTATAATGTTGCTTTCTTGGTCATCGCATATGCACTAATATTTGTGCTTGATGTTGACCCTGAACTAGCTGCCAAACAGTTGTGCCAATAACATTCTATTTCATCTGTTTTTTCTTCAATAGTGATCACTTATGTGGAGGAAAAGATGTTGTTTTATACTTTTTATTTATAATTTTGTATGTTACATGAAAAAACAAATTCCACAGCTCATTGGTACCTTGTAAACTAAGAAAAATGTAACATGGCTTCTTTTGCATGATATCACTAGTTATTGAATGGATCAATGGATGCATAACTTTCATCTATTGTGATCTTTTTTATTTGTTGCCTGGCTTCAGTGGTCAATTGTGTACTCATAGACATTGGTATACAGGTCATGATATATTCACCAGCTCGCACCGCAACTCAGCAAGGTTCTGGGAAAGTTGGAAGGTGGAAAATCAATTTCCTGTCAACCCAAAAGTATGGCTACTATTCTGCTTCACACTAATTAACACTAACGCTAGTTTGTGTTTTCTGGGTTCCAGTAAACTTTAGTTTGGCTACACACTTCTCTGTTCCAAGCATGTTTCAGCATATGGAGCTCCCTATACAAAATTTGCTCCATAACTACACATCCTAGATTATTGGTATGGCAAACTAACGAACTGCCAAATGGTGCTTTGCTCATGCACCACGTTCGCACCAATATTTTATGTTGCAAAGTTCACCCAAATGGGGCATAATTCTATTGTGTTTGAATGGTCCTCCTTTTTTCTATCATTTGTACTGGTCTATTTCCTTTAGTATGTGGTTGGTAAATTGGCATTGCAGTGGCTTCAATTTGTACAATTGTCTGTTACTGTTAACATCTTAATGGAATGTAGGTGGGAAAATCCATTGATGGGTTGGACCTCAACTGGGGACCCATATGCCAATGTAGGTGAGGCAGCGCTTAGTTTTGATAGTGAAGAAGCTGCAAAAGCATTTTCTGAGAAGCATGGATGGGATTATGTGGTGTGTATTTTTTTTTTGCTTCTCTTTCTTTCCTGAGTTAGACATTTCTACTCTGAATGCTGATAAGTTAGGCATTCTTACTCTAAATGCTGATGAGTGTACTTGAAATGAGTTAGTTTGGGCTATGAACTTACGATTTGATGTAGTTTACAGCTGTCTGATGTATAGTGACTAGTGAGTTGCGACAGCTGAATACCTATTCTTGGATAGTCGTCTCCTAGTAAGTGCCTTCCTACTGCAAGATAAAAATAAGTTCTTACGGCACTTCACTTAAAAGGCAAGATTCTTCCAATAGATGATAATAGAAGAAAAGAATCTTGTTGCTCAAATATGATAGATTAGATGTTCACAGAGCCCTATATAGACACATTATAATCTTAGTTTTGTAAATTAGGAGCCATGGAAAAGAATTATTTTTTTATTTAGAATAGGAAATTTCAGGTTTGATCGGGCAGTTGACCACCTCAATTGGATAGTCAATTACTTGAGGCTGTTGCCTTATTGTCTCAACTTGCATCGTAAGGTGGGAACTGGTTGACTGCATAGTGTACATGATTTTTTTTTTTTTTTTTGCTACGATCTCGTTTGCCTTGAGAAGTCGACCCCAACAATTTCTCCTACTGTCAGACTATGAACTGAAGGACAATTAGAACTTGGGTGAACTTGGAAGTGTGTGTATTTCAATAAACTATCTTCAATTATCGGTGTGGCACCTTCGAATTTTGGCAGAGTTTTGATTATTACAAAGCAATATCTTTTTAAACTATAGTATGGTCAAGTTAAAGCTGAAGTATTCTAGAGTAATGAAATCAATCAGAGTGGCTTATTTATGCGAAAACCCTAAATAATATGTTGAAGACGTTTTTAGCTCATAAAGAATGCAGGGAGGGATTTTGAAGAAATTTGCTGCTTATGCACCTATGCGTGCTTGTTTGTTTGTATTTCTTATTCCCATATATTATTGTGCTATGTCTACATTTGATACAAATATGAACTTCATTTGATAAATTCTATAAATTTAAGGATGAGTTTGCTACGAAATGTTGGATGGCTACCAGCTTTGCATATAACTACTAGTAAAATTTTGTCTCATGAAGCTCCATTCACTAGTTCTGCCTGATTGGTTTCATTTTTCTTGTAGTGCATCTCTATACAAATTTGTATTGCTATTATTGAAGTTAAAACCATACGAAGTAGTCATGACTTTACTCTGACTAGTCCTCAAAAAATACGTTGGTAAATCCTACGTTCTTATTTGTATTTTGATTTCATTATCTGCAGGTGAAGAAGCGTCATACCCCTCTTTTAAAGGTTGGTGCTTCTTTCCTGAAACCTTCTTTTCTTTCTATATATTTATTATTCATGAAAGTGAAGTTTTTTTTTTCAATTGCATGAAGCATATTGGGGACTTATTTTCAAGGGTTAATTGCATACGGCTCCCTGTAAACATATCGAATAGCAGATATATCCCTACAAAATTCAACTTTTCATATTTATCCCTTCAAAAGTACAACGTTATTCATATATATCCCTACCGTCTATCTCTGTTAGAAAAATCTAGTTAACCATAGGTTAAATACTTAATCTTGGTTAGTTAGTGAGGTAAATTTACCTTTTTACCCTTTCAGATATTTCTGCACTATTTTTTGGAGGGACATTTTTGAAAGGGCAAAACTGTCATTTCACATATAATCTGTTAAAAAATAAATAGTGAACTAACGATAATAAACCGGAGGGATATATATGAATAACGTTGGATTTTTGAAGGGATAAATATGAAAAGTTGAACTTTGTAGGGATATATCTGCTATTCGATATGTTTACAGGGAGCCGTATGCAATTAACCCTATTTTCAAATACTTTTGTTCCCATAGTTGTTGTTCACAGCAGAGAATAGAGAAGTTAGTGGAGGTTCATGAGAAATTCATTCAGCTCTAATTTGAAGCTTTTTAAGGAGCTTATCGTCAATAGTGAAAAAATCATCAACATTTTGGATGAATCATTAAGTTTCACTTGATATAAAGTTCTCTAGCTCAGGAATTAGTATTCTGGTGAAAAATCTTGAATCAAATGAGCTTTTGCATTCATCAATTGATCCTTGGCTAAATCTTGATGCGAAAAAATCTGTATTCTTTGATGGTGATTGGATGTCTGATCTTTGATTTGTAGTTGTTATCTAAACTAGTGTTTCATTAGATATCGTGTACCTAGTAATGTAATCAGAAATGGAACTTAATGAGTAAAAGAAGAGCTATCTCTTTGGCAAAAGTAAAAACCTGATGTCTATAAGCACTGGAAATAACTTGGTTACAACTTGTTGATTCTGATGGATTGTCATATTTGCTCGTGAGATTCTAGATATAAGTAGCCTAAATGGAAGATTTGACTGGAGATTAGGGGTGTATACCTTGCAGAAACCTTGTAATTTATCATGTTTTATGCTTCCTGGGCAAATTGTATGTGGAGATCTGGGCTTTATAGAGATCTAAAAGCAATTAAAGTCAGTGGTGAAATACTCTATATTCCCTTAGGTTAGTTTCGGAAGGTTATTAGTTCATTGCCATTCAAGACAACATAAGTAACTTGTTGGGAACTTGGTAGGATGTGGCAAATCTAATTGCTAAAAAATATTAATAACAAATAATGTTTCACCAGATTGAAGTGTCATAATCTTTGTTGAGTGACAAAGCTTCTTCAAGCAAGTGCATGAAATGCACTTTTTACAGAAAATACTTAATTCTGGTTGAAATTGGGGTCATGACTCATGAAGCGCTTACAGTTAGGACTGCAGGACGGAAATCATATGTAGACCCAATGTTTAAGTGGAAACCCATTATTTTAGGAGAAAATTTTAGTTTATTTATTCTTCAAATCTAGATGAGTCCCTACTGCAAGATAAATCTTAATGAAAGCTGCTTATACTCAAATGGAGTGGCATGATATTTAGGTGTTTTTCTGATTATCAGAATATTTCTCAATAGGATTTAGAAGAGTATTATGATGTGACAAGATGCTTTGAAAGGTTCTTTGATACTGGCAAGATATGTGTAGGAAGGCAGCTCATACCGTGAGAGTCCAACCTGAGTCTTTCCAGGCCTTTTTGTCCAAATAGTGTTATGCATCTAATTGAGTGGATCTATGCTTAACCATACTGGAATTTCTCCATCACTCCTATGAATTAGTGGGGTCTTCGGGCCACCAATTTCGCATGTACCATGAAATGTATTAAGGTGATAATGTATTTTTGAAACATTCTACCGTTTCATGCGGTAAAAGGCTTTGTATTGGATATCACTCATGGATCTTTGTGGGGACTAATTTTGTAGTCAACAAAGCCATGCTAAGGTGACTCATAAGTTTTACTAGGTTGCATGGATGTCTCATTTTTCAGTTATTGACAATCAACATCAGGTCAATGCGGAATTAATGTCATCTAGTTCTAGATCTTCTGACAAAATCTTCTTTGTAATGCGCACACACCACGAGGTAACGCCAATGGACTAGTTGTAGTTTACCATGTTATGTGAAAATTTTTAATTTTGCATTTTTTTTTTACTTGAAATTACAAAAGTTTTCTTCAATCTCACCTTACCAATCTAACATGGTGTTATGTGATTGGCCTGTTACCTATCTTATGTGGTGTTGACATTATGTAGAAGAGCTTTTTCGAATCTTCTCTGTGCAATTAAAGGTTTATTAGATCATGAAGAGGATATTAGTCACCTAATTCAAGAGGGAGTCCTCTCTATCATAGATGCACTAGCTAGGTGCAACTACTAGCCAATAAAATCTCTCCTCGTGAGGTCCAAAAAGGTAAATCAAATGTACTTTTCTGATTTCACAAAGAATGGAAGCCAAATAGCAAATCCATCTTAAGGTTTGCACTTCATGGCATGATCTTATTGGCTAGTGATTGCACTTAAGTGGTGCAACTATGATAGAGAAGGCCTTCTCCTGATTTGGTTCCTGTTCTTGGATGCATGAATAACTCGTGCTGTATATCTCTTTTATAAACCAAGACGCACATGGTAATTGGTTCATGGGGAATATTAAAAGGTGTCTAGAACTGGCATAATACATATAGTTGCTGAACTATTTTTCTCAAAGTATGATAAATCACTTGGATTCTCGGTGTTGGAATGTATATGACCTTGAAACAGAAAAGTTGGACATATTAATTTTTCATTATACCTATAAATAAAACTCTTAGATTTTAATTAGAAAAGAAAATTCCTACAATGCGGAAATATCACCTAATAACTTGTACCGTCATCCAAACAAACCCTTAAAGAGTCCTAGATAGCCTGTTGCCTGTTGCCCTTTGCTCGACTTAGATACCTTCTGGAGCCCAGCTGTGTGCCTTTCAGCGCAAATTTAATTTCTGCTTGGAGTCAGCAAAGTCCACTTGGGAAGATGTCAAGCACTACATTAATTTCATTGATTAGGTCCAATTTTGCAGGCTTTATCTTATCTTGTCAGAGAGCATTGTTTTGGCAGGTAGCTAAGAGATGAAGATAAGATGATTATGTTCTTATAGGCTGAACTTACTGGCTCACTGACTCTATGTACTTAATGCCCGTTTGGACTGACTTTCTAACAAAGCAAAAGTGGGTGGTTTGACAAACGCGTTTATAATGCATTTAGCTAAAGAATTAAGCCAATAAAAGAAATTTAGACTCAGAAACAAAATCTCCAATTGGAGATTCTACATTGAGCCTCTTTAGAAGGAAGGTTATTGGGGGTATTCATATGAGTATCTATTAGAGCTTTTTGATTAGTTTTACTGAAACAGCATTTCTCCAAAAGCATCAGAAGCTTAAGGCAAAATCAAATAGATCCTTAATACTTAGAAAGTTTGTTTGTCGATAACACTGAACTTAGTATTTATTGTCCTGAATATCCTGCACGCAGTAGATACGTTCTTTTGCATTGATTTTCCCATATCATATGACGTTTTGATTTCTCGTCGGCTATTCAGTCTCAGAGCTAATACGATGGTTTCAACTTTGGCATCCCTGTTTTGATTGATACTGTGTACTACCATCATAAAATGAAGATGTCTGAATATAGAGCTGTTTGATGTTCCTTTGATCCAGATGAGAGATAGCAGAGAATATACTATCTTAATGTTTAGTTTTCCAAATTCCGGATGAGTTGATAGTTCTTTATTAAGGTTTTCTTTCTTAGGTTGACGCACATGAGTATAATGACTGATTGGCAATAAAGTTTATAATGGAGTCTTAAAACAATCAAACGAAATAGAAATAATAAGATAGTACAACACTATCAAATTAGAATTCGACCAAAGATAAAACAAGGACATTGTTTGCGATCATTGTATTGTACAAAATATATTACGTAATTTAGTTGTTTAACAATTTTAGGAGGCATATCCCTTTATATCAGTTTCACTACCGTCCATGATATCCTTTGTTTTTGACCGAATATTAAACTTTCTTTATATTTCGGTCTTAGTAGCAGTTTATTTTGATGCACTCCCACAAGCCCATAGATATTGAGGTCTTGGTCAACCTATGTGCCGTTTTTAAGATCCTTGACAACTCGTAGCCGCGATATTTTACTCATTCTTGATTTTTTTTTCTCTGGTACCGAAGGTCAAATAACTGTGAAGTTTGTTTTCGTGTTGGTTTGTGAGATACATATAGCAGCGTAGCAATGTCTCAATAATTTTACATAGTATGAAAAAAATATATATATAATTAGAAGCATAAGAATTAGAAACTAATACTAACTACTGAATTTAAGTATCTTAGGCTGATTATTTGAATTCAATGAGTTATTAATATTAGTGGTCAGGTGCATTTGATTGCTGTTGTTGTGGTGATGGTGGGAAGAAGGCCATGTGCTTTTTACCTTTTTCTTCTTTGTCTTTTTATTTCATAAAACTCGTCATCCTCACACAACTTTATGATGCACTACTGCCATCATGGTCTATCACCTGAACATTTGTTAGGTTACTTTGGTTTTTACAATAACCATATTTGATTTTGTTTTTGTTTTTGTTTTTTTTTTTTGGTATCAATAGGCTGAGAGATTTTATTGATCGGGAACCTGAATACCTGATCAAATATACACCATTCAAATGTTGACTAATATCAACGCATTTACTCTATAAAAAATAAATAATTTTTGCTGTTTATACCAAACCCGTGCTTTTACTTTGTTAGTGACAGTTCTTGATCGTTTTATTTTTCCTTGCCGCTAACATCTGGAACAGCCCAAGGCCTACGCAGATAATTTCAAGTGGAAGGGACCCCCCAAGACCGTGGAAGATTAAGCAGTATCGCTATCGGATCTTGTTTGTGAAGAGAAAACTTCTCAATTCATACTGGTCGTTTTCATCCGCAGTAGCATCTTCTAATTAATTTCCCTTTCGCTCAAACCAAGCTCATGAAATCAAAACTCAATTGTCTTTTCTCCGGCACAATGTAATAATAATAATAATGATAATCATAGTAACAGTATAATTATACTCATTGTATACACTCATTACATACTTATTTTCTTTCTCTATACTTCTAATATAACACCATATATATTATGTCCTTAGCCACTCCTCCCTCTCGTCTCATTTTATCTCTTCTATACAGAGGCAGAGAGAGAGAGAGAGAGCACTCTCTATGTATGTACTTAAGCTTTGCAATAGGTAACAGAGGCTTCATTGGTGTGAAACCTCCAAGTGAAGAGGTAGTCCCTGGATTCGCAGTAGAGCCTGCTCACTGTGCATGGCGCGTTGATGTAGTTCTTCCTCCCGTTGCATGCCCACTCTATCTTCACGCGGCACGAGAATCCGCATGCCGACTCCGTCACCGCCGACTCCCCGACGTCCAGGCTCACTGCCCCGCTGATCCGCCGTGGCCTCTCCGGCTTCATCGTGAGGCCGACCTTCATGCCGTGGCCGTCCGATCCTATCGAGTCGAGCCACGGGCACTCCGGCTGCCCCACCATCTCTTTGTAGGCGGAGTTGGCGAGCCGGACCCGGTTGCGGGAGTCGGAGACCACCGCTGGGAGGGTTTCGGACTCCACCTCCTCCTGGACGCTCTCCGGATTTGCAGGAATGGGGGCCGGGGGGAATGGGGTGGCGTCTGGGGTGATGGACCCGATGGTGATGCTCGAGGCCACGGGACGCACGGGCGTCGGCGCGATCACCTTCGGCTCCTGCAGCTTCTGGAGGAGGTCCTGCTCGACCGGGACGTCGCGTTTGACCTCCTGCGGGGGGGAGGGGGGTGGCGGCGGGGAGCAGGGGAGGAGAGAGAGTGTTAAGTGATCGCCGGAGCTCTTTGCGAGCTTTTCGGAAATTGCCGCAGAGCAGGGGCCGAGCGAGAACCCCGGGGCGAAGCCCGATTGGACTCGGGCCGCCGTTTGGGTCCCGTTAGGGACGAGTGGGGGATGACGATATGCCGCCGAGGCAGCGGTGGCGACGGCGACGGCGTCGGTGGCGGTGGACGGGAGCAGAGGGTAGAATGCCTTCTGCCGCTTGGCCATCGGGAGCGGCACGAGGCCGGGGCGCCCGCGCTTCCTGGCGCGGCACGACCGGCTACGCAGCTGCAGCGCAGCCGACATGGCGCAGGGCTGGTGGTGATGGTGCTGATGCTGCTGCTGCTGCAGCCCCGACGGGACGTCGTGGAGCGGGGTCTGCGGCATCGCGGGCTTGGGCGCGATGGGCCGGAACCGCGCCATGATCTCGTGGGTCTTGGCCACGTCCAAGGACTGAAGCATCCTCCTCCTCCTCCTCCTCTTTATTCTCTCTATCCCTATGCTCTCTCTACTACTGACGATGCTGCTCTCTCTTCTCTTCTTTTCTTTTGTTGATTATGATGATTACTCCAATGGTGAGGAAAGAGAAGAGGAGAGGAGAGGGGCCGAGGTGGGATGGTGGGGTGGGTGTTTTAGAGAGGGGGAGGGCCAATGGGAGATAGGCAACAGTAGGAGAGGAGGGGGGAGGGGGCGGTGGCACGTGTGAGGGGGTGTTGGGTACGTGTAGAGGTGGTCGAATCGGGGGAGACACGTAGGTTGGGAGACTGCGCGTTTGCAATGCGGAGTGTTGATAGGATGGCAACACAGAGAGAACCCCCTCCCCCCTCCCCCCCACTCCTCCTTCATGCAAGCCTCCTCCTTGGCTCCTTTCCACTCACTTTTTCCTCCCCATCTTTCCTACACCCGGCGCGCCACGTCACCCGTGCACTCTCTCTCAAATCTCCAACATGCACCCTACAGAATGTATCCAACACATTCAACCAAAATTAATGGAGAACAGCAAGATCTTTGTAATTTATGACGTTGTCGTGGTGCACCGGGTGCACAGTTAAAGAATTTCTGATCCGTGGGCGCACGACATTTGTCTGCGGGGCCCTCCGGGCCGGGGGTGTTGTTAGGGCGGCGAGTGCGAATGAGGGTCGCACACGTGGCGCGCGAGGGGGCCATGCGGGGCTACACATGCGAGGCGTCGGGGGTTCGCTGCTGCTTCGCGTACGCTTACGCTTCCTCCGCTTTGCGCGGCGGTGTTGGTGGCGCTCTGATCGAGGCACGGAGTAAGGTTAGTGTAATACTCTTTCATTTCACATTTTTTTTAGCTTCTCTTTCAATGCCTCATAATAACTTATTAAATATATTTTTTATATATATAATTATTATTAAGGATTAATTTCGCATTCTTTATGTAAATATATCCAATAACAACATATATATTACTATAAAATTTAATTTTTTATATTTATCACTTCAAAAATCGTTTATAAATATTCTTATTTTTAATATTCGTTATAAAAATATAGTTAAGTATCGATTAAATATTTAATTTTGGTTAGTGAGTGCGATAAATTTATCTTTTTATCCTTTTAAACATCATACTTATATATTTTTTAACAGTTGAAATTTTTGAAAGATATATTTGCCAGGGCAAAATTGATATTATACTTATATTTTGTTAAAAAATAAACAACTTAGAACTTTTGAAGAGATAAATAAAAAAAATTGAAATTTATAAAAATATATCTGCTATTCGATATGTTTATAGAGAGTTGTATAAAATTATTTTTATTTATTTGAAAATTTTGTTATTTATGAGTTGGTAGAATAATATATTTTTTTTATAAAATAATTTATTTTATTTTAAAGGCATACTTTGAAGAGTGGATATAATTTTCTATTCTAAATATTTGATTATACTTTTTTTTCTTATTAAATATATAAATTTCTTAAGTAAATTAAACTATATGTTTGGAAGTCAGAATAAGTCATCTTAGAATAATTTATTCGGTAAACAAATTTTTCAGTGTGATTGTAATTTTTGTTTCTTGAAAGATTTTATTATTCATAATTAAGTCAAACATAAAATTTTATTTACGAGATAATTTATCTTATCAAAAAATAATATCTTAAATGTTAAATATAATTATAACAATATGGCTCATTAGCGATAATAACTTATAAGCTCTACTATATATATATATATATATATATATATATATATATATATATATATATATATATATATAAAATTAGGTTAGAATACTATCGATAGCACCAAGTCATTGGTGCTATCAAGTTTTTAGCTTTTGGATTAAAAAATGTGTAGTTAAGATGATAATAGTCCCCTAGGGTTTACTAGTTGGTTGGTTGAATAGTAAAAATTTTAGGAGACCACTATAATCCCAATCGCATATTTTTTCATCAAACGACAGAAAACTTGATAGCACCAATGATTTGGTGCTATCGATAGTATTCTAGCCGGACTCTATATATATATATATATATATATATATATATATATATATATATATATATATATACACACACCTAAGCTACTGTACTATTAATAGCACTAAGTCATTGGTGTTATTTAGTTTTTGACCCTTGGATTAATAAATGTATGGTTACGATGATAGTGGGTCTCTTTGGTTTAATGGGTGGTGGAAAAATAGTATGATCTAAGAAATGAAAATGATCAAAGGGATAGATCTAGCGGTAAAAACCTTAGTATATAGCACCAAATGCTTGGTGCTATCGATAGCATTCCAGCCGGACTCTATATATATATATATATATATATATAACTATGCTGGAATACTATCGATAGTACCAAGTAATTAATGCTGCCAATTTTTTAGCCATTGGATTAAGAAATGTGCGGTTAGGATGATAGTGGTTCCCTAGGGTTTAGTAGGTGGTTGGTTGAATAATAAAAATCAGGGGAGCACTATAATCATAACCGCATATTCTTTCATCCAATGACTAGAAATTTGATAGCATCAATTACTTTGTGCTATAGATAGTATCCCACTCGGACTCTCTCTCTCTCTCTCTCTCTCTCTCTCTCTCTCTCTATATATATATATATATATATATATATATATATATATAATTGAGCTTCTATGTTTTAAAAAGTACAAGTCATTGATGTTTGTAGGTTTATAGCTTTTGGATGAAAGGATGTGTGGTTAAAATGATAATGAACCCCTTGAGATTAGTCGGTGGTTGGAGGAATAGCATGATTTAAGGGATGAAATTAGTTGAAGTGATAGATTTAACAGTATAAAACTTATAAGTATCAATTCCTTAGTACTTTTAAAAGTATAGTAGTCGTACTATATATATATTGTCACGCCCCGGCGTTGAAACTGCGACCCGGGCCCGCCAATAGATCTGCCGCCTATACGGAAAGCCCCGTATAGACGAAGCGACTAACCTGCAAAAGATCAAACTAACCACTAAACAGATATCAGAGCGAGAAAGTAAACTACTGAAATAAATACATACAACTCCAATATAGTACATGCCAGGTCCTCAATATACAGAAATCTCTCCAAAATAAAACTCTCAAAATAAAAGTACAAGATACATCCTAAAATCTCTGACAATACTAGCACATCACCTAAAGGGGTACGTCTACTCTCTCGTTGAAGACGGGTAGGGATCTAGCTCGCGACTCCCTTACCTTGGTCAGAAGGATCAGCAACAGGAGCAGCAGGAACTGGAGGAGAGGTCCCTGGAAAAAGTCACCAATCATGGGTGTGAGAACTACACCGTCACGTAGTTCTTAGTGGGTACCGCCACCAAGCCCGACGGTCTGCCCACTAAGTCTACTAGATGCATAAAATACAAATGCAGTACTAAAAAGAAAAGGCTGGAAATAACTCTACAGCTACTATGCCTCTATCTAAATGCTCAAGGGGTGATATAGATGAAATATGATGCATCTACTATCTCTCAAAATACAATCACCCAATCTACACTGACTGCCACATAGGGTCCAGTCAAACCTGCGCCCACCTACTTCCATTACATCCACGGAGGACTGGACTTACGTAGGGCGTCCATGACTGCCCAAAAAGGGCCTAGCCAGAAGAACTGCGTCGACAAGTCGTGATAGCAAAGTAACAGGCCTAGCTCCGGAGCGGCACTCGAGGGCGCGACCCCACCGAGGAAAGTATCCGCGCATCTCTGTCGAGCTCAATGTGGCTCATGCAGGCTATAGTCCAAATCCACGATCAACAAGATCGACAGTAACCAACATCACATCTCTCACTCACTGGCTGGAAATCCTCAACAGCCGGGACCCACCGTCGACTCAGACGGCTCCCAAGACTAGTACTGATCTAAACACAGCTACCAGACTCCACTCGCCCCCCCCCCCCCCCCCCCCCTCAGACACGAGTCTAACATGCATCCCACAACAACCCGACCTCTCGGCCCACTACCTGGGCGAGGAACACTCTAAGTCTAGGTGAAAGAATAAATATGTGGGAGTGTCTAAAGCATAAATAAACTAGCCCAAGTTGAAGTTTTCTATTAGTCTGATTAAACATGCAACATATGACAGGGTGCTAGGTCAAGTTCCAATAATAGCATTTAATTAACACAATTAGGAAGTACTAATCAACATGATCATGATAACAACCCCAGAAAATATTATCTCACACAAACATGCTTCCTGTCATCGCTTACATTATGCATGCTGTAGAGTACCGGGACTTTGTAGAGCGCCCCTGTGACGCCCCACTTCCCAGGGGGTCACCCATCCTAGAACTACTCTAGCTCTAGCACGCTTAACTCTCATGTTCCTCTTGGATCTTGCTACCATCCAAAATGCTATAGCCGGGTTAGAGATTTAGTCCTATTATATCATTTATATAGAGGACTAATCCAAATTCCGGGGGTGTTACATTCTTCCCCCCTTTAAGCCCTGACGTCTATGTCAGGCTCAAGCACACTCACAAGCACCAGGCGATGTGAGACTCGTCTCGCTAGCCTTAGCCGACCTTGTGAGGAGCTGCACTCCACTCACAACGGTCATTAGCCGGGGAGCCTCGCTCTACCCGCTATATAACCCTGGCTCAGCCGAGACTCATCTCACATTTCCGGCTGGTGAATGTCTCTGATACCAACTGTGACGCCCCACTTCCCAGGGGGTCACCCATCCTAGAACTACTCTAGCTCTAGCACGCTTAACTCTCATGTTCCTCTTGGATCTTGCTACCATCCAAAATGCTATAGCCGGGTTAGAGATTTAGTCATATTATATCATTTATATAGAGGACTAATCCAAATTCCGGGGGTGTTACAGCCCCGACCTCGCAAGATGGCGTGGTGCGGAGAAATCGCCTCGAGCGCCAGGGTCGCAGTTTCGACCCCGGGGCGTGACACATGCTCCATAACATATATAGAATTAGAGAACCGTCCACTGGTTCTGGAGACGAAGCAACCCACCTGAAAGTGCGCGTCGATCCAAGGTCCAAATGGGCTGAAACTGAAAGAGGATAATCCACAGATTCCCATGATTCCAACGAGCCCAAAAACACCAGAAAACTCCTTCTGGGCACAAAGATACAGTCCAAACATCGTAATAAGCAAAAATCCCCACGATCACAATTCTGCGGTAAGATCAGTCCGAAAGAAGCCAAATTATCACCTGCGAGATGGTCTCCAAAAATTCCAATAAAAATACGGTTGTGATCCTCGCGAAGCGTAGATGTCGATCGAGTCCCTCCGGGCTGAAATTCGATATCCGAGCGCAGAGATAAAAAACAAACAATGCTCCGCTGTCCATGAAAATCACCAACAAGAAAGGGGTTCAAAGATGATCCAGAAACCCCAATAAAAATCCAAAACTGAGAGGAGCGGAAAACACGAAAAATGAATATCTACCTCTCGTGAAACCGATGCCGCAAAAATCGGCCAAAAACTCTCTCGCGTCAGTCCTGGGGAGCTCGCGGAAGAAGCATCGACGGAAAAAGCTCGGTATCCAAGGCGCGTCAAAGCTCGCGATGTCGAGAAGAACACAGATAGCACGACTCCCAAAAAATTTCGGGATCTCAAAAGTCGAAGAAGACTCGAGGTGGAACCTCCCTGTCGAAATTGGGCTTTGAAATCGCAGAAAAAAAGCCCAAAAAGAAGCCCAAATGGGCTATTTATAGCCCAAGCCCACCAAAAGGGAGGCCTCGGATTCGGGCGCAAGAATCGGGCGCCCGAATCCGGCCCGGCCCAAGTACTGTGCGCGCCTGAAACTCCCACAATGCGCCACGTGTCCCGTCCGCGCCCTGCGCACAAGCGCCCTCCAATCGCGACGCACCGCGTAGCAGCGCGGTCCACGGCGGGGACCGTGGGCCGCGGTTCACGGCGGCCCAGCCGGGTCGCTGCGCCCGCCAATGGGCGGCCGACACGTGGCCCGGCGGGGTCCACTGTACACCGCGCCCGGCGCGAGACGCGCGTGGTCGCGCGTGCGTTGACCCACCAATCGCGCGCGCCACGTGGCACCTCGCTCCGTTGGCTGCTCCCGGTACACGCCAAGTGGACTGTGGACCGGCCCACCCGAGAAATCGGCCCGTTTCGCCCGTTTCGCCCGAAAATAGTTGATTTTCAACGTTTTCGCGCGCTGAGTCCTTTTTGGCATCCGTTTGACGCACAACGGGCTCAATACAGCAATAATCGGTGTTTTCTCACCGCCGACCACCCAGACAGATCGTACGGAAAAATCGGGACACCATATATATATATATATATATATATATATATATATATACATAGTAGAGCTTATATGTTTTTAAAAGCACAAGTCCATCCTTGCTTGTGAATTTTTTATCATTAAATTTGTATTGGAATTTGTATTTTTTATTTTTTTTTTCTCTCTCTTTAGTTGATTTTTTAATAGCACAAATCTCAATACAAATCTAATGATAAAAAATTCACAAGCATAGTTGGACTTATACTTTTGAAAGCATATAAGCTCTACTATATATATATATATATATATATATATATATATATATATATATATATATATATATATATATATATATATATAGCGTCCGGCTACCATACTATTATGAGTATAGACCCCTTCGTACTTATAAGTTATTTTTGGTGATGGAGTTTTTAAATCGACAATATATACTGTTAAATATAATTTAGAGCATTTTAAACTTTTAGAAACTAAATTTTATAATTTTTTAAAATTATAATAAAATCCATCAAGTGAGTATAAAATGAACGGTCAAAATTTAAACGGCCTTCTAAAAATAAAGAATCGAATTCTTCAATTTAAGATCGGAGTTATAGATCTCTATCTAGGTATTGAATAGAATTTTCTATTAAAAATTTAATTTATTTTGATTGTTTTACACCGTTAAACTAGCA
This sequence comes from Tillandsia leiboldiana, assembly GCA_029204045.2. Taxonomy (NCBI): domain Eukaryota; kingdom Viridiplantae; phylum Streptophyta; class Magnoliopsida; order Poales; family Bromeliaceae; genus Tillandsia; species Tillandsia leiboldiana. The sequence goes on along the minus strand of CM055075.1, from coordinate 26,889,596 downwards.
AGTATCCTATACCGGCTGTTAAAAATTATAAATTTTAAAATCTTTTGATCGTAAGATAAATGATGTCGAAAAATATGAAATTTAATTTTTAAAAATTTTAAATACTTTAAATTATGTTTAATGGTATGGATTGTCGATTCGAAAACTCTATCATCAAAAATAATTTATGAATACGAAATGGATCGTACTCATAAAAATATATTAGCCGAATATATATACACACACACAACATTTGAAACTACACAAAACTAAAAAAATATGAATACAATTGTAATATTTTATTTTATAATTGATTTCTAAGTTTGAACTATAGAAATGATCTCATATTGTCCATCTAAATGCTATTCTAGATAACAGTGTTACGCTCCAATTTGGGCAGTAACCCGAGCTCGTCCACATATTCGCTGTCTGCATGATAAGGTTCACACAAGCAGAGTGTCTAACCTACAAAAAAAAGAAAAACAACTAGCACAACTATACAGGTATATCATAACTGAAATGACAACTACTATCACTAGAATGAAGTCTGCAACACATCTCATACAAATCTCGCATAAAAAATTATCTCTCAGAATAGAAAGTAAATACAACATATCAATATGTACAGTTTACTATCAAAAATACGAGTTGCAGGGTACTCTAATAAAGTCAACTCTACCGATAGAGATCTAACTTGCGACTCCTTTACCTTGATCAACCGTAGTGTCTGGAGCAAAAGTTTCTACAAAAGAAGTAACAACAACGGGTGTGAGAATTGCTAAAACGAACTAGTCCTCAGCGAATACTGTCACCAATGACAACGATCTACTCATTAGGCCCACTAGAGGCATAAGAAAAACTCTACTGTAAAAACATAATGAAACAATTGAAAATGAAATCTATATCTATTATGTCTCTATATTACCAATGCAAATAACAGTGCCAAGAAAAAGATGTATAAATTAACCCTTAAATGGGAACCTCAATCTACATGATCTCATTGACTGTCACATCAAATCTTCTCAAACTTGCACCTACCTACCACCATGCATCGCACTCGAGATGGCCAAAATTAAAACCTCAACATCATCAAGGCGGCTGGTACAATGTAGGTCGCCTCTCTGGGTTGCATTAACATTACACAATAAGGGCTAAGCTCCAGAGCGGCACTTGAGGGGCGCGACCCCACCGAGAAAATGCGAATCTTTGTTGAGCTCAAATATGACTCATGCATGCTATAATCAACATGGGTGATCAACCAGATCAACAAAAACACAATCCACATGCCCACGGCATAATCCGGAATAATACTCAACGGTCCGAATTTACCGTCAACCCTGACGGCACCCAAAACTAAACTCAGTCTACCGACTGTTTTAAAAACTCACTCGACCCTATCAGCACGAGTGTATACCCATCCTACATTAATCCAAAGCTCCCGACTCTCTAACTAGGGTAAATGGTAAGTAAAATAGGTATCGCTAATCAACAATAACGACTATTGAAACAGGACAACATAGTGTAGGTTTACTCATGCAAAAGTCCAGACTAATGTCAAATATTATCTACTGCATGCTAGTGACCAGATAGTATCATTTCTATAGCAGTAATACTAATGTCCACATGAATCACAACTAGTATAGATTAAACACACAAATCATACATGTTGTACGAATAATCCATACATAATTTAAACATGCTGGATATAAAGGGAAGCTCACCAAAATCGGTATATATCAACCCACCTATAACGCGAATCCAACCACGGTCAGGGAATCGGTGCGATGTGAGCTCACCTATCAGCTCAGAATTCTCCGCACACAGCTCAGTCCACAGGTCCATTGTACAATCCCTTAGCCTTTGCCCTGGATCAACCGCACAGTGCTTAGCTCACCAAGAGCACCTGCACAGTCCCAGCTCAGCCTCAACCTCAACTCAAACTCATGGCAAACCTCCCTACAGTCTCTTAATCATCCAAGCATCACTAGGGAAAAGAAAAACCCTCAATAGCTCAGTTTCAACCAGTTGAAAGAAACCACAAAAAAACTCAACAAATCTCCAAAAATGATCTACCTACCTCGAACCCAACTGAAAGAGTCCAACCACAAGCTCTCCTCCTGGGCAACACTGTGTGCGACACACCTTTCCAAGGTCTGAAACTTCAGCATGGTTCACCATCAAGCTTCTGGAGTCGCTGCTAATGTTGCCACTGGGGCGACTTCTCCTCAGCCACAGGGAAGAAAAAGGAGAAGAACGGGAAAGAAGGATGATCTCCAAGGTTCTCTAGTGCAAGGAAAATGTAGGTGAACCTCGCGTATGAAAAGAGTTTATGTAGAGAGGAACATCTGGTACATTGAGCCTTCAAAATAAAAAGTGGTCTAACCTGTTCCCACGAAGAGAAACAACTTTTAGGTGCCCGACTGTTCATTCGGTCCGGAACCTCGTAGCTATAGTGATCTCAGGCGCACGACGGTCGCCCGAATCGTTGTAGCTACAGTATCTCCACTATAGCCTTTCTCGGGTGCCCAAATCCAATGTTTGAATACATAGTGCTGCGCCCAGAACTCAACCACTCCCTCACACATATCATCATCAGACACGAATATTGAGGCAATCTACTGACCCACTATCGAAAGGCAACAGTAACTTTCGGGCGCTCGTAACTAGGATCCAAAACTGGCTGGGGGTAAGACCTTACATTCGGGCGCTCGAAACATGAATAGGATGATCGAAATTTCTAGAACTTTAGTTTTCTCAGGTTTCACGATCCCGAATTCATTTTCACATCTATTTCAAGCTAAACGACTCCCACTTGGTCCAACTACCTAGAGATATATCGACAAGGTAATAATATAGCACTCAAACAAATAGTTACTGAGTACAAAAACACTACAAACATAGAGCAATTTTATGTTAATATACTTATCGTAATCTGTTTTACTTCAACACGATAAATAATTTATCGTATTTTAATATGACAAGACAAACACGTCAAATAAATAACTATTTTTTGATATATTTTTTTTACTGCTCATAATACATCTTATCTGTAAATCCAAATAAAATTTAAATTAACTAATTTAGTAGTTAAAATCGTCTGTAAAATTGCAAATTAAAGTTGACTGTAAAATTGCAAATTAAAGTTGACGTGATCAGATTACATTTTCACAGGGGCCTACCATTTTTCCCAAATAATAATAATAATAATAATAATAATAAAATGTACAAAGACCCTCTCATTATAGCTATTTTGCCAACGCTCCATTCACTATATTATTTTTGATTTTGTGGAATCAAATACTTTTAACCAGATAAAGTAGAAATATTACCAAATTGATTAATAATTTTATCATGTTAACCAGTTAAACTACTTTATAGCGAACAAATTAGATTAATTTACTACTAGTACCTAAATAATATTGGCTATGAAATTTAGTAAAATTTTAACATAATTAACTATGAAAAAGTTGAAAACTCAAATTAAAAAAATAGAAGTTAAAATGTGCGTCAATTTTTTTAAAAAAGAGAAATTTAAGTTAAGGGGTCTGTTTCAAAAGACGTTATAGTTGAGGGGGCACATACTACATTCCCCCCCCCCACAAAAAATAAAGAAAAAGAAAAAAAAAAAGATAATATAAATAAATAAATAAAGAGCAATGCTACATGTACACCCCGAAGGGGTGTATATCATACACCTTCACTATTTTAATGGTAACGATATCTTTTACGGGTCACATCGATTGACCTATCATCACACCCCACACATTGGATGGGTGGGGTGTGTGATATACACCCCGAAATGGGTGTACAAATATCATTTCCCATAAATAAATTCACCTGATCCCGTAGTGCTCGTTGCGCGCCAAAATCGAGACCCTCTCTCGTCGCCTCGTCGTCCCCATCTCCCCCCCCCCCCCCCCCCCCCCCCCCCCACCCCACCCCACCCCCCCCATTAGGGTTTACCCTCGCCCCCTCCTTCTCCCCCTTCCCCACCACTCACCCCCCCCCTTTCCCCCCTTCCATGGCCGGTTCGTTCTCGAAGCCCTCTCTCCCCCTCCGACCCACCGCGAAAACCTCCGATCCGGGGAGAATCCCCTGTCTCCAGGTGACGAGGAAGAGGTTTTTGAGGCACGACGGAGTTGCCCTAGGTCGGAGGGGACTCTCCCTTCGTTGTAGCTCCGATGGCGGCTCCGTTAATGGCGGCGGCGTGGAGAAGGAGCGGTTCGTGGAGTGGTTCAGGGAGGCGTGGCCGTACATAAGGGGGCACAGGGGGAGCACGTTCGTGGTGGTGATATCGGGGGAGATCGTCGCGAGCCCGTACTTGGATAGCTTACTTCAGGTATTTTTAGATTTGATTCCCTTATGGATGGTTCGCATCTTTATGTGGGTGTTTATTTGTTGTTTATTGGAAGGAAATCCTTTAGAAAATTTTCGATTAGATCAGAAAATTTACTATTTATGCTCGGGCAGGTTGTAAGAACACTTCAAAATTGGATTTTGGTTTGCATAATTTTGGATTGGCTAGCAGAAACAAAGATCAAATTATGTTTTTTATGTCAGCTGTGCCTTCTAAACTTTGGTTTGATGTAGCTAACTTGCTGCATTTTGGTGCTTTAGGATCTCATATTGCACCAGTTATGTTTTGATTTTGTCATGGCCAGCGCCTGTGCTCTTCTAATATTTCAGGTTTTTCTGAGATTTTTTTTTTCAGTGATTATGATCCAAAAAGGAGATGGTAAATATCTCATTGAAGTATTCTCCTTAAAGCAAGTGCTCTATAGGAAACTGAAAATGGAAATGGTTATATCATTATTTATTTTTTACTGTATAATTATATGTTACTTTTCTGATTTAAGAGTTATTTAAACAAAAAAATTTGTCATAGCCTGTTATGCATTCCTTTTTCACTTTGCATACTTTTGCATTCAGGACATTTCCCTCCTTCATGGTCTGGGGATTAAATTTGTTCTTGTTCCTGGAACCCATGTACAAATTGATGAACTTTTGGCAGAGAGAGGTCAGTCAAGCTACTATAGTTTGCCTCTCCTTAGCCTCCTGTCTGCTCTTATTTATAGAAGATTTTTTACTTACTAGGGTTATACAGTTAGCTTGTAAATCAGACTTTTCTTTGTTCTTTTTCTTTTTTAATTCATTGGTATGTCGTTTTTCATAAAACTATCTATACTATCTTAGCTTTTAACTCAGGAATTGAGGAGCATATAAATTAGCGATCAGCGTCTTTATTGTCTATAAATATCTGTAAATCCTTTGTGTTCCTTTTCTCTATCGTTTTTATTTTGTTTGCCATTTTAAAACCTAGATAATGATTTTAAATGTGAATCTTCTCCATCCATGCAACATTACGTCTACTATGGAGTTTTCTATTGTATATTTTCCAGTATATGAAACCATGTACCTATGGATTTGACATTTTTTTAAAAGAAATGCATCAGTGGACCGAGTCCAACTCCGGTCCTGTTTTCAGTGCAAGGAAACAACCATGTATTTGTACACTGAATCCAACTCTTGGTTATTTAGACCATGCTACGAAACTCTAGGTTGACCTCAAAAAGCATTATTTGAGTCTTCGAGAGCTTCAATTTGGTGTTGGATTGTCTTAAGTTGGTACAGTTGTCATCACTTTGCCTGTGATGAATGCTGCTAATTATGCTACTTCCTAACAATTGTTTGTTAGCCTGCAAGTTAGAATACTGGACGGTGTTAGAAAGTACACTGACGCAGAGTGAGACCAATGAGCAAGTCTAATAATAAAGGCAGGCTGATTTGGCTTTTGCAACTTTGGAGTGTGGGGAGGATGAAATTTAGGAACCTTCTCCTCTTCTTTAGCTTGTTAGTATTGATGTTACAATTTGTTCAGTTTTCAACCCATTTTTCCTCTAATGAAGCGTAATTTACTAACATTGGAAATTTTACCTCTGAGATGTGCATTGCTGGTATAACATTGTAAGTTCATTCGCTGAAAGTAACATGCTATTTGATATTGAACTTCGATTCAAAATTCACATGAATATCAAAATGTATCTTTTGAAGACTCGTAGCTAATATAGTTGAAAATGTATGCATGTTCACTTGAGTTTGGTTTTAAGGAATGTCCGTACATTTCTATTCAGAATGCTAGTTTTACTATTTCCTTACGAACCCTTAAATACATGTACATGCTCTTAGAATGAAACTCTATTTCAGGAAGGAAAGCTACATATGTTGGTCGCTACCGAATAACTGATATTGATTCGTTAGAGGTTGCAACGGAAGCAGCTGGGAGGACACGGCTTATAATGGAAGCAAAACTTTCTCCTGGGCCCCCTATATTAAATCTTCGGCTATATGGTGATAATAGTCATTGGCACGAGTTAGGCATCAATGTTGCGAGCGGTAACTTCCTTGCTGCTAAGGTGAAATTTTCATGATCATATGAACTTCTTGCTTGTTCCTAATAAATTCTTTACCTTGAAACAAATACTAACTGATTTGTCTAGTGATTTGTAATTTTCAGAGTGCAGATAGACTTTTATAGAAAAACAGAAGAGAATAGGTCAGCTACCTTATGTCATATCACAGGTTGAATTGGCCATTAGATGGGCCAGGTCTACACATAAGTTCCATTATAGATTTTAGGATGAGTATTTGGTTCAGCTGGATTGGTCATTGCCTATTGTAGTTGCCCTTCAAGCCGAAGGCAATTTGGTCTTCTAGCATGTTGACATTCATGGTTTAGCCCGCTAGGCATAAAATTGAATTGCATAACTTGTATGCATCCAATCAAGTTTGTGACCCTATCCAAAGCGGAATAACCACTTAAAAGTAGGAAAAGTATTTTCACCGCTATATCAATGGTTCAAATTGTGGATTGCCAGTGCTGCCCATGCCAGTCAGCATGTAACATGCTGATGGTGTGTTAGCATTTTATGAGTATATCTGCAATATTACCTTGTGCTGCTCACAGTAGTCCATCTTTTTCCTAATCTTTTTTTTATATAAATATGCTTGGATGCTTCGATAAGGTCATTTTCACATCTTTATATTTTTGAAAAAGAATTACTTCTATATGGTTTTACGACAAAAACTAAATGAGCTGGCATTGGAGCGAAAGCACGCAGGGTGTGCAAGTATTTGCTGCATGGCCTATAACCAGCTCTCCCACAATGCCATGGCATGGCAAACCTTGGTTAAAGTATGTTGGTTTGTCTCAAAGACTATAAAAACCAAGTTCAGATAGCCAGCTTCCTAAACTTGTTCGTTTCTTTATTTCTGCTCTTATCTTTTCTCTATGTATATTTTAATTATATTGTTTGATTTCTCTTGTTCTGCAACTTATAAGCATTTCCTAGTTCTGGCAGAGAAGAGGAGTTGTTGATGGCATTGATTTTGGATTCACTGGTGAAGTTAAAAGGATAGATATTTCACAGATAAAAGAAAGGCTTGATCGAGAGTGTATTGTCATTGTGAGTAACATGGGATATTCCAGTGCAGGAGAAGTATTAAATTGCAAGTATGCTTCTCTTCCAATCCTTCTATGCGTTTATCAGTTAACTCTACATCCGTCCGTGCCACTTGACAGTAGGCAGTTCTTACCTTGCCAACAGGCATTGGCATGGCAAAATAACAGAGCACAGCTAGGAAATCTGTGTTGTTTTGCAAACCTAAAAAAAAGAAAAGAAAAGAAAAGAAGTCTACACTTTTTTTTTCTTTTTCCTTTGGCAGAAACAGGAGTTCTTTCATTTTTGCAACTTCAGGATCAAACTGGGTCTCCACTACTCCACCAAGACGACAGTTTCAACTGATCGATGCATGATTTTGAACTGCAGTTGTCTACTTTTGAAAATGTGAAATTGATCATTCAAAACCGTGCACCTTTGTCTAATAGCGTAGGGGGCAGATTGGTCCTTGAAGTTGAAAAAATAAAATAAATTGTCCTAATTCTGGAAAGTGAAAAAAAGTAGACTCTTATTTTTCACCCCAAAGAAGCCCACAGATTCTCGCTCTTCTGTTGTTTTATATGCTGATCCTATGTTTGCGAGGTACGTGCTGTCTAGTTTCAAGCGGCATGAATGGCACACAAAGTACTTGATATAGACTGCGGAGCGGCACTAGCTGACGGTTTTTTCTTGAGTTGCTATAGACTGCATGCTATTTTTATTACTGTTGAGAATTAGACTTTCCATTTGTATACAAGCCTCTTTAAGTTCTGTTTGCTTTCTCATTTTTCTGCTAAGCCAATTCTACAATAATCGATCCTTTTCTTTGAACTTTTCAGTACTTATGAAGTTGCCACAGCTTGTGCTTTAGCAATTGACGCAGATAAACTAATCTGCGTTACGGATGGCCAAATATTTGATGAGCAGGGACGACTCAGTCGCTTTATGTCTCTCGAAGAAGCTGATCTACTGATCAGAAAACGTGCTGAGCAAAGTGAAATTGCTGCTAATTATGTCAAGATTGTGGGTGAAGAAGCTATTAACAGTTTGGACTATCTTGGTTTTAGTGAAGAAGGTCATCCTTCTAGGAATGGCACGGGATACAGTGACAGGTACAGTGCATCTTTTCAGAATGGTGTCGGGTTTGACAACGGGAATGGCCTATGGTCTGGTGAACAAGGTTTTGCTATTGGAGGTGAAGAGCGGTTAAGCAGGTTGAATGGCTACCTTTCAGAATTGGCTGCTGGTGCATATGTATGCCGCGTAAGTCTTCAATTTTTTAAGTTGCTGCCTTCTTGTAGGTAACTGACTTGTGTTCAACTTTACTTTTCTGTTTTTTCCCAACGTACCTGCTCTTCAAAGATATTGTGAGAAATGTTTTACCTCCTATTTATTCTTGTATTAGTTAAATAAGCTACTATTATATAGTATACCAAGTGAATATACTATCCTATTCTTACATATAATATACCAAGTGAAGTTAATATACTATTCATTGCAAGAATTCAGCAGTGGGCTGGGTTTTTGTGGTTCACATGTCCTCTATTGCACCTATCACGCTGAAAATGGGAGCCATCATATGCCTGTGCCATGGCTTGGAAGCATATAACATTATAACTACTCTCTTTGATGATGAAACCTATAAAGTCTGTTATTTTTACTGGGAAAGAAGTTTTAAAAATCTGCTCAAGAAGATATAATGTTTTATTATGAAGCTCTCATACATTGTTTTTGCATTCTCCATTGGAAGTTGGCACTTGGAACTGAGTTTTCTTCTGCATGTCAGGGTGGTGTCCAAAGAGTTCACATAGTTGATGGTACTCTTGGTGGGGCCCTACTGCTAGAGTTATTTACAAGAGATGGCGTGGGGACAATGGTGGCTAGGTACGGAAATATTTCTCTTAATGCATCCCGAATCTGTTCAATATGATGAAAGTATTTCCCCATCTTATAGCTTGGAATTGTTTTTCTTGTTACCTATTTGTCAGCAACAGTTATTAACTAATAGACATTATTTGTTGAGGTTTGGTGCTCCATTTGTTGTAAAATTGAAATTAAGCGCTAATAATTTCTTAATTGAGAACGAACTTGGCATTTTTACATTGTGACACCTCTTGAAAGCTTAAGCTAGAAAAAAAAAAAAAAAGAGTAAAATCTCATGTCAGATTTTCTCACACTGAGATTACAGGGATGTCTATGAAGGTACACGAATTGCTAGAGCAGAAGATCTTCCTGGTATAAAAAGAATCATTCAACCATTGGAAGAATCTGGTGTTTTAGTTCAGAGGACTGATCAAGAGGTACTTATGAGATAATCTTCTTTATTAACTTCGAATAATTAGTTGAAAGCTAGACATGTTCTTACCTTCTGTGTTTTTTTTTTCTCCCTGTAATGAACTGAATATGCCTCTTCTTGGAGACATATGAACCATGCACAATAAGCATCAAGCTAGGTTGTCTAAATGATCTTTTTTTTTCAGCTCCTTGAAGCTTTGGAATCGTTTGTTGTTGTGGAGAGAGATGGTTCAATCATTGCTTGCGCTGCTCTATTTCCGTTCTTTGAGGAGAAATGTGGAGAGGTCGCTGCTATTGCTGTGTCTCCAGAATGTCGTGGACATGGGCAAGGGGATAAACTGCTCGGTAATATGCATAAGATAGCATTTCATGTAACTGTTCCGCAAACTGAATCTGCACTTGTCTGGTTGCTTTTACAAAGGATGAACTTCGATGATCTAATGAGCTGGTTGATCTGATTCTAAACCTGGTTTAAAGGTGGGGATTTTCCCTTATATCAGAATAAAATTCACAAAATCAACATGATTCCACACTTTTTCTTGTTTTCAAGGAAACATGATAGGACCCTTCAGAATCCACCCTTAGAACTGTCCTACCTGCTTAAACTATATATTGCCGTGTTTCCCACTGTTGATGGCTTTCTGGTGGTTTGACAGATGAATGGTTCCTCATCACTCATGTCACCTAAGTTATTATTAACTTCTCCTCCTTGTAGTGGTGGATTGGATGCTGTTCGATTTTAATGGGGTACTGGATTGATTGTTGTACAGCATTGTCAGTATTAGTCGAGCTACTTTCAAAATTCAACAAATAGAGCATTGTTTATTGTTAGTATACTGGAAGGTTGTACGAAGTTAAATAATTAAATCTTAAAAGCTGAAGTTGTGACATAATCTGCAGATTACATTGAGAAGAAGGCATCATCTCTTGGACTGGAGAAACTTTTTCTGCTTACAACTCGTGCCGTGGATTGGTATGTAATCTCAGTTTGTTATTAGAGAGTCTAAACACAACTTTGACATCCTCAGGCTTTATTTTGCTGTCCTAGTAAACATTTTCCATCAAGTTCAAAGTGGAAATTGCTGTGCACAATTTACAAGGCAATTCTATCAAGTCACTCTAGTATTAAATATCATTGCGAAACATTTAACAAAACAACAATTTTTTTTAGTGTTTGAAAGGCTGTCGACATCTGTTGCATTTAAATCTTTTTTCTTGGACTTGACTGGATATGTTATTGGTTATTCATAAATTGTCTTCACCAAAGACCCTTTTTCCATCATACTCAAGTCTTTCAGCAAGCACAATTGATGTTTGTTAATCTTATCATGGAAATGATCCATTAACATGTCAGCACGTTTACTTATTAATGCGATTCTTTTTCATGTTACATCATAATTTATTCTTTTTATCACCTGCACAAATTATAAGTGTAATAGCATGATAGGAAACAAAAGGTGTTGACAAGCATACTCAGATCTGCAGGGAGTAACACTACCAGGAAATCACTATCCGTTGTCGTGTCTTTGTGTGTCTGCAGTATTATTATTATTATTATTATTTGTGTTCTTCACGCATTCTTTTTGAGTGCCAAGTGTTGTTCGGAAATTTACTACAACGATGGAGCTTTGTACGGAAAATCTTCGTCTGCTTGATCTTTTACTGTTTGTTTTATAATGTTACAGGTTTGTGAGGCGTGGCTTCTCAGAGTGCTCAATTGAGTCCATCCCAGCAGAAAGAAGGAAAAGGATTAGTCTCTCACGTGGGTCGAAATATTACTTGAAGAAGCTGCAACCAGAACGAGGCGGTATCGCCACCGACGACTTTGTCTTGAGATAACGCGAAATGCATATTTAACTCGCTAGCTTGTCTGTACTTGGTATTAAATGTTTAATCGTATACCACCAATTTTGTTTACTTTGTGATCAAACTGTAGCAGTTTTCTTTTGCACTCGCGATCTAAATTCCGCCAACCTTCCTTGTCCAAATATTTATGGTAACTTATATTTTGCTGAAACAATGCAATACCTACAATTCAGTAAAATACTATGAGCAGTGTATTAATTGTTTACTGTATTTATTGGTGTTTTATGTAACGAAAATCTGTATAAGATTGTTGTGCGACGATCACATCGCTGCATCAGAGAAGGGAGAGGTTCAACAATCATCTTCGAATGTTTAATAGTTTTTAATTTTATTAATAGTTTTCGGTTGATTGCATCAGTTTTTTTTTTTTTTTTTTTTTTTTTTTTTGTCGCTTTTAATGACAAATATAGACATGTATACAATCACCAAATATTTGGTAAAAATACAAAAAAATATATTATTATAGTGAAATAATATCAAAGGCAAATGCACCAATATAGTGTTCTATCTTGAAAAAGAAATCTATGATGCTTTTGGGCCGAGCAGTTTGGTCAATTGTAAATTTTTAATTTATTAAAAATATTCTTTCATATTAAATGACTATTGAATGCATCTATTTATTAGATAGGTAACATGTATGAATAAAATGTAAAATATATATTTTTTGCGAGTAGAAAATATGGTACTTTCCAATCAAATATTATTGGGCAGCTTTAATTGCACTGATTTTTTGTTTTTTGTTTATTTGAAGGACAAATCCAGGTATATTCCAACACAAGATGCGACCCAAAAATTACAGTGCTACTTGGGGAAGTGTTTTTGTTGATTGGACAAAGTTGACAGGACAGAGAAAAAGTAGTCCCGCAGGAGAAGGAGAGTGAAAACGGACAGGCACCAAGAATCAGATATTTGAAATCATACGTTGGTTTCATCTGCGCAGAAATTATTGTGTGGACCTAGTGCATCAAGAACCTATATGTAAAACTCAAATTGTTAATAGGTGATTTTTTTTTTTTTTTTTTTTTTTTTTTTGGAAATACTTACATATGTAACCCCTTATGGGGATATTGCATATTATTCTCCAATTAAACTTTAAAATATCTTATATTTTTGTGCAAATTTTAAAAACCTATATATATATATATATATATATATATATATATATATATATATATATATATATATATATATAGTCCGGCTAGAATACTATCGATAGCACCAAATAATTGGTGTTATTAAGTTTTCAGTCGTTGGATGAAAAGATATGCGGTTGGGATTATAGTGGTCCCCTAAGATTTTTACTATTCAACCAACCACCTAGTAAACCCTAGGGGCCCACTATAATTCCAACCGCATATTTTTCATCCAACGGCTAAAAACTTGATAGCACCAATGGTTTCGTGCTATCGATAGTATTCTAGCCTAATTCTATATATATATATATAGAGTAATGCTACATGTACACCCCGAAGGGGTGTACATCCTACACCTCCACCCTTTTAATGGTGTCGATGTTTTTTACAGGTCACATCAAGTGACCACTCATCACACCCCCATCCTTAGATGGGTGGGGGTGTGAGATGTACACCCCTTACGGGTGTACAAGTAGCATTTTCCATATGAGCAATGCTATATGTACACCCCCAAAGGGGGTGTACATCTTACACCCACCCATCCAAGGATGGGGGGGTCACTTCACAAATTGTGAAGTGACCCCTCACCACACCCCATCCATTGGATGGGTGGGGTGTGTGATGTACACCCCAAATGGGGGTGTACAAGTAGCATTTTTCTTTCCATATATATATATATATATTGGAAAATGCTATTTGTACACCCGTAAGGGGTGTACATCTCACACCCCCACCCATCTAAGGGTGGCGGTGTGATGAGTGGTCACTTGATGTGACCCGTAAAAAACATCGACACCATTAAAAGAATGGAGGTGTAGGATGTACACCCCTTCGGGGTGTACATGTAGCATTACTCATATATATTTGTCAAAGAGCAATGCTACATGTACACCCCCAAGGGGGTGTACATCTTACACCCACCCATCTAAGGGTGGGGGGGGGGGGGGGGGGGGGGGTCACTTCACAAATTGTGAAGTGACCCCTCATCACACCCCACCCATTGGATGGGTGGGGTGTATGATGTACACCCCCAAATGGGGTGTATAAGTAGCATTTTCCTTTGTCAAAACTTACTATATATGTTTTAATATTATAAATATTTTGCACTTACTGTGGCCAGTAATAATGGCCAATTGGAATTGTGAAATCAAACTCTAGCATTTTTTATTAATAGTTTAATTTGATGCCAATTGATCTGCTCAAGTTATATATGATTACTAATTTTATGAAAGCAATGAAGTCAATAAAATTAAAATGATATTTTAAAGTAAAATATAGTGCCTTTTAACTAGTCAAAGAATATATATATATATATATATATATATATATATATATATATATATATATATATATATATATATATATATATATATATATATATAGTAGCACTTATATATATATATTTTTAAAAGTATAAGTCTAATTATATTTATAAATTTTGTATCATTAGATTTGTATTGAGATCCGTGTTATTATATTTTTTTTTTTCTCTCTTTAGTTGAGATTACAATAGCACAAATTTTAATACAAATTCAATAATAAAAAATTCACAAGTGTAGTTTAGTTTGTACTTTTAAAAGTATATAAGCTCTAATATATATATATATATATATATATATATATATATATATATATATATATATATATATGTAGAGAGAGAGAGAGAGAGAGAGAGAGAGAGAGAGTAGGGTTATTATACTCTGAGCATAGACCCCTTAGTATTCATAAATTTTTATCTTTGGATTAAGGGATGTGCGGTTAATATGATAGTGATCCCCTAAGGATTTAGTGGATTTGTTGGTAAAATAGTATAAATTTAGCTGTCTAGGGGACCACTAGAATCCTAACCTCACATCCCTTCATCCAATGACCAAAAATTTATGAGTACGAAAGGATCTATACTCATCAAAATATAGTAGTACGACTCTCTCTCTCTATATATATATAATTGGACTCCTATACTTTTAAAAGTAGAAGTCATTTCTGTTTATAAATTTTTAGCCTTTGGACGAAATGATATACGGTTAAAGATGATAGTGGGCCCTTTGGATTTAATTAGTGGGTAGTTGGTAAAATAGTTGATCTAAGAGATGAAATTAGTTAAAGAAATAAATCTAACGGTAGAAAACTTACAAGTAACAATTACTTGGTGTTTTTACAAACATATTAGTCGGACTATATATATATATATATATATATATATATATATATATATATATATATATATATATATATATATATATATATATATATATATATATATATATAGTACGGTTAGAATATTATCGATAGCACCAAATAATCAGTGCTACCAAATTTTCAGCCATTGGATGAAAGGATGTGCAGTTGGAATTATAGTGGTTCCCTAAAATTTTTACTATTCAACCAACCACCCACTAAACTCTAAGGGACAACTATCATCATAACCGTACATCTCTTAATCCAAGGGCTAAAAAATTAGTAGCAGCAATGACTTGGTACTATCGATAGTATTCCAGTCTAATTTTATATATATATATATATATATATATATATATATATATATATATATTAGAGCTTATATACTCTCAAAAGCACAAGCTCTAATATGCTTGTGAATTTTTTACCGTTGGATTTGCATTGGGATTTGTACTTTTGTAAAGTCAACTAAAGAGAGAGGAAAAAAAAGTAAATAGCATAAATTTCAATACAAATCCAATGGTAAAAAATTCACAAACATATTTGAGCTTGTGCTTTTGAAAGTATATAAGCTCTACTCATATATATATATATATATATATATATATATATATATATATATATATATATATATATATATATATATATATATATATATATGAATACAGCTACTATCCTTTGAGAAGAACGTAGGTCTTCATCCTCCTAAATCGTTTTAGATGATAAAAATTCTAAATTGATGATCGAAATCGTTAAAATTAATTTAGAGTATTTAAAACATTTAAAAATTAAATTTTATAAATTTTAAAAATGATTATCAAGTTCCTAAAAATCGAAAAATGAACAAAACTTAATTCATTACCCAGTATCCAAAATCCTCTTCTAGTACTCAAATTCAACAAGACCATTTAACGACTGGATGTACTCAATCTAATGCAACTACTGGTATACCAGTGGCCTGTTTCACTAATCTTATTATAAAGGGAACTAAAAATAATATTCTAATGCCATATTATCTATAACATCTAAAATGTTTATTTTACATGTAACAAGTAGTAGTAACTTTTATACACGTCGCCACTGGATGTTAGTTTTCTTAAAACTAATAATTTTTCATATCTAAAACATTTAGAAATTATCGATTGCATTTAATAAGTTAGGTCTTCTTACGATTGAAAATTAAATACTTATTTTTGGCTAATATAGTGAACAAATTTTGAGCAATAATTTTTCTAGTTTAATCAACTGTTTTTCGCGCAGATGGTAAAATATTTAATCGTCGGTAACGAAGATCTCAAGTTAGAAATCTAACTGCTTTACATTTGCAGTTAAATTTATTTAAAAATAAATAAATAAAGTGAATAATAAATAATTTTTTTTTTTAAAAAAAAAAATCTCCAATTTATGGCCCTTTTGATTTGGGGGCTTTTGCTTCCGTTGACGCGCATCTCGTTAAAGTTGACAGTTTCATTTGTGCAGCGAAATTCGATATTGTGATCGTTGAGTGCAAAGTTATGAGTTTGTGCTGTATGTGAATACTACAATAAAACTATGTTATAGCGATATTTTTAAGTATTTTTAAAATCTAAAGAAAGTATCGCTGGCAAAAATACCGACACTTATAGTTAGTGTTGCTACATATGCCGTCGTCAGGGAACACAAAAATATGTCTCTATAATCTAATTTCAAATATAGATGGAATATAAATAGAACACTTATATAAAAATGTCACAAATATATGTTCCTATAATTTAATTTTTTTTGTAGTGGAACCGGCACTTTTTTGAGACTGATCTTATCTCCAGACGCCAGCGATCTCTAGTTCTTGGTTGAGTGAGTGTGAACTCAAAGGAGATTCCAAAGGAAACCTCTCACCAAAATAAATAAAATAAAATAAAATAAAAAAAGAAAAACAGCCGTATGCAAGTTGCAAAATTAATTTCCTGCAGTCTTTATCAAGAGCATCGACAGCAACGAGACTTTTGACTTACACCAAAGATCAGTAGATTCTTTTATTAGTGCTCAAGTTTCAGAAACTTCAAATTAAAAACTCACTTTTTTTTTTTTACTTATATTTTATTATTATTATTATTATTATTATTATTATTATTATTGTATTTTGGCCATTTGCTTTGAAAGCTGGTGGGGAAGCAATTAATATCTTCTGAGATCACTTAAAAACATGACATTTTATGAAGTGTTGTTACAGGTGTGAGTCTTAAAATGACACCCCAATTACAAATTAGTGAAATGACAAAAAGTTTGACAAAAAGTTAATTTTCCAGAGATTCGTGAATTTGAAATGATCATGCAAAAGTAAACGCTGAAAATTTAGAAATAACGCACGGGCACAACAAAAAAATTGGGTATAATTTATTTTGGATTCAATTAAATTAAAAATGTGTAAAGAATTAATCGAGTTGTCCATTAAAAATGATAATAATAAAGTTAAAGCAAGCAATTATTTAGTGGACATGCCATAATAGGCAGAGACAAATTAAACAACTGATTTATTTTTTGTTAAGTTGTTTAGTTGTTGAGTAAAACGACCAGACACAAAAAGCACCATATTTTAGACTGAATAAATGTGATATGAGTCATCACCCATATACTAAAGTGTTTAACAACAAGCAGTTAGTAACTTACGACTCGAAATTCAGATTCTCTATGAGTTTTTCGCTCTGTAATATGTTCACATCCCCCACTATATATATATATATGCAAAGTGGTCTCCTCCCCATTTATGCACGGTGGTGATTGATAGATACATTGAATTTGATCATTAATAAAAAATTGATCTCGAATTTCCGTTGATTCGGTCCACGAAAAATATGATAGAGCATGTTTTGAATGGTTCAACGAATAACAACGGATACATTTGAAAGGATATATTTGGAGTACCAAATTTTATGTGCAATCTCTTATTATCGAATATTAGAGGAAGATTTATAAATGTGACACCCACCATTCTAAAATTTTATGTGCAATCTCTTGTTAGGGGCCGTTTGGTTGGATGTAGGTGTAAAAATAGTGTATTTAAATATACATGCAATTATAAATACTGTAGTCGTAACTATAACTAGTTTATTTGATTCGATATAATTATACTTTTTCTAAATGATAGGCTGAAGTTGAAATTGTGTTTGTGAATTCTATCACCTTTTTAGATAAAAGAGATTAGATTATCTCCCTTAAATATAAAATAATCATACCATCTTTTAATTATTAATTAAAATTTTATATTTATAATATATAATTTTATATATTATAAAATTATGTATTTATAGATAAAAAAATAAATATTAATTCAGTAAAGGGTACCAAAAAAATCATGTGTTGTTTTTTTTTTTTTTATGGTTGAGCCGATTATAATTATAAAATTTTATTAATTATTTAAATTTGTTATCTATAAATAAATAAGTAGATATATAATATTTTTATATTTTTTAATAATTTTTTAACTTATCAAACAGCACAATTTAGAATTTTTGATCTATTTAATTTTAATATATAAATCAAAATTAAAAAAATTATTATGATTATTTTTTTAAAAAATTCAAATTTAATAATTATAATTAATTAAAACTTATTAAGGTAACACATGCAATTACATTCTATAAAAAAAAAATAAGAATAAAATTAATTTTTATATTTTAAATAAAACTAATTTTTTAAAAAATTAATTTTTTAACACAAAACTTGTATTGCTTAAAAACTTTTATTAGTATTTATTTATTTACAAGTATCTTTATTTATCTATATACAAGTAAATATTATTTATTTATTTATTATTGTTAATTAGTTGGTGATTATATTTCTCACCAACTATTATAGTTGGAACTGCAGCCAATTTGAATATAGTTCCAACTGTAGTATTTGAACTTTCTCGTGCAAGTACACTGATAAGCATCAAGTGATATGAAATTTATCTCTTCATCCTAACCGACCTTATGGTGAGTTGCGTTACACCCACAATGATCATTAGTGGGAGAAATTTGCCCAATCATTAGCCGGAAAGATTTGCCTCGCTAGTCATAACTGACCTTGTGAAGAGTCGCACAACAATAATTATCAGCTGGGAAACCCCACTACACTACACCCACAACCGATCATCAGCCGAAAAGTTGTTGTGCGATACAAGATTCATCTTACTAGTTTTAACGGATCTTATGAAAAGTGTTACTGCCACAATGATCATCAACCCTTAACCAACTTTGTGGGTAGCCGTGCTACACCAACCACGATCAACAACAATCATTCGCCAGACCATCAGTTATAACGATCATCAACCAGGAAGTCGTGCTCTGTCATCTGTATAACCCATAACCCTATGGTACCCCTGCCCACTGTACAATTGAAGCCGTGCTCTTCCCACTGTATAATCCATAACCCGATGATACCCCTGCGCACTATATAACCCATAACCCTGCCCACTATATAACCCATAACCTATGGTACCCGAGACTTATGGCTCTGTGACACCCACGGTACCAAACTGTAATGCCCCAGCTTCACAAGAAATCATCCATACTAAATCTATTCTAGCGGTAACAAGTCATTCATACTAAATCTATTCTAGCTCTAACATATTTAACTCTCTCGACCGTATGAGTCTAACTCACGCTCAAAATAATATAACCGAATTAAAAAAATTTAGCCATATTATATTACTCTCAACCGTCTGAGTCTAACCATCGCTCAAAATGAAAATACTATAACCAGATTAAAAAAAATTAGGCATATTATATTATTTATATAAGACTCACACAGCCAAAAAAAAATATTAAAAATTCACACGCACGCGAAAAACCCAAAACAGCGACTAAAGCATTCAACCAACGAAACAGAAATTAAAATAAGAAAAGAAACATAGTATGCATCCAACGCATAGGATGATATCACAAACTATGAAATATGAAAATATTTGCACACCAAGAGCAGCAAGCTTGTCCATTTCTTTTTAAAAACTAGAAGAGATAACGGTTCCTAAACATCTACCCAATGTCAGATTATTCTCACAGCACAAGTCGAGGAGAAATAAAATGGTAAAAATAAAATCTTTCAGAAGCAGCGAAGTGAATGTGATCATCTACTTTGCTAGTTGATGCCAACCATCCTTCAGTTACCTGAGGGTTAGTTGATGCCAACCATCCCCCTTCAGTTGCCTGAGGGTTTCGATGAGAGCTGCAATCGCCGACTCAAAAGCACGCGTCCAAGAGGCAGCAGCAGCAAAGGGCAGCCAAGCTGCAGTTCAATCAGAGAACTAAAATGATCAACAAGGAGATTATAAAGGAAAGCCAATAGCAGTAAGAGAAATTAAACAAAGGTAACAGGAGAATAGTTTAGTTTGAAGTCGTCGATTTTGGGATCCAAAATCCTAAAAATTCAGTAGAATTGGAATATGGTGTATAGATATCCTAGAAAGAACTGTTTTCGCAAAGAAATCGATCGAGACTTGGCAATACCTCTGATAATAGAAGAAAACCCAAAATTAAAATTGGATTGGCGAGGTTGTAAGAATTGATTAGCTACTAATAATAATATCTTCATTCTCCTCGTTTCTACCTGGTGTCCATATCTCCTCAGAAAAATAGAAAAGAAAAGAGAAAATGCTACTTCCAAAATACTGTTTTTTCTATCATCTCTGCAATGATACTGCGAAGGACAAGGATTTTGCTGAAGCACATTGCAGCACATTAATTGGCATGAAAATTTGGTGAAATGGGCACCAAACCACTTCAATGATGTTATCTTTGTTCTATTATTAGTAGTATGATGCATGAGCAGCACTCAGATTTTTCCTACATCTCAACAACTCTACAAATGAACAACATTTGGGGGGAATAACATCTCGGACATATCACATCAACAAGATATTATTAAATTTAATCAATTAATAATCACTAAATGTATCTAATCTATGCATCAGTATCAAAATCAGCATCATTAATTATTATCTGAATTTAAAAATAAATAGCCTAACCATTTGACTGGAATAAATGCGGCATCTTTCTCAGGAAACCTTCTAAGCAGTTCTTAAAAAAATGATTAAATTAAATAAAAAAGGATTATTTATAAATAACCGCAGGAGCATTATGGGGAGATCAAAAGCAGGTGGTCAAACACGTAGCCAACGTTCCCGAGAGAGAGAGATTTAATATATTTGGTCAATGAAGGCACCGACGCACGGCGCACGATAGCGAGGGAAAGAGCATCGCGCTATCGTGCGCCGGGGAGAGTGAGATGCTTCCTATGGGGGCGCAGGATAGCGCGATATACGCCTCGGAACGACAAGGGCGTGTAGTTTGCACGGTAGCGAGATTAGGGTTAACGACGCTAACATGCGCCGCAATCCTTGGGAGAGACCCTGGAATTGGGGTGCGCAAGGTAGCGAGGATTAAGTAATATTCGCTATCGTGCGCCATGCGAGGTGGATCGAGGGGTCTCGGCGATCCCTAACCGCTTCGATGGAGATCGAGGGAGAGAGAGAGAGAGATTGAGATCGAGAGATCGCGATAGAGATCTAGAGAAAGAGAGCGTACCATCCCTCCATGAACGAGGGCCCGCTACTCTGCTGCTGAGGCGGAGGCTGCGCGTAGGGAGGCGGATACCCCTGGGTCGGCGGGTACCCCGGAGCCGGATACCCCTGCGGTGGATACCCCTGCGGCGGGTACCCCTGCGGCGGGTACCCCGGCGGTGGGTACGCGTCCTTCCCGTATCCCTCCGGAGGATAACCTAATCACAACAACAACAACAACAACAACAACAACAACAACAATCTCATCACCATCAGATCAGATCCCCATTATCCCCACCCCTCGGAAACCCTAGAAAACGGTGAAACCCTAGATGAGGAAGAGGAAGAAGACGATCGCCGTACCTTGGGGCGGTGGCACGCCGACGGGGGGCTGTTGCTGGTTGTAGTAGCTCATCTTCGCTGCGGCGGCAGCGGCGGCGGCGGCGGCGGCGGCGGAAGAGGAAGCGGAGGAGACGAGGAAGGGCGTCGGATGAGGCGGAGGAGAACGAGGATGGGAGAGATAGAGGGGATTTTATAGGAGGGGTTGAGATAAGAGAGAGAGAGAGAGAGAGAGAGAGAGAGAGAGAGAGAGAGAGAGAGAAGGGTCTAGGGTGGGGAACGCGGATGCGGCACTATTCTGGTCTGGGCGTTGGGAAAACGCGTCGATGCCGTTTTCGTAGTGTGGGTGTAATTTATACGTTTTTTTTTTTTTTTTTTTTGACAAAAGAAAAAAAAACAAAAGAGATAGGTTTTTTTCTTTTTATAAATAATTTTATAATTTTAAAAATAATCTTCTAAAAAAATATTAAAATAATTATAAAATTCTCTAAAATTTAGTGGATGGTTAAAAAATAATAATATATATATATATATATATATATATATATATATATATATATAAAATAACCGTTTGTCTTTTTCGGTAAAACCAGAAAATATATATATTTTTTGATAAAATTATAAAAAATATATCATAATTTTTATATACAAAAAAATATATATTATAACTTATTTATCATAATATACCAAATATAATATTACGTATGAAAAAATATATATTTTTATATTTTTATCATATTTTTTTATTATTTTATCGTAATTGATATGTTAAAAATATGGCGAATTTGAGTGCGACAGGATATCTAATCTTTCATTCTGATTTTTTTTCTTTTATTATTTTGCCCATTGAAGTAGTTATTTAGTATAGGGAAACTTGGGACACTTTCATTTGCACCCCCTCCCACCTTGTGATTTAAAAATTTAGAGCAGCGCTACATGTACACCCCCAAAGAGGGTGTACATCTTACACCCACCCATCTAAGGGTGGGAGGGTCACTTCACAAATTGTGAAGTGACCCCTCACCACACCCCACCCATTGGATGGGTGGGGTGTGCGATGTACACCCCCAAATGGGGTGTACAAGTAGCATTTTCCTATAAGTAAGAGCAGCGCTACATGTACACCCCCAAAGAGGGTGTACATCTTACACCCACCCATCTAAGGGTGGGAGGGTCACTTCACAAATTGTGAAGTGATCCCTCACCACACCCCACCCATTGGATGGGTGGGGTGTGCGATGTACACCCGCAAATGGGGTGTACAAGTAGCATTTTCCTATAAGTAAGAGCAGCGCTACATGTACACCCCCAAAGAGGGTGTACATCTTACACCCACCCATCTAAGGGTGGGAGGGTCACTTCACAAATTGTGAAGTGACCCCTCACCACACCCCACCCATTGGATGGGTGGGGTGTGCGATGTACACCCCTTGAGGGTGTACATCATACATCCCCACCCATCTAAGGGTGGGGGTGTATTTTAAGGGTCACATGAAGTGACCTCTCATCACACCCCCACCCTAGATGGGTGGGGGTGTGAGATGTACACCCCTTAAGGGGGTGTACATGTAACATTTTCCTATATATATATATACATATATATAATTATAATTGTTTTACGGTTGTAAAAAATATATATATATTGTTATCCTATTTGATAACAAATTTTTTAATAAAAATAAAAATAAATTTATAAAATAGTTAAATATAATTTTTTAAACCAAAGTGAAATAAAGTGTCAATAAGCTAAACCACGGGAGGAGATCATCCATCGTAAAACTATTCTATCTAGCACGTTTAATTTTTAAAAAAATTTTAGACATAATTATTATCTAAAAATTATAGTTGGATTAAAAAGTTTACTCCAATTATATTTTTTAAATTTAGAATGAAATAGAAAAGAAAGATAATTTTTAATAGAGTTTTTCAAATCAACGAAGAAAAAAAAAAAATTTTCTCAATTTGTTGCTATATTTTTTCTTAACAAATTAAGACTAATTTAGAATAATTTTCATTTTTCTAATTCTTAGCCTTGTAGGTAATGCTCATTCGGAGCGGACAATAATAAAAGCTCCATAAATCCGACCCGTTTTCATCCCGGGGTTGAATATAGGACCCAATTGGATTCTTAGTACTTAAGAAAAACAAAAGAATTAATTATACTTTGATTTATCAATTTAGCCGTAAATTTTGACTTTTCACTATCATCATATTTATTCCTTTTTTTTTTTCTCAAATATCTCAAATAAATTACATCACAAGCAAAATGCATTTTGAGTTCAATTTATATACGTTGTATCTAAATATATTTAGTAATGATTATTTACATAACTTTATAATGTTTTTTATTAGTATCATTAATTGCTTATTAAGGTATGATAAAATGTACCTCTAGTTCAAAATTATCATTAACTTGTTTGAAAGAGTGAATGAAATAAATCACATCCAAATCTTTGTTTTATCAAAGCATCTGTTATTTGATTTGACATGTTTGGTTCACAAATTGTTTTTTTGTGCTGTTTCAAAATCTATATTCCAGATATTTAATTTCCAAATAACAACGTTATAATTGAGATGAGATAACATGAACCTTTTACTTATAAAATTTGTCCACACTTCTTTTTTTTTTTTTGGTTCTCCTGTGTGGACATGACATGATTATTTTAGTTATTATTTTATTTATAAATTAAATTTTTTTAAAATGATATTGATTATTAAATTAAAATTTTTATATCAAATATATTATAAAGGAATAATTGCTTGTGTATTTCTGAAATCTGAAAAAATATTTGATTTACTCTTCTTCTTTTTTTTTCCAATATACCCCTCATACGTTCCATCGTTATTAAAAATATCCCTACCGTTTTCTTTTGTTAAGTTAACTAGGGTTAAACTAGAGTTAAATAATAATCGGAGTTGAAAACTATCAAATATACCTATTTTATCCGGGTTTAGGGTTTATGGTTTAGGTTTTAGGGTTTAGGGTTTTTTAGGATTTTTTAGGGTTTTAGAATTTAGGGTTTAGGGTTTAGGATTTAGGGTTTTAGGGTTTAGGGTTTTAGGGTTTGGGATTTAGGATTTAGGGTATATTTGAAAGGGCAAAATAATAATTTTACACAGATAGAGTTTAACTTCGGAGATATTTTGAAAAGAAGTTGGAACGTAAGAAATATAGTTTTAATATTAGCCTTCTAAGAAAGGTAAATCTGAAAACAGAAAAAAATTTAGAGGTATATAAAAAATTACCCCTATTATAAAATATATTCTCCCAATGTAATGTATTTGTTGGATGGAGGGAGCCGCCAAAATGGACGGCCAAAATGGACGGCCAAAATGGATGGAGAATGATTTTTATAAAATATATAATATGGTGAATGTGTTGTATTAACTTTGTCCAATTCATACTTAAGAAAAGTTGAACTGAAAGTTTTATTTTGAATTTGTGTTTCATACTTAAGAAAAGTTGAATTTGATTCAAAATTAAGTTTAATACGGTGTGTTTTCGGTTTGAATATAATTTCAATTCTAATTATTGTTGTAAGTATTTTAAAAAGTTCAAAATATCCTTAGTTGAATAAGATGAGTATATGCAAAGACCAAAATACACTCTACACGAATACTATGTCTCAATAACACAGGTCAATTAAAATCATATTACATCTTAATCACTTATTTAAAAAAATAAACGGTCAGAGTTTACATATTATATTAAAGTATAGTTGCTAGTTGAATAGAACTATTCAAAACAGCTCATAAAAATGTGAAAGTCAGAAACAAGAAAAAAAAGAATATTCATAATAAATGCATTAGCTTGGTAGCTCGTTTTTTTATTGATTCTTATTGAAATCTCTTAGGCAATGTTTGGTATTGAGTACAAGGGGGGAGGATAAGGGGGTTATCCCCCCTCTTATACCCAAACACTAATTTTGAATGGGGGGAACAACTATTCCCCCCATATCAGGTAGGGTGGAACAGTTGTTCCACCCCACAGATGGAATTTATCAAACACAATTTTTCTTATTTCCAGTACAAGTCCTATATTCAACTAAACACAAAATTATTTTAATTTCTGCTCGTACCTGAACTTATATCTATCCTAGGAATAATTAATTTTTGTTTATACCCGAACCAAACGCAATCTAGGGAACTCTACTATAAATATACTCTATTACTAAAACGTGGTCTCTTGGAA
This sequence comes from Tillandsia leiboldiana, assembly GCA_029204045.2. NCBI lineage: Eukaryota > Viridiplantae > Streptophyta > Magnoliopsida > Poales > Bromeliaceae > Tillandsia > Tillandsia leiboldiana. Next base: position 26,863,661 of record CM055075.1, on the reverse strand, counting down.
TATTTATCAACTGAGGAAGCTCTACCTGGGTCCAGTTTGGCCTTCCTTGGTTGTTGCTCTATGACCAGAAATTATGACCTTTATAAATTAATAAATTAGAAAACCAATAACAACTATTACTATTGCTTGTGGCCTTGATGATTCTCCAATGTTCCTATCATGACCAAGTATTTGTTTTATGACTTGTTCCTATTCCTATAATCCAAAATGGACAGTAATTTCTACAAGTTAGTTATGAAAAGACCAAATTTTACACACTAGTCTCATCAAAATTTTCTTTTTCAATGCTAAAACATCAAATTTTTGCTCAACCATAGAACTGAGGGTTGAGCAAACTTCAACTTCTTTTGGATGTATGAGTCTGCTTGTTTTTATATATTTTGAAAGTTGAATTTATGATCATTCAAACACCCACTTCCTAATGTTATAATAAAATGATGGTAAGAACTACCATTAGAAAGACAAGAACAAATTTGATGGAAGAGCAGAAATTCTCCACTCAGTTGATCAGTAAGGAGCCATTAACTAACTTGTGTCAATAATCTACATGATTCTGGAAATAATACCTTTCTTCATTCATTTATCCAACATAATTAGAGTCAATGATCTACTACAAGCTTCATGAAATTATACCTATCTTCATTCATTTGTCTCATTACTTGAGGCAAACATGCTCCACTTTGTTTGATCACTCCAGGTATATAGTTTCATTGCAAGTTCTTTGTGCCGATCATGCAATTTTATGCATCTTGATTATCAATCTACTAAAATAAAACAAGCAGATCAAGCGAAAATTTGTGAAAACAAAAGTGAATGAAGGCAGCAGGTTTATGCAGTTCAACCACTAGACTACATCACTAGCAAAGGAAGCTTCAGCCACCAAAATACATCCACGAGTGAAGAAGAGTAGAAACATCAACTGAGAAAACAAACCAGCCAGGCCAAATTGCTTCTCTCAAAAATTTGTAATTCCAATGCATTCAGTCCAGCAGGCACAAGTTTGCATAGAAAAGTATAATGCCCAACGGCAATACAAAATATACACCGATTACAACACCAGCATCCTCTCTAAGGATCTAAGGACAACAAATAGCAGTGACTTGAAAACTTGAAAAAAGCAGAAACTTTAACCCCAGAAAATTACGGCAAACAAAAAGAAAAAAAATATATGCGTCCCCCAAAATGGAGAATAAGGGGAGCAGGGGTGTTGTGGTGGAGATGCAAGATTTGTACAGGAAATATAAGCACTAGTTAGCTTGTGAGACATCGCAGCTTCGCAGTGTTGTTAGTGGATTTATCTGCAACCAACTCTCATACATGCAGGCCCAAAAATAAAAGAGAGAATTTGTCTAGTGCTTAAAACCAGCGGAAAAGCCGTTGCCTCTGCGCACTACTGCTAGATCCAGGTGGAGTCACAGATATCCTGTCGGCGTTAGCTACTACCCACTGATTGAAATCTGGGGAAGACACTAGCTCATTCACCGCCTTCTTAGTCTGGTCTTTAGTGAATGTATCCCATTCTTCTTTCGACATCTTCCTCCTCTCAGGAGTATTGTGAAAGGTGGAATAATAGTTATCCTCAGCTGGCCTTCGCGGTGGCGTCCTGGTTAAACCTGCAAGTGGAGGCATAGATTAAGAATAATAAAATTAGTTGACCAAAGATTTAGCACTATACTCGTTACAGAAGCATACCTAAAATAGGGGAACTGCAAGAAGTGAGTCCAGTATATTTGCGAGGCTGCCGAGGAGGTGATTCAAATACTGGACGGTCGTAATTGTTCAAGTATTCTTCATGAAAATATTTGGGGGGTGATGCACGAAGTTGAGTTCTTCGAACACTCTTGAAAATCCGCCTGCCAGATCAGTGTAACTTCGTCAAGTTGTTACAATTAGTCATCATGGAGGAAAAATCAGAAAACTATAGGTGGTGCAGGATGTGAACATGGACATACAAAAAGAGCATTTCCTTTTTTATTACTACAGTTCAATTAAGCAAGAGGATATGAAACATACAGTTCAAGAAAGAGGACAAGAGCAACAAAAATTTACAAGACAAGGGAATTAAAAATAAACAACGCTAATTTTCTTTTCCTATAGAAGAAGGTGATTGATGGAAACATAAAAAGTTCTCATATTAAACAACCCTGTCAAACACCACAGCATAAGGGGCCCCTAATTTAGAGTACTACCCTCCTAAAAGCAAAACAAGAAATACTCAATGAAGACAATTTACCGATACATATATCATCCAATACGCAAACACATAATCCAATTAAAACTTACATAGAATAAAACTTAGTAATACTTTGTGTAGTTCCAAGGATCACAAAATGTTTCCGAATCTGTTTGATGATTGCTCTACCTCTATTGTTTTATTTTCTGATTCTCTCTTTAGATTATTCCAGACATTTCAAGCCAAGAAGTAAAACTGATAAAGCCCCCAAAGCTCCCAAAAGGTGAAGTCCAAGAGGCTGAGACCGTCAGAGCTTGGTTTTCACAATATACTTCCTACTTTACAACCAAGATTTGTAACAAAAATAATACTACTACCAAGAATTATTCTCAGCTATAGCTACAAAAAATGAATAAATCCAAAAATAAATTCAAGCCAACAAGTAATAGCATCTGCAACTTAAAAGCATAGAACCCGCATGGTCAATTAGACATGCCGCATAAGCATTTAGTAAGATTTGGCGACTCCAAAATGAATAAACAGTCATAAAGACACAAGGATAAAGAAAAGAAATGGCTACATATTTTTATTAGTACTTCATAAGCAAAGATTTGTAATAGTTGATGGCAGACAAGCAGTAGCAATACATATCAATAACACTTTGATTAAAATAAGTGCACAGTGCAGCATAACTACCTGACCAGGCGACGAAAGAATCTAGATTTTCCATGATTCCTCGTTATGGCTTTTATTAGGACAGAGAAACCCAAAGCCACAACTGCGAACACCACATCCAGAGAGCTCTAGAGGCAGTAAAGAACAGGAAAGATTAGTAACAATGGTTGCAATTGTTAACAGAGATATGGCACAGCAGGTACTCTAGTAGGAAGCAGAAGCCAATAGGCAAATGACGCAACAGGCCAAAAAATTCTAACGACGATCAATAACTAAAAGCTAGTCACTCAAAAGAAGATTTACCTGGAGTATCATTACAGCAGAAAGAATCAAAATTGACCATTCAACAAAAAGAGCCACACTAGAGTCAACTGATCCTTCCTCCGTTAGAACAAGCTTCCGAACACCCCAAAAACCAAACCAAGCTCCAGCTAAGACGATGCATACGAGAATTATTATACCCAACTGCAGTAACAAATCATTAGAACAATGAAAAATATTGATTAGTCTTATTAATCATCATAGAAACATAAATCAAGTTTTCTTGAGTGTTATCAAATCCTGCATGTGACAGTTGCATGCGATTATGAGCAGCAAATTTCTTAGAAAGAGATCAAGGCAATTTTCAGCAGTATAAGAAATAATTGAATAAACACATTTGATAGTAATATTATTGGGAAATTTCAGCAGTATAATAAATAATTACATAAATACACTTGATACTAACGCTATTTGTGACAGCTAATCTTAGAGAAGATGATTGAGCAGCACAGCACCATTAAGAACTCAAGAAATTCATGTGTACAGCATGTCTGACCTCTCCTTCGATTAATAGATGCCGATTGGAAGATTTGGAAGATATGAACGTGAATTGAAACCTCCTAATTAAGCTACAAAAAATAATGAATCCTCCACTTATCTAAAATTTATTCCCATCTTACTTAAAACTAGTCTAGAGACAGTAGCTGCCACAGAAAGCAGAAAAAGTTAAATGGCAAAAAAAAAACTTGTAGAATAAACAATTTTTTTTTTTTTGCGTCCACAAGGTTCTTTTGCAGTTTCATTGTAATGATGGATAGCCCGAATGCAGTGCAGCAGTAAACCCAATATCTGAGTAGGCCAATAAAGTGCATCAGTTATTGCAATCATCCTATGACAAAGTTGCTTCACATCAAAGGCATATTTAATTAGTTCGCTTAAGATGAGCCAGGAAGAGACCATGGCTTATAAAAAAAAGAAAACAATAAATAAAGCACAAAGAAACTTACATACAGGATAGTGCATATCTTCACTAATTCCTATCTCCACAAGAATTGATCGCCAAAACCAAGACAAATAACTGAGAAGAAAGGTTGTAACGCCAACCTGTCATCAAAGAAGACATATTACTACATTAGCCAATGCCATCGGGATGCATGAATGTGAAGATATCATTTCAGGGTCATTACTTACAGCCGAAGAGTACATAAATATTGCAAGAGAGCTCTTTCGACCTGTCGGTAGTAGCCTCATTCCCTGCAAATAATCAGACAAGTTCCTCAAATAGCAGCAATTGAGAAGAGAGTGACATTAAACAAAACGGTATCCTAACCTCTCATTGCTACTTGCATCTATTTCTCTTTATTACAACCACTAATGACATTGTATATATAATTAGCCTTATTGTAAAAACCAATTAAGTTGGCAGCATTTAGGCGTCCTAAACAGAAAAAGCAGCACATTTCACAACGACGCACGTAGTTGAATGATGATACAAAACAGATGCTTTTCTTAGAAAGCATTTGTATTTCCTCCACTTTAAAGGGCACTAGTAAATGTGAGAGATGTCTATCCTGCACCTAGTGGGGCATCTAAGCCACGAGCGTCCCCGGACTCAGAGAGTTGATTAGTATGATACCCATTACTAAACACACATTTAGGCTACTTAAACTAACAACTGCACATCGGCATAGAAAAGCACATGATAGTGATAATATAAACAGAACCACAATTTCAAAAAAAGATTGAATTATAACTGTGAAACCCAATCTGAAGCCAAGAGAGAGAGAGCGAGAGGGTGGTGAACCAGTACCTGAAAAAGGATCATCAGTATCACCAGGATGATGCCAATTGTCATCGCACCGCCATAATAGAACACCACCGACTCACTTAAGGAGTGAGCTGTTGCTATCATGACCATCCCCACTACCAGGAAAACAACCCTAAAAAGCATAAACTCTGCAAGTACATGAATCACCAAAATCAACAACTCCACTAATATATAAGAAACCTAAAACCCACGATTGAAGTATATAATAATATACATCTAAAGGCCACCTTCTGCAGTGGAGACCTCAATGGTCCTCGAAGGATCCGGCGGCATTCGAACATCCAAAATCCTGTACCCGTAAGGCGACATGGATTGAACCCAAGAACTCTTCGAAAGCTTCTGCCACTGGGACGCCGGGCACATCCCGATCCCAATCGACGCGTTCCTGAATCGAACACCACAAATTTGAATCAACAACTCATCCGAATTGCATCAAAGCTAGGGTTTTGCGGGGATTTACCGGTGGAAGCAGAGCTCGACGCTCTGGACCCGGAAAAGGCCGTCGCTTTGGGGGACGTCGACGGAGACCCTGAGCGCGTGGGCGAACCTGGACGGGTTACGGAGCCGGGAGAGGCCGCGGATGTGGACGCGGGCGCAGGCGAGGGGGCGGGAGCCGGGGGAGGGGTCGACGAGGCGGCCGAGGGTGAGGAGGAGCTTGGCCGGGTGGGAATCGACTGCGGAAACGAAGAAAACAAGGAGAATGGTGAGAGGAGAGGATCAGGAGGAGATTCAAAAGGGGAAATTAGGGTTTTTCCTAGGGTTTTTAGATTCGTTACCTGTGAACTCGTCGGGGGAGGAGAGAGACGTGGTGGTGGAGAGGAGGAGGAGGAGGGAGAGGAGAAGGGGAAGGGGAGAGGAGCGCATGGTTGCTTTTTTGGGGACAACGGTGGTCACGCGAAGAGAGCGGGGGAGGGGAAGGTTTAATAGAGAGAGAAGGGTGCTTCGATAGTAAGGAATTTACATGTGCGAAGGTTAATGCTTCTTGTGTTATTATTATTTTTTTTTTTTTTTTTTTTTCGTCACCACCCAATGTTTCCTTATATAAGTAGTATATCAACGAGCTAAACAGGAGCCGGTCATTTATTAAGCAAACCAAACAAAAATTTATTTAATTATATATATATATATATATATATATATAGTTGTGCTGGAATGCTATTGATAGTACCAGCCCAATTTTACCACCTATTTTATAATTCTTGAATCGCATCGAGATTCGTAGAAACTCTTTAATGAAAAAAAAAAAAAAAAAAAAAAAAGTAAAAACTAAAAAGCTCTTCTTTCTAATTAAAAAATTTATACGAATCTTAATGCGATCCAAGGGCTACAAAATGGATGGTAAAATTGGGCTGGTGCTATCAATAGCATTCCAGCACAACTCTATATATAAAATATAACAGTGTTAAATTTTTTGATAAAAATTAAGAGTGTTTAAGTTAGAGTAATTTTAAAATAAATTATCTCCTGAAAAGTTGAATATCACAGTAAGTTAGATTGTGATAAAAAAGTTTAAAAAAAATTTAAAAAACTAAAATTTTAAACAAATAATTAAAATTTATAAAATTTTAACTATTATTTCTACACTTTGATCAATTCCATCCCTTATAATATTATTCAATCAATCACTCACTAGACTTTAGGACCACTATTTAACTTTAAAGTAAACAATAAAAACTGAAGAATTTTTAAAATTTAAAAATACCATAACTCTGGGAGGGCTCCTATACTATTTATAATATCTAAGTTTCAATATTATAATCTTATTTTCGATTTTATAATATTCAAATCAACAATTTTCTATGGGATTCAATTAACTAGCTAATCAAAACCTAATAACTTGTTGGCCCAATCCATTAACCTAAAATAATATAGCCAATTAATGTGTCTAACCTATTTAAACTTATATACTCCCTCATTTAATCATATCACATAAATATTTAAAAAAAATTAAAAATTAAATATCAAATTTATTATTTCTAATTATACAAAAAATTATCATATCCAATAAATTATTATCGAATAATTTATTCGGGTGTTCAAACTAGGCCTAAAGTTATTATTATATATCCAATTTAATTTTGTCAAATGACTTATAAGGATAGTGCTACACAGTGCTCAAAATTCTCACAATTTGTCTCATACAATTTGAATAAATAAGACTTTTACGAAGTTAATTACAACAACTATCCAAAACAAACATAAATTCTTGTTTAAATTGCAAATAACGAAACCGCGCGGCGACGGAACCATGTTCATGACATATATAGACAACGAAGAAAAAGTTTTGATTTAAAATGTACCATGTTCATGACATATATAGACAATGAAGCAAAAGTTTTGATTTAAAATGTACCTTGAAATTTAATGTTAAAATCTGTTTCGCTGTTTTTAGTTTGAGCAATGCTACATGTACACTCCGAAGGGGTGTATATCATACACCTCCACTATTTTAATGATGACGATATTTTTTACGGGTCACATCGATTGACCCATCATCACACCCCACCCATTGGATGGGTGGGGTGTGTGATATACACCCCGATATGGGTGTACAAGTATCATTTCCCTTTTAGTTTATACATCAAATCCTTAAAAAAAAAAAGAAAAAAAAGAAAAAAAAAAAAAAAAAAAAAAGTGAAACTTTGATTCTTCACAGATGGAGTGGATGAGCAATTTAATCTAACTCTCCCCTTCTGCAATGCTTTGCAAAGTTGGCCTCCAATGCCCACATTTCGACATTTTATAAGTAGTCATAACATCTCCACTTATGTCCCTTTCGAGCTCAATACTCGTATCTTCGTGTTTGTCTATCTGAAATAATAAAAAAAAAAAAAAAGTACAAATTAATTTTGATTTGCGAGAATATGAATATGAAACAAACGTTCGAAGCGCATTTCGCTCTCAAATTTTTATTTTTAGTTTTGATAGCTGTAGTGTATATCTTTTCACTCTTGATTTTGTCGAGTTTAACTAGCTAGTACATACTTTGCAAGTATAAAACAATTTGCAACAAGATGTAGCATAAAAAACTGAGGAAAAGGAAATTAATGAATGAAAAAAAAAAAAAAACCAAATAATTAATTTCCATAGGTGATTTACTGTTCTTTTTGAAAACAATGTATTAATTTGGAATAAAAATTGCACAAGGCAAAACAACACATTATCTGCTCTAAATTCCATAAATTATAATTAATTATCATAAAACCAGAAATTTTGGAGAAGGGAAAATTACTCTTCTCATTAATTCTTCAACTGTTATCTTATTTTTTTACAAATATATTAATTGGTATCTAGTTCCTAAATAAAACGATATTAGATGATGCAATTAATGCTATGATTGCATGTTTAAATAAATAAATTATTATGATAATTAAACATCAAGCCATATATATATATATATATATATATATATATATATATATATATATATATATATATATATATATATATATATATATATATATATAGTAATTCATTTATAACAAACTTCAATATTGTGGAAATAAGCATGTAGAATAATCAACAAATGTAAATATAATGTAGAGATTACATTAGTACGTGTAGTTGGAATATCACTTCTTATATAACGTGGCTTCGGGAATGAGTACCAAACCAACCGGCAAAACCTAACAAGCTATTTCATTTAAGTATTTATTTTTTTTTAGAAAATATAATTTAATGAAGTATTTTATTGTGTGTTTTTAGAAAATATAATTTAATGAAGTATTTTATTGTGTGCTTGTCTACAACTTTTTCTATATAAAGTAATATATATATATATATATATATATATATATATATATATATATATATATATATATATATATAGAGAGTGTCCAGCTGGAATACTATCGATAGTATCAAGTAATAAGTGCTATCAAGTTTTCGGCCGTTGGATAAAAGAATATGCGGTTGGAATTATAGTGGTCTTCTAAAATTTTTACTATTCAACCAACCACCACTAAACTCTAGAAGACCACTATCATCGTAACCATATATATATATATATATATATATATATATATATATATATATATATATATATATATATATATATATATATATATATAGAGAGAGAGAGAGAGAGAGAGAGAGAGAGAGAATTGAGCTTCTATGTTTTTAAATGTACAAAGTCATTGATACTTATAAATTTTTAGCTCTTAAATAAAAGAATGTGCGGTTAGAAGTGTGTCCTTTGGGTTTAGTGGGTAGTTGGTGGAATAGCATAATCTAAGAGATAAATTAGTTAAAGAGATAAATTTAACAGTAGAAAACTTATAAGTATCAATTGCTTGATACTTTTAAAACCATAGTAGCTAGAATATATATATATATATATATATATATATATATATATATATATATATATATATATATATATATATATATATATATATATATATATATAGTCTGACTGTTATGCTATTGATAGCACCAAATACTTTGTGCTACCAAGTTTTCTGTCGTTAAATCTACCCCTTTGACCATTTCCATCCCTTCCAACCACCTACTAAATTTGAGAGGACCACTATCATACTAACTGCACATCTCTTTATCTAAGGACTAAAAATCTAATAACATTAATAACTTCGTACTATTGATAGCATAGTAGTATATATATAAGAGTTCGGCTGCTATGCTATTGATAGCACCAAACACTTTTTATCATTTTATGTGCGGATAGGATAATAGTAATCTCCTAGAGTTTAGTAGGTGATTGGTAGAATAATATGATCTAAGAGATGAAAATAGTCAAAGGGATAGATCTAACGGCGAAAAATTTGATAACACAAAGTTTTAGTGCTATCAATAATATAGCAACCGGACTCTCTCTCTTTCTCTCTCTTTATATATATATATATATATATATATATATATATCGTTAAGCGAAAAATATTTTCTATCGACCATTAAAATTATAAATTTTATAATTTATTGATCATTAGGTTAATGATGTTGAAAAAATTTAAAATTTAATTTCTAAATATTTTAAATTGTATAGATCATATTCAACAACGCTGATCGTTAATTTAAAAATTTCATCGAAAAGTATTCCAACACAATTACACACACACACACACACACACACACACACACACACACACACACACACACACACACACACACACACACACACACACACACACACACACACACACACACACACAATTCGTGATGTGGACTAGTACAAGAAACTATTATGGTTTAAATTATTTAAAAAGCTTACACATATATAATTAGATACTTTGAAATTGTGATTTGGAAGCATTAAATAATTACAGTAATCAACAAGCGACTAATTGATTGTGATATATAGACTTTTAAAATGTTGCCAATTATAAGCAATGTATTTAATCTCTTCGCTTACTTCAAATTTTCATGAATTAAAATAATAATGCATTAAAATTTGTTGCGTAAGAGATGAGAATTAAAAATATATAGATGGTAAGTATATATATATAAAAAAAGACCTGCTATTTGGAGGTCAATTCGAAATGGCATCTCAACTTTATCACTTCTTAGTTCTTAGTAGTTAATAAAATAGTTAAATATAGTAAAATATTTAGAGAAATTAAAATACTAAAATGAAAAGTTAAAAATTGAAAAAGCATCAATCAAAAAACAAATAATTGCGTTGCCTCGGTGTACTTTTACCAATGGATATGTGTTATATTCATTTTCACTAGTATATAGTGTTAAACTGTCTATCTCTAATAGTTTAAGTTAATAAAAATAATATTTTTATTATTTATATTTAATATTTTATTTTACGTTTCCATTTAAAATATGAATTGAATTGAATAATTTTTTGTAAAAAAAAAATAGAATTAATTGATATTATTTTAAATAAGATAAAACATCTGTTGTTCATGTATTATAGATATTTTTATAAGTTTTGCATATTCGTGTCATGTACGTATTCATGTCGAACTTGTGTCCGACCCCGATATGTCATGAGCGTGCGTTCGACACAAATTCATAACACATCCCGTGTGTGTATATATATATATATATATATATATATATATATATATATATATATATATATATATATATATATATAAAAAGAATCAGGCTCCTATATTATTGATAGTATTGAAGTTTTTATATTATAGTCTAATTTTTTATTTTATGATATTCAAATCAACAATTCACACCATTAAATATGATTTAGGATATATAATTTTAATTTTTTTCAACATCATTTATTTAGTAAGTATATTATATCAAAATAAACGATAAAAATTGAACAATCTCTAAAATTTGAGAATATCACTTTTGAATTCAAGATCAAGAATGTTAATCCTGATTTAAATGGTTTAAAATATTTTCTATCAAAATTTGAATAAATTTATATTTTTCTACACCGTTAAACTATAAACTCGTCATAATAACCATTAAAATTAATAATTTTGAAATAGTTTGATCATAAAATAAATTAAATTATGTCGAAAAATTATAAAAAATTTAATATACCATAAATTATATTTAGCTGTGTGAATCGTTGATTTAAACACCCTAAAATTAAAAATGAGGCTATACTATAGGAGCTTCAATACTATCCATATTATAGAAGCCTAACACACATTCTCTCTCTATATAAAATGTATAATAATAAATATTTTGACTTTTTAATGAATGCATATAAATTTTTTTAAAGAATAAAAATAAATTATATATGATAGATATATATAGAGAATTTTTTAATATATATATATATATATATATATATATATATATATATATATATATATATATATATATATATATATATATATATATATATATATATATAATTAGGTTGGAATGCTATTAATAGCACTAAGTCATTAGTGTTATTAAATTTTTAACCATTGAATTAAAAAATATGTGATTGAGAAGATAGTGGACCTCTTGGGTTTAATGGATGGTTGAAAAAAATAGTAAAATCTAAGAATAAAAATAATCAAAAATATTGATCTAAGGGTAGAAAATTTGATTGTACCAAATGCATGGTGCTATCGATAGCATAATAGTTGAACTTTACAGATATATATAATAAATATATAGTATTATGCTAATAATATTATATTTTATTAGTTATGTTTATATAGTATTCGTATTTTAATATTTTAAATTAAAAACTATCGAATTGTACAATGTCTTATATTTCGTATCAATGATTGTTATTCTCTTTAAAATTTAAGCTACTATAAAATAATATTTTTGTTATTTATATTAAAAATGTGGTCTCCCATCGATTTTCTACTGGCGCACGCAACTGGTCTAGGAACACTCGGTGTTCGGTGTTCTCATCCTTAAACCAGTTTGATAGCGACACGTCAGCAAAGAGAGACAGGTAGAGACCAACACGCCAAATAAATCCGTATTTGGAGGGAATTTTCCGCGACAATGTCAAACACCGCATTGACCACTAAAATACAAGCAAAATGTCTTTTTTTTTTTTTTCGGAGTTAATTAATTTCTCAACAGTTTCATGCACGAAAAATAACATTTAATTTATACTTAAATTAATTAAAGAGATCACCCAAATGATGATATTTACCGTTTCATAAGAGCTCTCCTTGCTCGCATTTCCTTCTCCTTCGTTTCTCTTCTGTAACTTAGTTTTTTTCTTTCTTTCTTCTCTCGCTATTAACTTGCTCAGTTTCGCGTATTTTCTCGATCCGAATACTTTAAGTACATCTACAAACCAACAAGAAGTATTAGTAATAGTAACGGTTTGTTATTAAATCCTCCACGCAAGCATTTTGTAATAAAATAATAGTTGAAGTGTTATATATATACTTATTTATTTATTGAATAAATTAATTATTATTCTACAGTTTATATTTGGTTTTATAATATTTTTTAAAAATAATCAAAATTATATTTTGCATAAAAAAATGCAAAACGAGTCATTAAAGTAGGTGAGAAGGAAATAAAATATAACACGATCTAAACGGATTATTTCAAAATAATCTGTCTGATAATTAAGCTTAGATTATCAAATACAGATAACCTAAGCTGCATGATTAAAAAAAATATTAAAATTTTTATACTATTAATTTATAAAATAATTTTTTTTTTAAAAAAACTTAAGCTATTAAACAATCGGTGCTACTTCCATTCCATTAGTTATATTCAATACAAAGTAAAAGTATCTCTACTTAATTTTAGTGTGGTAAACAAAGTTAAAAAGTAAATTAACTCCATAAGCATTGAAACTTCAAGTTGTACTCCGCCAATCCGATCACCTAAGTATATACTGTATTACATAAAATCTATATATAAAAATATATATAAAAAAATAACAACGATACCAAACGAGACAATAAAATATGTACAATAAGGCACCTTCGAAGCTGACGAGGCGGTAGACGCAACCGAGGAGTAGGGCGTCGTCGGGACGGAGCAGGTTAACATGCGCCACCAGTGCAGCAGCATGGCTTGTGCCTTCGTCGGGGGAGGCGGAGGACGACTTACTGGAATCAGAGCTATGCGGAGCAGCGACGACAATTGCGATATAGTGGCCAGGGTTTGCGGCCATTACGTCGCTCGCCAAGATCGACCAATAGACTCTCTCGATCCTCCCTTCCGGGTGTTCGATCACCGCCGCCGCCGCCGCCACCGCCTCCGCCTCCGCCGCTTGACAGTTCCCCATATCTCTTTCTCTCAATCAATCAATCTCTCTGAGTATCTCTTTTTCTCTATAGTTTTTGAAAGCTTAATTATATATATATATATATAGCAATAGAATTTGTATGTTAAATAAGGTCCATGCGCATTTTCTTGTACCGAACAAAGGATCTACCATTTGACCACCACTTTTATTTACGTGTGTGAGGGTTTAATTGGGTGCTACTAAAGTTGTATTGTAGTTTTTCTTTTAAAGTTGCTAAAAAGTAAATGTTAGTGTTGTTGCATAGGTGGGCTAGATCAGCGCGTGGGAAAAGAAAATTTAATTAAGAAATAGGAGAACTTATTGTGTGGACTCGGTGCATATGTACAATATTTATTTCATAAAATATAAATTATTTAATATAATATGACCACTGAATCCACGATATCACAAAAGAATTGGTTTAGAATATAATGCATGATGAATATGAAAGATAAATAAAATTTATAGAGTAGATAGAATATAAGAATTTAATCTTAGGGTTTATAGAATGAGACACCATATATGCATGTTTTCCAAAATTTAATCTAGTAAAATAATATGCTTGGTGTAATACTTAATATGTTCATCAAAGCTTAAAATATATCTTATTTACCTCTAAAAAAGACCAAAATATATTTATTAATTTTAAAAAATCTTTCATATATATATATATATATATATATATATATATATATATATATATATATATATATATATATATATATATATATATATATATATATATATATATATTAAATTTACTAAAAAAGATTGCATTTAAGGAGGACGGTTTGGCTATTGGAGGATAAATTTAAAATTTTTTAATAATAGTAAGTGTTGGTTTAAATAGGCTAATTAATATTCTAATATGTGGCGAAGAATCAGATTGGATTGAGTCACGTTCGAAATGACAGTATGTTAGATTAAGCTAAGTCACATTCGAAATAATATAAGACCGGTTGAATCGAATCACAATTAAAATTTATAAATAGTATATATATATATATATATATATATATATATATATATATGTATATTTTAAATAAATTAATTGTATATTTTTATAAGCTCAAATTTCTAAAATTAATAATTAGCGTCAAGAATAGGAAGAAGTAAAAAAACTTAGTAAAATAAATAAAAAAAAAAAAAAAAAGGAAGTGAGAGGCATAACTGCGTAAGCGTGGGTGTAAATTTTGTTTATTTATTTTTTATTATTATTAGTGAAAAGCGAAATATGGGGTTGGAAATTTTGGACCTGTGAGCGTGAAATAATTTAACAAGTTAATTTCATCTCCTTCTCCATTGATGGGTCGTTTTTTAGGACGTTATTGGTTGCTTTCAATGGCCACCATGGTTGGTATTTTTCTCTTTTTTCGGTGACTTCTCATGATCACCATGTACGCTTCAAACTAGGAGTGTATATAAAATAAATTTGAGGGTTTTTTATGATTTTATTTCAATAAATTTTGAGGGCTTTTTTATGATTTTATTTCTTGTCACGAGCACTGTTAGTTAATTTCAATTGAAAAATATTATTTGTATACTCTAAATTGGGGTGTACGATGTACATTTTATTTATTTTAGAATAATGTGAATTTTATCGGTTACTTCAAAGTAATCGGTGAATAAAAATATCTACGGGTTGAATTCGGAGCGAATTTTTAAAAATCCGAATCCGAATCCGGCTGTCAAATCGAAAATTCGAATCTGAATCCGAATCTAACGGATTTTAAAAATTCATATCCAAATCCGAACCCGACCCCGATCAAAAATTCAAAATTCGAATCCGAATCCGAATCCGAACCCAAAACAACTATTTCTTCCTTTTTTTTTCTTTATAATATTTCGAAACATATTATATTAAATTTAAATTTTTAAAATATAAATTTAAATATAATATCAAATATTTATATACACATATATTATATAATGTAAAATTAATTTGGGTTCAGATTCGAATCCGGTACAGCCAAAATTTATATCAAAATTCAAATTCAAATTCATTGGATTTTCGTTTTTTATATCCATATCCGAATCCATATCCATTTAACATTGGTAAATCCATTCTGTTCGGATTCGAATTCGGATAAAATTTTAAGTATCCGTACTTATTGGTATTCCTACTGATAAATAAGTTTCCATTCCGGAATAAATAGAGTGTACATCTATTTCTGAGTGAACGGAAAGTATTCCTCATTCCAATTAGGAAAAAATTTGGTACAGATACATAATTTATACAAAAATTATTTATTCACAAATTAAAATTTTGAAATAAAAAATTCAACTATTAAATTATTATTTTTTCTAGATTTATATTATTAGTATAAATAATTATAATTTTTAAGAATAAAAAAATAAAGAGTTACAAAATAAAGTAGATGGTAAGCGAGAATTTTTTATAGCGAATTTTTTTTTTTTTTTTTTTTTTTAGGACAAGCGAGCAGAGTTTTGAAGATACAAAAATTTTATCAAAAAATTTTGTCCAAATTTTTGACAGAATAATTTGCGTCTGTCAAATTATTCACGAATTATTAAAATTATTCAAAAAATTTACTTGAATAATTTTCATGCAACAAATTATTTGTGAATTATTACAACTATCCAAAATATTCATACTTTATTCTAAATATTTGAAAAATTTTTACATACAGACCTTTTAATTCAAATTTTTAATAATTTATAAATTACTTGGTCACAAAGAAATTTACTATTATAATTTATTTTTATATATAATCACTATTTATTGAAATCTAGTCCCAGATCGATGGATAATTATTTATGTCTGCTGAAAGAGCGCAAAAAATATATACTTTATATAAATAAATAAAATTATAATTTTTCAGCTTATATTATATTTTGACAAAAAAAAAACATTTCTTTTTATCCTATAAATGGATATGGGTTAGCGGAGTTCTGTTTCAATCATTTTGAATCCGTTTTAATATATTAAATTAAAAATAGGGAAGGCCGAAATTTTTTTTTTTTCTTTTTTTGGATTTATTTTGATCAGTTAAAAAATTATCTCTGACCCGAATAAAATAATAAGTAGAAAATAAAAAAAAATAAAAATTAATTTATTTCGAATCCGATAAGAAGTAAGAGACCTCTTTCGCTTTCGGACCTGTCCCGTTTGTACCAGACCCGCCACCAAACTTAAATAATTATTATTCTGGGACCCACCAAGGGAAAGCCTAGGAATAATATATTGAATAAACCCGGTCCACACGCATCATATATTAGGGCATTATTTAGCTCGAATATTAGAGAGAAAATAAATTCTTATTTTTTTATGTTATACTAGTATACAACAACCCACGCTACTGCAAATAAATAGTATTTGAGATAATTAAAATATGTAATTATTAAAATTTAAAATTTAAAAAATTATAATTAAAAAAATATAAAAAATAATGATAATATAGTCTTATATACATATTTTTATTAATATTTTATTAACTTTTAAAGTTAAATTGTATTAATAATTTTATTTTAAAATTCAATCAAATTTTTAGTTTTGATAGTTATTTTATATATAAAAAAATAATTTATATAATAATTTTTTAACTAAAAAGTTAAAGTTGAAAATTTTATTTCAAACTTAAGAATTAGTGAGGATATTTTTATCTTGTTAACATTGATGGGAGACTAAGAAACTATTATATACATCAAGTGTATATTAATACTTCATACACCACAACTTATATTAAATGATTAATATTTTAATATTAAATTTTAATTAAATATATATGATATACAAAATCTAATAATTTAAATTATATTTGATAAATTAATTTTAAAATTTTTATTAATGGATTTTATGCATGTGTTGTATATACAAATATATATACTTGGTGAAGAGATTGTTCAATAGGATTTACTAATAATTTCAAAAGAGATAAGAAATTTTTGCTTGCATATTTTATACACCGCATATAATATTAGATAATTAATAAAATATTTGATAATTAATATTATAAAGTAAAATATAATATAATATATATAATATAAAATATCTAAATAATTTATTGTATTATAAAAATTTATTTTAGATACATATTTTAAACTTAGCTTACGGTAAAACGGGAATATTCAAATTTTTTACTAATAAATGATAAATTTTTATTGAATTGTATCTTTAGTGGCAATATGACCCTCTTAGAGAAAGTCATCCGAATTGTCAAATAGTAGATAGATAGATTTTAAAATTTTTATTAAAGATTTTAAGTATGTACGTGATATATATATTTATATGCATTCGGTGTAGAGAATATGCTTTCATAATTTAAAAAAAGAGAGAAGAAATTTTCCGTAGACCTTATATATACTAATATTTTCAAAGTATATTAGAGAATTCATAAAATATCTGATAATTAGTATTCTAAAATAAAAATATGGTATAGTATTTATAATAAAAAATATTTAAATAATTTATTATATTATAAAAATTTATTTTTAATGATTAGTTTAGAGTCGGTTTACAGTGTATCAGATGCATCTAATATTTTTGTGTGGATACGTTGAATACTTTGTTGGCTCCTCCTATGTGGCTCAATGTGGAAGTAGATATTAAACCCATTTAGTTGATGTGATAGAATCCTCAAATATATACTTATTCAAACATTATTTTTGGATAGAGAGAATAATATATATATATATATATATATATATATATATATATATATATATATATATATATATAGAGAGAGAGAGAGAGAGAGAGAGAGTTTGGTTACTGTGTTTGTACAAGCACCAAGTAATTGGTGCTTGTAAGTTTTCTACCGTTAGATCTAATCTTTTGATTAATTTTATCCCTTAGTTTATACTATTCTACCAACCACTCACTAAATTTAAGGGGCCACCATCATCCTAACCGTGCATTCCTACATCTAAGGATAAAAAACTCACAAGCACAAATAATTTGGTGCTTTTACGAGTATAAGAGCTCAATTAATTATATATATATATATATATATATATATATATATATATATATATATATATATATATATATTGAAGAATAAGTTGATATAATTTTTAAACAGCTTTTTCGCCCTCCCCCTGTGAACAAGCTTAATAAAAACTTAAATTTAATTTTGATTATTATATTAACTTATTAATTAATCTAATTAATACATTTAATTTATTATTTATTGATTAAATAGTTAAGTAATTAATTTATTTATTATTAATTTATTAAAAAGTAATTATTTAATGTATTTATCTAATTACTAATATTTATATTGATCAATTAATTAATATTTTGATTAATAAAATTAATTTCTTAACTAAACATCTAACTAGTTAGATAGCTTACTAATTAATAAAAAATTAAGTTATATTTTATAATTAATTAATATATAAATATAGAGTAGAGCTTATATACTTTCAAAGCACAAGCCTAATTATACTTGCGAATTTTTTACAATTAGATTTATATTGAGATTTGTACTATATACTTTTTTTTTCTCTCTTTTTTTAATTGGCTTTACAATAACACAAATCTCAATGCAAATCTAATGATAAAAAATTCACAAATATAATTAAGCTTATACTTTTGAAATTATAAAAGCTCTACTCTCTCTCTCTCTCTCTCTCTCTCTCTCTCTCTCTCTCTATATATATATATATATATATATATATATATATATATATATATGATTATCTTATATATACAATATTCATAGCTAATAAATTTATTAATTTATTAAATTATTTTTAATTATTATTTTAATATTAATTAATTAGATAAAATATTTTTAATTATAATTATAATTATAATTATTTTTATTTTTACTATTCCAATCTAATGATTCAAATACTATTTATCTTATTTTTAGAAACAATCTAATTTTTATCTTAAAAAAACATAGTTTTATTTCTACTTGTTTTTAAAATTGTACATATTTGAGACATAAATAATTTCTATTTATTGCTGAACCAAACGATATAATTATATTATTCCTAATACTATTCGACTTTAAATTAAATTACGCCACGGCCAACTTTAGCGTAGCGATTAGAGCACAATTCACAACTTAAAAAGAATATTTATCATCCAATCAATATAAAAAACTATACATTTTAATATTCTTCTCATTGACTTCTTTTTTGTTTCACCTCTCTTTCATCTAATTTTTTTTTTTTCCCCCTGAAATGAAACTTCTAGTCATCAGCAGTCAAGTAAACTAAGTTTAGGTAGTGTTTAAATTTCTCTGTTTTCGAAAATTCGTCAAGATATCAGCTATATTATCTTTCATAAAAATCTTTATTAGTTGAATTTCATCATCATCCTCACCTGTGAACTTTTGTAATTTGAAATACTTAACATTTATATATATACTCAGCTTTCATATGATAAACCAAATTTCTTCTGAGAAATATAGCATTTTTTACTACAACAATTAATGATCATCTTATTCTATGATCGTGAGTTAATTATCTACTAAACCTCTTGGCTAGATTGCTTGCATAGCCGCTTCGAATGCCATCATATACTCCATCTGGGTACTTGACAAAATCACACTGCTGTAATGTAAACTTTCAACTGATAGATGTAAGTATATATAGACCAACTCCTATCTAAATCACCAGCATAATCGGAATTTATAAACTCCTTTACGTTCATCGTTACTGAAGCTTCTTTACTACGAAATCTTTCAAATAGAATTTTCATATATGTTATACCCTTAAGATATATACCGCAAAATTCACTTCAAAAACCTTCTAGTGCTATTTTTCTAAATTTGATATATATCGACAAATAATACTTACTGCATGTGAAATATCAAGTTTAATGTAAATCGTGGTATATAACAGGAGCAACACTATTGAAATTGAATTTATCTTCCACCTCTATAGATTGCTAACACCTGTCATAACGTATCCGGCTCAGTCAAAGGCGTACATTACTGATGATATATACTGATGATACACGACACTCGTCAAACATATCATGCCATGCATACTACGTACACCTGCACGTTAGGAGTCTGTCACCTTGTTCGTATCCAACACTCATCCATATAATATATACACGACACTCGTCAGGTATTTAGCCATCATTCTCGATCGGTCAACTCATGGCATTGCATGTAGACGCCTTACCAATCTTGTTATACCTGCCACTCGTCAAGAGTAGTGTAGCCATTAAACTCCACTCCATCCACAACGCAGTCGTCGCTCATAAATCACAATGATCTCAGATATCACATAACCAACTCAAATCCTTAGTCCGGACCCATAGTACAGCCCAAGACATCACCAATATTCCACTTCTCTCTTACCAATTTTCCAACTCTACTACTACTACTGAAGGTTCTGCATGTGGCCCAATTTTATAGAGATGAGACAAATAGATTATAATTTTTTTAAAATTTTTTGAATAATATATCGTTTCAATTTGGCTTTACTAATAGTCTTAATTATCCGGATTCAAACTCGATATTTCGACACACAAATTCTTCATCTTTAGAAATTACTATAAATTGTTCATGCTCCCTTGAGTTGGTTTTGATAATTCGTTCTTAAAAAATTAAGACTTACTTTTTTTAAAAAATTATTTTTTAAAAATATTCTGTAATTTTTTGGTATTTTAGTCTCTCTTATGAATTGATATATTTAAGGCAAATATTACCTTACCGTTTTTAGCAAGTCATTTCTTTCTTTTCCCTACAGTTTTCGGTTCATTCTCTGATATTTTGGTATCATTTTCATTTACCGTGTCCCATAACTCTTGGGTCTGAAGGTATGCTTTTATTTATGACTTTTAAATTGAATAATTTGAATTTATTAGTCTATATATCCCAAGATGATTGAAGCCTCTAACAAAATTTATCATAAAAAAATTTCAACAAATATTTTGTATACACTGCTTGAAAAAACACATCTTTCTTATTTTCTAACTACAATAGTCCTTGTAGCTCTGATACCATGAAAAAAAAAATAGAAACGACTTCAACCCGAGTGCACCCTTTTTCTCTAATGTGTAGAAATCGAAAAATCAACTTTCCTACACGCCCAAGATTGTACAACATCAACCGTCCCTAGCGCAAGTGGTAAAAAATTTGGTGGTTGATACTCGAGAACTGGTCCGAGTTCGAAATTTAGTTGCTTCACATTTTCAGCTAAATTTTATTTCCAAAATAAACGAGCTAAATTTTATTTCTAAAATAAACGAAGCGAATAACATGTTATATTTCTCTCAAATTCAAAACACTATAAAATAGAAAATCAAAAAATTCAAAGCACCATAAAATAAAAAATCAAAAAATTCCAAATCATCTTTCACACTTCTATTGCTCTGGAGAGAAAATACTATATATATATATATATATATATATATATATATATATATATATATATATATATATATATATATATATATATATATATATATAGAAATAATAGAAGAATATGGAGAATAGCCTAATTTTTTTTTTCTTTTCACAGTTTTTTAACTCTCTACTTAACTCTTCTATTCTACTTATCCCTAACTAAAACTCATGTGGGGGCCACTTAATTAAAAATAATGGCTCAACTTGAATCAAAGGCACAAAAAAATAATAATATTTAAATACTAAATCAAATAAAAATCCTACAAATATATTTATTAATTTAGTAAATCAAAATAAATATTAAAAATAAGTTTGCCACTAATTTTTAAACGCTTCTAATCCTACTGTCGCAAACATAACCCAGGTATTTAAGATAAATGTGGAAAGTGTAAAATAAGTAAAATCAAGTGTTGTAATTAAATGTAGAATTTAAGGGTTCCAACTTCCAACTGATGTCAAATAAATATTTATAGCTATTAGATTAAAAATAACTATTATTTTCAAGAATAGTTCCAACTTCCAAACCTAATTAATATTTATAGCTATTATGCATCTAAATTCGAATAATAAAAACTAAACAATTCAAGATTCCTAAGGAATCGTTTGGCAACCGGTATAAGAGAGGATAAGGAGATTATCCCCTCATTTATATCCGAACAGTATTTAAGTGCATATCAGACTATTCCGGTATAAGGATAGAACAGGTGTTCCACCCTACAGGTGGAACAACTGTTCCACCTATTGCTTATTATTATTATTTTTTAATTAAAATTTTTTAAATTATAAAATATTTAAATTTATAAAATTTTAAATTTTTTTATTTTATTTTATAAATTTTAATCCCCTCTATTATTCTTATTCCTCTTTAACTTACCAAACACAATTTTTCTTATCCCGGTACAACCTTTATACTCAACCAAACACAAAATTACTATAATTCTTGCTTGTACCTGAACTTATACCTATCCCCGAAATAATAATCAATTTTTGTTTATACCCGAACCAAACGCAGCCTAAGGGTATATTTGATTTGCAAATTATAAAAAATTCACATGAATTGCTAAACTAAGGATAATCTCATCGTTAGGAACAAGATTATTAGAAAATATAGTATTCTTATATTTGGTTTCGTGCAATAATCTTATCTTGGTGATAAATTTTTATAATTATTTTTATACTTTATTTTAGGAAGACAAAATTAAATATACAAATCAAACATATGTAAAATGGATGGATACTCCTTGTACTACTGTCTCAATATTGTGATTTAGTTAACATAGTTTTTAACTTCTTTTTTTTTTTTTTTTTTTTTTTTTTTTTTTTTTTTTCTAATTAAGGTCTTCTTAACTTTCAATCTTTTTGAATACTTTAAACAAAGTACTCACTTAACAAAAATTAAGTAAATAAGGCAAAAAAAAAAAAAAAAGTCAATAAATTGTGCAACCTGTCTTTAAAGAGTGCGGATGTTCAAACTGACAAATCAAATCAAAACTTTTGATTGGGTTCGATTTAATTTTCTCCAATTAATTGATTTTAATTCTAATTTTCTAAAATCGAATTAGATCACTATAGTTACAATTTATTCGAAAATATAAAATTTAGAATTAGAGGTGTCAATGAACCGAACAAGAGCGGGCTTGAATAAAATGTTAAAAAAAAATTAAAAAATTAAACTTTTTATTTATAAAATCTATAAATACATATATTTTTACATTTGAGTTGGCCTAAAACCTAAATCTTGATATTATATATATATATATATATATATATATATATATATATATATATATATATATATATAGAGAGAGAGAGAGAGAGAGAGAGAGAGAGAGAGAGATGTGTTACTATATGAATAATATTTTCTATCACCTTTTTCATTCTTTGAATGTTACTATTCCAACAATTTCTATTAAATTGTAGATATTCAATAATAAGTAAATATTATTTTCATGCTATCAATAATATTCTAGTTTCGTTATATATATATATATTCGAATTATTTAATTCGTATTTGACTTATTTATTAAATGAACTGATCAATCTTGAGCTCATTTTGAGCCGAATTCGAACGCAAGTTGGATTGGCATCCCTTTTCGGAACCGAACCGAAATGTAGCCTTCGACCCGCAATTCATCGGGCAGCAATTGCATTATCCTATATTTAAGGATAAAAAATTTACAAACATAAATAACTTGATACTTTTACAAACATAAAAGCTCAATTATATATATATATTCGAGTTATATTGAATGAGTCATATTTGACTTAGTTATCAATTTTGAGCTCATTTTGAGCCGGACGTGAACTAACTTGCAATTTGGATTGCCATCCCTGTTCGTAACCGAACCGAACCGAACCGAACATTGCCGACCTCTAAAACTGTAATTTGGATCGGGCCGCAATTGCATCCGATCCATTTTAACATCTGAGCCCTGAAATTGCAGGCGGCTCGTCGTGCTGCCTTCTCCAGTCCTCCTCGCGCAGTCTGCCCCCTTTGAATACAATCCGCGGCCGGCAGCATGAACAGGATGGCGCGGGGGCTGTCGTTGTTGGTCCGGCGGGCGGAGGCTGCGAGGGAGTGTGTACGGCAGCAGCAGCAGCAGCAGCAGGTGCGGGGGATTCGGGTGCAGGTGCGGAACGACAACCTGGAGCAGGCGCTGACGGTGATGGAGCGGAAGATGCGCTCCAGCGGCATGGAGCGCCTCATCCGCCGCCAGGTCAACCACCACCTCAAGAACTCCGAGAAGCGCGTCCTCGCCCGCAAGAACCTCATGCTCCGCGTCCGATCCCAGGACCTCGCCCGCAAGCTCCGCACCATCCTTCTCAAGAAGATCAGGTTTGATCGACACTTCTCTTTGATGATATCAAGTTTCATCTAAATCACTACTCCATTTTGATCCAATCGTACGACCATTTTACGATCTCATTCGATTCGAACCATTTAATGCTTTTTTCTACTTTAGAATTCAGTTTACGAGCCTTGATTTGAGTATCTTATGTGATTCACGGTACTACTGCGAAATTTTGCAATTGAAGAGTGATCAAATGACTAAAATTAAAGTAACTGAAATATTGCGCAATCAAAATAATTTTTTTATAGGTTCAATAGTTTGATCAAAATAGTCCTTCACTCTTTTTTTTTTTTTTTTTTTTTGGAGTTGTTTTTACTTAGAATGCAAAGTTTATTCCTATGTGAGCAGGATTAGTTGTTTCAAAATGGTTGAAGCGTGAACTGTTGATGCAACCTCAGATTGCTATGTTGCTTGCATTAAGAATAGCACAACTTTTGATTGTTTATCATCCTTGGGTTGCTTAAAATTTCAGCTTTATCATGATGTGTTTGGATTGAGCGGTTAATTAAACTACACTGAAAGGAACCTACTGTTTGACTTGGTTTTGGTGAAAATGGCCTGTTCGATTAGCTTTAGGGAATTCGATGATATTTAAAACTTTCCAAGACACAAAGTCCATAGAGTTGTATGTTTAGTCCTTTAATGTGTGTTTTTGCGATGTTCGGCAAGTTGAATTATTGAGTATGTCTTTGGTTTTGGTACACATTGTAGACTTTACTAAACAGGTACGCTAGCTACATTTCGTTTTGGAAATGATGCGTATGACGCTATTGCCTTACTTGAAATCAATTATCTTTACCCGTGACGATCTATTCTTTAGGGGAGTTTACGGGGTATCATTGCATGACTTTTATGGAAAATCTATGAAAATCTACTAAAAAATTGTTCTTCTTTCCGCAATATCTCTGTGTTACGACAAGGTTTAGTTTCTGGTCTGCGAAACATTCAATTGGTTATCTACTTCAATCCACGCATTTTGTTAGAACCTCTCTCTTATTTGCATTTAAACTGATTTATATCATCCATTGGCCATAATGCAGGGGTCAGTGAGAACAGCTCCTCAACTGAGAGTAATGTTGGAGGGAAGCACTTTACGATACTAGCGAAAAAGGGTATTTCTTTTTCTTTCTTGTCTAAGCATATTGATGCTCAATTTGATAAATCCCTGTTTAAACTTACATTAAGAATCTTAGGAAAATATTACTGATAAGATGTTCTTGAATATGTTCAGCATGATTTTCTTCGAGGACCTTTTGCTGCATTTGGCATTGTTTATAGTTTTGGTTTTTCGTTTTTGTTGCATGAACCCATAAAATGACCACTTTATATTTGGACCTCTTCATATTTTAGATAATGGAATAAGAGAAAAGGAAAAGCTACTATGCTTTGTGCTTTATAATAGGGTTTGCAAGTAGTGTTGCAAAAGTAAAATTAAAGGAGATCTTGCAAAATACATATAGCCTCGAAAAAAGAATTGTGAACAAAATTAAAAGGGAAGATGTATAATGTCAAACACTTAAACTTGCGCTTAATCTTTTACTTTAAAATAAGAACTATGCTAGAATACTATTAATAGCACCAAAGTCATTGCTGCTATTAGGTTTTCGGCCGTTGGATGAAGGGATGTGCGGTATGATGATAGTAGTTTCCTAAGATTTAGTGGATGGTTGGTGGAATAATGTGATCTAAGGGGTGGAAATGGTCAAAGGGGTAGATCTAATGGCGGAAAACTTGGTAGCACCAAATGCTTGATGCTATTGATAGTATTGTAGCTGGACTCTTAAAATAATATATATGATTAATAGACCATTTTATTCTACCACTTAACCCCTCTTTTTGTTAGCATGGTAAGTTAACAAAGAGAAAAAAAAAGTGTAGAACCAATATATTAACCCCAAAATTTGTAGGAAATGCTTTGCATAAGCTACTTTGTCTAAGGGCAAGTTTTATTTGTTTCTTTTCTTCGAAAGTAAGCCTAAAAGGAAATTT
Source organism: Tillandsia leiboldiana (assembly GCA_029204045.2). NCBI lineage: Eukaryota > Viridiplantae > Streptophyta > Magnoliopsida > Poales > Bromeliaceae > Tillandsia > Tillandsia leiboldiana. The sequence continues at coordinate 26,836,906 of CM055075.1, read as the reverse complement.
GAGAAATTAAGGTGAGAGATGATAAACTGTAGAACACAACCTTTTTGATCTAACCATAAAACCATAAAACCAAAAAAATGAGCTGTACTCGACAAGCTATTTGATCTAACCAACAAACCATTAAGACAAACTAAAACACGCTTGTATTCAAATTCAATATAGACAAAGTACATATAATTCTACTAAATCCAAGAAAAACATAAAACCCTTTTCAAGAGAACTTGGATCATCCCTCATTTAGAAACACACTCATATTATTGTAGACAAGCAACAAATCAATAACTCTTAATTAAAAAGGCTATGCCATATGTGGATAAATCATTTTGCCAAATGTTTTTGAATCAAGAGCTATACAGAGAATGTTCCAAATTAATCATTTTCTTTCGTCCTCGTGTTGTCGTAGTTCTTCATAACAATACTACGTAACTGCAACTAAATCGAAGGAAAATATTTGCTTAGGCCATAAGGGAGGGAGTAAAATTCTTCACTTCTTGTGTCGGTGCTGTAATATCTAAATTTCGCCCACCAATGCCAACCGCTATCTCTTCTAATCGAAGGTTCCCAGTAAAGGTGAGTCCAATCTAGTAAATAAGCAATTATAGCCGCAACTGTCGCAGGCGACGAGAATATCACATCAACAATATCGTTGAACTGCAACAAACAAAGGATCAGAAATTAATAAAACAGTATTACTGATGAATATTGAGATATTAGGGCATGATAAGAAAAATACATACTGATCTCGAACGGGTGTGCACGGGGCCAAAACCGGCTTCAATTTCATACTCCCTAAAATATTGCGGGATCGACAAGCCCAAGAACAAAGAAATGCCGATAATAAACTTATTCCTTAGACTATTAAGATTGCAGAACTGAAGGAGGCCAATTCCTGCAGAAGCTGCATAAATATACAATGCAAGAAACAATCAGAGCCAACAGAGTGAAAGATTAGGAAAACTATAGGACAAGTTGAACCTAGATGCTTTCCATGCTTCCAAATTTAAAGCATGAGACATAGTATCTGATATCAAATATCGATACCTGTAGATACCATCTAGAGCATTTGAGGTTTCTATTATATAATATAATACCATTTGTTAAAAAAAAAATGAAATTTTTGGGGCTGTTCTATGTGCTAAGGACTTCGGAGTGTCTTATCATGTGTCTCATTAAGGTCCGGTGAAACAAATAAAATACATATCCAAGAATATCAGAGTTCGAAGCTATGATAATTGAACAAGTTAATATGATAAATGATAGAAATATGGTGATTAAACAAATAAAAGATTAAAACAAAGAATATACCAGCATAGGCAAAGAGGACGCAGTAGAGTGCGGCAACAAGTGGAAATGGGATAGAGGCAAGAACTGCCCCAAATTTCGCTGTGGTATTTTAAGAACTGTATCAGATTATCATGAAATATGCAAGAGATATCAATACAATATATTGTGTGTATAGAATATCACCGAAAATTGAGAAGAAGATCATAAAACCGGCCGAAATTTTAATAACACGTCGACTTCCGACTCTTGTCAAAGCCAATAAACCTGCATTCTCACTGTTCATAAAAGTCACCAGTAAGATATCTTAAATTTTATCGTTTAGTTCATATTCCTTTTCTTTTAAAGTACTAATAGAAAACAGATTGTTTACACTGATGCTGTTGAGCCATTTGCAGTACCAAAAATACCATCCAACAAAATAGCTATTCCCTGAAATTATTGAAGTCGTATAAAGGAAAGAACTTCATAATATATAAAAAGTATCAGCATAAGATTACAAACTGATAAATACCTGCCACCCGACTCCGCGGCTGCAAATGGAAGGTGGAATAAATGTCGCACTTGCGAATCTTGATGCAATAATAAAAGTGCCCGTCGACTGCAAAACAACATATATACTTTAAAGAAAAAGAAAAAAAGAAATCAAATTCTTAAGAACAAAACATACCCAGCTTATAGCATATATGTAGGAGTCTAGGTTGAGATAAGAGGTGTAGATATATAAGGGGTATTGAATAGGGTTCAGCACTGCAGGCTCCAAATTGAGTTACTGAACTGAACAGATTCATTTCAATAATTCAATTTGGTTTAATCTTACGAATTGAGAACCTAGAAAAACCTATTTAACTAACTTTTATAATACATATCCAGGTTCTGGGCATAAACACGTCACGCTCTTATCTCCAAACTGAAACTTCAAGGTATCTGTTGCAGATAAAACTTGCCAATAGCCAAAATCCTAAAGCTGTTGCAATTATTCTTGAAACCAACTACTTAGACTGTGTATTAAACCATTCGATATATGATTTTTTTTCCTTATAGTTTAGTTTGTCCATGATTTCTATTCATATATTCTGTGATCTCAGATATTCAGAGAAGTTTTAAGTTCCTATTGAATCAACAAGTTCAAACTGCAAATGGATGATTAAGATACCAACAAATAAAAGAACAAGCATACCAAACAACTATGAGGAAAATACAAGCAATGAAAGCAATAGTATTAGCAAACTGTGCAATTAAAGACATGGTTTCATAGAAGTAACCTTGCAGACGTAAAGTCGGCCAAAATAAAAGAGACTACACTCAACATATACATTACATTAGGTTCTGAAGGATCTGAATCATCTGATACAGTAATAAGCAAGTGGAACTAACAAGATCTTTGTACATCAGTACCTCGATGAGTGATGCGAACGAAGCTGCCATCATGGCGAAAACATCTCCCGCATGAAAACGGGGAGGTCCCCATTGAAATGGATAAGGAATTCTAACCCTGCAACAATTCGTCCATGATATGTTAGTCCAAAAGAAGCATCTCAATAAGAAGTTAAAGCCAACATAGTCTTTAATCTGCAACTAAATGAACAGTAAAGATGTAGTATGACTAATGAACATGCACAAGGGGCATTCCTACTGATAAGGTAAATAAATTCCATTTAGCATTGAGTAGTTGCAGTGAAGTACCAAGGAGAGGCGAAAATAAGTCCAGCTCGATCGGTACGGCAACTAAATTGGGTCTCTGGAGGCCTATCTCTGTACGCACCAGCAATCGTCAGAATAAATGCGTAGAGCCACACGACAGCCACGACAATTAACAAGGCGAATCGATCGAATATCACTTTTCTTCTTGTATATGAATGCGGAACATACTGCAAAAAAATGAAATTACTAATCAAAACAGAAATGCTACAAATACTCAATTATATAAGTTATAAATAAGGTGGCTAGCTTCTGAGTTTGTTGTATGAGTAGAGTTTTACCATAGAGAATATGACTAGAAGAACAAGTGCTGGCAGACCAACTTCTACACATTTAGCCAGCTGCAGGAACAAGTAACAAGCACAATAAAACAACTAATAATAAAAAATAATTGACAATTATCTAATGATGTGTTTAATCTGTTTCTGCTTCTGCTTTCTGCAGCAGCAGCAGTTTTAAATAGAGCATTTGCTGCAGGTAAGTAGTCTGAAACAACACTTGTATTAAAGTAATCATAATTACTTACTTCTGGGAATGCAATATTGAAAAGACCAAGAGCTGATAAGGTCACAAAGGGAACTGCTGCCAGGGGACTAAGAAACCTATTCAATTCAAAAAAAAAAAGAAAGAAAAAAGAGAGAAAAATTAGAAATGCATTTTTAAATGTAAAAGTAATTCAAAAATTCAATTTGGCAAATAATTAAAGTAAAAAAAAAATGAGGAAAGAAAAGAGAAATATATGAACCTCATAAAAATTCTCCAGAGGCCGAAGTAACCAACAACTATCTGTAAAACGGAGGATCCAATAAGAGCCCCTTGTATGGCTCTCATGGTGAGCTCAAACCTCTATTAATATTCACCCCCAAACAAAAGAAAAAAGAAAAAATAAAAATTAATCAATCCCATGAACTCTCAAAAGAGAAAACATAGTAATTCTGTTCATCTGAATTAAATTGGATAGAATGAGATGAGAGAATGGAGAGCAAGGGTAATGGATAACGGGTTAGTAAGACTCATAAGGTGCGTTTGGATCGGGTATAAGAAAGAATTGTTTATTTCTGAAATAGATATAACTATGGGAATAAACAAGAACTAGATCAAGAATTGTTTATTTCTCATATAGATATATCTCTTGAAATAAATAAGAACTAGATCACTTTTATATTTTGATAAAAATTGAATTTTTTTCAAAAATTAAAAAAAAAATAACATTTATATAGTTAGATTGTAATAGTGGGAATAAGAATAATTATAATTTTAAAATAATAATATTTTATCTAATTAATTAATATAAAAAATATTAATTAAATAATAATTTAACTTATTTAATTAACTATGGTTAGATAATCCTAAATATTAATTAATAAAATAATTAATAATTAGTATTGTTAATTAATAATTTAATTAGGTACAAATAATATAATAATAAATTAATAAATTAATTAGTTAGTTATTTAATAGTTAAATAATTAGTTAATAAAATAATTAGATTAGTTAAAATATAAAATTAATTAAAGAGTTAATACAATAACTAAAATTATAAAATTAATTAAAGAGTTAATGCAATAACTAAAATTATATTTACTTTAATTAAGTTTATCTCAATTGACAACAAGCTTAGTAATATATATATATATATATATAGAACAATAATTTTAAATTTATATGAACTTATTTTAGAAAGACAAAAATAATTATTTTCATCTATAACCCAAATGCCTACGAAGAACAAGACTGTTTTTCAATCTCGACCACCTCGAGTTCCAGGCCTCTAGGCCTTATTCCAGCCTTATTCACTATAATAAAACTATACTATAGCGATATTTTTAAGTGTTGCTAAAATCTAAAAAAAATGCTGCTAGAAAAAATATCAACAATTGTCATTAGTGTCGCTATATGTGCCGTCGTTAGAGTATATAGCGACACATTACTATAATGTGTCCCTATAATCTAATTTTGAATATAGATAGACTATAAATGAAACACTTGTAAAAAAATGTCATAAACATGTACATGTCCCTATAACCTAATTTTGTTATAGTGATTTCAAAAGTTTTGAATCTAAATTCAGAAAATTTAATGAATCCACACATGCCTGGAGATCCGCAGTCAATGATAATCTAACTTCAAAATAATTCATAATTCAAATAATTGACATAATTTGTTATTATTCAAAAGTGTGGGTGCGACGAGACCTCGTATGGATCGATTATGTAAGCGTAGCGTCTGCTGAGGATGATGGAGATGGTGGGGAGGAGGTAAGTGTAGGATCCCCCAATCACAACGGGGAGTCGCGTCCCAAAGTGCACTTGTAACAGAGTGTTGATCCCAGCCACGAAGAGCAACGTCTGAATCACCCTCGCCTTCTCCTCCTAGTACTCCTCAAAATAATAATAATTATTATATGGCTCATCAGTTCCATCATAAAAATGTCTAATGTTTTGATGCAGCATGCATAAATCAAAATTAAAAAAAAAGAGAAAAAAAAAAAAAAAAAAATCTAAGACGAAGAGAGATCACTCACATGTCCCCCGCCCATTAACGGAACCAAGATGGTGGGTATGATAACTGTGGTGCCCAGCATCACCAGGTAGTGTTGGAAGCCCAAGAAAATAGTTTCCGCTGAAAATTGAAATAGTTTTAACATATTCATTCACGTGCAAATTAAATATATATATATATATATATATATATATATATATATATATGCATGGTATCTGATGAATTAGAAAATGATTCAGAAATAATCTTAACGTAGATAGAAAGAGAGACAGACCCCATGGAGGAGGACTAGTGAGGCAGTAGTCAATCTCCGGCAACTGCTCCTTCACGGGGAACGGCACGAGCTCCTCCGCCTTCGGCCCAGGCGACATCTCTCACTCTTTCTCTTCTTTCTCTCTCACACACACTCTCTCTCTCTCTCTCTTGTTGTGAGGGGAGAGGATGTGTTTAGGGAGAGAGAGAGAGAGGAGGGGGGAGTGATATAAATTAAGGAGGGAGAGTGAGAGGAGGAGAGGAAACGCACGCACTCGCGCGCGCTTTTGGTTTCGCGTTGTTGGTGGTGTCGTTCGGCCTCCTACTACGGAAAACCTTTGGTACAAACGTACGGAGAACCCTCAACTATATTCACCTTTGAAACATCCCCTCCAATTTTTTAATTGAAACTTTCGCCACTTAGTTCTTAACCTTTTCTTTTTCTTTTTCCTTTTTTTTTATTTGAGTTGCCAATATCATATATATATATCTTAATTCATTTGATTTTTATTTACAGAAAAAGTAATTAAAATTATTAGATTAGATTTTTTTTTTTTTTTTGCCTAATTTCAAAATTGAAAATTCATCCGAAATCGGATGTATATCTCACCCTCCATCCATCCTGGGATAGAATGAATTTTACTGGTTGCTTCGAAGTGACCAGTAAAAATATTCCCATCTCAGAATGGATGAGATATACATCCTACACCCAAAATCGGGTGTCCAAAGTAGGTCCCTCAACTTTATTTTATTTTATTTTATTGATATTCTCAACTTATAATTTCTATATTTTAATTATTCTGTTAAGTTAAAAATATTATTATCTATATTTAATAATTTTATTAGATATTATTTGCTAAATAAATTTACAAAATAAATTAGATGAATTTTATAAATTAAACTAACTAAAATTACTCCATTTAAAAAAAAAACTCTATAGAAAAACTAAGGGTTAATTACATACAGATACTTAAAAACATATCGAATAGTAAATATATTCCTACAAAGCTTAACTTTTTATATTTATTCCTTTAAAAATCCTAAGTTGTTCATATATATATATATCCTTATGATTTATTATCGTTAGTTTACTGTTTATTTTTTAACAAAATATATGTGAAATATTATTTTTACCTTTTCAAATATGTCCCTCTAAAAGTTCTAAATGTTAAAATAATACAAAAATATATATAAAAGTAAAAAAAAGTAAATTTACCATCACTAACTAATCAAGATTAAATATTTAACCTATGGTTAACTATATTTGTCTAACTAATATTAATGGTAGTGATATATATAAACAACTTATGACTTTTGAAGCAACAAATATGAAAAATTGAAATTTATAGTAATATATCTGCTATTCGATATGTTTACAAGAAATTGTGTGAAATTAATCTAAAAACTAAAGTTGAAGCTGCTATTTCAGAAATCGCTATAGTTAAGAGGTTCTAACTACAAATTTACCTAACTCAATTTAAATTTATAAAGATAACTATTTAAATATAGTAAGTTAATATAAAAGTCTTCCTAACATTTTACATAGTCTAATATTCCAAATTTTAAATAGTGAGTGACATTAATGACATGAGAGTGCATTTGTCTTGGTATCTATGTCTTTGTGTTTAGATACAGAAAAGAGGAATACCCTTTTTTTTTTCTTTTTTTTTTTTTTTGTTAATTTACTTTTTTTTTTTTTTACTGATTTTAAAAAAATTTATATTTTATCCTCTCAAATCTTATAATTTATACTAAAGATATTTTTAAAAATAACATAAATATATTAATTCTTTTTTCTTATAGAATAGATAAGACTAATTTTCATTAATATTATAATCTTTTAAAAATATTTCTGAAATATTAAGAAGGCAAAATATAAATTTTTAAAAATGAGAAGAATATATATATATATATATATATATATATATATATATATATATATATATATATATATATATATATATATATATATATTAGTCCCAAAAAAAAAAAGAAAAAAAAAAAAAGAGAGATGTTAGGTGTACAGGTGTACACCCTACACCCCACTCCATTCTGGAATGGGTATTATTTTACTCGTCATATCGAGTGACAAGTGAAATTCACCCCACGTACCCCAGAATAGGGTGGGGTATAAAATATACACCCCTAAAAGGGTGTATACTTATATATACCCAAAAAAAAAAAAAAAAGTGTAGAAAAAGTGGAGACCATATAGAGACTCTTTTATTAGATGAGAGTTGGTTAGCTAGAAATTGAAGGATAGGCACACCCAACTCTACTTAACCTCTTTTTTTTAAGTTCATGTGTGATTTGGACATGTTACACTTACAAGAGTGCTTTAGCTTGTAGCTTTCATGCGCCCCATATTTGATGAAATTATTGCCTGGACCGCGTGTACCGCGGATCAGGACTTCCAACTTCAAAGTTCTATTGTAGAAGTTTAATTCATTGGACGTGGTCTCTGTTACACCTGTAAAATATTTTATTAAAGTTTTGAGATTGTCCGCTAAACTATTAATATCGTAGTAGTTGTGGGATGATGAGGATAGATGTGCTGCAAATTTAAATTTTAAGTGTGAGTTTTTTATTGAAATGTAGGAGTTAAATTAAGAATGCAAATAGATTCAGATTGGTGGAACTTTCGTCTCGATCTGTTTTGAGTGAAACGTAAGTGAAAATAAAAAATATAAAAAAATATAATATGTTTCGAATCCCGTGGATGATTCTTTCTTCCGTTGATCTTTTCTAATCGATCAAAAATTAATAAAAAATTCGTCTCCATCCGAATCATCTGAATCAGCTCAAGACGAATCAATAAATAAAAGCTAAAAATAGTATAAAAATTAATCCGTTTTCAATTTATTCCGACAAGACAATTTATAATGTTCTAAGGTGAAGCATTTTAGAAATTTACGAATCTTATTCAATACTTGATAAGAGAGTTTTAGGGCTTTACAATAAAAAAAAGAAAAAAGAAAAAAAAGAACTGTGGTTCTTAGCAAAGATGGTGGCTCGGGTCCAGGCAATAATTATGGACGTGATTGGGTCAAATTGGGCGCGAGGCTTGACCCTTGGCACGTGCAACTCTTTCTTGGAATTTTTTAGATCATTTGCCAAATTTCAATACCAATTGTTAGAAAGTTGTGACAATAAAGAGTCTAAATCTGTGGCTTATCTCATCATGTTCGATATTTTCCTATTTTAATAATTATTTAATATAGATTTAGTTACATGTTAAATTTTGATACAAACGTTTCAAACTACGATTTTTATAATCAAATTATTGATGATGTGTTGACGTGCATTGCTGCAAAGATCTTGCCCACAATGTACAACTACATATGATATATTCTACCCATACATTTATAAAAAATTCAGGATATTCTCAATGAAAAATGCTTTTTATATATCCATTTTGGGTGTATATCATACATTCCACCCTATTTAAGGGTATGGTGAATTTTACCGGTCACTTGAAGTGACCAATGGATAAGTCTCCACTCTTTGAATGAGGTGGAGTGTATGATATATATCCATTTTGAATGTATACATAGCATAGCTCATTTTCAATTGCCAAAGAAGCAACTAAGAAAGATACGTATTTTTAGAAATATCTGCTTCATAAATGATTGATGTGTTAGTGTACATGATATAAAATTCTTTTAATATATAGTTCATTACACAAATTTATGAGAAATCTCAGATTAATTAATACATCAAGGCTAACTTTATCTAGATTCTAGAGTAGAAGTACAAAATCTTGGATGCTTGAATAAATTCATAAAGATATGTTATAAAAATTAAGTAGATACTTAATTAATTAATGCTTTAGGTAGCGTTTGGAACCGGTATAAAGAGGGGATATCCCCCTTTTATACCCAAACACCTTTGGGATATCCCCGGTTTGGGATATCCCTCCCAAACGGGGATATCCCCGGTTTGGGGTTGGGATATCCCCTCCCCCCCTACACTCCCCAGTTTATCCATCCCCCTTTTCAACTATGTCCCTTCCCAAGGCAGTGCCTTGGGAAGGGACATTTCAATTTTTTTTTTTCATTTTTTTTTTCTTTTATGCTTCTGGGCTTTTTTTTTTTTAATTAAAATTTTTAAATTTTAAAAAATATTTAAATTTTAAATTTTAAATTTTATAAATTTTAATTTTTTAAATTTTATATTTTAATAAATCTAAAAATTTTATTTTATTTTTAAAAATTATTAATTTTAAAATTTATACAATATTTTTATAATTTTTTTAAAATTTATATAAATTTAAAAATTAAAATTTTTACTCCTACTTAAAATTTTAAAACTAAAATTTTTTTTTTCTCCCACTTAAAATTTTTATAAAAATTAAAATTAATAATGATTAAAATTTGAATAAATTTTAAAATTTTAATTTTGAAAAAATATTAAAAAGAAAAAGATATTTTAATCTTTTAACACAAAAGTCAACTCTCTATTCCTTCTTATTCTTCAACCCCAATCCAAACACTATTTTTCTTATACCAAGTTTAAGCCTCATTCCCAACCAAACACTTTTTTTACTTTATATCAGGCTTATCCCTTACTTTATACTTATACCTGGTATAACTCATTCCGGCTTATCCCCAATCCAAACGATACCTTAATGTTCATAGAGGTACATGGACAAATAGATCATCTCTCATTCCTGGAGCTACAACCCACCATTTTCAGTAGGAATATTGCCACAGTAAAATGCATGATAACTAAATTACAAGCTAAACTATATTTATAAATTTTTTATTATTATATTTGTATTGAGATTCGTATTATTATAGATTTTTTTTTTTCTTTAGTTAACTTTACAATAACACAAATCTCAATACAAATTCAATAATAAAAAATTTATAAACACAGTTGGACTTATACTTTTAAAAATATATAAATTTTACTCGAAGTACAGTATCTCAATGTTTGCATTAGTCTTTTAAAAGTATAGTTTTCGTCATTCAGATTTTGCTCGATCTCATCTATCTACTCTTAAGAGTGTGCATACAACATGCATGCATGAATCTTTTGTATAGGTGGGTTCATTGAATCTGACTACATGTTGTAATTAAATAACAAGAAAAAAAAACAATTATAATAATAATAATCTGGGATGGACATAGTATAATTTTCATCTTGTGAATTTTCAATTGTGCCCGCCATGCAATAAGCTGGGATCATTTTCGTTCACTATTGGAAGTTTAGTATTTAAGGTTGTATTTTTTTATACTTAATGATATTTAAAAGGGTCTTAATATAATCTAACATCCGATTTGAAAGCATCGGTTACAATATCAGTAAATAAAAAATCGTCACGTATATAATAATGCTTATGCCAAGTATCGATAAAATATATTCTAAAAATTCTGACACTTTAAAATATCAAAAATTAAAAATAATAATAATTAATAAATTAGTTTGATATAATAAAAAATTCATTTCACAACATTTTTTAAATGTCAGTATTTATTATATTGTAGCGATACTTAAAAATGCTTTTCCTCAGTCTCATCTAAAAAAGTTCTTATATTGAGTTTTTTTTGTAATGGTTCTAAATTTTAGTGTTAACAAAATCACTAGATCTTTTTTAGTGGTAAGGGATGGGATGGGATTTGAAAAGATTTTGCGTTCAAATCCTTGTTTGAGAGATTTTAAAAAGTTCTACTCGGAATGGCACAAGAACTAACAAATTATTTAGTGAAGCTGCATTTTATTTTAAAAAATATTTCTAACTACGTCGATCATGAATTTAGTACTATAACTACGAGGATGTTAATGGAATGAAAAAAGTGCAATGGACGGTTACAATAAAATTTTTAGAAAATAAATTTTTAGTGCGTTCAATCTCCGATTAAATTGCACATTTGAAGTTAATATGAACAAACTTCAATAGAATTTTCTTATTGAGATTGTACTAGCTAGGTTGAGAAAAAAAAACAGCTAAGAACAATTCATGAGCAAAAAATAATTTAAATCCAAGTTAGCAAATATCTATTTTCCTGGTAGAAGTTGAGAAATTTGAGAAAGTAAAGCCCACACCAGGGATAGTCCTACTGGAGCTGTTTGAACAGTACTTGACCTGTCTAGATCTTCTAACATCACTATTATAGAGAATAAAACTTAATTATGGTACAATACTAATATATCTATTAATTAAGGGCAATTATTTTGATTGTGAATGAGAATCAACTTAATTATCCTCACTTCACAGCAAGGAAAATGCTTCTTGTGCACAATTTATGGGGCTATGTGGCGTGGTCGAATTAATCACAATTAAATTTTAGAACTTTACTTTTCTTTCAAATGAAGGTATTTGATTGGCAGCACATTACTGGTACCGTTACATATAAAACTTCCTCCTTATATAAAGTGTATATTTTATATCCTTCGTTTAAGAGTTAATAAACTTTTTTAGTATTTTAGTTAAAAAAAAATAATAAGACGATTGAATAGACAAAGGCCGCAAGAAGCCCGGTGTAAACTTTACTTGTTATAAATAGGGTATCTATACTTTACTTGTTATAAATAGGGTATATAGATAGTATTTCTACTTTAATCATTATAATTAAATTCTATGGTTCAATTTAGTTGATTTGGTATTAATATTTTGCTAATATAGTAGTGATGTGATAGTTTAGTATTTGTCACCTAATTTCTTACACAGTATCACTATCCATCAATATTTAACCAACTAAATTGGACGGTAGAATTTGTTAACAAAAATTTAAAAAATTTGAATAAAAAATTATAATAAATTAAAGTTTAAGAACCAAATGCATCGCACATCAGCCTGAGGACCAAAATTACAATTTAGACTTATTTTATCAGTAATATATCTAGTTAATTTATAAGGAGCATAAAAGTGATTCCAAAAGCTACTAATTACTAGATAATTATTCAAGATAATTAACCATTAATCTTGTTCAAGATTTAACATTGGTTTAATTAATAGTGGACTAAAGTCAAAACCACATTTTCCTCCTCTCATGACCCCACAAGTTATTACTAGATAATTTATTCGAACACAAGATCCAAGTAATTAAATTTACTCATATATAGATTCTTATTTCCATATAAATGAATACATAATTAACCTATAATTTTTTTGTAGATCCAGCTTCAATTAATATGACAAATTAGTGCAAAATATGAGGCTATTGCTTACTTACTAGTAATTACTAATTAAGTTTATATATATATATATATATATATATATATATATATAGAGAGAGAGAGAGAGAGAGAGAGAGAGAGAGAGAGAGAGAGAGAGAGAGAGGGAACAAGCTTTGAATAGGATAAAGTTAGGTGAGAGTAGAAGAGAGGCATTAATAAAAAGCTTCAACAAGAATCTTAGAAGAGGTAGTTGATTTAAGTTGCAGCAACCATGAGAATCTAATAACCAATTAATGGAAAAGCAAAGTGGATTGGTTATTATGGAAGTCACAGCTCCTACTTGTGTCCATCCATCCAAAATGTGGTTCATTTTTTATGGATTGGAAGATTGGTTGTTGGGAGAATTAGGTGATTTTTTGAGTCTATTAATTGGACCACAAATGGAATTGTTAATTTATTAGAGTTGGTAATGGTATATAGTAGTATCATTTGATTTGGTGTCTCCCACATAAAATAAAGTTTGGAGATAATTACACATAAGAAGATTATTAATTTGTGTTACAGTACTTAATTTCAAGAATTTGACCAAAGAAGTTGAAAAAACAAAAAAAATTCTTACTAAAAATTTAGTAAAGATTTATTTGGCTTAATTTCTAAATAACTTTGCTAAAATCTTATTTTGTAAAGATAGAACTTTTAGATGGTTTTGCCGAAATCGTATTTTTGATAGGATTCTGTACTAGATTGAATTCAAATTTCTATTCCATCTTCTGTGCTCCGAGTATAATCATTTGATTTATATTTACTTATCGAAAATTACTAAATAGCTTAAATTTATTAACATAGTTATTTGAACGGAGCGGCTTTAGAGTAGATTCAACCACAAATTTGTGTCTATTTTGAATCATGATAGAAGAATTTTACATTTGAGACGGGTCAAGAAGAGAGTTCTCCAGTAACCCAATTAAGGGGCCATTCTTTGTACTCAAAACTGACTACAAAACTCATAAAAACACAGTAAAATTTTGAACATGTTAGATGTGATTCGAAATCAGAATCGCTTCGATTTTGGGTTTCTGGTTCGCCGATGGGCTCGCAGTGCGACGACAAATTTTATAAAATTTTGAGAAAAGAAAATTAAATGTCTGTGGTGGAAGCGGCTAGGCCCGAGCCCGAAGCCCACCACTGACTTCGGATGGGGGGTGCGGGAGGCGGAGCCCCCGCGGTAAGAATCGGATCCGCTAAGAAAAAACTCTCTTTTCTTTTTTGTTTGCCCTAGAGAGAGATTGAGCGAAAAAAAAAATTGTACGATCAAGAATTTTTGTATTCCTTCTTTTCTACATAGTAAAACTCTTTTTTTTCGCCCGTAATTTTTTCCCCGCAAAGAATTTTTCACATAAATCTGTATGTTATCTTTCTGTCGTACATTTTTGAAATTACTTTTGTGTCGTGATCGTCAATTAATTTTATTTGGTTTGTGCACTCGTTGCTAACATTGGCAATCTTCTATACCTATATATAATTTCTCATGGCTAAATCCGACGTGGCTGTACCTCCTTATTTTGAGGATGGTAGGCCCCTCTCTCTCTCTCCTTCCCCCCACACAACCCTTCATCTCTTTATACTCTCTCTCTCTACTTTCTCATCGTACGACCCTTCATCTCCCCCCACTCTCTCTCCTTCTGTAACCCCTACCGCATAACCCTTCATCTCCCCCCACTCTCTCTCATTCCCTAACCCCTACCGCATAACCCGATAACCTTTCATCTCCCTCCTCCCCACTCTCTCTCTTCTCTACCTACATGTTCTCTTAGTGCTCCTCTCCTCTCCCTTCTCCTCCCTCCACATTTCCTTCCCGACATGGCTTTTAGCTTTTAAGTGCTGGCGTTAGGCTGCATCTCAATACCTTAGTGATTTTCCTTTGGAACCACTTCTCGACAGTGATGTAATGTAAGTTAGTTTGTTTAATTATCGTAAATACAAATATATATGGTGTTTTCTTATGTTATATATATATATATATATATATATATATATATATATATATATATATATATATATATATATATATTGTAATTTTTACAGGTCTTTCATGAATTCTGTTTTTGAACTACTTTTGGGAGCCTGGGCAAGTTCACATGGTCTGAAGGTATAGGCTGCACTACTATTTATTTTCCTAGGTTTGGTTCTTTTGTGTATAAGTTGTTGCTTAGATAGGTATATGTTATTTTTATCCAGTCATCAAATGTAAAATAATTTATAACAAGTAGAAATATTGATAATTCTAATTATTTTGCATGCCAATGTATGTTTGATATCACTACTTTATTTTCAAATTATTTACTTATTGCTATCAAAATATCCACTTGAAACTTTTGGAGCTGGATATCTTTAAAAATGGAGTTCTTTTATTCATGCTATGCTATACGTTAGTTCTTCAGCCCGTGTATATTGTATTATATTTTAATATTAGCATTTTGTGCAAATTCTTTTGATCAGGTACGACTATCTTCTGTTGAGGCCTTAGGTTTTCTACTGTTGCTACAAAGTTCTTTAATTTTTTTTTTTTTTACTTTCAAAATTTATAGTTATTTTTTCTATTTTTTTTTATATTTTTATTTATTTAATTAATTTATAAATTTTTACTATAATTTTTATCCACCGCATCGCACGGGTTCCTACACTAGTATATATTAATTCTGCAAAACAAACTTAAAGTCTTGTTATTCAAGGGCCAAGTCCTCGCACGCTTCCTCTTTCAAACTAACATGTAGTCTCTTATGTCAAAGCAAAAGAAAGAACATTACAACAATCTCTTTTTAGTGTTTTTTTTTTGGGTTCCATGATTCAAATTAATAAGTTGTACAAATAATATAATACCGAAAGACATTAGATATGCATTTCGTTGCTGATGAGAAGCAATATCATACCCAGTATGCTTCACATGCATGTTTAATGTGCATACCGAAACTCTTTACTTTCGAAACAAAAAGAATTACAATAATAGAGAGCCACAAATAATTCAGTTTGAATTTTCTGCTCAAAGACGCTACATTTGGCCGTTTGGTTTAGACTGAATTTAGAACTGTTAGAAAAATTTTCGAACTAATTACTAACCAAAGCTATCGAAACCCTTTTTCAGAAAAGTAAATTGAATTTTTAAATATATTTTTTTTAAAATCTTTTCGTTCATCACTTGAGGCATTTATAGACCATCTAATCCAACTCTGTGTCCACGACAATCCTGGCCATATTTTGAAATCTCCAATTGTAGTTATTTTCTTATCTTACGCTGAACGGTCAAGATCTCTCGTTTATTTTAAATCCAACAGTCACGATCTCTCCTTCCTGATTCTAGTTAATCAAGACACCAAAGGTCCAGATCATCTATAACTTTTTAAATCGAACGATCCAAATTTAGCGTCCGCAACACCTAGTTAAGTTAAATGAACAGGTCCAACAAGCTAGGGTTATCTAGGGTTAAAGACACAACAAGCTAACTAGATTTGGAGAGAATTTTTTTGCGTGTCACTATAATTAAATTGGCTTAGAGTTTTCAAATTATGTTCTCTTTTTCTAACATAACTTAGGATGTGTTTGCTTCGAGAGAAGTCGGGATCATCCAGAATTTTGATCAAATGGAACTGCTACGAAACTCGATCCTCATCTGTCTGTAACACGACTGTGATACATACCAGGCATGTCAGGACGTATCGGATTCATGTATAGTCAGAGGTGGTGACCTCGTCTCTCTTCCTTGCAACCTCGCGATTCGATCAACCAAACAACACACACTCTTACTGCTGCTTGGGTCTCGTGTGAGCCGAAGATGATGCGAGGATATGCAAATGGACCGGACGAACGGGCTGATCTTTGACTAAGTTGGTTTTTTTATAAATAAACTTAACTAGAATTATGAAGCAACTACTAAGCTTCGAACTTGAGATCTCAATATTAACCAGCAAGTCTTTTGTTACTTGCGCTAGGGACGATCGGTCGGTTTGCCTAATACAGTTATTAATTTTAAAAAATTTGACAGAAAAATGCTTAACAACGAAAACGAGGGTTCAATCGGGATGCAACCCAATCGGTCCACGATCTAGTCCAATACCCTATCGGGCTCATTGAGTCCGATCCAGGCCCATATCTTTTGTCGGGCCCAGGCATATCTTTATTGGGCTGCACCTTGTTTGAATGTCCGAATAATTTATTGTATTTTGTAGAAATTTTCTTATGCTGTTGCAATTTACAAGTGATCTTTCAAAATGATGCATTTTATCAACAAAGTAAAATTTTTCATCCTAATGTAAACGACATAGAGACTACGTATGTATGTTACGCCATTGTAATCATTCAAACATACTCCTCGTCCATCAAGTACTGTATTATTCTTAACGTAAATAAAAAAAGAGGTTTCGAATAAGATCTTCATCCATGCCTCGACCTGCCCAAGTAATTACTTGAAGTAATCGGCTTTTTCATTGGTGCGAGAACGCATGTAAGAAATTTTGAATTAAAATATTAAAAGTACTATTTTACGACAACTAAAACTTTTCGAAAACTCCGTTGCTTGTTTATAACCACTTGGCTGATTTAGAAAGTGTTTGGAAATTCATAGCTCAAGTCCACAGAGATCGCGCTTGAACTCAACTATACGCTCCTACCAAACATGAAGTCAAAAAGGTGCTCCCTCTCACGCTCCATACGATATGAGACTCGTTTTGTCGAGTTCGAGCGATCTGCGAGTTACGAGCAACCGCTCCCTGATCCACCAATGCCATAATCAACTTAACACCGAATTGAAACTAGTTTAGTTGCATCGGTGGAAGTGGAGCTCCGAACCACCAACTTAATTTATGGCCATTACTAAGAAATGAAATTAGAAAAGGTGGAAGCCACAGTTCTAGTTGAGAGTTGGCGTGCCCTCCTAATTATTAATGAATGTGTGAAAAAAATGTATCAATAGTTCCTGTCCTTTTCGAATGCTGTAACTTGGTTTATATACTTTTTACTAATACAATTTAATTTTTGAATAATAGAGGCCATTTTAAACATACTCCAGTAACATTTTAACATTTATGGATGCTCTTTTAAAGTCTAAAATATCACTTAAATCCTTGTAGATAAATAAATTTATCACAAATATGTGATCTATTATCAACTTCTATTAGTAAACAATTAATAAGCTTGTCCAAGTTAAAATTGAGTTCAACACTAGTTAAGTTAGTGTAATGATGATTCTATCCCTCAACTAGGACAATATATTTATACATTTTTTTATTTAGGATATAGTATTTAATATTCAATTTTATACTTTATAGTATATTTTTTAAAAATTTATTCATTAGTATGTGATCTATGACTTTTATTTTATTAATGCTTTATTTAGACATTTTTTTATATTATGAAATTTACTTTCTTAATTCTAAGTTTACTTACTTTTTAGCTAATTACGGGGAGTTTAAAGTTTAAACTTTAAAACTAATCCATCAAAGTTGCACGACTTTTTAGGAGTATTCGATAATATTTATTATATTTTTGAAAGCATTGATAGTATTTTTAACTTTAAAGAAGTATTGATGAAATTTCAGTTTTTTAAAAATATGTCTGAATAGAAATCGAATTAGAGGTGATCTGGATCTGATCTTGAGATCAAGATCTGGCTCGTTCTCTAGAGTTGGATCAGTCTCTAGATTGATTTTTGAATGCGCCACGATTTTACGTATGAAGCGATTCGGTTAAAAAGAGATCGGTTCAATTGGGATCTAATCAAAAGATCCAACAAAAGTTGTAGAATGAGCAAACTTGGCTGAATAATTAAAAACTCGGCTAAATGAGTCGAATCGATTGTATTACGAATTGGATAACTAAGATTACAAGTTAAACTACTCCTACAAAAAACTGTGAACGCAGAAAAAGAAAGTTACAAATTATACTACTCCTAAAATAACTATAGAATGTAGTGAAAAGTAAAGAGTGATCTTATTTCATAGATGTAAGATCTTTATAGTAGGCTTCCAATTATTATTTATAGTAATTTTCTGTCGTATTTTTGATTGATTAGTATAGTAGGAAAGTATTGTAATCACGATTGCGTAGATTGCTCCTGTAATAATAATTGCATAAATTACGCCTCACGATCATTCCACCTAAAATTTCTCTACCTTCATGTGTTTTATTTTGGACTCCTGATATACCACGTGTCCTTATTTTTTTGGTTCATACATAAGTCGAACCGTCTATTTCATAGCGCACTAATTCGTGCACCAACAAAATATATTCAATTTTTTTTATTATTAAATACATATTAATTTTACTATTATAACATGGACTCTTTAATTTTATCTAAATTAAGTTGAAATAAATCAGTCGTTTTCGAAAAGAATAATAAAATCATACATAATAAAAAAAATATACAGAGAAAGCTAGGCTGGAATACTATTAATAGTACCAAGTTATTGATGCTATTAAATTTTTAATCTTTAAATTAAAGAATGTGTGGTTTAGATGATAGTGGGCCCCTTGGGTTTAATAGGTGGTTGAAAAAATAATAAAATCTAACGGATGAAAATGATCAAAGAGATTAATCTAAGAATAGAAAACTTGATAGCACTAATTACTTGATACTATTGATATATATATATATATATATATATATATATATATATATATATATATATATATATATATATATATATATATATATATATATATATATATATATATATCATATTACTTTTAAGGGCCAATTTTCTACATACCCCTAAAAATTTTTCTGTTTTCATATTTACCCCTCTTAGAAGGCTAATATTAAAACTACCCTTCTTACGTTCCAACTTCTTTCCAAAATACCCCTGAAGTTAAACTCTGTTAGTGTACCGTTTGGAACTACCGTTATCTGTGTGTAATTACTATTTTGCCCTTTCAAATATACCTAAACCCTAAACTCCTAAACTCTAAAACCCTAAACCCTAAACCCTAGAACCCTAAAAAATCCTAAACCCTAAACCCTAGAACCCTAAAAAACTCTAAACCCTAAACCCTAAAACCCTAAAAAATCCTAAACCCTAAACTCTAAACCTGGGCAAAATAGGTATATCTGATAGTTTTCAACTCCGATTATTATTTAACTCTAGTTTAACCCTAGTTAACTTAACAAAGGGAAACGGTAGGGGTATTTTTAATAACGGTCAAACGTATGAAAGGTATATTGGAAAGAAAAAAATAAAAAAAATAAATCAGATATTTCTTCATATTTCAGAGGTACACAGACAATTATCCCTACTTTTAATTAATGCGCGCCAAACTTTTGGTTATCTCATTGGAGCACTTCTTTAATATAATTGGTGGGGCCCAGACATGTGGGCTCCACAAATCTATGTCACAATTAATACCATATAACGGCTACCTAAATCCTCTACTTAGTCATCTGTACACGTAGGAATGCAAACGGGTGGATCTGGGGTGGTGGGAGTCCGCTTCGCGCCCTCACTGTCAAAAACTGGACTCCTGGTCAAAAACATTATTTTATAATTCGTTCAATCTTATAACTTTCTTACTGTCCGTGGCTCAGCTAATTAATATTTTTTTATAAATTATAAAATTATTAATATTTTGTAAATATAAATGACTATCTAACCGCTTAAGTTTTTATAAAGTATAATATTTTTTTCATATAATTTTAAATAATATCAAAATAAAAGATTCTAAATTTAAATTTCGTCAGATTTCTAATATTATTTAATTTCTTCATATTTAATTAAACCCACATCTTTGGTCTATTAAAAATTCTCGAGCCCATACGTGAAATAGAGTGTTGAATATGAAATATATATATAAATATTATTTTATAACAGTTTAAATTTTTAGAATATAATAGTTATTTAATATAATTTTATAATATTCTTTATATTGTATTTGGAATGAGTAATGGAACGTTTTTTTAACGTATTATTCAAAAATATTTAATTTATTGTTGAAAAGAAAATCGGAATAGATAGATAATTAGTACACTTGAAATTTTGAGAGAAGAGTTTTGATTAAGAGAGAGCAGGGCATGTGTTTATGAGGAAGGATTTTGAATCTTTTATTTTAAAATAGACAAATTTAAAATTTAAAGCCGGATTAAATTATAAATAAATTAAATTATTTTTATTCTGAAGTAAAAATTATGACAAGTAGAGTACAAAATATTTTTATTTATTATTAGATAGATAAAATAGAGCCAAATAGACTCTATCTATCATTTACACAAAATCTATATATGTTTCTTAAATTCCAATTGTTAATTCCAAATTCCAAGGGATGAAATTTCAACATTTCAATTCACTTTAATGAAACTGTAAATAAAAGTCAGGCAAATCTAGTTGAACTTCATTTTCATCCTAAATGTATATTCTAAAAACCAACTAGACTGATATACGTATTTTTTCTAAAAAATAAATTTATATTTAATTTTTTAAATTATAAATATAATTAAATTTTAATTTTTATTTATATTATGTATGTGTCCATAAATTGTTTAGAAAAATAATAAGATGATAATACGTATTTTTCAGAGTTGAAAATTTGAAACATGTATTATTGGTGATTAATTTCTAAATACTTTCGATTGATGGATCATCACGGAGGCAGTAATTAATCCGATAAAATTAGTGCATAGGTCGCTTCCTTTTTAGGGTTGGCGAGCCTCAACTGAATAGTGTTGTAATACTGGAGCGAATGTGCAGGTGGTTGTTGAAGAATAAGGATAACGAGCATGACCAATACGAGAAGTCACTTAAATGTCTACTTACTCGTTAGTGACTTATTCGATGTTGTAATAATGTGAGCGGTCATTTGATCTGCGGTGTTTCGACTATTCACAATGAGATTATTATAGTTTGATTGAATATACACTTGGTTCCTAACCATTTGGGTTCTTGCAGTGCATGTTGGCTGTAATAGATTCATTATAGAAATATGGTGTGCATTTATATGAAATCTATTCTTTTTCAGTAGATAAAAGAGTTAGTTCTATATGATTTATGAAACCGAGTTTAGAATATTTTGATCAGGATGAAGTAAATAATAGAAAAGGTTTTCGATATTATAAACTCGAATCGAATAAATTTGACATATATATATATATATATGACAGACGATGGAGTTCGACGAGCTATTACATGACCTCTGTCTAATTGGGACCCCTAATAGAATGATTGTATCACATGTTAACTGTATCTAAAGGTTCAGTATACTATTCTACTGGGATATATGCCACTATATATTGCTAATTGTTACTGATAGATTGTGAGACTCACGAGAATTCTATGAATGATTGATGATTCTTATTGGGCTGAGTTGAAATTGTTTCAACCTACTAAAAAGAGTTTTAATAATATTGTTGATGATGATCATAATGTATCTCACTACTAAATAGAATCGAAGCTATGGGATCACATACATAAGAGATTGTGACTGATTAGATAGTTGAATTACGATTTTTGAATCGCTTAAGGACCTAATTGCCAATATGTTGATAACTTAACTAATTTATAATTATTACAAATTAGTAATATTAAGGTAAAAATATTGCAAGAAAGGACTTTAATTCTTATAGTAAGTTGTGAGAGAATTTAAATACAAATATTGTATTATTGATTTGATTTGATTAAATTAGGATTGAATTCAAATCAAATTAAATTAGAATTTAATCGATTAAACCAATTAGAGATAAGAAAAATTTAAATCTAATTTTAATAATTATAAAAGGATTATTGCTCTTTATACTTAAGAGAGTTACTCTGGATAGTTTTAAGATCATGTTTGGTTCGGCGATAAATTTAAGAGGTATAAATTTTTTTATACCTGGGATAGCTTGCTATTCCGGAATAATGAAGTATAAAAGTTAAATTGCGTTTGGTTGAAAAGTTAGTATTCTCTGGAATAGTTAAAATTGTGTTTGGTTAAAATTATGGAATAGTAGAGGATAGTGGAAAAAGAAGATAGAATTTTTATAAAAATACCAACTTTGCCCTTAGCTTTTTTTATAGAAAAATTAATTTAATTATTATATTAAATTTGAAGCAATTTAATTATAAATAATAAATTATATCTTACGTTAAAAAAAAATAATATTTTTTATTTTATATTATATTTTAAGAATATAAATAATAAATTATATTTTATATTATATTTTTTATATTTTATATTATAATTTATATTTTATATTATAATTTATATTTTATATTATAATTTATAATTTATATTATAAATTATATTTTATATTATAATTTATATTATAATTTATTTTTATATTATAATTTATATTATAATTTATATTATAATTTATATTTATATTATAATTTATATTTTATATTTTATATTTTATATTTTATATTATATTTTATATTATAATTTAATTATAAATAATTAATTATAACTTTACCCCTTCACTGCCCCCAGGGATAAAACCTTATTCCATGGGGGGAGAGGAATAAGGCTTAACGGGTTATCCCAGGATAATCCGTTAAGCCAGGATAAAAAAAAAAATTATCCCATGCCATTTTCCAGCACTGTTTGGCAGGAATTGGGGGATAAAGGGGGTTATTCCTCCTTTATCCCCGAACCAAATATGGCCTAAGGCTATGTTTGGTTCGGGGATTGTAAGCCTGAGGATAAATTTTTTTATACCTGGGATAGCTTGCTATTCCGGGATAGTCAGGGATAAAAGAAAAATAGTGTTTGGTTTGTAAAGCTGTTATTCTTATGAAAAGCTGAAATTGTGTTTGGTTCATTTCTTAGAATAAGCAAGAATAGTGAAAATATATGGTAGTTATAAATCTATATTACCATTTTTGCCCTTAACATTTTTCATGAGTGAACTCATGAATAAAATGTTGGGTTGGTTTAAATTTTGTGTTAATTTAATACTCACTAATAACAATTTAATTTTTATTAATAATAGTGTTTTGTTTTGCTGAAATTTTTTGTTTTACTCAAATTTTGGATTTTTTTTTGATTTAGTGAAATTTAATAGTGACATTTTTTTTTGTTTTAACAGTAATCTTTTATGTTAATAATAGTTTTTTTTTTTTTGTTAATAATAGTTTTTTTTTTGTTATAACAGCAAGTGCAATATTTTTAATAACAGTAATTTTTAATAACAGCATTTTATTTAATAACAACAAGTGCAAATTTTTAATAACAGAAATTTCCGCCCATTGCCCCTGGGATAAACCATGGAATTAACCAATTCCATGGTTTCCCAGGAATAGCTCTTAACGGGTTATCCTTGGATAACCCGTTAAGAGAGGAATAATTTAACCTTCCCATTTTACTTAGTGTTTGGATGATTTTGTAAGATAAAATGAGTTATTCCCATTTTATCCTGCAACCAAATACTACCTAAGAGAACTAAATTTTACGATCATCATATTGCGGTATAAATTTTTTACCGAAAATTAATTTTTTTTTTTTCTTTTTAATCTTAAATATATAAGAGATTTTATTTTGCGTGATTTTTGAGTTTGGATCTCAAATTTTTAAATCAAATTTTATTTGATTTTTTTTTTTTCGCTATGTTTTATATTTGGCAAAATTCTAACACTCTACTCATGAAATGATTACAAAGCCTAATCTTATGATTTCGTACTTAAATCAATTTGTATTTATGATATGGAACAAGTCCAATCTATGAAACTTTGACTTGTTCAATTTTATCTTAATTAATAGCATGGCGTTTTCGTGCAAAAGAATGAAAAAGTACAGCACACGATTCCTTTTTGATTTTTTTTTTTTGTTTTTGTGTGTGTTTTGTTTATTTATTTATTTATTTTTTATGAGACTCACAATTGAATTGGATCTACACTCAAATCATTTAGTACCACCACTAAATATTTTTTTTAATCTTTAAGCTTCATTATGGATCATAGGGAGATTAATTACATTATGTGCAGCAAAGATATATTGTAGAAAAATATTATATTTATTTCTGTATATATATAGCATTATATTCTGTATATTATAACGCACCAAATTTTATTTTTTTGCTGAATCTTTATCAAGCGAATTTTTATTATAAAATAATTTGTTGAATATAAACATCAAAAACATTATTCTATAATAACTTAAAATTTTAGAAACAAACTGGTATTTTATATAAAGCTTAAGTTACTTAGAAACCATATTTTTAATATTTTATATTCAACAACATCAAAATCAAGATAATTAAGATAGTTTGCTTACAGTTACTTTGATTTTTTTTTTTATTAAAAAAAAAATATCCAGTTAACGTTATGATTGTTTTATTTCAAATATTCACAAAATTGATCACACTAATTTAACATAATAATTATAAAACAAAATTAATTAATTATTTTAAAATTTTAATCTAATGATTAATTAAACGCTCGAAACAAAATTTAAGCTGATAAAAAATAGTATCTTTATTACATTGAAATTGAATATTGGAAAGTACAAAAGAACAAGGGTAAAATTCTTCTCAAAAAGGATTATTTCTTTTACTTAATTCATCATATATTCCCTTGACTTTCTCAGTGTTTTCTTTGAACCCTATTATAAGAAATCATTCTCAACATAATTAAATAGCTTGTGAAGCACGTGTCCAACCACATTATTTAACCCCACAAGAATGAAGAACCATTCATACCTAAACACATTTAGTTGTCATGTTTTTTATTGTCTCTTTGACAACTCAATTTGATAAATCTCTCATTAATTCCTCAATTTGATAAAATATTAACATATATATATATATATATATATATATATATATATATATATATATATATATATATATATATATAGCTTACCAACTCTAGCTATACTTTTGAGCTTGTCATATTCATATCTTATATCTTATGTTTTCTTTTCTTCTTCTTCTATTTATTTATTTATTTATTTTAAGTAGGATAGCATGCAATTTATTTTATTCATTTTAGTTAAAATTAAATTTAACTGAAAATATAAAACAATTATATTTTATATTTGGGACCTCTATTTTGTGCTATGGATGGTAATTCACATATAAAGT
This sequence comes from Tillandsia leiboldiana, assembly GCA_029204045.2. Classification (NCBI taxonomy): domain Eukaryota; kingdom Viridiplantae; phylum Streptophyta; class Magnoliopsida; order Poales; family Bromeliaceae; genus Tillandsia; species Tillandsia leiboldiana. The sequence goes on along the minus strand of CM055075.1, from coordinate 26,811,012 downwards.
TTGTTGTACATCTTCAAAATTTTCAGACAGAAGAGAGACCATAACTTCAATATTTTTTAGGCTAAATTATAGAAAACTCCCCTATAATATTTCGTTTTTTCACTTTGTCCTCCTGTATTTTAAAAGCCTACATTGTGCCCCTCGTAATTACCGAATTGTACATTTACCCCCCCGCCGTCACGATCCCGTAAGTGAACCGTCAATTTCTTAAAAAATATTATTGAATATACCCAAAATACCCTTCAGGAACATCAAAAAGGTTAGTTTTTTTTGCTGCTGGGGCCCTTCCCGATCAGCGCTCTTTGTTTCCGCTCCGTTCTCTCTCCTCCGTTGATGGTGCTACTGGGGCCCTTCCCGATCAGCGCCGAGAGCCGCCGCTCCATCGTCGTCGGTGAGTCCCCGCCGCCCAGAGCCCGGGAGCGCGCGCTGGGGACGCCCCGCGGCAGCTGGCGCTGCGACTGCGGTTGCGGCGGCGCTGGCTCCGCGTGGATCCGCCCCGAGCCCTGGAGCACCCTGCACGAATTTCGGCGGTGTGCGACGAAGAAGAACGCCGCCGTCGCCGACGCCGCCAGCCCGATCGCGAGACCAATGGCACCGACCACGATAAAAATCGTTCTTCTTTTGCTCTTCTTCGACCCGTTCGAAGGGCTCGGCGGCGGTACCTGGAACTCGCAGCGCTGGCAAATCCCGCCGTCGTTAGGGCAGACGCTCCCCGACCCGGCCAAGATCCCGCATCTGCACGACACGATCGGCGCGCAGGGACCCGGCAGCACGCGGTCGAACACCAGGCGGTTCGACGCGAAGGCCTTGCTCCCCCAGCAAACCAGCGAGTAGTTGGCCATCAGCACCCCACACAGCGCGTCGCCCCACGCCTGGATCGCCACGAACTGCGCCTCCGCCAGCCCCTTCGGGGGCCCACGTTCGAGCCCCACCACAACACTGTCCCTTGCTACGCAGCCCGCATGTGCGGTTCGTCCCCAGCGCCAGCGAGCTGATCCCCGTAACCGGCATCTCTTCCAACGGCGGAGCCATCGCTCCCCAGCAGACCAGCTCGCCGCCTCTCGCGGCGACGGCGCACGCGTGCGACGTCCCAGCCTCGATCGCCGCGTGCGCCCCGGTAGGCTCCCGCCCCACCACGCCCGCACCGCCACAGCCGAAGCACCTGATCTCCCCCGACTCGCGCAGAAGCCCGCAGACGAAGTTCCCGCCCACGCCGATCTCGAAGAACTCAAAACCTGGCGGCACAGACAGCTCCGGCCAGCGCCAGCAGGTGAGATTTCCGAATCCGCCGACGCCCTGCAGCCCGCACACGTGCGAGTCCCCGACCGACAGCGCGTCGAGCGCTCTTTGTTTCCGCTGCTGGGGCCCTCCCGATCACCGCTCTTTGTTTTCGCTCCGTTCTCTCTCCTCCGTTCTCTCTCCAATATAAGAAAAGAGCATTTTTGTGAATTTATCTCCTCCGTTAACGTCGTTGTCCCCTAAAGACAATTCGGTAATTACGAGGGGTCACAATGTAGTCTTTTAAAAGATAGGAGGGCAAAGTAAAAATGTGAAATATTATAGGAGGGTTTTCTGTAATTTAGCCTATTTTATATATATATATGAGCAATGCTACATGTACACCCCCAAAGGGGGTGTACATCTTACACCCACCCATCTAAGGGTGGGGGGGTCACTTCACAAATTGTGAAGTGACCCCTCACCACACCCCACCCATTGGATGGGTGGGATGTGTGATGTACACCCCCAAATGGGATGTACAAGTAGCATTTTCCTATATATATATATATATATATATATATATATATATATATATATATATATATATATATATATATATCTTGAGGTAGAGATGTCAGCGGGTTAGAATTAGGGCGGATTATTTAAAACCAGAATGTGAATTCAAACTCGTACCTGAACCCAACCAAAAAACTGAAATTCGAATTCGAAATAATTATTTCTCTTTACCATATTTCAAAATATATTATATTAAAATCTAAATGTGTAAATACAAGTTTAAATATAACATCACACAATCATAAGTATTATATAATGTAAAATTATTTTGAGTTTAGATTGCGGTCGGATAGGGACAAAATTCATATCTGAATCTAAATTAGTCGGATTTTTATTTTTTTTATACGTGTATTCGAAATCATATAAATATGTTTACCATTGAATAAACCCGCCGCGTTCGCGTATAGTTTGAAAAAACTCTCATTATATTGTTTTAATACAATTTTCTTAATAACTTTTTGTTACAATAAAATTTAGTAGTTTAAATTAAACATTCTGTTTTTACAAAAAAGTTAATTTACTTTTATCTTTTTACCATAATGGCATAATGTGTGTATTTTGAATCCTATGTATGTTTGTGTAAATTAATCCCATCTAAAAATTATGTAAGTTATTTCAAATTAACCCGGCCGTAAGGTAATTACAGAAATTTAAAATAATTTTTTATATTTTATTGTAATAAATTGGTATTAAAATCTGAATATACCATAATATTTTACTCTATTTTTTTGCATCTGGATTAAATGTTGTATTTTAAATATGCATCGTTGTGAAAAAAATCTAAATTTAATACAATGTAAAAAGTATAAAAATTCTACTTTAAAAAATATAATTTTGGAAGAGAAAGAAATTTATATATAATTTTATAAAGAAGATGGATGTAAAATTAGTATATAAAAGAGAGTTTTGTCAAGCAAATTAGGGCTTATATACAAACAAAATAAAATAAAAGAGAACGATTATATGAGAAGGAAGAAATTAAGTTGTCAAGAGTGAAAAAACGACGGGCACAAGAAGGAGCGGGAGGGAGCGAAACGCGAAAAAGGGCGAGTGGAAAAGTCGCGATAGATGAAAATATTTTTTACATTTCTATAACTTTTCTTTTTTTTTTTTTTTCTAAAATTATTCTATAAAATATATAATACGCTGTAATATTTTTATTTTTTTAGACTATCCAAACAGACTATCTTAAAAATAAATATTTTTAAAAAATAAAATAAAATCACATAAAATAATATTTTTGGGATTTCCCAAACGGACGAGTGGAGACTAATACACAAAATAATATTATTATTGTATTTTTACCGCCCAAAATTGACCAGTTGACCGAATTTTTCAATATTAGGACCATTATAATGATCTAAAAAATATATTTATTTTAAACTTATTTAAAATTTATATTTTACGTAGAATAATAGGATAGAGGTCGAACAGAGACATTAGAAATTACAAAAATTCACTAAAGGTGTTTAAAAAGATCTTCATTCAAGGATACAACGAAGGTAATTAATTTTAATTAAAAAAAAAACCAATTTTAAATGGTCAACCAACAAATAGTCATAAATTTATAAATTTTGAATATCTATGGAGATTAATTTAATAATTAACAATTTTTAAGGGAAAAAACTATAATTTTAAAAAACATTTGCTAAACATGAGAGCTCTAGCAAATGGCCTCTTAAACTTCTAATTTTGCAATTAAATTTTCTAAACTTTATCAAACCTTTATATATTATTTTCTAATTTGCTAATTAAACATCCATTTTGTACAAAAAGTCTTATATATGATCTTGTGATCTTCAAAACACATTAAAATTTATCTTATCTAGCTAAACGCTTGAAAAAATAATAAAAATTAAAGATGCGTTCAATATATTATTTAATTCTTAGAGTCTAATTAAAAAAATATTAATAATAGATGAATAATATTAATTTACTATTAACTTTCGAGTCTGATTATTATACTTTTAAAAGTACCAAATAATTGATGCCGGTAAGTTCTATACTGTTAGATCACGCTATTCCACCAAACAATCCACTAAATTCAAGGGACTCACTATTATCGTAAACGTAAATTCTTTCATCCAAGAGCCAAAAATCTATCAACACTAAATGGCTTGTATTTTTAAAAGTATAGCAGCTCAATTCTTAACTTTCTAACTCTTGAATTTATAATAGTACCTCTACCGAATTATAAGTAAACTTTAGGTATCTAAATGATAGAAAGTCGATGGTAAATATTATTTCTCAGCTATCAATAGTAATTTAGCCCCACTATAATTTTTATGCTTAAATTTTATTCATGAAAAGATAAGTCTGAGCTATTTGTGTTGTGAAGCTTTACAACGTCATATGTAAGGTATTCATTGACGTAAACATTTGATAATGTTCGGTAAATTTAATTGTCAAAATTAAAAGTTCCGAGGGTGACAAAAAATTATTTAAATTCATTCCCTCTAATAAGGTATCAATTGACTATAATTCTTATGCTTAAATTTAATCCATGAAAAAAAAAAAAGTCATGTCATTTGTATTGTGAAGATCTACAAGATCATCTTTATAAGGTATTGATAATGCTCGGTAAATATAATTGTCAAAATTAAAAGTTTGAAGGGTGACAGAAGTGATTCGAATTCATCCCTTGTGCTATTATTTTGCATGGATTAGTTGAAAATTTTATTTTCTGATTTATTTATTTATTTATTTATTTATTACAGATGTGAAACAGGCAAGCCCACCAATCACACAGCAACCTATAACTACTAAAGACAACTCTTGGGCTGGGAAATCTCCCCACCTACATTTGTGCACACAAAGGGATCAAATGGGAATATAATTCCACATATTCCCCTCCATTCCCTTCCCCCCTCCTTCTTTCTCGCCTCTCTCATCACTCAAACTTAATTACACCGCCAATCAAAGCCTAGCATTTCATGAAACACACACAATAAGAGAGAGAAAGAGAGAAAGAAAAGGAACCAACTTAGCTTTTCTCCTCCTCTCCCTCTATCTATCTCTCTTTCTCTCCTCATCTTGGGTATGTCATCTCAAAAGGAAAGGTTTTGTATTTGTGTTTAAAATGAACTCTAGCGCGCGTGATCTTGTTTTTTGCTGCTGCAGAGAGGAGGATGGGCTCCGAGGGTCGCGCGGAGACGAGGAAGGGGGAAGGGAAGAGGAGGAAGTGGGAGCTGGTCGAGTTCGACTCGTTGCCGGATTATTTGAAGGACAATGAGTTCATTGTAGGGTACTACAGATGTGAGTGGCCTCTCAAGGAGACCATCCTCAGCATCTTCTCCATCCACAATGAGACGCTCAACGTTTGGACGTACGCAACATGATTTTCTCTTTCTTCTTTTTACAGTTCTTTGTGGTGCTTACAACCTGTTTCGCCTAGATTATACGGGAATCACGTAAAATTACTATTTTTTACTTTCGCGTGTTATAACCATTCTCGTCAAAGTCAACTTGATTATAATTGTAACATTTAGTGTTATTTAATAAAGCCATATCTAAATAGTATTATTAGAAGATGTACAAATAAATTCTTACTAGCTTACTTAATTACCATATTGCAACTTTTTCTTACTAGGCTCATAATTTTAATTATTTAAGCGCAGTCGAATTAATTAACACAATATCATACATTAGGCTAATTAATTTAGTTCTAACAAATTTAACACTTTTTTTTTTGTTTGTTTGTTTGTTTTGTTTTTAAAATGTTTTTAGGCATCTGATTGGGTTTCTCAGCTTTCTCATCCTAACCATATTCACCACAATGGTGGCACCCAAAGAAGAGAGCAGCATCCCTTCAATGAAGCAGTGCTTGGGTTTGGTGGAGACCAACATGACAGAGTGGGGACTCCCAGAAGCCATTATTGCATGCCTGGTATCTCCAATTCCAGCTAAGGAATTTGGGGGCTCTGATCTGCCACCTCTGCACAGCTTGCATCTCCCTCACATTCTCACCAGCTACCTCCCCAAGAGATTCTCCTATGCCAACCTCACCAACAACCCTTATTTCCTGGTTAGCTTCTTCAACCCTAAATCTCTGTTCTTTGTATATATATATATATTATGTTTTCTTCTAGAATGTACACTATTTTTAGGACACGTTATAATAATGTGTCGCTATATACCCTACCGACTGCACATATAGCGGCAATAATAATAAGTATCACTATTTTTCATAGCGATACCGTTTTCATATTTTAAAAACACTTAAAAGTATTGGTATAACATAATTTTGTTGTAGTGTTTGCTCTCTATCATTTATTTATTTGTGCTCTGCCACTCTTTTTTTTTTTTTTTTTTCTCGAATAGCTATATCATTTTAAAATAGATAAAAATAAAAATAAAATTATGTTTGATTAATTTTAAAACAGTAGAGAATAGTAAAAAAAAAAAAAAGATTGTTGAATTTGATATTGAATATGATTAAAAAATAATTTAATAAGTAATAATATAGTACCTTAGTAATTTTTAATAAAAATAATATATTATAATATGTAATATATTATGTCTATATAATTTAGTTTAATTTTATTCATAATATTAATAAAGCTTCACTCAAAGAATAGAATATTTTATTCCCAACTATGTGGAAATAATTAGGAATAGTTAAATTTTACTGAGTTATTTTATTCCATCTCAAAAATGTCTTGTTTGGTGAAATAACGATTTTATTTTCTATCCAAACAGGTCTAAATAATAAAATGCAGCTGATTAAACTAAACATGACAAATTAAGTAAACATGCGCTAAATTACACGAGGGCTAATTAAAGTATTTGTTTACAACTTACAAGTCAAATTAATCTAGAAAATCCTACATGTAAGGAGATTGATCAACCAACCTAAAAGTTGAAGAATTGGAATGGTAGAGTTAATAGAAAAGCTAAATGTGATCAATTAAGAACGCAAATGGGATCTAATCAGATAAGTATTGAATATAGTAAAATATATAATAGCTTGAGTTTTTGAAAAATAATCTGAATTCGAATACCGTTAGACTCTTAGCGTTATTAAAATTATATATATATATATATATATATAATTTTATAATAAGAAGCAATAATAGCAAAGTAGAATGGCTTGCTTGTTAGAACTTAGGTGAATAAGGTAATTGAGAATGGTGAAAAGGAGATGAAAATATTTAATGTTTGAATGCATGTGGTCCACTAATTGTTAGGTATGTTATTGTCCTATTGAAAAGAAATGGTAAATTGCACGGATTGTCCCCGGAATTTACAAAAACTTTTACTTTAATTCTTATTATTATTCTTCTATTAGTACACAACCAACTCCTCCTACAAACTTTTAATACCTATGGCAAAAAAAATGTGATAACAAAATTGTTTATTTGTTTCCGTAAAAAAAAAAAAAAAAAAAGACATATCACATGTGTATAGATCGTAATGATTTGGTTATATATAATATAAAGTTTACAATTGTAATAAAAAAACTCTGCGCGTAAGTAAAATTAAAATTTATTTTTATCTGTTTCGTTTATTATTTTTAATAAAAAAATTTAATTAAGAATATAAAATAATTAAGTTTTGAATTTAGAATTTGGAGTCTTAATCATCAAATTTTTTGTTATCTATGCTAGTTAGGAACGGTCCTTTGTTGCACAATCCTCTTTTACATTTGTCTACGAGTATCTTAAACACTAAATGGTCACTAATTTTATTTTTTGATTAAAATATAATTTTAATTAAGATGGAGTCAAAAGATATTTTTGAATTATTATATATAAAAAATTTTGCTATGGTTAAAGTAGGATAAATTTTGAGCAAATTAATGCAATGAACGTAACCGAAATGAGTAGATAATTAATATGCAAAATCTAATTACTTTATATTTCTAACTAGCTAACTTGTAAAACAAAAATTAAAAAACTTAGAAAAAAATTCAACATGGTAAGATGGAGAACAGATAAGAAAAACTATTTCTATTTTTATTGATGGGACAGGTATGAAAAATGGCCCATTCCTTTGCTGTACGACTTTGTCCAAAAGTGCTTTTTAACTTTTTCACACATTCCTTTGCAGAGACATGTAAAGGACAAAAACTAATTTACAATTTACTAGCATTAAACAGGCAAAAAAACAAAGCATACCACCAGAAAACATCAACTCTACAAAATGTGTCCTTCGCTGCAGAGGGCCAAGTCCTCTCTAGCAGTAAATTGTTTGTTTTGCAAAAATAGAACAAATTACAAAATGTTGATCAATCCTGCATGTTGCTGATTAGCAGCGAAATAAATCAGAACAAATCAGTGTCGTTCACAATCAGATGACGCAGATTAATGTCGTAACTGATGAGCAGCAGTCTCGTTCTAATGCGTAGACATTTTCATACATGAAGTTGTAGAACATCATGCCTCTTTTAGAGGAAAAAGAAGACGCTCCAAAGAAGACGTTAATTTTTAATGATTATAGTTAAGATTTTTAGTCTTTTGTAGTTGTGATCCATTTTTCGTCGAATCAAATAGCAAAATTCTAGTTCGTTTATTTACTTGTTAGCTCATATATTTTTTTTAAACAGTCTGCATTTGAAGTCGAAGTCACCGATATGCTCTCCGCCCCTACCACTACGGTGGCGCCGATCACACGGTGGCCAATTCTCGCATTCCTTTGCGGCGCCATGTTCTGCCTTCTCACCAGCAGCATCTGCCATCTGATCCTTTGCCACTCGGAGCAGATGGCCTGCTTCATGCTCCGCCTTGACTACGCAGGCATCACCACCCTCATCGTCACCTCTTTCTATCCTTTAGTCTTCTACTCTTTCCTCTGCGACCCCTTCTACCGCGCTCTCTACATGGGCTTCATCACCGTCTTTGGTGCCGCCACATTCGCGGCCTCTCTCATCCCCGTCTTCCAGACACACCAGTTTCGGCCAATCCGAGCCGCACTCTTCGCCGCCATGGGTGTCTCCGGCATGGTTCCCATTGCACACAAGCTCATCATGTTCCACGACCAGCCCGAGGCGGTCGTCTCCACCGGGTACTGCATACTACAACAACCAATTTCTCTGAAAACTTGAACCACTACATATAATACCTTAATATTTTTATAACACGCTCTCTAAATTTTTACATATATTAATGGTTAAAGACTCATATACACCATTTTCTTAGAATCATAACTATATATGTTACGATACCGCGTGACGTAATTCATTTTCTCGGAAAACTAGCTGAAGCAACTTGGCGAGTGATAATTTAATATTTATATTCGACAGATACGAAGTTCTAATGGGGGTGTTCTACGCGGCGGGCGTGGTCGTGTACACGGCACGCGTACCGGAGCGGTGGCTTCCGGGGGGGTTCGACCTGGTCGGACACAGCCACCAACTGTTTCACTTGCTGGTAATTGCAGGGGCGTACACACACTATCTCGGAGGATTAGTTTATCTCAAATGGAGGGACGTGGAAAAGTGCTTATAATAATAATAATAATAATAATAATAATAATAATAATTAGAAAAGATTAGAAGTGATTTTTGCAGAAGCAATTCTTTTTGTGTATGAGTTAGGGGTTTATCAAAGATCTCCAACTTGTGCATGAGCCATTTATAGCCATGCATAGTAGGTTTTATACACTTTTTAAGATTGTTTAGTAGAGAGATCTAGAGAGGAAACATGAGAAAGGATAGATGCATGTATGGTTTATGTATAATTTGTGTGATATGCTGTAATTAAAGTAAGTACATACATTTATTAGAAATAAGAATAATATGTAGGATTTTATTTGTTAAGAAATTTTTTGTGCATGTGTTTTAACTTTTTAATAAGAGAGAGAGAGGAGGAAGGAAAAGAAGATGGGATGGGCTTTCTAGTCCGAAGTTATTGGGCCCTTTAGTGGGCTTTATCAATATTTTTTTTTGATATTTCATTTATATTCTATTTTGATGAGTCTTCATATATATTTTACTAAATAAAAAAATAAACATAATTTATGTGAATCATGAACCATTTTGAATCGGACTACCTAATATTTTAAAATTTTAATTTTACTGCCCAACTTTTTAATTAATTTTATTTGAGTCGGTCAATATTATTTTAACTTTAAAATTTGAATATGTTATTTATCTTTACAGTTTTAATTAATATATTTCATATAATTCTCGTGACTACGAATTTATTAAAGTAGGTAGTTATTGTTTGACTTAAATCAAATAAATAAAAAAGTTAAATTATAAAATTAAAATTTTGGAAGGTTTCGATCGTCACTTTAAAATGATCAATTTAAAATAAAAAGCCCACGAGTACTCCCGTATAGAACTTTTTTTCTTCAAAATATTTTTTTGTATTTAGCCCCTTAAAACATTATTTTACGAACGATCCTAATTAAAACAAATTATGTTTGTTTTAATAGTTCACTTCCTGTAACATGAGCACCACCCTGGATAAGATAGAGCCATGTGAGATTTTTTTAAATTGAACACAATGATTGAATAATTATTTTTATTTTTCACTATGACAAAAGGATGAAAATTTTTTTAAAAAAATGAAAATTGAAAAAACACGGTGAAAAAAAAATAAAACATAATAATTTAGTCACTATGTTTAAACTTGGTGACTGCGTCACTGTATTCAACTTATATGGCCTTTTTATATAAATATAAATTTTGTAAGATTAATTGTAAAAAAAATTTAGCGGTCTTAATATATATAAAAAAAATAATGTTATTTATATATACATTTGGGGTATATAATTTGCACCCATTTAAGGGGTGAAATTATTTTACTTGTCACAAGTAAAAAAAATTGTTAATTTTATATAGTTCTAGTAAGCATATCGAACATCATATATATTTCTATAAAGTTCAACATTTTATATTTATTCTTTCAAAAATTTTAAATTATTTATATATATTTTTCTAATTTTGTATCGTTGCCTTCAAAAGTCATAAATTGTTCATATATGTTTATCTAATTTGTTACTATTAGTTTATTATTTAATTTTTAACAAAATATAAGTAAAATATTAATTTTATATTTACAAATATATTATAAAATTTGAAAAAGTAAAAAGATAAATTTACCTCACTAATTAACCAAGACTAAGTATTTAATCTATGATTAACTATATTTTTTTAATATATATTGACGATAGAGATATATACGTACAATTTAAAATTTTTAAATGAATAAATATGAAAAATTAAACTTTGTAGGATATATACTTGATATATTTATAGGAAAGTCTATGAAATTAATTTTTAAAAAATAAATTAATTTCATACATGTTTCTATAAATATATCAAATATAAGATATATATTCCTACAAAGTTTATTTTTTTATATTTATTATTTTAAAAATTCTAAATTATTTAGATATATCTTTCTAGTTTATTATCGTTAGCTTACTATTTATTTTTTAACTGAATATAAATAAAATATTAATTTTATTCTTATAACTATGTGGCTCCAAAAATATTTGGTTGTTGATATCCGAGGTCTCGAGTTTCAAGTCTAGTTGTTTCATATTTTCACCTAAAGTTTATTTCAAAAATAAACAAAACTGATAGTATGCTATCTTTCTCTAAAAAGAAATACGTCGGTTAAAAATATATCTATAATTAAGTATAAAAATCTAAAAAAGGTAAAAATTTAAATTTATTTTACTTATTAATTAAGACTGTATATTTATTTATGATTAATTATATTATTTTAATGAAGATGTATATAAATAATTTAATATATTTTAAAAAATAAATATAAAAAATTAAATTTTATAAAAATATATTTATAAAAAGAATATGTATAAAATTAATCTTAAAATTATGTGAGATATGACATATCACACATGAAATCATGTGACTTTGTAAAGTAAAAAAAAATCTGTAAGGAATAGGTGTATGCATATCTTTTTCCAAAAAGAAATAAAAAAAAAACTTGTTCTCCCGCCATACTCTCTCCTCGCCTCGTCGTCCGACTCACCGCACAGAACCGCCTATGCGTGGCTGCGCGTCGACCGTTCATCACAGTTTACGACCAACGCTCCACAGCCGTCCAAACCAAAATCAAGACGCTTCCGTCACGAATCTTGGCGCATAATCTCCCGCGCCCACGCGTTCTCCCCTGCCGGGCTCGAACCTCACCGACGACGTGACTTCACTCGTACAGCTCTCTCTCACTTTTTCTTTTTTTTTTTTCTTTTTTTTTTCCAAAACTTAAATACTAAAATTAATTTAAATATAACTTTAATCAACAAATTTAGGCTCGATAGTTGAACTGCCTATTTAAATAACTTAAAATATTTTTTTTAACTGAACAATAATTTTAAAATTATTAAATTACAAGTGATGAAAGAACATGTTCTTAAAATCTGAATATTAGAGGGACTAATCTTAAATTTTACCCCCTCACTTTTGCCCTGTGGCCTAACACACTCTCTCCACGCGACGACGACGACGCCGCGGCTCAAAAGAAGCCACCACCAGGTGTAGTCGCTCCCCCGAAAAAGTCCCCCAAACCCACCCCCCACACCCCCATCCATCCATCCATCGATCGATCGATCACCTGTTATGATCCCTCCCTCCCTCCTGAGTCCTCCTCCGCTAAGCTTCGCATGGCGCGTACCCAGAAACCCCCCTCCTCCTTCCTCTCCGACGCCCTGATCTTCGCCTCGGGCGCCCTCCTCGCCTTCCTCCTCGTCCTCTCCCTCTCCTCCCTCCGTAATCCCCCCCTCCCCTACGCGTACCCCGAAACCACCACCACCACCACCACCACCACGACCTTCTACGACGACCCCTCCCTCTCCTACACCGTCGACTCCCCCGTGGCCGATTGGGACGCGAAGCGACAGCAGTGGCTACGACTACACCACCCTTATTCAGCGTCGAAAGTGGAGCGGGTCGTGATGGTGTCGGGTTCGCAGCCGTCGCCGTGCCGCAACCCGGTAGGGGACCATCTCCTGCTGCGGCTTCTAAAGAACAAGGTCGACTACTGCCGCCTCCACGGCGTCGAGCTGTTCTACAACACCGCGCTGCTGCACCCGGCGATGCCGACCTTCTGGGCCAAGATCCCGCTCATCCGCGCCGCCATGCTGGCCCGCCCGGAGGCCGACTGGATTTGGTGGGTCGACTCCGACGCGGCGCTCACCGACATGGACTTCTCCCTCCCCCTCCGCCGCTACGCCGCCCACAACCTCGTCGTGCACGGCTGGCCCCACCTCGTCTACGACCGCAAGTCCTGGGTCAGCCTCAACGCCGGCGTCTTCCTCATCCGCAACTGCCAGTGGTCGCTCGACTTCATGGCCCAGTGGGCCGCCATGGGCCCCCGATCGCCCGACTACGTCAAGTGGGGTGCCACCCTCAAGAACACCTTCCGGGACAAGCTCTTCAACGAATCCGACGACCAGTCCGCGCTCGTATACCTCCTCCTCACCCAGAAAGAAAAATGGGGCAACAGAATATTCCTCGAGCACCACTTCTACTTCCAAGGATACTGGGTCGAGATCGTCGGCCGATTGGATAACATCACCAGAAGGTTTTATTTTTATTTTATTTTTTTATTTTACTTTTTTTAATCTGCATAATAATAATAATACTTTGAAGTCCAAGTTCGATTGAATTTAAACCTATTAATTAGTTGTATAATCAGAGGTAAGATATTTTAAATAAAAATTTAGATAAAATTATATAAATTTTATATAAATTACGAACTATTTTGAATTCTTTATTTAATTCTTATAATTTTAATTTTATTATTTAATATTTTTAATCTATTTATGATTTCAAACTTTAAATCCAGCATTTATTTTTACACATATTTATATATTTTTTTTTGTAAATACAAATTTACTAAAATAATTAATTTAAATTTTAAAGTTAAAATTTTATTGATGAATTTAAGTCAAACATATTGGAAGACCGAATAGTAAAGTTCGAATTTTAAAAAACTTAAATAATATTTATGAACGGTATTTTAATATTTTAATATTTTATATTTAAAAAAGGTACGAGGAGATGGAGCGGCGGGGCCCGGCGGTGCTGCGCCAGCGCCACGCTGAGGCAGCCTCCGCCGCGTACGCGCGGGCGCGCGACGAGCAGCTGGCGACGGAAGAGGGGGCGGCGCCGGGGCCGCGGGGGTGGCGGCGGCCGTTCATTACGCACTTCACCGGCTGCCAGCCGTGCAGTGGCGACCACAACAAGCTGTACTCCGGCGAGAACTGCTACGAGGGCATGCGCCGCGCCCTCAACTTCGCAGACGACCAGGTCCTCCGCAACTACGGCTTCCGCCACGCCGGCCCGCTCAGCGACGACGTCCGTCCCCTCCCGTTCAATTTCCCCGCCGCAGCTGCGCAGCACTAACAACAAGGATTAATTGCACCTCTCGTCTCTTCGGCCTTTGCTCCCCACTCTTACTCTTTCTGCAACAATTGCAACAATCGACGTGACTGTATTAATTAGAAATAAACAGTTTTTCTCTACCTAGTTAATTAATTATGATACTGGATTATTAGTTTGTGAACGCGCGTATAGAGGAAAAAAAATATATTTGTGTTTATGTTGATGCGATACCTAAGATGTTGCCTGGGATTAGGAATCTGGAGTTGTTTTATTTTAGTGGCGTAATCTTCGGAGGGATATGTGCATTGCTTGTTTGTGTTGAAATTAGAGCTCTTTCTTTTTTTTTTGTTTTCTGCAGCTTTAGTTGCGGAGAAGTTGTTGTTAGCTACACCCGGTTCTCCACGTCAGCTTGAGGATCACCGGTGGTTTGGTCTCGCTTCCTGCGATAAAGGTTTCTGAAGGACGAAATGAAAGGTCTACACGATCATGTGGTGCACCACTTCCTAACAAAAAACTCTCCGCAGATTTTGTGGGTGATTAATAAAAAAATGTAACTTAACTTTTTTTCTGGGTGATTCTTTTACCTTAAATTTTTTATTTACGGTCATTTTTAATTTAATTTTTAAAAATTATTATAATCAAATTTAATTATGTAAATATTGATAAATTATTATAAAAAATAATATAATATTTTAATTATTGATGTATCATTAATTGTAATACTTTTATATCTATAATGTATTAATATTTAGTCATTGTTGTTGTGTGAACTAGTTTGTCATAAAGCAAATGCCTCGTTATTTGCATGAGCCAAAAAAAAAATAAAAAATAGGTGGTATATATATTAGAGAAGTAAGACATTTTAGACACAAGTGTAATCTACACGATTGTGACTACATAATCAATAAATAAAATTATTATAAGTAGTCATTTTAAAATCTGTAAAACAAAATTATCGTTACTTTTTACTATAATTTATAGCTTTTGTTAAAATAGTCTTATTTTTTTTTTGTCTTTACAGTTTTCTTTACAATTCCTTATAAAAGTAGTTTAGTTTGTAATGCACGCTTTTCAATTCTCAATGTAATTGATTCGGCTGATTCAATCGAGTTTTTGATTAGTCAAGTTTACTCAGCTCCCGTCGAATCGTTTTATCAAAATTCGATTAGGCTAATCGCTTGACCCCTCAAAACATAGTGCATTCGTGTGTCAATATCCATCTCTCGATTTCAATCTTAATCATGGGACTCAATTAAAATCATCTCTGATCTAGTTTTTTTTTTTCGATACAGCGATCAAAATTAAATTATAAAATTTAATTATAATAATTTAAAATTTTTAAATAAAAAATATAATAAATTTAAATTTAAAAATTAAAATATTAGATACTAAAAATATAATTTAACATTACAAAAAAAAAAAAAAGGAAAACATTTGATACGTTACGGAGACGGGAAATGTGGCCGCATGAATGCGGTGTGTATGCGAGCGGGAGTTGCCTGGGAAGAATCAGAGGCTCCTCGTTAGGCGACACGTGTTCGATTTCAACGGTCGTTAGTTGACACCTCGCACAATTAGCATGCACGATAACGTCACCGCGGTTAAGGTACGTTGGTTGCTTTTTTTTTTTTTTTCTTTTTTATTCTTTTATTATTTTTTTATATATATATTTTCTAGTAACAGCTCTTATAAACATAATTGTGATATCCCAACTTTTCAACTCATTATAAAATTATTTTACTTCTATCATTCTTAATCCTTTTAAACTTTTGAATATTACTATTACCTAAAATATTATAGTCGGATTAGAAAATTTAGTCATATTATATCATTTTGTTGAGACCAAAATTTTCATCTCTTAAGAGAGTAACACGTGACACCCATCATCTGCTAAAGGCGCCAGCCGATAGAAGAATGAGTTGAAAGAGGAAAGACCAAGTTTTGTTTCAGACCAATCTTAGGCACGTAATGGTACAGCACGAGGCGCACGCCATTGGTCGAAGGCATCAGTCGACGGAAGAGAGGGTCAATCGAAGAAGGGTCCGCGCCCCGATCAATACTGGACTTGGTCGCGTGAAGACGCGGCACGCGATTTATGCCACCGGCTGGAGGTATCAGCCGATAGGTGAAGCAGCCAATAAGAAAATTATCGCCTCATTCAGGCGCAACTTCGGTCAAAGAGGGACCTCAAACCGCCCCGGTCAAACGACGAAGAATGCGGAGTCAGAGTCAACCTTCGGTTAACCGAGCCGAAGAAGAAAATACTCTGAAAGGAAGGAGTGCGAGATTGGAGCGCGAATCTCGTAACTGACTCCGAAACGGTAAGCGGCGTCCAATATTGAAAAACGTTGAAGATTGTGCGCCGGGGCGCTAATAAGGGGATGAACCTAGACAGAAAAATGACTATTATTAATTCTTTTTTGGAAAGTTTCGACTCAAAAGGAAGTAGTCGAGGGTTTTACGATGACTTCTCTTAAATCCTGCCGATAGTTCAAATCGGCACCTGTAAACATGGTTCGGAAGTGTATAAATACCTGAACCATCGAAGAATAAGGGGTCATGCAACTTCGTAAGCCAAGACCACCCCCCTGCTTTTTCATATTTTTCATATCTGTATATACCGCTTTTCTAGATAAGTTTACCGCATTTCTTAGAAGTAAATTATTTGTAATTTCTATCCATATCTTTCTCCTTGTATCCCATTTCTAGGCAATACAATTTCTAATTGGCTCCTTACCCATGTCAATTATTTGTCTCTATTCTCTGAGTCGGCTACTTTAGGATGGACTCAGCTTCTCTCCACCTCCATACCCCGTTTCAGCTAATTTAAACCGGACGGTCGCAAGAGTTAATAAGAAGAATCCGACCAAGTTGATCCCTTCTCAGCCCGATCGCTTGATCCATTGGCACGCGGCGCATCACACTCAGGGAGTCAAACGAACACCCCCGGGGCCGATCGACAACAGATATTTTCAGCTCCAACAACTTTTCGGCACGCCCGGTGGGACACTCAGCTAATTCTTACATTTTTCTACTATTAACATGTCAGAGATTATCGAAACCAGCGAGAGGTCGGCACTACCAGAGCCAACCATATCGCAACTATTCAGGCAAACGACCTAATTAATGAGGTCGCTCGAAAAGAGCACCAAAGCTTTGGACGCGACGTGGGCCGCCCCCACGACTTTGGAGGACAGTGTCCTCCAATTCGAGCAGTTTTTAGCCCATGGAGGTCTGTAAGGACCTCTATCCACCCTGTCATCGAGATCGACGCAAGCCGTCCTGACAGCGCCGGCCATAAAGGTGACGTGGCAAGAATTGCTCCTCACAATGGCACAGCCATTTGGGGCAGGTCAGATGCGGACGGCTTCGGGCCAAGCAAGGTACAGGCCGATGAGTCCAAACATCGGCCATCAGTAGGAAGCTCTTGAGAGTATATCTACTTCATCTCCCCAGTCGGGCACTCAACCCCAGACTGGGGGTAGCAAGGACAACCGGGAGGTCTCGAATAAGAGATTTGCCCAGAATCAGGATGGCTGACTCGAGCCATCGCTGACGAGCTTGATATCGTCAGTTTAAACGGCAACAGCAATAATAGTGGCACCATAGATTATGCCGCCCCAGACGACACGACCACTGGGGGTGGTACAGCAGCAAGTAATACCGCACCAGACTGGAGCGGGGCCGATGGGGCAGAACATCAGCCATCAACAAAAAAACTACGGGGGGGGTTCATCTGCTTCCCCCATCGCCGTTCGTCCAGCCTCAAGCTGGGGGCAGGATCGGCGGACAGGTTCCTTCGCAGGGACCACTTCAACAACAGGCTGGCCAAAATAGGCCGCCACCTCCTTCGATGCAGCCGGCAATTCCGATACCTTAGGGCGGACTCGCCGAAATGGTTGGGGGCAGGCATGTCGGGCAGGTCTCTCCACAGGGACCGCCTCAATTATAGGCTGGTTTATACGAGCCGCCACCTCTTACGGTGCAGCCGGCGACTCCGGTACCTCAGGCTGGACTCGTCAAAACGGTTGGGGGCAGGAATGGCGAGCAGGTCCCTCCATAGGGGCCGCCGCAGAGCCAGGTCGGCCAATACGGGCTACCACCTCCACCGGTGCAGCCTTCTGTCCCAGCATCTCAGGCGGGGCTCGCCGACATCCACGCCCATATCTGGAGCACCTTCGGCACAAATGCCAGGTCGGATATACGGGCAGATTCTAGGTTCACGCAGCCTTCGAGCGAGAAGGTGTGTATGGGATACCCGTACCAGGCTGATTGGAAAAGGCCGAGGTTTAACAAACTCTCGGTTGAGGTAACCAAGAGCATAGACCCGTTAGGATCATATCAAAGAAACCACTGATTCAGGCCCCACTTGGGCCTGAGGGTTGGGGGTCGGCCAAGAAGGGTCGGCCGGGAGAACCTTTCGACTACCACAGATAAGGCCGAAAATGAATGAAGGACCCGACCGGCCAGGAAGGCCGAGGGAGAAAGTCATGATTCCGATAAGAGGGATCAGAATGCAAAGTGCCCCGATTAGTTGATGAGCGAGATTCGGCTGAGAACGCTCGACTATATGCGAGCCAACCAGAGGCAAGCGTAGAACGCATAAGCAGATCGGAAGATAATAAGCCGATTAAAGGTAAGCATCTGAAACATTACCGTCGGATATGGGAAGATATGGAGCAAAGAATATAAGAAAACTTCACATTTAATGCGCCAACATACATACAACTCGAAAGAAGAGCAAATACAAAAGTGTTTTAGAAAAGGAAGAGTCGCAGTCGGAACACTCCATTAGAAGGTTGAAATACACAACCATCTTGAAATTGGCAGCGACCAAACATGCCGCTTGCTGAAAATCGATACGCCTAATCACCTTTGGAGCCGACAGGAGTGGGAGAGAGAGAGAGTATAAAGTCTCTATTAACTCCTTGACTCCCTGCATGCAACGGGAGAAGATCATGCGGTTCCTCCTGGAGAAGAATAAAGGCCGACCTCGTAGGAAAGCCGGTCAGAGTAGAAGAACACCCCTCCCCGGTAGGGAGACTAGATACTGAGTGGCTTGAACTCCTTTAATCCCTAGGGATGGAGGCGAAAGATAGTCTCCTCGCCGACATGATATTCATAAACATAACCACCCGTAAGCGGCCGAAAATCGGTCTGGCCACTGACCGTAAGATTCCGGATCGGTAGGTCACACATAGGGGTTTCACCGGAAGAATCCCTGTTAGAACTCCAAAACAGAAAGAAACTTTTGTCGGCCGGCGTCACAATGCCGCCAGATTTAGATTGAACAGCCGACTTAAAAGTACCGTCAGGGACGAAAAAACTACGACCGTAACATTGGCGCAACAATAGCATAGGAGTTGTCATGAGAAAGGAAGGCGGTGTTGAGAAAGCTGCAAATAGGACCTTCTTATAGGCCGACGAGAAAAAGCGAAATGATGACGAACGCCCCTCGAAGGACAGCAGCATTTCAGGAAGAAACGACGGAAGACAGATTCGCCGAAAATCAAGATAGATTAACACCTGTTCGTGAATCTCTCGAACAGTGAGCAACTCCACTCGTCCCAAATCCTTCAGAAATAGGCAAATATCTTGCTAGGGTATGGGGATGATCGTGGACATCGAGAGGTACGCCAGGCTCTGAACTCCATTTCGATAATCAGCCGAACAGCACGTCAGGCGATTGCCGAGGGGGCATTGTTGAGCCTAAAATTTTTACTTCTTAAGAGAGTGACACGTGGTACCCGCTATCAGTTAAAGGCGTCAGCCGATAGAAGTATAAGTCGAAAGAGGAAAGACCCACGTCTTGTTTCAGACCAATCTTAAGCGCGTAATCGTACAGCACGAGACGCACGCCATCGGCCGAATGCATTAGCCGACGGAAGAGAGGGTCAATCGAAGAAGGGTTCGCGCCCCAATTGGCGGACTTGGTCGCGTGAAGATGCGGCATGCGATGTATGCCGCCGGCTGGAGGTATCAGCCGATAGGAAAAGCAGCCGATAAGAAGATTATCGCCTCATCCGGGAGGAATTTCGGCCAAAAAAGTACCTCAAACCGCCCCGATCAAACAACGAAGAAGGCGGAGTCAGAGTCAACCTTCAGTTAACCGAGCCGAAGAAGGAAAGACTCTGAAAGGAAGGAGTATAAGATTGGAGCGCGAATCTCGTAACTGACTCCAGAACGGCAAGTGGTGTCCAGCGCCGAAGATTATGCGCCGACGCGCTAATAAGGGGATGAACCTAGACGAAAAAACGGCTATTATCCTATTTGGGGAAGTTTCGACTCAAAAGGAAGTAGTCGAGGGTTTTATGATGATTTTCCCCAAATCCCGCTGATAGTTCAAATCGGCGCCTGTAAACATGGTTTGAGAGTGTATAAATACCCGAACCATCGAAGAAGAATGGGTCCTGCAACCTCGTAAGCCAGGACCACCATCCTACTTTTTTATATTTTTCATATCTGCATTTACTGTTTTCCTAGATAAGTTTACCACATTTTCTAAGAGTAGATTACTTATAATTTCTATCCCTATCCTCCTCCTTGTATCCCCTTTTTAAGGGATACAATTCCTAATCGGTTTCAAAGCCGTGTCAATTATTTGTTTTTATTCTCTGAGTCAGCTACTCTAGGTCGGACTCAGGTTCTCTCCAGCTCCATACCCCGTTTCGGCTAATTTAAGCCGGACGATCGTGAGAGTTACTGAGAAAAACCCGGCCGAACGGATCCCTCATCGACCCGATCACTTGATCTATTGGCATGCAGCGCATCACACTCAGAGGGTCAAACGAACACCCCCAGGACTGATCGACAACTGATATTTTAGGCCCCAACACATTTATATATAGAACTAATCCAAATTCCGGGGTACCATATTTTTTCCTCCTTTAAGCCCTGACGTCCACGTTAGACTCAAATACATTCACAAACACCAGATGATGTGAGACTCGTCTCGTTAGCCTTAGCCGAGTTTGTGGGGAGCACTCCACCCACAACGGTCATTAGTCGGGATGTCTCACTCTACCCGCTATATAATTTTGACTCAGTCGAGACTCATCTCATATTTCCGGCTGGTGAATGACTCTGATACCAACTGTGATGCCCCAACTTCCAAGGGGGGTCACCCATCATAGAACTACTCTAACTCTAGCACGCTTAACCCTCTTAACCTCTTATGCATTATTAAGAGATTTAATCCTATTATATCATTTATATATATAACTAATCTAAATTTCGGGGGTGTCACAATATCAAATAGCAAATATATTTTTACAAAATTTATTTTTTATATTTATCCTTTTAAAAATCCTAAATCGTTCATATATATCCCTATCGTCAATATCTGTTAGAAAAAGATAGTTAACCATAGGTTAAATACTTAATATTGATTAGTGAGTAAGATAAATTTATCTTTTTATCCTTTTAGATATAATACTTAACTATTTTTTAACAATTAAAATTTTTGTAGTAATATATTTGCAAGCGCAAAATTGATATTTAATTTATATTCGGTTAAAAAATAAGCAATAAACTAACGGTAACAAACTAGAGGACATATATGAACAATTTAAAATTTTTGAAGGGATAAATATAAAAAATTAAATTTTGTAAAAATATATTTGCTATTCGATATGTTTGTAGAAAACTGTATAAAATTAATCCTAAATTATTTATATCGGCATAAATTAATTAAGTCCATATTCACGAACCTTTATCCATTTTTTTTACTTTGAGCCCTAATTTTTTCTTCTATTTTTTTGAGTGATCGTGTACATAACTTATCTATACTTTTGTTTGTTCTTTATTTAAGTATTTAATCTTTTATAATTTTAATTTTAATATTTAATTATTTTATTTGTTTAATTTAAACTATTTGATAATTCTTTTAGTATAAAATTTATATTTATTGTTTTTTTTTATAAAATTATTTGTATTCACATGAGTTTTAAAAAAGGTACTTAATTAAATTTATAAATATAAACAATGAATTCAAATTAAAGTATGAGATTCACCAAATGAATTACAATATTATTAGATAGTAATATTGTTTTGCTATTAGGTCTCTGCCTTTTTTACATTTTGTTTCAGCTGAGCTTACACATTCAAATTTTGGTTAATTTTCACAATTAACCAAAATTGTGAAAATTTTGGTTACTAAAGCGATGCTTACTTATATAGATCACGATTATTGTCCAATAACTAATAATAGATCAAGGTTAATTATCCGACAACTAGTAATCAATGTGAGCATCAACTTGTTTTTATTTCTAAAAGAGCTGGATAGAACATGTAACGATTCGATTCATTAGTAATAATAAATTTTTAGATTCAAAATTATTATAGTCTATAGTACCTTATATTATTAACATATTGGGTCCA
This sequence comes from Tillandsia leiboldiana, assembly GCA_029204045.2. NCBI lineage: Eukaryota > Viridiplantae > Streptophyta > Magnoliopsida > Poales > Bromeliaceae > Tillandsia > Tillandsia leiboldiana. The sequence goes on along the minus strand of CM055075.1, from coordinate 26,788,538 downwards.
AACTGTTGGCTCAAAATACTTAAGCCTTGATTATTATTAATAACGTGCGTAGTCTTTTATATTTCCAATCAGATCAAAATTATCATGTAGTATGAGATTTTAAAGAATGTGGGACTATTGAGGCATTACTAATTCCCCTTGTTGTGAGACTATTAGAGTATTTCAAGCTCCCACCGTTTAGACCTTGACGTTCTCATTACGTCCAAATTTCATCACATACATAAATCAAAATTAGACAAGAATTATCACGTGATGTAAGATTTTAGAGGATATGGGACTATTGGGGCACCTCTTTTCCATCCGATGCGCGATTAGCGATGTGAGATTCTAGAGGATGTGGTACTATAAATATGTTACAAACTCTCCGCTCCGTCTTTTATATTCTCAATCAGAATTTTTTCTCATTCAATATGGGATATTATTTAGATCTTAACGTTCTCGTCAGGTCCAAAGCCAATAAAAAATATAGCTCGTTTAGACCCTAGTATTCTCATCAGATTCAAATATGATAATAAATATATACTGGAATTATCAAGCGCGATATAGCTGGTTTAGACCCTAACATTTTTGTCAGGCCTAAATTTGATCACATATATAAATCAGTCAGAATGATCAAACGATATGAGATTCTACTCGATCACAGACATAAATAAGAGATGATTCCTGAACGTTCGAAAGACACTCACACCAAGCCCATAATTTATTAGCTCTCATATTTTCGAATGGTTTTCGAATTTAATAACAAATGTAACAGTCCGATCCGCTAGCAATAATAACTCGCCCATTAAGATCAAACCACTAATTAATTCAAAATAGGTGAATTCGATGATTATTATTACCATGTTATAATGTCTCTTATATGAATTATAAGGAAAAGTTGGCAACATGGTGCCATGAATTAAAATAGAAGTAAAAACATATTTAATAGTTTTGTAATAAATCACTTAATTATTAGAAACTAATGGAGTCCACTATTTTTAGTTAATTATTCTAAAACTTTTTTTAAAAAAAATTAATTATTCCTCTACAGTAAAATACTCCATTAATTTTCACCTTGCATTTTCTTAATTACTACTAAGTCAATTAGGCGTAAAAAATATCAAACAATTTGATGAATTTAGTTGCCAAACTTTATTTATTTATTAAAATGAGTTAACAGAGATAAATTAGAAACTAAATACAGATATAAATTTTATATGTATTTAATCCAAACTCTAATTCGAATCTGAATAGGTTTTACATTATATAATAATGAATATGAATGTTTGATGTTATATTTAAATTTATATTTTAATTAAAAATTTAGATTTTAATATAATATGTTTTGAAATATGGTAAAGTAAAAATAATTATTTTGTATTCAAATTTAGATTCCAAGTTTTCAATAAGACTTGGTGGGATTCGAATTTAGATTTGAATTTTGAATTTAATTACGGGATTCGGATTTTTAAAAATCCATTCAAAAATCCGACCAATTGACATTCCTAATTGGAACTTTGTCTCGAACAAGAAAAGGGCACAACAAAGAAAAATAATTCTATAAATTTATTTTAAATTTTTAGATTAATTTTATACAGTTTCGTATAGCAGATATATCCTACAAAATTTATTTTTTTATATTTATTTTTTCAAAAAAATTTAAATTATTCATATGTATTCCACTGATTTGTTACCATTAGTTTACTATTTATTTTTTAACAGAATATAAGTAAAATATTAATTTTGTCCTTGCAAATATATCTTTTTAAAAATTTTAACTGTTAAAAAGTATATCTATAGTTAAGTTAAAAAGATAAATTTATCTCACTCACTAACTAAAATTAATTATTTAATCTACGATTAACTATAATTTTTTTAGACAGAAAAGATATATATAACCAACTTAGAACTTTTAAAAAAATAAATATAAAAAATTAAATTTCACAAAAATATATATATTATTCTTCAATATATTTATAAAAAATTATATAAAATTAATTTTTTATTTTTCACCTAGAGTTTTAATTAACTTCATAGTAGTAGTTAACTATTATTTTTTGGTTTTCACCTTTGGAAATGAAAAGCCCAGGTACGAGTAAAACACGTGAGTCATTAATCAGACCATAGAGCGGGAGAAGTTTAATTTCATTTTCAAATTTTATTATAATTTCTGATTTAAATTTTAAAAATATTACAAACAAATCTTATAAATCAATAATTGATTAAATATTAATAATATACTACTACCATTTTGTTGATATATCAGTATTTTAATTCTTGATGCGCTAATAACTAAGACGTTGTATTAGCATTAATATTTAATAAATATAATTATATTATATTATAAAATTTAATTATAATAATTTTAAATATATTAATATTGGAGAATTAAAATATATGGAAATTTTAATAGATATTGGCTCAGCTTTTATGAAGAGGATCGACCATGCAGTAATGGTGCATAAAAAGAAGTGAAAAGATTCAAAGAACCAGCTTTTTGGTACACAGCATAATTTTTGTTTAGTAATTTGGTGGGCCCATCTCCTTAAATTTCGGCTAAGATTTATCTATTTTGTGATAAACAATATATCTTATATGGAAAATGCTACTTGTACACCTGTAAGGGGTGTACATCTCACACCCTCACCCATCTAAGGGTAGGGGTGTGATGAGTGGTCACTTGATGTGACCCGTAAAAAATATCGACACTATTAAAAGAGTGAAGGTGTAGGATGTACACCCCTTCGGAGTGTACATGTAGCATTACTCATCTTATATTATACTACTCTAATTTTATGTATACTTTTTCTTACTGCTGTTTTTAGTAAGAGAGTATCTATGATAAAATGGGGTGTATATCACATATTCCACTCCATCCTAAGTTGGGGACTAATTTATCGGTCATTTCGTAGTGACCGGTAAAATTCACTCAACCCTTTTAGATGAATAAAGCGTAAAATATACATCTCCTTGGGGGGCGTTTGGATCGGATTATGTAAGATTACTGAGTATTTCAATATATTCCGACATGTTGTATTTCTGAACGAGATTACTGCTGATGTTGCATTAATGCATTTGAAATTACCGATAATGTAATGCTAAATTAAAGTGTAAAATATACATCCCACTTAGAGTGTACAAGTAGCATTAACCGTTTAGCAAGAGAGTATCTCTTAAAATAATTATTTTTTTTTACTTTTTATTGGTGTAAAAAAAATAATTTTAAAAGTTTCAAATAATGTATTTTTTAAAATTATTTATAGTATTTCATCAATATTGCTGGTGCCCTCCTATACCCTCGAATAGAGCGACATTGACTGAGTTTAATAATCTACGCATAAATAAATATTTTATTTTATCGTAAAGAATATAAATAATATTTTATAAAATTAATTAGTATGCTTATTATTATTATTTTTATATAATAATTAATAGTAAAATTATTTATATATTTGTGTAGGTTAATTCTTCAAAAAAAAAAATTATTTTTTATATATTCAAATCGCATAAAGGAGGAGAAACAAACAAAAATTCTTTATAAATATGACACCTTATAAATTTAGAGTCTAATGGTTACAGAACGATCAATGAAGCTAAAAAAATTCTGAATAAAAAAAATAATATTATTTTTTAAAAAAATATATAGGATATATAATTCAAAGTAAACAAACTAGTAAAATAAGAAAAACGATTGCATTCAAGTGTAATCAGACTAATGAAATCAGTGTAATCACAGAAATTGTTGTAGCCAAGTGGAATCAAAAAAAATTTTACAAGACCAAATGACCCTAGCAATAGAATAAACGACAATAAATGTCTTAATATATAGGCATTTATATAGAGAAAAAAAAAAACAGAATAATTCTTTAGCATCAATAGGGAGACAAAATCGAAGCGGTGAAGCCACGTAGGGACTAGAAGAAATAATGAATCAGATCTATTTTTTTTGTCTGGAGGTGTAACAGTAGATAGGAACGAAACGTCGATAACGAAAACTCCCAGAAGGAAAGAAATAACCGTGATGCACTAGACCAATTTTTCGTCTGGAGCACTCTTTCTTTCGCTCTTAAATCAGCATGTGTTAAGCAGATAGCACATAAATTTTTAGCGCTTAGCTACCGCCCTTTGCTCTTACAAGAAAATAAGTAATCTCAATGCCCGTCTTTTTTTTCTGCGCTATCATCTCTCTATTACTATTATTATTAACGATTCGGTGTATCGCCAGTTCCATTTCACTCCCATACACTTTCCTTTCGAAAGATTGACGGGATTCTATTCTATTATCAGTTTTCGCCCCGATGTAAAAGGGAGTCAAGAAAGAAGAGTTGAAAACGGTTTAACAGTAAGAATGAGAAAATCAAAATTAATTTGATCTGTGTCAAAAAAAAATGAAGAAAAGAGACTGCGCATTATTTCACGGTCTCTTGCTTCCAATTTCGCCAGATCCATCGCCGAGGGGCAAGAAAGAGCAACCTCCTTTCCTGCTTTAGGGCACAAGAAGACCCAGATGGGCCTTTCGCGACACTCCCTTGCAACTATATGCGCAACTGCACATCCTTCAGCCCTGATGACACAGACCAAATGAACGAAGCAAATCGGTCCAACCATGAAAAGAAAAACAAAAAAAACTAATAAAAAGAAAGGAGTAGGAAATACTGACGGACGGATTCTACGCCCATAAGATATAAAATAAAATAAAATAAAATAAAATAAAAACCTGCCACATAGACCCCCAAAGGATTAATAAGAGTGCATAGATTGAATATTGGGTAAAGAGTTAGAATCTTAAACTGAGTGGAAGGGAATATATTTGAGAGTTGAGAGAGCCGCTCATGGATCTATCATTCATAAATGCGTTTTATCATCACCTTCCAAACAGTAGTTATGAAGGATAATGCAGAATCATCAAATATAGACACAAACAAAGATTGATCCAGCCCAGTTCCACATACCAATACCTGATGAAAATTGAAAAGAAATTAATTTTTTTTTTTTTTTTAAAAAAAAAAAGGCAGAGAGAAAAGTATCCTTCAGCAAAATTGCATAAAATAAGTTAAAACTCAACACCCCACGAGAGTCGAATTGCAGGTAAAAAATTATAAAAACAGAGCACACTCAGCTGCTAATTTTACCCACAAATCCTAATGTTGAAAAGAAAATAAATTACAGCTATACTTATCACAGCGTTTTAAGGATCTAATAGATAAATGTTATCAAGATGAACAAGAGAAAAGCACCCCAGTTATGATTGTATACCCAAGAAACCAAGTTCCCATCAAGAAGATCCCTTCCCATCAGAGTCATTAAGATTGCATAGCTTCCGCGTCGTCTCCGTCTTGTGGCACCTCGTTGAACATGTACTGGCTCTGATACTCCATCAAATACTGCGTCGACCTCTTGACATCCAGGAACAGCAGGTATACCCGGCTTATGTCCTCCATCTCTACCACCTTACCCTTACGTTTCTGGCACGCCAATGCGGCGGCTGTGATCAGATGGATCGCATACCTCAATGAGGTCTCGACCCCGATCTTCGTCAACAAAGCCTTGGCGTCTTTAGACATCTCCACCTCCTCTTCGTCGCACCTAATATCTAGAATCTGCCTGATCTCCTCTTCTGAGTATGGTTGGGTATTTACTATTAGTAAACGGTCGAGGAAGTCGGGGGGGATGCCGTGGGGGGACTTGTAGTTCGTGCCGCGGATCTTGGTGATGCCGCGATTGGTGGCGATGACCAGGATTGGTGCCATCTCATTCTCGAGGGCGCGGTTGAGGAAGGAGAAGCACTCGATGTCGAGCATGTGAACCTCGTCGATGAAGAGGACGCCGGGGATTATCTCCGCTTTGCCTTCCTCCCGCCACTCTGCCACTTTCGTGTCGATCTGCTCCCTCACTTCTGCTCGGATCTCGCCAGTGTCGCCAGTGAAGAGTGCGAGAAAGCCCTGTGTTCTGGACGGTGGGTAATCAACAGAAATGAACGTAAGACTTAATCAAGGTGTTTGAGAGTAAATAGCCTAACTTCTTAATGTTATCGAAAGAAATTAAATTACTATCAACTGTTATACCAAGGTGTTTGTGATCGAAATCACCAGAAATTCCTTCAACAATATTGGCACCAAAATAATATCAAAATTTTGGATGTCAAAACAGATATCCGGAAATTATCACAGTAGTAACATCTGGTGATACCTTATTGCTATATCTGTAAATCATAGAACATGATTCCAGGCTTATCATAAAATACAGCTGCAAACAAGAGGCAACTTGTTTTGGATTCGGTTTTCTCAGGGTCTCTTAGATTCAAAAGTGGCAGCAACAATTTATTAGCAATATCCAATAATGTAGGGTGAATTAGGAATTGTCCATACAAACACTCTTTAAGCAACCAACACCACCAGTTTAATCCACCTCTGTATAGCACCTTGTTAAAAAGGTTGGTTAAAAATATGATCTACTAACTATTCCAGTCATTTTAGGATTAAGGCCACATAAATTGTATTGCCTATGCCCACGAAAACTATCAAAACAATAATTTGTTTTCTTTTTCTTATACAATTGATCTGTATATCCTGCTAGATCAGAACAGTTTTTCAAAACGGTACTCCTACAAAGAAACCCAAAACAAACCTTCGCCGACCCATAGTATATCAACCTAAGCAGAGAAAGTAATATAGTTTACTTTACACTTCCCGTTTATCAATTTGCCATCTTGCTGACCAAATCAAGCAGATTAAAGAGTTGATAAGGGTCAGCTATTAGCACTGACTAGTAGCTGGTTAGAATGGGCTCGGAAACAATCCTGCACAACCTCTAAATTGAAGATTAACCTTGTGTGGACGATTTTAACCAGAATGCATTTGCCACTTCACTGGTATCAAGATACTGTAAAGAAGTAAACCAAAATTTTATATTCTTCCCATACTCATAGTAGATTTTAAAGCAAGATTCCACATCCAACAGTGCACGACCAAGAATCACATATATGCTTCATCATGATTGTATATATTTCAAAGGTTCCATTGCTTGTAGTAGCTGTCAAGAAATGAAGACTTATGTCATCCATTTCTTGTAGTAGCTGTCTCCAGCAAGGATAAGAATTGGACTGGCTGGTTGGCGTTGATCCCTGTCCAACCTGATCGGCCTCTTTACTTGGTTTTATCAGACCCAACATTTTCCTAAAACCCAAGTGAATTGAATTATTAAATTATCAACTGTTTCTTAACAAACTCGTACATAAATTAAATATGTATGGAGCCCCCTGAACTATAGGCCATTGTGAAATAGGCCTTGAACTTCTTTCAATTGAGACCCTCTAAACTCTGATTTCTGTGATTTTAGTTACAAGTAAATTGAATGGGAGATTTTGTTAGATAAAGCAGTTCTTCAGTAAAATTTCACAGCGATTAAGATCAAATTCAAGTTCCACTGCAATCAAATTAGCATTCTAAACTAAGTTGAGATAAAGATTGGGTGGTACTAGCAATCTGTTTGATACAGGTACCATATATTTTCCACCTGGACTGATTTTTCATACTGAAAGACTCTTCTAAAAGAGAGACATGTAGCTCATACCTCTTTTTTCCTATCCCAAATCATCTTCCCAGACTTAAATTTATTCCGAAAAGGACTCCTAAAGCCAATACTAGCCAAACTGTTTACGTTCCTTTTCTATTTAAAAGACCAAACAACTCCATAAGGAATTTGATTTAAAAACAATATTCTCCAACAAGATAGACAAGATAACTTTTATTAGCCCAAATTCCATCTGACTTAAGGTAATTAACCATTGAATTGCAGCAGACCCAATAACACAACCAACTTAATTGAACCATATTTGAACCAAACTGACTCAAATACGCTACGAAAGAGGATTTAAAACTCAACCTCATAGTAGATTAAACCCAATATCCCAGATTGATTTTAAACAATTTCCATGGAGACCAAGTTTCAGAAGCACTGATTACATGCATTAACCATCTGCTTCTTACAATATTAGGACACTAATCCAAAAGCAGAGTTTAGATCATAAATCCTCAAATTTGACTAAATTTCCAGCTAACTTCAAGCCAGGGCCGAGACTTCCAAGTTTACATAAGTTCTGCCAAACCCAACTATAAACCCTCAGTGATTCCTCCGCACTTAATCCTTGTTCTACCAACTAATCAAAACCATGATACTGGATACTTCTTGCCCATTCCATTCACTGCTTTTATTTAACTTTTGCCATTACAAATGATTTTGTACTTAATCACCACCCACTGTTAGAGGCTAAAACAAGCACCAAAGAATCAATTACACTTGATGTATTCTCAATTCTCTATATCAGCTTTTGGCTAACTCTACTTCTATATCCACCACTATTGATCCAACTTTGTTTTTGGTTAGCTGATACTCGTCAGCAAACAAGCTAAACCCTAGAACTACATCATTCAAAGTGTAGCAAATAACAATGCCAATTTCAATTTCTAAATAGAACCAACAATAAATAACATAAATTCTAATAAACAAGTAGATTAAAAAAAAAAACAATTTTGCGGACGGAGAAGGGATTATACTTGATGTATTCCCAATTCTTTATATCAGCTTTTGTCTAACTCTACTTCCATGCCCACTACTACTGATCCAACTTTGTTTTTGGTTACCCGATAATCGACAGCAATCAAGCTAAACCCTAGAACTACATCTAAGTAAAAAAAAAAAAAAAAAACGATTTTGCAGGCGAAGAAGGGGGAAGGAGACCTGCTGTTGATGACGTCGATCTCGTGGAGGGTGACGCAGTGCACGACCTCCTTCCTCTTCTGCAGCTCGCCCTCGGGGCAGCGGACGAACTTGGTGTGGGGGCCGACGGCGTCGTAGTCGCGGGAGCGCCCGACGGAGCGGCCGAGCTTGGTGACCTTGCCGGAGGCCTTGTCGAGGGCGATGACGTCGCCGCTCTGCACCTTCTCCCTGGCGAGCGCCTCGATCATCTTGCCGCCAAGCTCGTAGACGGTCTCCATGTCGGTGGTCTTGAGGGTGAGGCGCCCGGTCTTGGAGGAGGCCGACGGGGGTAGGGATGCGGAGGAGGAGGAGGAGGAAAAGGGGTGGGGGTTGGGGTTGGAGGAGGAGGAGGGGTTGGTGTTGGTGTTGGTGTTGGGGTTAGGGGAGGAGGCGGAGGCGGAGGAGGAGGAGGCGGGGCGGTCGATGGCGATCTCGACGACCTCGCCCTCGATGACCTCGGCCTCCTCCTTGATGCGAACGCCGACGGAGCGGCGGAAGGCCTGGGTTAGGGCCTCGGTGCGGGAGAGGTCGAGGGAGAAGAGCTCGGAGGCGGAGAGGATGGCGAAGGGGGTGTCGGGGCCGAGGGACTTGGCGAGGCCCATGGCGACGGCGGTCTTGCCGGTGCCGGGCTGGCCGGCGAGGAGGACTGCGCGGCCGGCGATGCGGCCCTCGCGGATCAGCCGCAGGAGGAGGCCGGCGGCGCGCCGGGCGGGGAGCTGCCCCACCATGCCCTCCGACACCGCGCGGGCCTCCAGCGACGCGTCCAGCCCCAGCCCCCGGATGTGCGAGTGCGCGCCGATGCGCTCGATGCGCGTCAGGTCCCGGCTCTCCGACAGCCGCTTCAGCTCCGGCGCCGCCGCCATGGATGAGGAGTTGGGACGAGAGGTGGGGACGACGGTGGAGGTGTTATAGGGGCGCACCGCACGAAGGGTGTTCGGAGAAACGCCCGAGAGAGAGAGAGATAGATATATAGGGGAGGAGTCGTCGGGGTTTTGAAGCGAGGGTTTTGTCTCATGTCTTTTCTTTTATAATGAACGAAGCCGCGGCATACCGGGCGGACAAATTTGCACCTTAGTCCCTTAACTCTTGACTAATTTAGCTTCCGTCCTAAACTTTTGAGTCCATTATTTTCTGCTGCGTATGCTGCACTGCTTGTCTTCAAACTAAATTTCCAAAATAATATCGGTTTAGTCCTCGCCCTTTTTCGCAATTAAAAGAATAAATTATGGTGCCTAAACAAAAGGAGAGAAAAAAAAACAACACTATAAAACATAATTCTTAAGCAAAACTCACTCCTGAGTCCTGACCCAAAAGCACAATCACTTCTAAACTGAACTGAAGATACACATCACTTGTGAGCCAAACCCTACATTTCAGATATTGGTAATGCTTCACCGCATGCAGGCGATCAATCAGGCGATCGATCGATCGTTCGGAGGATATATGTAAAATGAAGTTTCTCCAAACAATAAAAGCTAATGTCAACAATCCATCGAGACTCCGATCGGGGTCTTTCCACCGAAGATTATATATTTTTATCTACATCACAATACTAACACAAAATTCCGACTACGGAAACCTCTGTCTTGTTCCAGCAACCAAACTCTTCGAATGTTTCGCATATAACATAGACAGGACACAAGCAAATATGTTAGTATTCGCACGAGAGAGAGCGCTCTTCTCCGAGTCAACTGCACACCGTCTTCAGCCTCTTAGCAGCTTGCACGAACCCCGTGATAACCTGCAACTCATCCAATTGCTTCGGAATCGGAATCGATCGAGGGCAATTGGATTTCACGTAGTTGAGTCAAAAATTTCTCGCAGTTTACGAACCGGTCGTTTATATGTAAAACGAAGAAACTTTCTTAAGCTAACCTGCGACATGAAATGCTGCTGAACAGCATCTATCAGCTGCTCCTTAGAAGGGTTGGGGCTCGAATCCTGCGACAGCAGGAAATGTAAACTAAAATGAAAAAAAATAATGGCGGTGCGATAACAGAAAGAAACAAGATATTTGCAAATATACCACTGCAAATCATCTATTTTTATCTTAGGCTAGGGAGTCCAATTCATATCCAAACAATATTTTGAGCAGGGATATGTTTGTGACAAAGAAATTAAATGTAAATAGATTGTTTTGCAGGGTAATAAATGTAAACGTTTTGAAAAATAATAAGACTCACAAGGTTAAAATGGCGCCAATATCTCCACAACGCCGTAGTTTCTAACTTACTGAGGTCGACTTTCTGCAAGATCACGTAAGCAGTTCGATTATGAGACAACTCAGAAATGAATGAAAAACATTTAGGAAATATAAATAAAAAGGAAACTGGGCATTATCTAACAAGTCTGCTTTCCGTGACTGGCCATATTTGTTGTCTATTTATTTATGGATTAAAAATAGGTTCAACTCCTGCCCGTGACAATAGACCCAGGAGACTAATAAGTTGAGTTGGGTGAGCCCAATAAGTTGAGTAGGGCTGCGGTCCACAATAGACCTAACGGCAAGAGACCCAACAATAGACCCAACGTCCAGGTGGGTTGAGTCCGGTCGAGACCTGTGGGCGCTGTGTCTGTACGCTTTAAGTGAATTGGTTGCGTATTTCTAAAAGCTCGAGCTTTTGAAATTAATGGTTAGCGCCAACGATCCTATAATATTCTGCCAAGTGCCAGAAGACTCCAAAGTCGAAAACTTAATTCTCAAAATAAAGGTTATGTGAATAGTGTAGGTTGTATCATACCGGAGTTTCTGTGGATGACGAAACGGAACCCTTAGATTGTGAATCACAAGAATTAGACCGATTCAAGGATTTATTCGTTGATCCTTTATGCTGTCTGCTTCTCGACTTGTGCGGCTTTTGCAATTGCATGTCATCTGATGCTGTGGTAAAATTACAAATGTTAGAGAAAGAAGGTCTAATGAAAGAGACATAAAATGATAATTAGTGGCCTGTTGACCTGATATCAACAGTGAGAACATCCCCTCCAAGACACAGGTACAATTAGAACACAGCTGCATGCATCATATTCATCACAGACACTTGAAAAAAAAACAACAACAACAACAACAAAAGCAAAAGCCAAACAAATCATATGGCTAAAGCTTGACCTTTGTCAGATACACAGAATCCACCCCCACTCCCCCTTCACAATGGGTAGCAACAAACTTTATTACCAAGTCTCTCTCTCTCTATAAAAAAAAAGCGAAGTTCTGAGGTACCCATGATAAATGTCATTTAAAAATTATTCAATTTAGATAAATTCATGAGGTGTTATTTTAGGCCAATTTTCTCATGCACTTAGATCTGCCAAGTGTTAACAAAATTTTTTAGCAAGTTGCAAGCAAATACATATAAAAGCAAAACAAAGAAGCGCAGGCTAAACTAAAGACGGCCACTAATCAATTTGCACGGGAGGTTTTCACGTCTGTCAAACGTAACTGTTCGCCATGCATGATTATTCTTCATAGATAATTCTAGTCAATTATTCACCAAAACAAAAATTTTCTTCGTAAAAACTAGGCCCAGTTCTTTAGTAGAATAAACACCATTTGAATTTGATGCACCGACGATATTGCAGAGAGGAGATCAAACCAACAAGCCGAACTGCAAATGCATCGGCTAGTGAAGATATATCCCAAAAGGCCAGAAATCGAACTATATAAAATCCCATCTTCATTAGTTGGGCAATCACTGCAATTGACGACGAAAGATTGAGTCTTTACCTACATCCGAGGCATTCCATTGTATATTTTCGCACACAAGCTCGTCGTCCTCCTCATGACCAGTGGGGGCTTCAATAACACTAAGAGCATTCCTTTGCAGCTTCACTTCTATGCCATTCGTCAGAACCTGACGAAATGTCAGGGATAAAATATACAGAGAAAACTTCTTAACCATGACATAATCCCATTAAAGAAAGAGATTAATTATGAATAAATAATGCCATTCTCTTAAACCATATAAATTTTATATTATTACCCACGATAACGAAAGATTTCTTCGTACAACAAACCTTTCTTCTAAATTCTGGCATATCCAGATCTACAGATTGTAAACAAGATTAGATCTTAGAACATTAATTGAGAAAAATGCACTGAATCTGAGTAGAAATTAATATAAATCACTAATTCAATTTAGAGGGACCACAATTTCTATCTGGTAATTGCCCTAAATCCTAAATCTATGAGAAAAAGTCCAAACTTTGGGTTAGAGAGAGAGAGAGAGTGTGTGTGTGTTAGGAGATCTATATTACATCAAAAAACAACCTCAAATTTTGCTTGAAACTACAAAAGAAGCTGCTACATGATACTATTCAATTTGTCTACTATGTGGAGACAAAACCAAGAGGGAGATAAAGTGTTTGGTCCCTTTCAACTAATTATGATAGGGAATTAAGATTCTGGAAATATAAGTCAAATTGATTCCTTTCCTTGCCAGATGAATCACATTGCCAAACCCTAATACTGATAATTGCATCACAAAGTATTAGAAAAGAAATTGTCCAAAAAAAAAACCCTAAATTGCATTGGCATCATCAACTAAATTCATCAATATAGCAAACCCTAGAACTAATTCGAAGAGCAAAGCTTCCTACAATTAAAGCTACACTGGGAAAAAATCGCACGAATGTGAAACAACAGTACCAAAAAAAAAAAAAAAAAGAAGCAATAATTGAGTAGAATTAAACTGAAACCAAATTAGGATACTCATAAATCCAAACCCTAAACACACCCAATTGCACCACATTGTCCAATTACCCCATTAAAACGCATCAAAACACTAAAAAGAGGAACTTTTGACCAACTACCATTCCACAAACACGAAAACCCAATCCAAATTACGCCCAAAATCGATCAAAAAACATCAAAGAAAAAAAAAAAAACAGCAAATTTTCGCAAATCGCGCTCGTGAAATTACCAGCCAATGCCATCCACCGAGCCCCACGGCCTTTTTCACGACCCCTTGGAGCCCAACGAGCACCGATTTGGTGCGATTGTTCCCAGTGACCACCACCTTGGTGTGACGCGGCAACACCGTGAGCTCCTCCTCGCTGCTCTCGCCGTATCCACCGTCCATTCCGCCATCAACGGCTCCCATCATCATCATCCTTCTCCTTCTCCCCCTCTTATCCTCTACTTACACCTCTGCTATGCTACACTAAAATGCACCAAATCTTATCGGAAAAATTCGAGAAAAATTCGAGCGATCACTGCGCGCGATCGCACGGGAATTGGGGATCACGCATTGGGTGGAGAATTACGCGAAATTGGAGAAATTTTGGAAAAAATTCGACGATTTTTTAAGGGAATTAAAGCGAGCGAGTGAGAGAGAGAGAAAGGGAGAGAGGAAACGAAAGTGACCGTGCTTTTTCTCTCTCTTTTCTATCCTTTGTCTTTCGTTAGGTAAACATGCATGGAGGCCCCTCAATTATACTACTTTTTGAAATAACCCTTATATAACTTTTTATTTTTTTAAAAAAAATAAAATAATTTTAGTTATTATTTATTTAGTAATTAAAATGGTATCTATTTATTTATTTAATAAAATTAGAAGAATTATTAAGAGTTTCAGCAAGAAATTAAAAAAAATAATAATTTATTTAAAAATACACTATAGTTGAAGGGTCTCGGTACATTTTTACCCACTGCCTGAATCCCGACGACCGAAAAGGGACCAATGGGAGCAGGACGCGTGTCCCTCGGCGCGCCTCGGATGCGAACCCAGGAGTTACGGAGGAGGAGCATATAGTGAAATGACGATAATGCCTTTTTATTTGTACTAAAGTTAGGACCGTTTCTATACGTAATAATTTTTTTGTTTTTTAAAATTAAAATTTATATTTTAAATAATATTATATTTATAAATTTTTGGAAAATTGGCGAATATGCATGAGATTCTTGAGTTATTTATACAAACCAACAAAAAAAAAAAAAATTTAAAAAATCACATATGTTAATATTGATCATTTATTTATTTATAAGAACATTGATTTAGGAGGTGTGGTTATTTTGTGCATAGAAATTTTAAATACACAAAGATGCACCTGAGAATTATTTTATTTTAATGGATTTAGAGAAAAATTTAAATTTCTGTATTTTATGTTCTTCATAATCATCGTTTATCATATAAAAATAATAATTTATAAATAAATATTTAAGTGTTCATCAAATTAGATTATACTTATCGTATGATTCCGACAAAATATTGACATTTTTTTATAATATTGAATACATATAATCATCTCAATAAAATACACAAAATTTGATAATAATATAAAATAACGATAGAATATATTGATGTTGAAAAATAAATAAATATTTTATGACAAAATATAAAGACACATAAATATTTTTATGAACTATATGCGTGGCAAAAAGCGTGACTATCACCAAATTCTTGGCACAATTTTATATAAGGACATCTAAATTTTTGCTTATAAATCATATATATAGCTATAATATTTAAACAATGCTATATGTAGGGGTGTCAACGAGCCGAACACGAGCGAGCTGGGGTCGGCTCGTTTAATAAACGAGCCGAACACGAGCTGGCTCTTTTAAATATCGAGCTAAAAAATTTGGCTCGTGTTCGGCTCGTTTATTAACGAGCCGAACGAGTCGAGCACAAGCTGGCTCGCGAACAACAAGTTTGATTTTCATTTCTACTATTAGGTGTAAAGTTGAAAACAAATTAAAAAATTAAAATTTTAATCTAATAATTAAAATTCATAAAAAATTATTGGGCTAAAATCTAAATAGTAAAGTTTATATATATATATATATATATATATATATATATATATATATATATATATATATATATATATATATATATATATATATATATTCGAGCGGTTATCGAGCCGAACGCGAGCAAGCTGACCCCAGCTCGTGTTCGGCTCGTTTATTAAATGAGCTGAAAAATTCGGCTCGTGTTCAGCTCATTTACTAAACGAGCGATTTGATCTCGAGCTCATTTCAAGCCGAACACAAACCAGCTCGCGAACAGCGAGCTGGATTGCCACCCCTAGTTATATGTACATTCAAAAAATAAATATATTATATTTTATACTCTCTCTCTCTCTCTCTTAGATTCAAAAATTAATCCTACAACGAAGAGATGTAAAATTTATATTTCTTTTGAGCGTAAAGATAATATTTCTCACACCGTCTTATATTCTCAACCATAAAATTCATAATATATTTTATTTATAAAAATATAAATCTTTTGCAAAGACGTGTTTGAATTATAAACCTGAATAGATTATAGATGGAAAATGCTATTTATACATCCGTAAGGGGTGTACATCTCACACCCCCACCCATCTAAGGATGGGGGTGTGATGAGGGGTTATTTGATGTGACCCGTAAAAAATATCGTCACCATTAAAAAGGTGGAGATGTAAGATGTACACCCCTTCGGAGTGTACATGTAGCATTGCTCACTATAGATACGTACATTTGCAAAAAAAATATATATATATATATATGAAAAGACAGGAAATGATCGATGATGAGAAAAAAGAGTGAAAGTAAGGTTCAATTCAGTAAACGACACATGACACAGATAAATTTATAATTTATATAATTATATATAAATTGTATTGATAATGTATAAGAAGAATTTATTTTTTTTTTTTTCTCTATACATCAATCCAAGGGCTCTTTATTTTCTTTGAGAAATTTGTTGTTAGTTGAGACATGAGAGGTGAGAGTGATCACATCCTTGGATATATAAATTGGCATCATTAGCTGTTGTCAGAAGAGTCAAATGCTAAGGATTTTGTTGTTGGATTCTTAGCAGTTATAAATATTCCATCAATCATAAAAAGTGTAAAGTTAACTATTTCCTTTACTACTTTTACTTGCTATTGCTTTGATTTCTTTCACAATATGCTCACTAAACAATTTGTGCATCACACTCTTAATTTCCTTTGATATAATTTTCTTTTTGGTTTTGTCTGGATTGAAATCGAACTAAGGAAGATCTTGATCGGATCCCGAAGATCGGTTCAAGTGCGTCTTTTATGTTGAAAATCGATTTCTAGATTGGCTTTCGAATATGTCACGTGCCAAATTGGATTCTAGCATTTCGGTTGAGAAGTTATCGGCGTAGTCAGATTTTATCTGCAGACAAAAGCCAAAAGAGTGAACTCGGCTGATCGAATGCTCGACTGAATGAACTGAATCAGTTATATTGAAAAAATATATATATATATTGGATTATAAATTAAACTACTCATAGAAAAAAACTATAAGTGCAGAAAAAAAAAAAATCTCCAAATTAGACTACCTCTTGAAAAAACTATATATTAATTTGAGAGGATTATAAAATAAGATATTATTTTAAGGGCATAAGACCCTTATTGCAGGCTTAAAAAATACTATTTATAGTATTCTTCTGTCAGCCTGCATTACTGTATTATTGTTCGACTCGCGTAGTGGCGGAGTGCTACATAACCAGGATCGCAGAAATCACACCCCACATTCCAACCGTTTCGCCTAATGTCTTTTCATATTCGGAAGTTTTTTTCTAAACTCTTATTGCACCACGTATTTTTATCTCCTTCGCCCAAATGAACTGAACGTGCCGGACGAACCATTTACCATCTCACGTGCCTTTTTTTTGCACCAACCAATTATATTTGATAATCATAATATTCTATATGCTTAATTGCACTCTACTATCTTAGCTTTATTTTTATTTATTGGCACGAAGAAAAAAAGAGCTAGAAGAACTAATTCCAGCCAAACTATTCCCAACGTTAATGAATTATTCCAGTTATTCCACCCTTGGATTATTTTATTTTGGGAACAAGAGTGGGATAACTTCTTATTCCCACTCTTGTTCTCCCGACCAAACGAGACATATACGTGGCATTTGAGATAAATAATATACTGAACAACCAAACTACTATCTAATTGTCATATTACCGAATCCTATTTATATTTGCTCTTTCAAAATAAATTCAATAGTTCAAATATGAAAAATAATTTTTGTACGTACACAACATTCAAATGGTGCGAATTCTTTTACTAGTACTTGCTAAAATGTAACAAGAATCATTTAATTTGGTGAAATCGATCACCGATGGATGCTCTTTTCTTTTTCCTTTTTTTTTTTTGCGTAAAATTAAATTACTTACTTTCAAAAAATTAGAATTTTTCTGAGGTTCCAATAAAAAAAAAAATTTGAGTGGGTTCTCTATATATATTTTTATCCAAAATTATTCACATACATAATACAAATTTTTTTTTGATTATTTTATGTAAATATCTAAAGTTACCATATATATCTGCAATGTAAAAACGTACAGAACTTATCTATATTATGAACAATTTTGAATTAGCTTTAAAATTTGAAATAAATAACTTAAATTTTGAATCTGTCGTTTATCTTCACATATTTAATTAATATATTTTATATACTTTTTATAATTACAATTTTTAAAAATAAATAATTAATTTAAATTTTAAAATAAAATAATTGTCAACCGACTAAAGTCAAATAAATTAAAAAATAAATAATAAAATTAAAATTTTAAAAAATTGGACGACCAACAAAAGGAAAAAATGGTCCATAGATAAATTCTTTAAGATTTTACGTATTTATATTTAGCAATATTTCAGAATCATGTAAGTACAATATTCTGAGAGACCAATAAAGAGCGTATCTTTATACAAAATGAAAAATAAATTTTTTTAGGGTTATATATGTAAAAATGTCAGGGTTATATGTAAAAATGTGTATAAATAGCGTTTTCTAGACAAATGTACAAACCCCTCACAAAAATAAATAAATAAATAAATGAGTGTCATCACGCCTATCTCCATATTTCACATTTGAATGCTACAAAATTCGATTTATTAAATTACTAATATTAATTATTAATTTTAAAATCATGTGTTATTAAAAAAATATAATTTATTTATTTAAAATGTACAGACACGTTACATATCTTAATTATGACCGAGCCCAACCAATATCACTTCATTTCGAGCATGACTTAATCTAATCTAATATCACGTAATTTAAAAATAATTCGGTCTAAAATAAGATGATGATCCCTTTAAGCCATCACAACTGATCTAAAAGAAGCCCTTCTTTCTAAATATACATATTAAGGGGGGTTGGCATTGTATTTTTTGATAAGGTTTTAATTGTTCACGGCTACTGCATGTAATAAAACCACTGTTTGGGCAATTCAAGCACATTAAATACCACACCTGCTCGTTTGTATGATGTCTTTAAATTTAATTCGCATTTTAGTACTACTAACTTTAGAATCTTACATTTATGATCCTATATTTTCTCCCATTTTATTATTATTAAATATAAAATATATAAATATTTTTACGTAATTTAATAGTTGTACTGTACATGATATGATCAGGTTGTTGATTTATAAGTGAGATCCATCTCATATAATTCAACATTTGTATAAAATATTTATACCCTTTTTAGTTCCAGATAAGGCTTTGCAATTACCCAAAATATTTATAATTTTACTATAGCAAAAAATTAAAATGAGTTTGTAAACGCTAAAAATAAAAATTTTAACCCGAACCTTCTACTTCTCACATAAAGAAAAAAAGAGAAAAAAAAAAAGAAGAAAAAACTAAAGATTAAGCTTCTATTTCTGATGTATTAAAAAGCTATTAGAAAATTTTTACTAAAGTCTACACAGAATAAAATATCTAACTTGAAACTCCTACTTCTGCGGTACAAAAAAAAAAAAAAAAAAAGCTACTTAGGCGATTTTACTGAAAAAAGCCAGTAGTGGTTCCTCTAACATCTTTAGCTCTAACAACACTTTTAATTTAGGCTAAATTACAAAAAATCTCCATATAATATTCCGTTTTTTTATTTTATCCCCCCTGTCTTTTAAAAGCCTACATTTTGCTTCCTCGTAATTACCGAAATATACATTTATCTCCCCGCCGTCACCATTCCGTGAATGAACCGTCAATTTTTTAAAAAAATATTATTAGATATATCCAAAATACCCTTCAAAAATAACGAAAAATAAGGTAAAATTCATTCTCTCCAATATAAGGTAAGGGCATTTTCGTCAATTTACCTCCTCCGTTAACGCCGTTGCCCCCTAAAGACAATTCGGTAATTACGAGGGAGCAAAATATAAATTTTTAAAAGATATGATGGCAAAGTGAAAAAGCGAAATATTACAGAGAAGTTTCTGTAATTTAGCCTTTAATTTAAAAGCTGCAGTATAGCAGAAAGAGAGAATGAGAAAGAAATGCAAGGAGGAGTATGCAGTAATTTAGAACAGGTGATGAAGAATATGCAGCTGAGTTTTGGAAGCACATAGCAGTCTGGTGAATAATAATTGCTCTCTCTGATGTGGGTGTGGGTCTCAAAGCTTTTCTTCCTTTGTTGAAAAATTTGTGTACACTAAATTTTGAGGACACTCCACTCCCCCACAACATTACCCACCCCCTCCCACATTTCCCACATTAATATTCTCATACTAGCAAGCACCAATTGTTTTCCATACTCAGCTGTGGTCTCTGAAAAGGAAGGGTGGTGTCTCCATAAATTAGCTAAGGCCCAACCAATCTCTCTGCACATGAAAAAGTTGAAACAAGGACAAATGAGAGAACCCACTACAAAGTAGCTTTTTTTTTTTTTTTTTTTTTTTGCCAATTTAGCTTTTTCAAACAAGAAGAATTTTTAGCAGTAAGTAAATGGAGTTTTTAGCAGTCCATTGGGGACAATGCAAATGTATCTGTGACTAAAAAAGTCTAAAAGTGAGATGGAATGCTTACTCTTCACTGGTTATGTTTAGTTCATACATGGACTTGCCAATCTGAGAAACAGTTCTCTATTATGAGCCAGTGTCAGTGCATCTAAATGAAGTTTAAGTTTCTCTAAAGTCGTCGACTTCGTGTTAGTCGTTTGTTCTGATGAAATCTCGCCACTTCTGTTATTTGTTTTGCAGAAACTTAAACTGCATGTCAAGTGATTTTTTGACATTGTTACTTCTTTTTTTCTCGTAAATCATCTAATCCTGTTGTTTTCTAAATAATTAGATAAATCTCGCGCTAAATGTAGATAGGCAATTTTTGTAATAATTTTTGTGGAAAGCAAAATTTAAAGCGAAGTCAAGTGCATGTGAAGTAAGGACAAATCTATAACTGCAGTTACAATACTTTCTCACACTAACGCCAAAACAAATATGCAAAGTTGCCGCTTACGCTGAAACAGCACTTCTTTTCCTTCACTTACTCCAATCCAAAAACATGCCTTCTAACAAGTGGCATTATTTTGGTTGCTTCAAAAGCAATAATAATCAGTGTTTCATTAACAAATAAAGTTGGCCTAATAAACTTTGTTTAAATTTGTAGACTTAAGTTGGGTTAGAGAGGTTTTTATCTCTTACAAGACTCCTTTTAAAAGAGAAGCAGCAGCAGCAGAACAATGTTGGCTTGCAGAATGGTTACAAGCAATTGCCCAGGAATAGTCATTCATTGGAGTTCAAATTAATCTTAATGCGAGTTTTAATGAATGTAGATTGAGGCAATGACAGAGCTAAATGTAAGTCTCCATGCTACTATTCTCATATTACATGGAAGACACAGTTTCAAGATCCTTAGCAGCTTTTGGTTTTGATACGACAATTTTGTGTCGGCTAAGCAGGAACCTGATGGTTAATACACAGTTTCTAAGAAACTAGGTCTTTTCGTAATCTCTAAGGTATCGTTTGGTAACGGAATAACCAGAACTAGCTATTCTGGGGATAGGTATAAAGTACGGAATAAGAGCGAAAAAGCGTTTGGTTCGGTTCCAGGGATAAGAGATTTTGTGTTTGGTATGAGAATTAGAAATAAGAAGAATAAAGAGGTTGTGATGATGAGAGTGTATTGGAAAGAAAGAGAGAGAGAGGAGAGAGAGGGATTTGTGATGATGAGAGTGTATTGGGAAGGAAAAAAGAGAAAGGAGAGAGAGAAATTTGTGATGATGAGAGTGTATTGGAAAGAGAGAAAGGAGGGGAGGAGGGATAGTTTAATAAAAAAAAAAATTATAAAATAATAGATAAGAACTGTTGTTCCAGCTTATTCTGCTTGTACTAGAATTACTGTACCGAATAATTTTTGATGCGTTTGGTAGAATAAGAGGATAAACCTTTTATTCCCGGTTCTAGCCCCGAAACAAACGGTGCCTAACGGTCTTACGTCTAGCAACAAACTTGATCAGCTTTTCAAAGCAAAATATATACTTGTCACCGTATTCGACAATGGAAAATGAGAAGAACAGGAATGATATGGTAAAGTATTTACTTCTCAAGATCTCTAATCAGGAAGAAGTAGCAGTCTAGCGCAATCAGGAATGTTTTCGACGGTTACTAGCTACAGGGTGCAAAACAACTAAAATGTGGACCATTGGATCAATTGCAGGCCCAGCAATACATAAAATGGGTACTTAAAAGCGCCAAAAATACCTCGGAATGAACACCTACTGATAGACAAACTTCACTTGAGGCCTATAATAAGATCAACCATCAAAATTAATCAATAGTACCAATAACCTGGGTTCTAATTGCTCTATCGAAGGGACAGAAAAGTTCAAAAGGAGCAGTTTTTAAGTGAATGAGGGAAGGAGTAAGCGAAGAAACCAACAACGACACATGAAGCAAGCACCAAATGAGGAGCTACAAATCAAATATCCAAATGCGAGGAACTTCGCAATAGGTGTCCCTTATACTCCTACGACTCCAAGGTGGCAGGGGCATCGATAAAGTCCGCATCTCAGAAGCTATCAAACTCGCACGCTCATCTGACATGCGACATGGATGCTTTCTTGCAAAACAAAAAAGGCAATCTGTAAGAAAGTCGATTCCCCACATTGCCGGGATACAAAACTAGGGACACTCAGCAGGCATCAAGAGCCCATTCTGCGTGTTATCCTAGAGAGACCTACCTTCCTACAGAAATTTTGTCCAAACCTCTTCCTAATTCTAAAAAGGTAAACATGTATGAAACTTACCTCAACTATTGCCCATTTGGATTTTGACTATCTAACCTTTCAAAATTTTCATTTACCGCATGATCTTTTAAGCTACTTGATTTGAGCCAAGTAGTGACTCTTTAACTTCAAAAATTTGAATGCGCTGTTTGTCTTTACGGGTTCAGTTAGTATGTTTCATGCAATTTACGTAACTATATATTTATTAAAATAAGCAATTAGCTTAAATTTTGTGTTCGAATCGCTATCAAATCACTTAAATCAAACGAATTGAAAGGTTGAGTACCAGAATCAAAAGTTTGAAAGGTTGGGTAGCCGAATCAAAACTGTCTATAGTTCAGGTAAGTTTTATACATTTTTACCTTCTAAATATTCATGCTGTCGTATATATAACATGGTTGCGAAGCTAACATGATTGTCTATTTGGCAATGCTAACACCACATATCTTCTTCTCACCAGCATCATATGATAGTTTAACTTATATTCCAGGTGCACTAACAAAAAGCTATAAGGCTCATGATGACCCATCCACATCACATTTTATTCCTATAACAATGACTAAACCTAGAGTCTAAGGTGAGATTATCAGCTTGAATTAAGCCTTCTGAGCTCAATTTGCTAGTTCTCCCTGTACCTGAGCCTAAATATGTAAGTGATACAGTGAACAACGAAACCGCCTTAGGGATAAAGCAACTTGGACCTACAAGGGCCTCGCCATCAAGTAAGATAAAAGAAACAGAATATAGGATGATAGCATATATAATTTATATTTAAGAAGTCGTTTTTGTCGGATCGTCGACGCTAACTATTAATCCCAAAAGCTCGAGCTGTTCAAAATATGCAACCAATTTATTTAAAGCGTACAGACACAGCGCTCACTGATCTCGATTGTGACTCGGTTCAACCAGTCTCACGCCACTTCGAACATGCCTCAGCCCAACCCAGCCTCACATCATTTCAAACGTAACTCGGCCTAACCTGGCCTCCCGCCATAGGATAGTATGCTGGCCCCTTTAAGCCAACAGTTTTATGAAAAACACTTTCATGCCAAAGCATGATTTGATTGTAGATACTCCTAGAAAAGTTTACAAGATCTTGGACTCTTGATTCATCGACTTGATAATGCAGATACATTTGCTGCGGCTAAAAATGTAGCCCTAAAGTCACCGAGTCCTCTGATCAGCAGACCTTTGAGCTATATGACCCGTTTTCCTTGGTGAAAAACATGCCAAGTAAACTGACAACCGACCAAGGACCAAATTACTTAACTGCCGAAAGATATATATGTAACGGACTAGTCCCTCACTTGAGTTGAAATGTCAAATCCTAATGGTGATTCTCTTTCTCCCATTAGTGAAGAGAGAAATGAGGATTTGGCACACTTTATTACTTATTTCAGATGCAGACTCAAAGTGTCAGAGATGTGACATACTGAGCCATTAAGATACTAAAATTCTTTGTATCCTCCAGGAGATGAATATGATCTAGTTCGGTCTCCTTGTTTAAACATTTACTAGTTTTAAACCTCTTAAATGGATTCTAGTATATTAGATCAAACGGATTCTTGTTCTGTCTCTTATATAAATCCTAGTTCGTTAGACTAAACGCAAAACTAGGTCAATTTATAGGAAATTTATGTCAAGCAACATTAAATTTGTGGCGTCTTCAAACAATTATAGGTCAATTTTTAGTATTGGAGACGAATAGAGAAATTATTTGATTGATTACCTAGAAGAAAAGAAGCATCAAAGACTGCATAAGAGGGTGCAAGGATTGTTCTTTATAAAACCTAACTTTTAAATGCATGATATTATATCAAATAAAAATTCATAGTCAAAAAAATCAAATGGAAGTATTAAAAAGAATAAAAGGTCACTTCACACATAGCCAAGTCACTTTGTCTAAAGTCGAGCTAATTAACTAGCGGAGTAAGAAGCACAATAATAACTAAAAGAGACACAAGCGAAACTGAGCAATTACAAGAACTCAACTTGGACTAATGCATGATTAGCTGTTTATTCTATTATCATTCAGTGAACGAAAAACAGGATACAACAACATTTAGCATTTGATTAATCTCGACAATTGAATAACACAGTACCGAATTCTAATAACAAGATAATTAAAGTTCGAAAGAGAGCTTACCAATGCAATTCATTATTCACTTTGGATACTTAATAATTCTCTGCAATACAACAGTCCTCGCCCTCCTAATATCCCTACTGCACTGATCTGCTTGCTCCCCTAATTCCTCGATGCTCTTCATAAACACCTCCAACTTCTTCTCAATCTCCTCAATCGCGAACTTCACCGCCTCCTGGTCCCTTAGAGCGAAATCGGCAATACCCAACAAGGAATTTATCTGAACCTCCAACCGATCGACGAGAACTCTTATGCTGTCCAAGTCCTTGATCACAATGTATCCCCCGACCTGCATCGAGCTGATCAGCTCCCTCTGCCCCTTCACCGCATTCTGGTAGTTCCGCAAGAGGGAATCGATCCACCGCCCGACGGAGCCCGCCGGGATCGCGGCGGCCGCAGCCAGCGCGACGATAACTGGTGGCGCGGCCACCGCGGCGGCCACCACCGAGCAGATGAGGACGGCGGCGAACGCGGCCGCGAAGATGATGCTCGAGACCTTGCGCCACGACCCGATCGACCTGAGCTTCTTGTTGAGCTTGCTCCTTCTCTGGTGCAATTTGTCGAGCATGTTGAGCTGCTGCGCGTAAACCGATTGGAATATATGGAAGAACTCCTCCGTAAACGGATCCCCGGCTTCTCTGAATTGCCTCAGCTCCTCCAACGTCCTCATATACTTGTTCTTATTATTACCATCGCCCTCGGCCGCCAATTCCTTTACTTCCTGTTCCGATTCTTCGTTGTATCGGCGGAGAGCGACGTGGACGATGAGCTGGGAATCGCGGGCCCTGTTGAGGCACTTCTCGAGGGCGGCGCAGAAGTCCAGGGTGCGGAGGCTGCTCTCGAAGTACTCCTCGACGAGGCCGAAGAGGTCGGGATTGTTCCAAATATCCTTCTTGCATTGGAGCAGGACCCTGACCACTTCCTGGTTCGTGTCCAGCAGGCACCCGGTGACGGCGCGGAGGGAGTCGAAGGAGAGGGACCGGAGCTCGACGCCGACGGCGAGGGAGGAGATGGCGTGGCTCGTGCTGTCCCGCAGCGCCGCGTCGAACGAACGGAGATCGGGATCGGCGCGGCACGCCGCCTCGTAGGAGCTCAACTCCGCGGCCTCCACCGGAAGCTCCGGGGCGCCGGCGCCGCCGCCGCCGCCCCCGGCCCTCTTGCTGACCTGGGCGCCCATTCGAAGCGCAATTTGGCAACTTGGCACAAAATGCCCAAATACCCAAATCGACTATTAGGGTTTTACGCGCACCAAACGCGAAAAGGAGAGATTTTTACCGATAAAAGGGGCTGGAAACAGCGGAAAAATGGAAGCTTTGGGGGCAAGGAAGGGAGGGGAGCATACAAATGGGTGTTTTATGGGGCTGTTTGGGAAAAAGGTGGGAGCTTTACATGGTTTATGAAGTAAGAACAGGGCAACGAGGAGAATGGTGGGTTAAACCTTAAAATGGGCGGAGATAGATACATAGAGAGAGAGAGGGGGGGAAAGGGTTGAGAATGGCTTGTACGCATGAGAAAGGAGGGCTCTCTCTCTCTCTCTCTCTCTCTCTCTCTCTCTCTCTCTCTCTCTCTCTCTCTCTCTCTCTCTCTCTTCTTTCTCTCTCTAGCTTGTGCCCAGGAAGCAAGGGGGAAAGAGAGAGAAAGGGGTCAGGGAAAGAGGATGAGTAATGGGGGATGCAGAAGCAACTCAGGAGTATGGAGTTTTACAGGAGCTTTTTGAGGAAGCAATTTAAATGGGGAAGTGTGGAGTGGGGATTTTTTTTTTGGGAAATGATACTTGTACACCCCATTTGGGGTGTATATCACACACCCCACTCATCCAATGGGTGGGGTGTGATGATGAGTCAATTGATGTGACCCGTAAAAGATATCGTCACCATTAAAATGATGGAGGTGTATGATATACACCCCTTCGGGGTGTACACGTAGCATTGCTCTTTTTTTTTTTGGGGGAGGTTGATGTGGGAAACAGTGGAGAGGAGTGCTGCTGGATCCCAAAAAAAAAAAAAAAAAAAAAAAACAAAAAGGAAGAGTGAGGAAGAAGAAAGGAAACATATGGTCCGAGCCTAACCAAGTTTGATTTAACTTACTGGGTTAGATTTTGGGCTTACTTGGGATTGTAGAGAGATTCAATTACGTTCGCTGAAATAGCCTGATGTAAAAAAAAAAAAAAAAAATTATTCATTTTCATACATAATATTATATTACGAGTAAAATTCGATTGCTATTATACAAAATTATTCATATTATTAAATTTTTCACTCTTACATAAAAAATATATACAGGATGACAGAAAAAAATAGTAGGCAAACGTGTGTGGATATTGTAATTAGTAAGACATATTTTTGGTAGCCTAAAAAAAAAAAAAAAAAAAAAAAAAAAAAAAAAAAAAAAAAGCCCAATTTCATATGCTTTTGCCCTTTTTTTTTTTTTTTTTTTTCATGCAGCTCTAGTTGATCCGGTCCACTAATAATAATAACTCGTTGAATCCACACCACAGTCCAAAATGCTTAAATTCAGTTATTATTATTAGCGTCCAGATGTTTATATACCCAATCATAAATTCAATTCCATTCGATGTGGAATTCATAAATTCATTCTCTCCGTTTAGGTCTGACATTCTCGTTAGCCCAAACACACACAGTCTAAGATCACAAAGCTTATCATCTAGATCTTGTCTCGCTAATCTTATCATCTAGATTCAGACTCAGCCGAAACTCTTCTCACATTTTCGGTTGGTGACTGGCTCTGATACCAAATATAACGACCCGGCACACTGCCAATAATAACTCGTTGGACCCACAGCACAGTTCAAAATGATTAAGTCCAGCTATTATTATTGACGTCCAGATACTTATATATCAAATCACAAATCTAATTTCATCCAATGTGTTATTATTGAGGTGTCATATTAAGTCTCATCAAACGTTACTACATAAAATAAAATTAGAATGATAGTATATAAAAATATATGAAATATAATATTACATACACAGATGTTGTATTTTTTCTCCGCCAGCGTAATTTTTTTGCAATTTCAAATAAAATCTTTAATAACCCTTAATATCAAACAGATTTTTAATTGTCATTTATGTTAGAACTCAGGATATATCCAATTAGGCCCCCACAAAATTCGACATCAAATACGGACTAAAAGGAGTTCAGAGCGAAAATATAAAAAATCTTTTTCATTTTATAGAATCACAAAAATTATAAACAGAAACAATATAATTTTCATCTATCCTAAGATGAATTTGTATTATCTATTTAGGCATACCCCTCTACAAATCTGAATTGTTATATAATAAAAACTTTAATTTCTTACAAATATCAAATTTGCTAGCCCTTTATAAAAACTTCTTTGTATTTACAATTTTACTTTTGTAAGGAATTACACTTGCAAGGATATATAAACATAAATTCAGAATTTACAAACCATTTTTGCAATTCTTATAAATTTGCTACTAAAACAAATAAAATGGCATGGCACCTAATTAATATTAGAATTAGAATAATTTGTAACATCCTCGTACTAGGGGAAAAGAAAAATTATTAAATTATTAAATTAATTTTGTTCATAAAGTATATGTTAAGAAATAAGAGCACAGATTCCTATTTATTATTATTTATTAGATATAAATCCAACGCGCTAGTTCTTTTTTTATAAATAATTCTATTAATTTTTATAATTGTAAAGATAATTTTTTTAAAACAATAATTGTAAAAATAAAACTCTAGTACATCATGTGGGATATTTGAAAAAATAAATAATGTAAGTGGTGGTGAGTCTCATTCATCATTTTTATAATACTTCTAACTTAATGTTTTCCTTTTTTTTTTTTTTCCTGAAGAGAGTGAATCAATCACCGGTTTTAGAAGCCGTGAATAATTCACCGTCGTCATTATTTTCCCCTACTCTCTCTCTCTCTCTCTCTCTCTCTCTCTCTCTCTCTCTCTCTCCCTTTCTCTTATGTCGCTTTTTCTCTCTCACCTTATGTCACCGCCGTCGTTGCCGCACCAGCTTTGAAATCTACGATGCTCCCTCTATCTGTCATGCTTCAAGACCGTCAATTTAGATAGTTCGGGTACGCCAACAGACCCACCAATCGAGCATGACCTTTCTATACTCGAAAGGATTATAACATCCATCTAAATCAATATAAATGTATAATGAGATACAATATTAGAGTAAAAACTACTAAACTTGAACATTCAACTTTTAAACAAAAAGCCTATAATAAGTTGAAAGCAAAGTGTAGTACACTGAACTTTAGCTAATTGCGGAGTTTTAGTGTATGGAAAGGTGTTTGACCCCCTTCGGATGTTTTGGTAAGTTTTCGGAAGGTTCTTGAAGGCTTCCGGAGAGTTTTGGCGCGAATCAGGAATTTTTTAAAAAAATCTGAAAATTTGAAGTTTTGGTTTCGGGGTTCGAACCTTGGGGAGAAAGTCTAGACCTTCCGCACGAAATTTGGGATTCCAGCTTCGGGGTCCGGACCTTTTGGAAAAAAGTCTAGACCTTTGCCGCGAAGCTGATGGGGACACTTCGGGGTCCAGACTTTTTCAGGAAAAAGGTCCGAACCTTTTTGGTTTGGGCAATTTTATAAGAAAAGCATTTTCTTTTCTTACAGGGGTTTATGGGGATATTGTTATATTAGGGTGTTGAGACTAGAATTGTCGCCACCCAAGGGAGTGACACGTGGCGTTAGCTGTCACGCCCCGGGGTCGAAACTGCGATCCGGGCTCGCTAACAGATCCGCCATCTGTACGGAAACTGCCGTACAGACGAAGGGTCTAACCTGCAAAGACGGAACTACAGCTACACAGATATCAGAGCGGATAAGAAAGCTGTACTATAAAATTTCACTACTACAAAGCTGCAACAACACATAGCCTATCTCCCAAAATAAGATGATACAAATAGAAGTCCACCTATACAACATCTACAAATCCAACTGGGAGATAGCTAAACAGGAAATATAACCAAACATAATCAACTCCCACAGTCTGGGATGGTACATCTACCTCACTCTAAAGTAACAATGCTGGTAGGGAACTATCACGCGACTCCCTGTCCTCGGTCCGTCCAGTCAAGCTCGGCAGGAACGGAAGAAAGCCTCAGCAACCTGTCACCGACAGAGGGTGTGAGAACTACATCCTACAGTAGTTCTCAGTGGGTACCGTCTCCAAGAACCACGGTCTGCCTACTAAGTCTACTAGAGGCATAAGATAACAGAAAAGACTGTGATAATGTAAATAAGCTGGAAAAGAATCTACAGCTATCATGCCTCTATCTACTATGCTCAATAGGAAGAGAATATGGATGATGGTATGCAGCCACTCACTGCTGACAATATGTCACGAGTACTATGCCCAAGAAACTCTACTATGACACATGCTATGCCATCACTCTCTCAGTGTAACCCAAATCTCAGCGACTGCCACATAGGGTCCAGTCGAGTCAAGCCTGCGCCCTCCCCTAGTGTATCAACCAGGGTATCCAATCGGACTATCTCAATCTCTCACAAGGTGACCCCATGGTAGCTCGGCCAGGGGTATCAAGCGACCTCTAGTATATGAATTAGGCGCATCATCGCAACCTCGTCAGGCTCGGTATCATCATCGCAGCCTCATCAGGCTCGGAATCATCAACGCACCCGGGGCGTAGCTCGAGGGGAGCGACCCCACCGAACTCAAGTATCACAACTGAATCACTGTCTCACAAGTGGCTCCTGCAGGCTATAGTCCACGATCAAACAGATCGATATCTCGATGCTCGAAGCACAACTCAGTCGGAGAACCCTCCACGACTCAATCTCACAACACTGACCCACTCAACGAAAGTACTACACAGTTGGGACCACCGTCTCTCCCAACGGCTCCCACAACAACACCCCACTGAACTCAACACACAAACTCACGGCCGGAGATGCTCCACAGCTAGATCTGCGAAGGGTCCGAAACTCCGGGAGACTAACACCTACGTCCCCAAGAAAGAAAACAGCCCTTAGAACCCAGATCACTCGAATCCGCTCGGGTGGATAAGTTTATAAGAAACCATGTCATTTATTTCAGAAAACCATTCGATCTGAGAGAAATCCATCTTTTTAATGATTTTTAGTCTTTTTAGGAAAACCCCTTTGAAAACAAGTTTTATGCCCAAACCTCGAAGAGCTAATGCCCTCGTCCTATCAAACAAGAACAGACTCAGGTGACTTTGCGAGGCTTGGAAGAAACACTGCCTGACCAAAATCATGTATTCATCCAAAAAGGTTCTGGGTTCAAGGTCCTACTAACACAAGTGCACAACGATCACAACATGGTGGTGATGAGAAGAACAGCGGAAAGTAAAACCCCGGGACCACCGTTTATCTGAAACGGTTCCCCACACACTAACACTGGCCTAACCCAGCCACCAGACCCCACTCGGCCCCCCGGCCCGAGTGCAACACCCGCCCCACAACACTCTGACCACCTAGCCCACTACCCGGGCGAGGAACTCTATGTCCAGAAGGATATGCACTGTGTGGGATGTCTAAAACATAAAAGAACCTAGCCCAGATTAAGGTTCTCTATTGGTCTGGTCAAACACATGCACATATGACGGGGGTGCTAGTTAAGTTCCAAGAAAACACTTAAACTAGCATGCGATCCTATCACAATAGAATTGGAAGGAAGTCCGTAGACTTGGAGAGAAAAACCAACCCACCTTAGAATGCCACCAATTGCTCGTCGACACTTGCAATTGGGCTCAGCGGGATTACCTTGCCTCCACGAGGTCCGCACGCAAATCGGGGCACGCTGTGTCCAACCACAAGACCGCGCTCTCAGCGGATGTCCCGAAAGAAACCCGCGGCTCAACGCGGCGGAGAAACTCACACCCAGCCTCGACGGAAGCTAAAAACAGCACTCCAACCGCCAGGAAAGAAGAAATCACAAAATCAGTCAAACGGTCGAAAACCGAGCATCCGGCGGCAAAAAACAGCCTCCGTCGGCGAAAAACAGCGCGCGGCGGCGAAAAACTGCTCCGTCGGCGAAAAACTGCGCCCGACGGCGAAAAACAGCTCCGTCGGCGAAAAACTGCGCCCGACGGCGAAAAACAGCGCGCGGCGGCGAAAAACTGCTCCGTCGGCGAAAAACTGCGCCCAACGGCGAAAAACAGCGCGCGGCGGCGAAAAACTGCTCCGTCGGCAAAAAACTGCGCCCGACGGCGAAAAACAGCACGCGGCGGCGAAAAACTGCTCCGTCGGCGAAAAACTGCGCCCGACGGCAAAAAATAGCTCCGTCGGCGAAAAACTGCGCCCGACGGCGAAAAACAGCGCGCGGCGGCGAAAAACTGCTCCGTCGGCGAAAAACTGCACCCGACGGCGAAAAACACCACGCGGCGGCGAAAAACTGCTCCGTCGGCGAAAAACTGTGCCCGACGGCGAAAAACAGCTCGAAAACTGCTTGCGAAAACAGCTCGCGAAATCCTGCGAAACTGCTCGCGAAAACCGCTCGCGAAAAATCTTGCGAAAACAGCGCCGACGGCGAAGACGACACCCGACGGCGAAAAACAGCACCGGCACGCAAACCGAGGTGCAGCCCGCTGTCCGGGAGCACGCCGAGCGTCGAAAAACCCTGCCGTGCGACGAGGGAGGCCCGCCGCGCGGCGCCAAACCAAGTCGCGCCGCGCAGCGACCTGCTGCGCGGTGACAGAGCGCGCCGCTCAGCGCCCTGCGGCCCTGCGCGCGCAGCCCGCTGCGCTGCGCGCAGCCGCGCGCCCGCGCCGGCCAGCGCGCGGCGCGCGCGGCCCTGCCGCGCGCGCCTGCGCGCGCCTGCGCGCGGTGTCACGCCCCAGAACCCGGGCTCGCCAACAGATCCGCCGTGCACACGGGATTTCCCTAGTACACGAAGCGCTGGTAATGTAATAACCGCGGCTTTATTTGCCTTTCTAGACCTTCTTTTAAAATTCTTGTAAATCCACTTTTCGACTAAGGGGTCCGGGGGTGAATTATTTTTCTTTATCTCTGGGCAGACTGTCGGGGCTCGCGGGTATTTTTAGACAATAAAGCTCGCGAAATGGATTTCGGCGGCGCGATCGGATCTGGATTCTGACCCCGGAATCTCCCAGAATAAATTCCGGAAGTTGGCAGCAGTTCAGGCGACTTACACGTTCTTCGAGGCGGACCGGACCCAGGTTCGCACCCAAACTCATTTCGCCGAGATTGATTTGTATTTTGGGACTTAGGGTTAAGTTCCCGTGTACGGAGGCGGCTAATATTAATACGTATGTGTCGGGTTTAGTTTTGGAGTTTTCCTACCGTTCCTCTCACCCAAACCCTCCTCTTCCCACCGATCGGCGCGAGGCACCGCGGCGGAGCAATCGAGGAACGGGAAGAACACCGCACACCTCCGGAACCGGGCACGCAAGAACGGGATAATCCTCGTCTCTCCCTCCCTCTCCATCGGCGAGTCGGAGGCGCATTGGTTCGGTGAGTTTGTCTTTATGTTTCTTTTTAGCTAGGGTTTCTTCCGGATCGTCGCACGGGAAGGGGGGGAGGCGGCACACCCCGGCCGGCCGCACCACCGCCGTCGCGAGCGCCCTTACGCGCAGGGCTAGGGCACCGGGCGTGCGGGTCTGGCACCCGCGCGGGCCTGGGCGCCGCACGGGGTCGCCCGTGCGTGCGGGCTGGGCGCCCGCGCGGAGCCTGGGCGCCGCGCGGGGTCGCCCGTGCGTGCGGGTCTGGCACCCGCGTGGGCCTGGGCGCCGCGCGGGGTCGCCCCTGCGTGCGGGCTGGGCGCCCGCGCGGAGCCTGGGCGCCGCGCGGGGCCGCCCGTGCGTGCGGCCGGGGCGCCCGCGCGGGACC
Source organism: Tillandsia leiboldiana (assembly GCA_029204045.2). Lineage (NCBI taxonomy): Eukaryota > Viridiplantae > Streptophyta > Magnoliopsida > Poales > Bromeliaceae > Tillandsia > Tillandsia leiboldiana. Next base: position 26,754,831 of record CM055075.1, on the reverse strand, counting down.
TGGGCGCCGCGCGGGGCAGCCCGTGCGTGCGGCCTGGGCACCCGTGCTGGACCTGGGCGCCGCCGCTGTCAGGGAGCCGTGCGGGCATCACACCGCACGGAGCCTGATACGCGTGCGGCCAGCGCGGCAGCACGCTCGCCGCCGCCTCGGGTTCCGACTCGGCCGCCGCCGCCGCCGTCGAACCCGGGAGCCCCGTTCCACGACGGGACCCGAATGTCTGTTCTTGACCCTTGTTTTATGTTGTTTAGTCACTGACTTCTCCCCGGTGGACTTTTGTAGTTTTGGGGAGCGCACCGGGACACACGGGGGATAGCGCTTTGTTCATCGCTCGTAGAGGTGGGTTTTTACTCTTAAGTCTTAACATTTATTTCTATCATGGTGGACGGGGTCATCCATAAGTGTACTTGGGTTAAACCTGGTAGGGAGGCATCATTTATTCGTCATGGCTTTACGGTGCCCGTGATTAGACATACATATTGGTTCATGTCGCTCTCATGCACGTATAGGAGTATGCTGTGATTATATATATACTGTTTCATATAGTTCTCATGCACGGATATGTTTATGTTATTTCATACGGTTCATACATTGATATATATATATATATGGTTCACGGTTACTATGCTCGGCTGCAACACGCGCACCCGCGGTTTGGCCACCGCAAAGGGTGTAGTGGCCCAAATTCCCATGCAGCGTTCTTCCGATGAATCCACTGTTAGAGCACCTAGCGTTGGTGTATCTGGCCCATGGTGCGTCAATGGGATGCCACAGATGGACCCTGTGTGTTATTATTAGCTGTGTAGGCCTTCGGCTGAGTTAGCCGAAATTTCGGAAAAGAATTAGGCCCAACAGAGGTCGGAAATGGATTCAGCACGGAAAAACGCTTGAAAACGGCTATTTGCTTGTTTATTTCTGAGTCCGGATGCCCAAAAAGGACTCCCGGAAGTTTTCAGTGGAAAATGGTGCATGGGAGGGGCCGTAGACCGCCGGGATGCCACGTGGCGGCCTGTCATTGGCCGGTTCAGGATGCGCGGTCCACAGAGCTGCGCGGCGGGGTGCACAGACCCGGCGCATGGACACGTGGCACCGCCTGATTGGCGGGCGCAAGGCGCGCGGTCTACCGGGTGAGCGCGGCGGTGCATGGACCAATGCGGGGCCACGTGGCAGCCTCCGGTTGGTCGGTGCATGCGGCGCGGTCCACTGAATTCCTGTTGAATGCGTGGACCGGGTGTAGGGGACGCGTGTCGCCCTCTGGTTCGCGGGCGCACCGTGCGCGGCGCACGGAGTCGGGGTCGGTGCCTCGGGGCGCGTGCCCACGTCGGGGCCATGCCGCGCGCCCGGCGCGGCCGCCGACCGGTCAGCGGGTCAACCGGGGTGGACACGTGTCGCCCGCTGATTGGCGGGCGCCAACCGCCTCACTGTGCGGGGGCGGGCCACGTGGCAGCCAGCGGGTGGGCCCGAACAGCTGTTTGCTGTTCGGCGGGCCACGTGGCGGCTCCTGGTGGATTCGGGCGTGAACAGTGTTGGGCCCGGCCCAACACTGTAGCCGCCCGAATGTTCCGGGCGCCCGAAATTTTGGGCCCAAAGCCCATTGACTTGTTTTTCCGGGCTGTTTCGGGTGAGGCCTATAAAAAGGCCTCAAGGGGCCTCGTTTTGAAGCTTTTCCCGAAAGCTTTTCACTTGGAGCCCTTCACCAAGTTGTTTCTCTCCCTCTTGTGCATCTTTTGGCGGAAGCTCAGGATTTTTGGAGGCCGCGACGACGGCGACTTCTGCATCGGGGTGCGGAGCGACGATCTACTGTTGGAGGCCCATTTCCGTCGCAGTTTAGTCCGGGAGGTCTACCGGGCTACCCCGACATTATTTTTGGACGATTTCTGCGGTGACGGTTTCGTAAGAGGTAAATCTACATTTTTCGTGTTGGACACTTTTTCTGGATCCGAGCTTTTCTTGGGGTTCTGGGTACATTTTTAACCCCCTTTGCGACTGTTGGTTGATTTGGACAGCACCTACTTGTCGGATTTTTATCTCCTCATCCGGACATCGGAATTCGACGTTTCAGGACTCTATCGACATCTACTCTTCGCGAGGATCGCCGTCATATTTTTATTGGAATTTTTGGAGGAAGTTTTTCAGGTGAAAATTTCGTGTTAGTGGGACTGTTCACCACAGATTTTGGGGAATGTGGAATTTGTGTGAATTAAAGTGTAATTTTGGTGTATGTTTGTACCCAGGAGTTTGTGAGCACCTCTACCGTGATGTTGGCTTGGTGGGATTTGTGATTTGACAGTTGTGGGCTTTCTCAGCTGTGCCATTTTGGACAGTTAGCACTTTCAGGTGGGTGACCTTGCTTCCAAGAACTCTGGACTGTGTACTAATTCTAGGTGTGTAGGATCATGCATGTTAGAAATTGGAGTATTAGCATGTGAAAAACTGTATGTTGTATCTTGTATATCAGTTGTTGAATCTTTTGATTCCGGCACTATGTTAAGTAATGAAATCTTGGAATTTGACCTAGCACCCCTGTCATATGTATCATGTTCAGCCAGTCTGTAGAAAAACTCCAACTTGGGCTAGGATTTTATTGCTCTAGACATTCCACATCACGATACTTTATTTCACCTTGGACTTAGCTTTTCCTCGCCCAAGTTGTGGGCCGAGAGGTCGGTCGGTTGTGGGATGCATTTGCACTCGTGTCTGGGGACCGAGTGGAGTTGATAGCAGTCTGTAGATTTGATTTCTTTGGGAGAGTGATAGTGATGGTAGATCTGGGTTCTTGGAAACTGTCAGAGAGACAGTGGGTTTCAGCTGTGTAGATTCCAGCTAGTGTGTGAGACAGTGATTTGTTTGGTAGTCGATCTTATTGATCGAAGATTGGATCATAGCCTGCATGAGCCACATTTGAGCTTTACAGTGATACTATACAGTGATACTTATGGGTTACTTTGACTCGAGCGGGTCGCTCCCCTCGAGGGCCACTCCGGAGTAGGCGAGACCGGGTTGTGTACCGGTGTGAGTTTGAGATGTTCCTTAGCGACTTGTCGTCGCGGTGGTCCCTCTGGCTGTGCTTTCGTTGGCAGCCACGGACGCCCTACGTAAGTCCGCTCCTCCGGGACGTAACGGCAGTAGGTTGGCGCAGGTTTGACTCGACCCGTTGTGGCAGTCAGTTTTGATTGGGTGATCAGGGATGAGAGTTAGTTGTGGCATTATGTTCTTTCTGTTCCACTGTTGAGCATCTAGATAGAGGCATAGTAGCTGTAGAGTTACCTTTCCTAGCTCTCCTTATAGCACTGCATATGTTACTTTTGCCTCTGGTAGACTTAGTGGGCAGACCGTCGGGCTTGTTGGCGGCACCCACTGAGAACTACTGTGGGATGTAGTTCTCACACCCGTCGTGGTGTTTTCTCCCCAGGGACTTCTGCTCCAGTTCCTGCAGCTCCTGTTGCTGATCCAGCTCCTTCTGACCGAGGTAAGGGCGTCGCGAGATAGATCCCCTCCTGTCGTCTTCTGTGTGTGAGTAGATGTACCCCAGTTCCATTTTGGTGTGTGTTATGTCGAGTGACTTTTGTAGTGAGGTTTTGAGTTGTACCTTCCTTTCCTGCTTTTATGAGAGACTCCTGTATTCTGGTGAGGATGGTCTGTATATTTAAAAGTTGTAGTCTTATTTTATGTATTTCCTTCCAGCTTTTCTCTTTCAGCTCTGATATCTGCTAGTGTAGATGTTTCTTTGCAGGTTAGTCGCTACGCCTATACGGGGCTTCCCGTACGGGCGGCGGATCTGTTGGCGAGCCGGGGCGCAGTATCGCCCCGGGGCGTGACAAAGGGTGTGCTTTTCCGGAAAAGTGGTCCATGACCCGTGTATACCCACAGGACGGCGTGGGGCCTCTTTAGTTGTGGGGCATGTATGCGCCAAGGTGTGAGCGGTGCGACCCGTCGGTTTAGTTGTCCGACGTGGGAGCGGTGCGACCCGTCGGTTTAGTTGTCCGACGTGGGAGCGGTGCGACCCATTCGGTTTAGTTGTCCGACTTGGGCGCGGTGCGATTCGTCGGTTTAGTTGTCCGACGGGATCGGGTATTGCAGGTTTACAGGTGTTTGATTCTACTTTTCCCTTGCGGGGAGGGGTGGTTGCTCCGGATAGACTACGGTTGGACGTTTTCTTTACCTGCTTTATTGTTATCTTTTATGACTAGTCGCTGACTTCCCACTTTGCGACAGGGTCCTACAGGGGGGAGAGTTAGGCGACGGCGAGGCCACGGCTAGAGGTGTTGGGTCTCAGGAGACCGGAACAGTGTTTTACTCTTTACTTTCGCATTCCATTTATTATTTGTAGACGGTGGATGGTTCTCGATACCCTCGTGGGGTCGGTGTGGATGTCGGTACGGTGACAACTGAATTGTTTAGTTTTCTTTACATCTCTGTGGGCCGCTTTGGAAAATAAAATAGCAAATAAAAGAACAGATTGCGAAAACTACTATTTCAAAACTCGGGTGTCGTGTGGGCACCGTTTTCAAAACCTTGTGGATTTATGGTTTGCGAAAATGGATTTCAAAACCTAAGTGTCGTGTGGGCACTGTTTTCAAACCCCTGAGTTTATGTTGCTTTCGAAAAAGGGTTTTCAAAATATGGGTGCCGGGTGGGCGCCGTTTCAACAATTGTGGGTTTTATCCTTTCAAACTAATCGGCCGTTAGTTTATTCTGCACTTTGTGAATGGTTATACGTTTGGATTGTTGTGATTGAGTGTTTACTCGTTATTGAACATTGTACAAACCGCGACGCCGTGCATATACAGGGGAGACTCTGTCCGTTTGTAGAGTGATCCTGTATATGCGGCGGATCTGGGTACGCGCCGGGGAAGAAGGTTTTCAAAAAAAAATACATACCCTTTTGTAATCCGTTTCCGCTAAATTAATCCCCCGGGGCGTGACAGATTAAGATGGTATCAGAGACTTTCTTCAATCACAACAGTTTGTGCCCGACATCCACAAAGATACCTCACTTAGCTACAAATGAATAAAATGAATGGCATAGAAGTGTAGAACGCGAGTGACCGGGGGGAAAGTATAGGTCCCTTTTCTCGATAGTTGTTTGAGTGCTATGCTAGTAGGAGGCTAGAGCTGACTTGTGTTGTGTGTGGTTGCAGATTAAGTTTTGTTTCCCGGTTTAGCTGGGTCGGCGTGCTCGTGTAGTCGTGTTGTTTTGGCTTGATTAGTCGTGTTGGTTTGGAGACTGGGGTCGAGGCCGGCTGCCACCGGGGTATTGATGGTTGCTAGGAATCAATGGATTAAGCAACCAGCACGGGACACGGTGGGCCTGCTGACGTTGTTCATGCACTTGGTGCGGCTGTTATCACAGCAGATCGTTGCGCCGGCTGTTGTTTTTCGAGCCCCTCCCTCTGCCGACGTGCTGGTTGTCGTTAGTGACGGCGACTGGGGATAGAGTAATCCGACGGTGTTTGTTAGTGAGTCGGCCGTTTGTCGGTCGTGAGTACTGGGTAGCCTCTTGTCTAAATGATACCTTCTAGGTCTACTGGGTTTAAGTTACAGCAGATAGTCGACCGATTCTTTTGCATCTTGGACAAGGTATGGGTGGGAATGAGGATTCTTCCCTTATGATTGTCACCCATAGTTCGGCTTTTTGCGGTAGACACCGCGATGGTGGTAGGAATCGTCGTGATGGGGCCTTGGGGTTCTCCTTTGATTTGAGAAATGAGGCCCCCGGGGCTAGCAAATTTTGTTCGTTTGGGCTCGATTTTGGGTGAGCAGACCTAGAGCTTAGAATACTCCTAGTTGGGAAAGGGAGCGTTTGGTCTGGGGGTGTGCAGCTCGGTTCGGTGCATGGTGCTTGGAGGGGCAATTAATTAGGATCGAGCGGTAGGGGTTAACCAGAGTGTCGCACCCCTTCGGCACCAAGACGGAGGTAGGACCGTATTCCTTGGTTGTCGTCGCCAGCTTCCCATAACCAAGGTATAGCCTTGAGGATTTGGGTTGCGAGTTTAGTGATTGTGAAGGAGTACTGATCGGCGAGGGGTTGTTGACTGCATGGCGCTCTGGCATCGGTTACTTTTGGCTAGGATGCCCTGCTTTCAGCTTTCTCTATGGGGTAGACCTTGTGGTAGGTCTCAGAGCTGAAACCTAGCTTTAGTTTTGACCGTCGCCTCGGTAGGACGGACAGTCGGAGCGGACAATCCGGGATGGTGGTTATACTCCGAGCTAGTAGCCGTGTTGGTGACGGGCGGAAGTAGTCCGTGTTGGCGATGGGTGGGTTCATCGTTTTCAAAGGAGGATTACTTGTAGGCGGTGACCCGGCTAGTTGGATTGGCACATCCCGGAGTTTTTGTAAGGGTATTAGTGTGGCCTCCCCCTTTGTTGTCGGGTTAGTCTGGGCATTTAAGGGCCGTCGGTCCGGGTTTGGTAGTAGGACCGGGGTACCTCGACGCATCGCAAGACTTTGGTTGCTGACTGCTCAACACCGTCAGAGATGGTCCGCGAACCAGTGGTGTGAGAAGCGGATGGTGCAATTGCAAGAGCCGAGCTTTCCTGAGAATATGTACCTGGCGTGTAAGAGCATTTCCTTCCCAGCAATCATCTCATCGGCGAGGGCTAGAAGATTGGTGGAAGGCGGGTGCGTGGCCTACCTGGCCTCGGTAGACCTGGTGACACGACCCGCGGCGACACCGTCAGACATTGCGGTGGTGAGGGACTTCCCCGATGTCTTCCCGACGGAACTGCCCGGGGTACCCCCTGAACGAGAGGTGGTTTTTCCTATCGAACTCGTACCGGGTACCCAACCAATCACAAAGGCGCCCTACCGAATGGCCTTCGCAGAGTCAAAGGAGCTTAAGGCGCAACTGGAGGACCTCTTGGACAAAGGATTTATCAGACCGAGTGTGTCACCCTGGGGGGCACCAGTGCTCTTTGTACGGAAGAAAGACGGAAGCCTGCGCCTCTGCATCGACTACAGGGGGATAAACAAGGTTACTGTGATGAATAAGTACCCCCTGCCCAGAATTGACGACCTCTTCGACCAGCTGCGAGGAGCAACGGTGTTCTCAAAGATCGACCTGCAATCGGGCTACCACCAGCTCCGGGTTCGGAACGAAGATATCCCAAAGACCGCCTTCCGGACCCGGTACGGCCACTACGAGTTCACGGTTATGCCGTTCGGGCTTACGAACGCCCCCGCCGTCTTCATGGACATGATGAACCGGATCTTCAGACCTTTCTTGGACCGGTTCGTAGTGGTCTTCATCGACGACATCCTGATCTATTCATCTACCGACGAGGAGCACGAGGACCACTTACGAACGATTCTCCAAACCCTCAGGGGACAGAGGCTGTTCGCGAAGCTCAAGAAGTGTGAATTCTGGCTACGAGAGGTGGGTTTCCTAGGGCACGTGATCTCGGCAGAGGGAATCGCTGTGGACCCCAAGAAGGTGGAATCGGTGATCGACTGGCAACCACCGACGACAGTGACGGAGATCCGCAGCTTCTTGGGACTGGCGGGATATTATAGACGCTTCGTCGAGGGTTTCTCGAAGATTGCGGCCCCTTTAAACCGGTTGACCAAGAAAGGGGAAAAGTTCCTATGGACGGCTAAGTGCCAAGAGAGCTTCGAAGAACTTAAAAGGAGGCTAACCAGGGCGTCTATTCTTGTACTACCCACGCCCGGAGAGGATTATGAAGTGTACTGCGACGTATCGAGAATCGGACTTGGGGATGTTTTGATGCAACAGGGGAAGGTAATAGCCTATGCATCCAGGAAGTTGAAGGATTACGATCTAACAATCCAATACCACCCCGGGAAGGCAAACGTGGTGGCGGACGCTTTAAGCAGGAAGGGGCAACCGGAGGAGACGCCGGCACGCGCGATAACTGAGCAGAGCACCCTGATCGCGGAATTCTCGCGACTGAGGTTGGAGGTGGTACCGGCGGGCACTGTTGCTCGACTGACGGCGTTGGTGGTCAAGCCGACGTTTTTTTGAGAAAATCCGAGAAGGACAACTGACGGACCCGCACTTACAGCTCGTGCGAGACAAGATCCACCCGAACCAGGAGAACGACTTTGCAGTGGGAAGTGACGGTGTCTTGCGGTTCCGTGGGCGTTTCTGTGTACCGGATTCGCCGGAATTGAAGGAGGAGATTCTGACAGAGGCACACCGCGCCCCTTATGCGGCGCATCCGGGGGGGGGGGGCACGAAGATGTACAGGGACCTCAAGCAGACCTTCTGGTGGCCCAAGTTGAAGGGGGATGTGACACGACACGTAGCTCACTGCCTGGTATGCCAGCAGATAAAGGCAGAGCATCAGCGGCCTGCAGGAAAATTACGGCCCTTACCGGTGCCGATGTGGAAGTGGGATCAGATCACTATGGACTTCGTCACCGGGTTCCCACGTTCACAGCAGGGGCACGACTCGATCTGGGTCATTGTGGACCGGCTAACCAAGACAGCTCATTTCCTACCCATCCACACAACCTGGACCAGAGAGCAGTTGGCTCAAGTCTACCTCAGCGAGATCGTGAGACTGCACGGAGTGCCGGCATCGATCACCTCGGATAGAGACACCCGCTTCGTCTCGAAGTTTTGGCAAAGTCTACAGCAAGCCCTGGGGACCAAGCTACACTTCAGCACAGCTTTCCACCCTCAGACGGACGGACAGTCGGAGCGAGGGATTCAGACCCTCGAGGACCTGCTGCGCGCCTGTGTACTTGACTGGGGAGTCGGTTGGGCGCGCTACCTACCCCTCGTGGAATTCGCCTACAGCAATAGCTACCAGGCCAGCATCCAGATGGCACCCTACGAAGCTTTGTATGGGAGACGCTGCCGATCCCCGATCTGTTGGGACGACTTAGGGGAACGGAAATTCCTGGGACCCGACTTGGTGGAAGAGACTGAGGAGAAGGTGCGCCTCATCAGGCGGCGGTTGCTGACCGCCCAAAGCCGACAGAAGAGCTACGCAGACCGACGGCGCCGCGATTTGGAATTTCAAGTGAGGGAGTGCTACCCCGACCTCTTCACCACCACCCGGGTTTGAGTTTCGAGGACGAAACTCATTTTTAGAGGTGAGTGGTGTAATAACCGCGGCTTTATTTGCCTTTCTAGACCTTCTTTTAAAATTCTTGTAAATCCACTTTTCGACTAAGGGGTCCGGGGGTGAATTATTTTTCTTTATCTCTGGGCAGACTGTCGGGGCTCGCGGGTATTTTTAGACAATAAAGCTCGCGAAATGGATTTCGGCGGCGCGATCGGATCTGGATTCTGACCCCGGAATCTCCCAGAATAAATTCCGGAAGTTGGCAGCAGTTCAGGCGACTTACACGTTCTTCGAGGCGGACCGGACCCAGGTTCGCACCCAAACTCATTTCGCCGAGATTGATTTGTATTTTGGGACTTAGGGTTAAGTTCCCGTGTACGGAGGCGGCTAATATTAATACGTATGTGTCGGGTTTAGTTTTGGAGTTTTCCTACCGTTCCTCTCACCCAAACCCTCCTCTTCCCACCGATCGGCGCGAGGCACCGCGGCGGAGCAATCGAGGAACGGGAAGAACACCGCACACCTTCGGAACCGGGCACGCAAGAACGGGATAATCCTCGTCTCTCACTCCCTCTCCATCGGCGAGTCGGAGGCGCATTGGTTCGGTGAGTTTGTCTTTATGTTTCTTTTTAGCTAGGGTTTCTTCCGGATCGTCGCACGGGAAGGGGGGGAGGCGGCACACCCCGGCCGGCCGCACCACCGCCGTCGCGAGCGCCCTTACGCGCAGGGCTAGGGCACCGGGCGTGCGGGTCTGGCACCCGCGCGGGCCTGGGCGCCGCACGGGGTCGCCCGTGCGTGCGGGCTGGGCGCCCGCGCGGAGCCTGGGCGCCGCGCGGGGTCGCCCGTGCGTGCGGGTCTGGCACCCGCGTGGGCCTGGGCGCCGCGCGGGGTCGCCCCTGCGTGCGGGCTGGGCGCCCGCGCGGAGCCTGGGCGCCGCGCGGGGCCGCCCGTGCGTGCGGCCGGGGCGCCCGCGCGGGACCTGGGCGCCGCGCGGGGCAGCCCGTGCGTGCGGCCTGGGCACCCGTGCTGGACCTGGGCGCCGCCGCTGTCAGGGAGCCGTGCGGGCATCACACCGCACGGAGCCTGATACGCGTGCGGCCAGCGCGGCAGCACGCTCGCCGCCGCCTCGGGTTCCGACTCGGCCGCCGCCGCCGCCGTCGAACCCGGGAGCCCCGTTCCACGACGGGACCCGAATGTCTGTTCTTGACCCTTGTTTTATGTTGTTTAGTCACTGACTTCTCCCCGGTGGACTTTTGTAGTTTTGGGGAGCGCACCGGGACACACGGGGGATAGCGCTTTGTTCATCGCTCGTAGAGGTGGGTTTTTACTCTTAAGTCTTAACATTTATTTCTATCATGGTGGACGGGGTCATCCATAAGTGTACTTGGGTTAAACCTGGTAGGGAGGCATCATTTATTCATCATGGCTTTACGGTGCCCGTGATTAGACATACATATTGGTTCATGTCGCTCTCATGCACGTATAGGAGTATGCTGTGATTATATATATACTGTTTCATATAGTTCTCATGCACGGATATGTTTATGTTATTTCATACGGTTCATACATTGATATATATATATATATGGTTCACGGTTACTATGCTCGGCTGCAACACGCGCACCCGCGGTTTGGCCACCGCAAAGGGTGTGCTTTTCCGGAAAAGTGGTCCATGACCCGTGTATACCCACAGGACGGCGTGGGGCCTCTTTAGTTGTGGGGCATGTATGCGCCAAGGTGTGAGCGGTGCGACCCGTCGGTTTAGTTGTCCGACGTGGGAGCGGTGCGACCCCGTCGGTTTAGTTGTCCGACGTGGGAGCGGTGCGACCCATTCGGTTTAGTTGTCCGACTTGGGCGCGGTGCGATTCGTCGGTTTAGTTGTCCGACGGGATCGGGTATTGCAGGTTTACAGGTGTTTGATTCTACTTTTCCCTTGCGGGGAGGGGTGGTTGCTCCGGATAGACTACGGTTGGACGTTTTCTTTACCTGCTTTATTGTTATCTTTTATGACTAGTCGCTGACTTCCCACTTTGCGACAGGGTCCTACAGGGGGGAGAGTTAGGCGACGGCGAGGCCACGGCTAGAGGTGTTGGGTCTCAGGAGACCGGAACAGTGTTTTACTCTTTACTTTCGCATTCCATTTATTATTTGTAGACGGTGGATGGTTCTCGATACCCTCGTGGGGTCGGTGTGGATGTCGGTACGGTGACAACTGAATTGTTTAGTTTTCTTTACATCTCTGTGGGCCGCTTTGGAAAATAAAATAGCAAATAAAAGAACAGATTGCGAAAACTACTATTTCAAAACTCGGGTGTCGTGTGGGCACCGTTTTCAAAACCTTGTGGATTTATGGTTTGCGAAAATGGATTTCAAAACCTAAGTGTCGTGTGGGCACTGTTTTCAAACCCCTGAGTTTATGTTGCTTTCGAAAAAGGGTTTTCAAAATATGGGTGCCGGGTGGGCGCCGTTTCAACAATTGTGGGTTTTATCCTTTCAAACTAATCGGCCGTTAGTTTATTCTGCACTTTGTGAATGGTTATACGTTTGGATTGTTGTGATTGAGTGTTTACTCGTTATTGAACATTGTACAAACCGCGACGCCGTGCATATACAGGGGAGACTCTGTCCGTTTGTAGAGTGATCCTGTATATGCGGCGGATCTGGGTACGCGCCGGGGAAGAAGGTTTTCAAAAAAAAATACATACCCTTTTGTAATCCGTTTCCGCTAAATTAATCCCCCGGGGCGTGACAGGTAACCTGCTCCGATATAATATGAACAATAAAAGAGCATAATACAGAGCTGAAGTAGAAGAACCACATAGTATCTCAGACTGGAACTACAAATAAAGCTGTAATAAGTACAATAATCTCCCAGCTCACCAAAATAGTACAACCAGCTGGCGAAAGCCAGACCTAAAATAAAAGAGGAATACCACAGTCTGAGTAAAGGGTGCAGCATCTATCTAACAGCTCTTAGTCTCCCAGGAGATATATCTATTCAGCGATCCCCTTACCTCGATCAGCTGCCGATGGCCTAGCAGCTCCCGCAGACGACTCTGCAAAAATAAAGGAGAAGAAAGAAACAGAAAAGAACAATGGGGGTGAGAACTACCAGATAAACCAGTAGCCTCCCCTAGTGGGCAAAACCTCAACTCTGATGCACCCACTAGGATTACTAGAGGCCAGAAAGGAAAAAGTGGTAAAGCTGTAAGCAGAACTGCTGAATAAAGGGGAAACCACCACTAGCATGCCTCTAAATGCAGTGCCAAAAGGAATGACTGTATGTATGCATCAGTATCTAATATGCCTGCCTGAATAAACCCAATCTTATGCCACCAGTAAAACTGGTACTGCCTGCTGTGCCTTGCCTGCCAAATCGGGTATGCTGGCCAATGCATAACACCGATAGGGAATGAGAGTCTCAAGGACTCAAGCCTGCCTGTAACACACTCCGGAGTGGCACTCGAGGGGAGCGACCCACACGAGTAAAAGTACCTCAGTAATAAGTATCATAAGTGCCGTAAACAGCAGGACTGGATCATGACTATGATCAAAGTGGGAAAAGCCATCCACTAAGAAACCCTGATCTGATGCCATAGTACTCAATAAGTGGGAAAAACCATCCACTAGAGAAAAGCCCGATCCCCTGCTGATGCCCAAAAATAGACCAGACTCAACCCCATTCTGATGCAAGGATAAACATCCGGTCGACCGCCTACTGTCCGCGGTCACCGCAACACCCCACAAGTTTATAATCTAACATAACCTTGGCTATACTATCCCAAACCCCTGCTCATACTCGAGCGACAAGCAACTGAAAGCAAAAGAGAGCAATAAAACATGTCAAGTCTTAATATGATAGTGTAGCAATAAATAGTGGCCCTACCTGATGTCCGGGCATGCATGCAACTGTCTTCATTTTAAAAGTTGTAAAATAGTGTCAAAGATTTAAAAAGATTGATTTACTGAATAAAAGTCATTTGCATGCGAGATTATAGCCTTTGTCTCAATCACAGTGTCCCAATATAAGTCATCATATCATCTGTGGGGTTATCTTAAATTTTAGGAGAGTTCGTCCCAGCGGTTCTCGTCAATTGTCACATTAGTTCGTCCCAATAGTTCTCATCAATTGTCCTGTTAGTTGTCCTGTTAGTTTGTCCTGTTAGTTGTCCTGTTAGTTGTCCTGTTAGTTTGTCCTGTTAGTTTGTCCCAATGGTTCTTATCAATTATCATATTAGTTTGTCCCAGTGGTTCTCATCAATTGTCATATTAAATTTTAGGGGAGTTCCAGTAATCCCAGTGAGCTTGTCAAAAATGAGGTAAGCAACAACCGCCCACCTCGAGCAGCTCAAACTACACCTCAGGTAGTCTCCTGGTTGTCCACAGTACTCAAATCCTGCAAATCAACGCTCCCGGTATAAATACAAATCCCAAAAAGCACAGTATTTGCTGTTTTTTAAACAGCACAGGAAAAGAGGAGTTTTTCACCTCTAAATAGTGCTCAGGAAAATCCAGAAAAATTACAGTTGCGTTCCTCGCGAAGAGTAGATCAAAATCGACTCTTTAAACACCTCGATCTGATGCTCCTACGCCAAGATAAAAATCGGAGAAGTTGACGCTGTCCAGAAATTTCCACAGCAAAAAGGGGGGTCAAAGAGACCTCGGGAAACATGCCAAAAGTACGAAATGGAGCAAAGTGATCAACACGGGAATCGAAGCCTTACCTCTTAGGAACGCGCTGTCGTGAAAATCGTCTAAAAATTCCTCCTGGTTAGCACTCAGGGAATTTCCGACGGAACTGCGACGGGAAATGGGCCGAAAAAGAGAACCGTCGCAGTGCGCCGCGTCGCAGATAGCTCACTAACTATAACTCCAAAAATTCTGGAATTTTGAAGAGAGAGAGAGGGGAGAGAGAGGAAGAACTTTTGTAGAGGGCTCAAATAGAGATTCTCTCTCTAGAGCTCGGATTTGGTGGGGAATGAGAGGAATGGGGATGCTATTTATAATGGGCCAAGGCTCCACAAAGGATCGGATCCGAACAGTAAACACCGAAACGAGCCAACCAGAAAGCGCCACGTGTCCACAAAACAGCAAACAGCATGTGCAGGCCCAATGAAAAATCGCCACGTGGCCACGTGGTGCACATGGCCGGTCCGCGCTCCGGGTCTTCCGGAAGTTGTCGGCCAATAGGATCTTGCCACGTGTCACAGTCCCCGTGGGCTTCTAGAAGCCGGCCAGCCAATGGGAAGCTGCCACGTGGCAGATGCAGGGTTCGGTGCTCCCGGTGCACGCCAGGCCCATGGACCGCGCACCCGAGCCCCCTGCCCGCGCCTGCCCGCGCTGCCCGCGCCGCGCGCCGCCGCCCTCTGCCGCTGTGCCGCCGCTGCGCCGCTGCCCGCCGCCGTGCGCCGCCGCCCGCCGCCGCTCGCCGGTCGCCGGAACAGTAATTCCGGCGGCCGGAGTTACTGTTCCGGCGTGAACAGTACCGAGGTGTCGAAAAAATAAAGTAAATATACCGTTTCGATCGTTTTCGCGCGCTGAGTCCAAATACGACGTCCATTTCGCCAAATTCTCATCCGAAATTTTGCCGAAAGCTCCCGGAAAATTCCATTTGCTCTGATTTTCGCGCAGAGTCTATATTAAATGTCCAATTTTGATTCTACAAGCTCCGCTGCACTATATAAGCTCTCCGCAGTCACTGTTTAATGTTGCACAGTTCCTGCGGGAGTCCGGATCATCACACGCGGCCATGCCACGCGCACCTGCGCGCGGCCATGCCACGCGCACCTGCGTGCGGCCTGGCAACGCCGCGCCCAGCGGCGCTCTGCCGCAGGGTGCTGCCAACAGCAGCACCCTGGCGCCGCGCGTGCGCCGTTCCGCGCGCGCGCGGCCGCCGGCGACGGATAAGTTTAAAATAATTAATAAAATCCCCAAACAAAACTCATAAATCCTCCAAGCAACAAAAATCCCAAAAATCCAATTTGCTTCTAAAAACAAACTAAAATCCCTAACAAAAGAATCACCTACCTTGCCGAGGTCGACGTGGCGCTCCGCCCGGCTCCACCAACAGGGGGTCCTCGCCCAAGCTCAACTCAAAACCCTCTTTATTTTTCCTCTTCTTCTTCCTTTTCCTCTCTTTTCTTCTTTTTCCTCTCTTTTCTTCTTTCTTTCTTTCTTTCCTTTCTTTCTCTGCTTTACCCCCAAGCAACAGAGGCCTCCCTTTTATAAAGCAACCAAATTAATTAATTAATACCCTTAATCCAAAAGTCCAACTCCAACTCACTTTTTACCCTCGGGCCCTCCGCCGGTGCCCGGAACCTCCCGAACTCCGCTGTAAATCGAAAGTACACGTGCTCACGGTTTTTTCTCTTCAAAAAGCTCATCCGTTGAGTCGGGGTGCTTAAATCAAATACCGGCTCCAAAATTGTCAGTTCCGACTCACTTTTTGCCTCCGGGTCCTCCGCGTCAGTCCGGAACCTCCCAAACCTCGCTGTAAATCGAAAGTACACGTGTCCACAGCTTTTTCTCCTTAAAAAGCTCATCCGTTGAGTCGGGGTGCTCAGATCAAATACCGGCTCCAAAATTGCCAGTTCCGACTCACTTTTTGCCTCCGGGTCCTCCGCGTCAGTCCGGAGCCTCCCGAACCTCGCTGTAAATCGAAAGTACACCTGTTCCAAGTGTTCCTGAATTTCCGGCACTCCACTGTGAAGTCGGTAAATTTCCAAATCTCATCCTCCATCGACATACAAAGCCCGGAAAAACTCCGAATCGAGCTGGAGCTTCTGCGTTGATCCAAATCAACCCGGCATCAACTGTAAATTCAAATGCAACATGCCCAAGGCAACTCTCTGGTCCAAGCAATCTGTGTGGTCGGCGCGCCATCCGCAGACCCGGTACTCTACATTAGCCATCGGTTAAAAATATCAGCCGACGGAAAAATGAGTCAATCGAAGAAGGATACGCAGACCGATCTCAGTCACGTGAGAACGTAACACGCGATATATACCATCGGCTGAAGACATCAGCCGATAGGAGAAGCAGCCGACGGGTAGATTATCGCCTCATTCATGAGCAGTTTCGGCGGAAGGGGACATCAAACCGCCCCGGTCAAACAACGGAGAAAGCGGAGTCAGAGTCAACCTTCGGTTACCCAAGCCGATGAATGAAAGACTTTGAAAGGAAGGAGTTCGAGATTGGGGCGCGAATCTCGTAACCGACTCCAGAACGACAAGTGGCGTCCAGCGTTGGAAAGCGCCGAAGATCACGCTCCGATGCGCTAATAAGGGGTTGAACCTGGATCGATGGGAGAACGACTATTATCCTATTTGAGAAAGTTTCAACTCAAAAGGAAGTAGTCGAGGATTTCACGGTGACTACCCCCAGATCCCACCAATATTTCAAATCGGCGCCCGTAAACATAGTTCGGGGAGTGTATAAATACCCGAAATATCGAAGAGAAAGGGGTCTTGCAATCTCGTAAGCCAGGACCACTCCCATGCTTTTCCATATCTTTCGTATCTGCATTTACCATATTTTCTAGGAATAGGCTTACTTGTAATTCTATCCTTCTTCTTCTTGTATCCTCTTTTCTATCAATACAAAGTCGTAATCGGCTCCTTAGCTGCGTCAAATTATCGTTTCTATCACCTGATTCGGCTACTCTAGGCCGGACTCTGCCCCCTCTCTCTCTCTCTCTCTCTCTCTCTCTCTCTCTTTCTCTCTTTCTCTCTCTATCTCCATATTCCGATTCGGCTAATCTAAGCCGGACGGTCGTGAGACTTATTTGAGAAGAACCCGGTCGAGCAGATCCCTTCTCGGTCCAATCGCTTAATCCATTGACATGCGGCGCATCACATTCAAGAGGGTCAATCAACCCCCGGGGTTGACCGACGACCGATATTTTCGGCCCCAACATAGGGATTTTAACCCTCTTCTCCTCTCATTTGGAGAGTGTAAGAGATGGAGTGAGAGAGAGAGAGAGAGAGAGCTTGAGGTGAGCTCTTCTTGGATTTTTTTCTTCTTCAATTCCATTCTCACTTGGTTTCTTCTTCCTTCTCCTCTCTCCACCATTGGAACTTGCAACAAGAACTTGGAGAGAAGCAAGAGCTTAAAGTAGAAGAAAATTTGGAGCCGTGGTTCCCTTTCCTTGCACTTCCATGGTAGGATTTTGGCTTAAGAGAAATTAGAGACTCTTTTTCTTCTTTTCTTTTGGGATTTATTATTAGAAAATCTAGTTTTTGAAAATTAGGATTTATTTTGGATTTTTTTGATTTATGATTTTTGGGGTGGAATTGATGAGTGTAGAATACTCTTATAGGTTGGTTTTGAAACTTTACTTGCTTTGATTTCAAGATCTTGCATGATTTTTTAAGTTAAGATATTTTTCACCCATTTTTCTTATAATTTTAAGAAATTTTGTGATTAGGTTTTTGAGTTGTTTTGACCCTTTAGAAACTTCTCTTAGGGCTTAAGAGAACTTGAGGACAACTTTATTTGGATCTTCTATAAGGATTTGGCTTCCTTCCGTTGGGTTTGATATCACCGAAATGGGTGAACTCCCTCTATATCTTTCTTAGACTCTTAGGGCATAATTGTTATATTAAGGATGCATCATTTGATTTATCATGATTTTTAATCATACATTTGAACCCCCTTTTGTGTAGAAAATTTCATACTCCATGTAGTAGAGGTAAATATTGCATGTGCATGGGCACTACAAGAGGGGATTGGAAAGTCATTATCGTAATTTTATGAATTTGGATATGAGTAGAGAATATCTATACATACTACAGAATTATTGAAATATGTTATGCATATGATCATATACATTTGGACATTATGCCATTAGTGTCATCTAATATAGTTGAGATACAAGTAGAAAACTTCTAAACTTGTATAATCAAGATGAAATTGTGAAATTCCGTATTTGAGACATGATGACAACTAGTATATGATAAACTCTTTCATTATGTAAAACAATACCAATATTGTGTGTGAAACATTGACACTATGAGACATTATTACCCCAACATGAAGGTCGATAATGCCATTTCGTGTTTTAGACACGATGATTGCTATTCCGTATTTTAGACACAATGATCGAGACTTGTTTGCTTGTCGTTTGTGCTCATTCGCATATACTTGGTAGGGTCGTTCCCTCCAAGCCGGCACTCCGGAGTTGGTGATCATTTGCGACATCATGCTCGCCGTTCGGGATTGGGTGCCGATTGGGCAGTCGTTGGATAGGCATAGCTCCGTTGGGGGGTGCCACCACGGGACCATGAGGCGTAGCTTAAGCTAAGACTCAAAGAAAGTTTTCAAGAAAAAATGATTAAAGTTAACTAAACTTGACATTAAACATCACATAGATGATGCATTCATAGTAGTTGGACATTCATGATAGTTTCATATTGTTATTACCTTGTATTTGAGTATAGAGGCATGATAGTAGTAGAGCTACCTTACTTCAGTTGTTATTTATCTGCATTTCATTTCAGCAGTTATACTATCTTTTGCCTCAGTTGACCTAATGGTGTATTTTGCTTCTCTCGACTGCTTATCTACTGGGAACTATTGACTAATAGTTCTCATCCCTATTGGTTTGTTGTTTTTATTTCAAAGCCATCCATAGCGGGAGAGGCTCGGGATTGTAGCAAGGAGATTTCGCGTAGTTAGAGCTATCTTATGGGCCTTGCGAGGTGGTTACAGGATATCTTTCATTTTTGTTAGTTGTGAGAGGTGTTTTGTATTTTATTATAGAGACCACCCATGTATCTTGTAGGATGTACTTGAGAGGATCCATTTTGTATATTGGTTTTACTTCTGGTATGATAGTAGTTATTTACTCGTCTTTTATGCTTAGTGTTGTTGTACTTGTACTATGATTACTAGTAGGATATATATATCGCTTTTTTTTCGTTTTGATGATGTAGACGCCTTGTGTGTATCGGGGGGGTGCCTTTTGCACGCGTCGGGTAGGCTTACGCTGGGGCCCGGGGTGTGACACAAAGTACAAGAGTGAACATCACAATATGGCATTAGTTACAATTTCCTATCAATATGTACTATATAACAAATAGTTACAATTTTTCTTTATTTTCAACTTATTATAGACTTTTTGTTTAAAGGTTGAATGTTTTAGCTTAATAGTTTTTTCTGTGATATTGTATCTCATTGTACACTTGTATTAATTGAGATGAATGTTTCGTTCCTTTCTAGTATAGGGAGGTAAGGTTCGATTGGCAGGTCTATTGGCGTGCTCGAACTATCCAAATTGGCGGTCTCAGGGCGTGATAGATTACAATTGGTATCAGAGTCAATCACCAATTGAAAGTGTAAGATGAGTCTCGGCTGAGCCAGGGTTATAAAGCGGGTCCTTATCAGGGCTCACTCAAAGAGGGGAAGAATGTGACACCCCATGATTTAGAATAGTCCTATATATGAGATATTATAGGGCTAAAACTCTTAATCCGGTTATAACATTTTCAGTGGTGACTAGGCCCAAGAGGTGGGTGCCCCCTTGGAAAGCAGGGCATCACACTCTCTCTTCCTTTATCTCTCATTGTTCTCTCCCTACAACAGTCGTCACTCTGTCATTCTCTCATTGTTCTCTCCCTACAACAGTCGTCATCCAAAAGTAAGAGGTGAAAAAAAATGATGAATGATTCACCGTATTTAAAAACGGTGAATTATTCACCACTTTTATAGAAGTGTATATGATTTTATGAATACGGTTAATCATTCACCTCTTTAGTGAAAGCGGTGAATAGTTGTTCGTATTTTTATCTCTCCCCGTCACACTGGTACCGACATGACGAGATAGAGACTATATTTATGAATAAAAATTTGAAAATTTTGAAAAAAGACTACTGCCCGAAAATCTTCACATGCTACTACTCACGTAGAGGTCATTATTTGCTTGGTCACGTGAAGGAGTGTGCACACATAGTAGCCCACAAAACCCAACAATCAATTCCTTGTGATATTGAAATTAAAATTAGGTAATACTAATTAATCGTACTTAATGTCGAAGATTAAGAGCCTGATACACTATAACAAAATTAGGTTATAGGGACACATCTTTGTGACACTTTTGTACAAGTGTCCTATCTATATTTCATCTATATCCAAAATTAGAATATAGGGACATATTTTTGTGACACATTATAATAATATATCGCTATACACCCTAGAGACGGCACATATAGCGACACCAATTATAAGTGTCGATATTTTTACTAGCGGCACTTTTTTAAAATTTTAAAAATACTTAAAAGTGTCGCTATAGTATAATTTTGTTGTAGTGATAGTTGATCTTGAATGGTTGTACCACCTTATCTTAAATCCTAACATACACTTATCACTTATGAATAAATATAAAGGCCAATTTAGCACTTTGGACATGTGTAAATCTTTTTTCTTTTCTTTTTCTTTTTCTTTTTCTTTTCACTTTGGTTTTTTTCCCTTTTTCTTTTAGTTTTTTTTTTTTCCTTTAAGTATTTAATTGAGACAAGTATTTTCACATGCAATCCAATTTGTAGCTAGATTTGAAGAATAATACGTGCGTATGAATCATATCAATCCATGATGCGGGTATCAAAATAATTATTTGACGTAAAGTTTGATAAGAAGTGTATTATTTCGCTGTTTATTCAATTATACATAATAATGTATAAATTTGAAACAATCATAAGGAAAAGTAATTTATTAATAATATAGTGGTCGTTAAAGAATAGTAATTCATTAACAACATAGTAGTAAAAGTGTCTACATTGCTGTATGTTTTTCAAATGCACAAGTGTTTCGGACACATACATGTAGATAGGGGTTTGGATAGCAATTTTTTTCTCCTTTAATGTATAAATAACTAAGCAAGTGTTCAATTCCGAAAATGATAAGAAGCGGAGAGGGGTAAAGTGCTTTTCAGTCATAAATATTTACTTATATTGTTTAGTTCATTGTAACTCACTTTCGGTCGAAATTCAAACTTTTTAAAATACCATAATTGATTTTGGCCTATCTCGAAAGAAAGTAGGGATGCAAATGGATCCGATTTGGTGGAGCACCCTGTTGGGGATTTAGAATTTTTCTTAATTTTCCTCTTTACAAATACTTAACTCCAAAGAAGGTTATTGTCGGAGGTTTTGCCAAAGTCTTTTAGAACCATATTTATGGATATCGAAACTACAGACACAAAAGCCGAAGAGTCAAGTGTCCCTTAGAATTTCCAAAGAAGGTAATATAAATAGGGTCTCTTGAGAGCTCTTAACCTCCTATCTTGTCTTATAACTTTGCACCGCTGGTGTGCTCAGCCCCCGGCAGTCGGGCCTGGGCGGGCCTGTGGGGATGTGGGGTCCGGGCAATTTTTCCCGCAGCGAGGGCGGTGGCTCGGATGGGTGTGGCCGCTGCGTCGTTCCCCCTTCCGTGCCGCCGCACCGCCTCTGCTGGGGGCTGCTCGTTTTCGCGATAGACCCCTTGGCCTCCTCCCCACCTCGTCTTCTTCGCTTCTGCGCCCAGCGTTGTCCCCCAACAGCTGTTGGCCTTGGGTGGGTTACCGCAGATGTGGCGGCCTGCGACCCTGAGCCCCCTCTTGTCGAGCTTGAGCCCCCACTTGTCGAGCTTGAGCCCCCTGTTGTGGCGGTCTTCGACCCTGAGCCCCCTCTTGTCGAGCTCCCCCTGCCTTACCTCTCGGGTGGGACCAAGCCACTGGCTTCTGTGGGGTCGGCTGAGCTCCCTGTGGTGGCTGCGACGCTCGGCGTCTCCCCCGGAGGGGGGAGCACCTTGGCCCTTGCCTCCTCCCCCGCCCCCCTCCGTAGGAGTTCCCGGCTTTCTAAGTACGGCTCCGGGGACCTGGCCGCAAGAGCCTTGGCTCGGAAAGCCTTTCTTCGGGAAGGTAGGACTTTGATGCTGCCGGGCACTTCAACGGAGATCGTCAAGGCGAAAGGAGCGCTGTGTGGGATCCGCCTTTCGGATGTCGAAGCTGCGGACCTCCTTGTGTTCGCCGGGCACCTCCCTTAGGTGTCCCAGCGTCGGTTGGGGATTTGTACTTGGGTGATGTATCTGTGTTGTGATGTTTTAAGTCTTCAGCTGGAATGTACGGGGTCTAAATGACCAGAATAAACGTGCGGTCGTCAAGTCAGTTGTCTCTAAGCTTAGATCGTCTATTTTATGTATCCAAGAATCGAAGGTTGAGTCGGTTTCCCGATCCTTTCTTAGATCTTTTGCCGGCCCCCTTTTCAATAAATGTTTGTTCATCAAATCCGCGGGGGCCTCGGGGGGACTGATCACCTGCTGGCCCTCTAATGTCTTTTCTTGTAGCGGGGCGATAGTACGAAACCATTCGCTTACCGTCCAACTGACCCACATCCCCAGCAGGACCTGCTTCTCTGTCACCAATGTGTATGGCCCCCCCACTTGGGACGGTAAGCCGAAATTCTGCCATGAGCTGACAGACCTCAAAAAGGACTGTAGTGGGAGGTGGGTGATATGTGGGGACTTCAACCTAACCAAGAATCTGCAAGAAAGGAGAGACAGAACCTGGAGTGGGCGTATTATGGCTTTGTTCTCTGATCTCCTCAATGATCTGGAAATGCTGGATCTACCGTTAAGTAATCAGCAGTTCACCTGGTCCAACTTGCAGAGCAACCCCTCGATGGCCAAACTGGATCGCTTCCTGATCTCCACTGAGTGGGATCACTGTTTCCCCCTCTCTAAGGTGACTGCCAGACCAAGGATCGCTTCTGATCACTCGCCAATCCTCCTGTCGACCAGTCATAACCTCAGCCCCCCTAGGTTCAGATTCGAGATGGTCTGGCTCACGCGAGAGGACTTATGTTCCAATTTGCCGCTGTGGTGGAACGAGGTTACCCCTAAGAGCTCTGGCGTGCTTACTTTGGTTGCAAAGCTGCGCCACTGTCGGAAACGCATCAAGGAATGGTGTTCCACGAGCTTCTATAGCATTTCCCGAACCAAAAAGTTCCTGGCCGGTGAGATACATCAGTTGGACGTTAAAGAAGAAAGTGGTGATCTACCTCCTCAACTGCTCGAGAAGCGTGCACAACTTAAGTCCCTTTTAAGAGGGGTGGTGGTGGATGAAGAGATCCTTTGGAAATCTCGTGCTAATCACCGATGGCTGAGGGAGGGAGACGGGAACACGAAATTCTTCCATGCAATAGCTAATGGAAGGAGACGCCTTAACACCATCGGTGAAGTGGTGGTTAACGGACAGACTCTCAGGAGAGAAGAAGACAAAAGGGGGTACTTCCTCGATTACTTCAAAGCCCGCTTCGCCCCGAGGGAGCATTCGCGGGGCCTGATGGGGGATTGGTCTAAGATCTTTGGAGTTAGAACCATTACCTGCACGGACGAACTCACAGTGCCTTTCACCTTTGAGGAGATCAGAAAAGCCACTTTCCAATTGGGCAGGGATAAAGCTCCCGGACCAGACGGATTTAACCTGGGTTTTTTCCAAAAGTTTTGGGATGTAGTAAAGTCGGATCTCTTCAGCATCTTTCAGGAGCTCTATAATGGAACGCTGAACTCCTCCCCTTTGGACTATTCTTTTATCTGTCTGGTACCCAAGAAGGAAGGGGCTAACTCGGCTAATGACTTCAGGCCTATTAGCCTTCTTAATGCGGTACAGAAGATTATTTCTAAAGTCCTGGCTAACAGACTCGAGGTGGTTATGAAGGATATTATTTCACCTGCGCAATCGGCCTTTCTCAAAGGAAGGTCGATTCTCGACTCCTTCGCTACGGCCTCCGAGCTCGTTAATTGGTCCTCCAAGTCTGGGCTCGAAGTGGTGGGGATTAAAGCGGACTTCGAGAAAGCGTTTGACATGGTGCTATGGGACTTCTTATTTTTGGCCCTCTCGGGGCTTGGTGCAAATGACAGATGGTGTGGATGGATCAAACAATGCGTCTGTAACGCAAAGGTTGCGATACTAGTGAACGGGGCCCCAACGAAATGGATCAAGACCTTTAGGGGGCTTAGGCAAGGGGACCCCCTCTCCCCTTACCTTTTCATTCTGGTGGCTGAAGGTTTGACCAGAATGACGGAGCGAGCGGTTTGCAACAGACTCCTTAGCGGGGTGGGTCCTACTCCAGACTCTAAGATATCTATCCTTCAATATGCGGACGACACGTTATTCTTCTGCGGCGCGAAGAAGAGACAGATTAAAAACTTACTCTTCATCTGGAAGCTCTTCGAATGGGCCTCCGGTCTGAAGGTTAACCGTGCCAAGACGGATCTCTTTTATCTGGGTAGGCAGACTCGCATTGGGAGGTGTCTTGCCAATATCCTGGGATGTAAGTTGGGTACTCTTCCGACATCTTATCTTGGCCTTCCACTTTCCGATAAACAAGTCCGGAAGGAGGATTGGCGGCGGGTTATTAGCAAGTTCGAGGGGCGGATAAAAGGGTGGCAAGCTAAACTTCTTTCCCAGGGTCGCAGGTTGGTGTTGGTGAACTCTGTGCTGTCGAACCTTCCACTCTACTTCCTCTCCATGTTCAGGGCGCCTAAATGGGTTGTTAGACGTTTTGAGGCGCTGCGTCGGGCATTCTTCTAGAAGGGGGCGGCAACCATCGAAGGAGGGCAATGCCTTGTTAACTGGAAGACGGTTTGCAGAAGTACTTCGGAGGGTGGACTGGGAATCCTGAACCTGGAGAGCATGAATGTTGCACTACTTGCCAAGTGGTGGTGGAGATTCTTCTCAGACCAGAGCCTACTGTGGGGACCCCTCATCAAAGGGCTCTACTATGGTCGGAGGAAGCCGACGAGAGAGGGGTCCTCCTTCAGGCCGCTCTCCCAATGGTGGCGCAATGTACTAGCCATTAGGGGCATCTTCAGATGTGGGCTGTCGTACTCGCTTGGGGATGACCTTGACATCCGTTTTTGGTCGGACATCTGGGCTGCTCAAGCTCCTCTAAGCACTCTCTTCCCCGGTATCTATGACTCCGTCAGGAGGAAGAGCTGTAGTGTCTGGGAGTGTCGGGGAGTGAATGGGTGGAAGTGGGGCTTCATCCTTCAGGGATTCTCTCCTGGCAACCCGGCTGAGTGTGAGTTGGTTGCCTTCTTCAAAGACACAGTTGCTGCTTTTATCACCCAGCCTTCGAAGGATAGTGTACGATGGAGATGGACTCAAGCGGAGTGTTTTTAGGTTAATTCCCTTTATCGCTTCATCGAGAATGGGGGCGTCACAGATTGCAGATTTCGGGAACTCTGGTCGATCAAAGTCCCTCTCAAGGTCAAAATTTTTATCTGGTTAGTCTTAAGGGCTAAGGTTCGGACCAAAGACAACCTGCTTAAGAGGGGGTGGACTGGGGATGGCTTATGTGTCCTTTGTCTGGAGGAGGCAGAGACGGTTGATCACCTTTTCCGGAGCTGTCAGTTTACTACAAGCATCTTTCAAGCCTTCCTCCCGATCCTTGCTCTCCACAACTATCCCCCGACGGCTGCTTCTGTTTGGAACCAGTCATGTCTTAGAGGTGGCTCCCGGCGCGTTAGAGAGCTCTCGGGAATTGCCTCGGTTTGGTGGTCTATCTGGCTGGAACGCAACAGGAGAATCTTTGAAAACCGCAAGAAGACGGCTGGCTGTCTTTTTAGGGAGGTCCGCGACTGTTGGGGCCGATGGGCGCAGCTGGCCCCCCCTCTTTTGCCGCTGTAGTTTTTTTTTTTTTTTTTTTTTTTTTTTTTTTTTTTTTTTTTTTTTTTTTTGTAGGCCCTGCTGCCTATCCCTGTTGCCTAATTCATCACCCTTATGAATGAAGCGGTAGCATGCTACCTTCCTCTCAAAAAAAAAAAAAAAAACTTTGCACCGCTTGGTGTCTTTCAATTTGCTCTCTTGGACTACAAACGACATGTATATATTTGTTGTCTCCACCCTCTCTTTAGGAACTCAGTTGTACTCTCTCTACTCTCAGGCAATAAAATACAACATTCCTCAAACTCTTTCTCTCTCTTTTTCTTAGTCTTAGGATGAGTAGGTTCAGACTAGCAAATGAAGAGGCAGACTTGCTCACTTCGCGAAAGAAGGCACGCGTCGCACGGTCTTAACAAGTACTATTGATTAAGACTATGACATCCCACTCTGATCTATCCCGACTAAAGCAATAAGTGGGAATAAAAATATAGAAAAGCTCCAATATGGCAAAAATCCATCAGAATTCACTATCATCTCGAATGGAGTGATAAGTAGGATCTAAAAATAGAATTAAAACTAATTCGCCCCAATCCAACAAAAAATGGGACAGCCTCTCGCCTTTCGAATCTGCTCTATTTGCAAAAGAGTTTAAGTTACAAAAAAAAAAAAAACAAAAAAAACAAAAAGTAATAAAATATTATAAGTAAAAAATTTCAGCTTTTATGTTATCCATTTTTTGCTAAACATATTACAGAACTGAAAAACTTCAGTTCCGCAGTTATAAAAATAGACAGCAACAAAAAAAAAACTCACATAAATTATAGTTCACCAAAAAATTTACTTTAATCTAAACATCTGTAACGTTCCGGCCCGCTAATAATAATAACTCGTTGGGCTCAAACTATAGGTCCAAAATACTTAAGCTCATTTAAAGTACTTTTGATTAAGACCATGACATTCCACTCTGATATGTCCCAACTGAAGCACTAAGTGGGAATAAAAATATAGAAAAATATAATTCGTCTCGAATCCACACCATTTCTCTAAGTAAATGAAACGGAAGGTGAAAGACCGACCTCTTTCTTCCTTTGGTTTGCTCCAATACGCCAAAAATTCATCAAAATTTACTATTGTCTCGAAAGGAGTGACAGGATCTAAAAATAGACAGGATCTAAAGATAGAATTAAAACTAATTCGCCCCAATCCACCCCGACCCAACAAAAAACGAGGCAAGACATAGAAAATCCTTCTCGCCTTTAGAATCTGCTCTATTTGCAAGAGAGTTTAAATTACAAAAAAAAAATAAAAATAAAATATTATAAGTAAAATATTTCAGCTTTTACGGTACTCATTTATTGCTAAACAAATTATAGAACTGAAAAACTTCAGTTCCGCAGTTATAAAAATAGAAAGCAATAAAAAAAAAAAAAAAAAATTTACTTTAATCTAAACACCTGTAACGTCTCGGCCCGCTATCAATAATAGCTCATTAAACTCAAACTACATGTCCAAAATACTTAAGCTCATTTATTATTACTAGTATTCACGATCTCTTATATACTCAATCACAATTCTATTCATATTCGATGTGGACTATTAGAGTGTCACAAATTCTTCTGACTCAGCCGAGACTCGTCACACATTTTTAGTTGGTGATTTACTTTGATACCAGATGTAACGATCCGACTCACTAGTAATAATAACTCGTTAGATTCAAATCATCGCTCCAAAATAGCTAAGCATAATTATTATTACTAGTATCAACGATACGTTATATATTCGATCATAATTTTATTCTCATACAATATAAAATGATTGAGACGTCACAACTGTAAACTTCAATAAAACCAGCAACAAACAACTTGCTACTTTTTAAACTTATCAAAAGCAACAGCAAATCAATCTCACTCATATAACTGTTCCTATAAATGAAAATTCATGGAAAGGTCATTCATGACAAATTTTGTCTTGATTCGTCACAATTTAGAAACTGACAAAACCTAATTTCTAACGTTGGCATTGGACCGTTACTTTTGCCGATTCTATCAAAGAAAATACTTTTTATACATTTGATATATATTTTATTTATTTTAAAATAAAATAAATTTTATTCGTATATTTTAAATAAAATATACGAATAGTATTATTTTTTTATCAAAGTTACAAGTTATGGACAAATTTTGCCTTCAGTCCTCAAACTTTTGCTATGTTTTATCTTATTTCTCAAGCTTTTAATATCATACAACTGTGTATCTTTACCGAGTTTAATTTTTTATATTTAGTTTTTTAAAGTTTTAAATTATTTATATATGTCAATCTAGTTTGTTTCTATTAGCCTACGATTTATTTTTTAACAGAATATAAATAAAATATTAATTTTATTTTTATAAATATGTTCTTTTAAAAATTTCAACTATTAGGTATAATATATAAAAAAATAAAAAGATAAATTTAATTCACTCACGGATCAAGATTAAGTATTTAATCTATAATTAATTTTATTTCCTAATTGATCGTAAAAATATATTTACAGTGAGATATATAAAATTAACCCTTAAATATTTCAAGTTAGGTCACACTTTTATATTTCAATTGAGCACTTTATTTTATCAATCAGAAAAGTTATATTATTTTTTAAAAATATTTTAGGACACATAAAAATTAGGATTTAGACTTGTAAAACTTATTGTGTGGTCAGTAAATGATAAATTATATATTGAAATGTATAAGTATAATTGTGTACCATATATTTATTTTTCATTATATATTTCAACCCACCACTAATTAAGTTTATATTTTTTATAAAACAATAAGACATGTAAATTGAGAACAAGGCACGAAAGAATAACATATAAATTTATAGGAAAATGCTTGATGTACACCAAAAAATGGGTGTACATCATACACTCCACCCATCCTAGGGTGAGGTGAATTCCACCCATCACTTGAAGTGATGGGTGGAAAGATCCCCACCTTTGGATGGGTGGGGTGTACCCTCTACACCCAAAAATGGGTGTAGAGGTAGCATTGCTCAAATTTATAATGTTCGAATAAACAAATAAAATAGGTGTAAACAATAATTTTTAATTTAAAATAAAATTCAAAATAAATATACTATCGACAACGTATTTAAGTTATTCAAATTTTTCCAAAATTAAATTATACCAGTTAAGAATATTATTTATTTACCGAGGGAGTGATCTCAAATACATTTTATATTAATTATTAAAAATTATTAGTTTTACGACCATTTAAATACTAAGCAAATAACATTATAAATTTGCAACAATTTGAAATCTAAAAATTTTAAATAATCTAAAACAAATTTACTAATATGATTTGTTGATTTAAATAATTTATAAAAATGACTCAAAAATAAACGATCTAGCATGTCTCACCATATATCGTAGACTTATTTTAGGTGCACATAAATTTTTGATTGGATAAATTTATAAACGATAATATTCAAAAATTTATATATAAAAAATATGTTAATTTTATATAACTTTCTATAAATATATTCAAATATATTTTTATAAAATTCAATTTTTTTTTATTTATCCTTTCAAAATTATTAAGTTATTTATATATGTCTTTATAATCAATGTTCTTTAAAAAAAATATAGTTAATCATAAATAAAATATTTAATCTTAATTAATAAGTAAGATAAATTTATTTTTTTATCCTTTCAGATATTATATTTAACCATAGTATATTTTTTAACCGTTGAAATTTTTAGAGAGATATATTTATAAGAACAAAATTGATATTTTATTTATATTCTGTTAAATAATAAACAGTAAACTAATAGTAACAAACCAGATGAATATATATGAACAACTATAAAAAATTAAATTTTATAAAGTATATATTATTCGATATGTTTATATTATTCGATATGTTTATAAGAATTTCGCGTATGAAATAAATAAAATATATATATATATATATTGCTTTCATATAAGTATTTAGTATTTAAATTTTTTTTAACAACACAAGGACCAATCTTAGTTCATAGATGAGTGGGTGACCGAGCTTAAAAAAGTAAAAACTAAAAGTCATTTTTTAATATTCGAGAACATAAGTACCTATGCATAAATTTCCTTCCCTGATCTATCCATCCATCCATCCATCAATTCTCTGTCCTTTTCTTTTCTTTTTTTTTTTTTTTGCTTTTAATTTTTTAATTTTTTTTTTGGTTTTTTTTTTTTAAAAATAATTTATTATTAAAATACTTATTCTTTCGACGGTAACGCCCCACGTATTTGAAAAGGGAAATGATACTTGTACACCCATTCGGAGTGTATATCACACACCCCATCCATCCAATGGGTGGGGTATGATGATGGGTCAATCGATGTGACCCGTAAAAAATATCATCATCATTAAAATAATGGAGGTTCAGGGTGTACGTGTAGCATTGCTCATTTGAAAAATTCCTCTCTCTTCGTATATTTATTTATTTATTTATTTATAATAATTATATAATAATAAATTCCTTCTCAAACCCTAGTCGCATCCTCGTCGTCGTCTTCGCGAGGTCTCCCTCTCTCTCTCTACCCTCGCAGTCTCTCTCTCTCTACCCTCGCACTCTCTCTCACTCTCTCTCTAGGGAGAGCATAGAAGAAGCGGAGAGGGGGAAGGGGTGTGGTAGGGTTCGGCGGAGATGGATCTGGAGAAGAAGCCCGTGGTGTCGAATGTCGGGGCGTGGGCGATGAACGTGGTGAGCTCCGTGGGGATCATCATGGTCAACAAGCAGCTCATGTCCTCCAATGGCTACGGATTCGCCTTCGGTAACCCTCCTCTTCCGCCCGCATTTGCTGATTCCGGCTTGATTCGTCGGATTTGTGGTGGTCTCGGCGTTGAAAATGGGTTTTTTACGCGTTTGATTTGGTTAGGGTTTGTGGAGGTGAATGCTGGGGTGTTTTGATGTGGAGTGCGCAGTTGAAACTTGAAAGTGGTCTCAGATCTTGCTTAGATTGGTTGATTTGCGGGAGATTTTTAGGATTGATAAGCGGATCCAATGTTTTTTGCTTGAGATGTAGTTGGTTTTGTCGAAGTTTGCTAATTGAAGCTGAATTTTGCAGCGACGACGCTTACGGGGTTTCATTTCACTGTAACTGCCCTTGTTGGTTGGGTTTCGAATGCGACGGGATACTCAGCGTCCAAGTATGTTCCTCTCTGGGAGCTCTTCTGGTTCTCCATTGTTGCTAATATGTCGATTACAGGGATGAACCTTAGTCTCATGCTGAACTCGGTCGGATTTTATCAGGTCTGTTTTATTTACGCCTAGTTTCGTAGGATCAGCATTTGTAGAGTTTTATCAAGTATCATTGATCTGTGCTCTGAAAATGACTTCTTAAATGAAAATGTAGATCTCCAAATTGAGCATGATACCGGTGGTTTGCTTGATGGAATGGATTCTCCACAGCAAACACTACACTACGAAGGTGATAACGGCCGTGATTGTTGTAGCCTTTGGCGTTGGAATTTGCACGGTTACTGATGTCGAGATCAACGCAAAGGGATTCCTTTGTGCGTGCGTAGCTGTGTTCTGCACATCGCTGCAACAAATTGTGAGCATCTTAGCCTCCTATCGATTTCTGATCTGTCCCAAATTGATACTAAGTAAACTTGTTATACTTTTTGACTCCCGTGTATCTCATCCCTCTGCGCGTGGATTAGAGTCTATTATCGTGATTTATGGATTCCACATAATGCAAGGAAGAGATCTGTTAGGGAGAGTTGAATTTAGGTTGGTTTAAAGCTTAAATGATTTGATCTATATCTAGATATTTCAGTTTAATTAGTTCTCTACAGTGAAGAAATATGCTATTTGTGTTCTATTATAATATTCTTGAATCAGAATACTCCGAGATTTTGATTCAG
>CM055075.1:26573272-26718272 GCA_029204045.2 Tillandsia leiboldiana | reverse complement strand
TTTCTTCTTCTTTTGGAATGGAATTGACATTGAGATAATTGTCTTATATGAATGAATGGTAAGTTATTCGCATGCGTGCAGAAATTTTCTGCACACTGAAATCTGAAAGCAAGAAACTGCGCACTGAAATCTGAAAGCAAGAAATTGTTTGCTGCCATTTTGTTCTCTGATGTCTGAGCCTGTCCTGCACTGCAGAAAGAAGCTGCTGCGCTTCTTCCTCCCCATCCATTAACTTCATGCCTTTACCCTTTACCATTCCCACACCCCGTATCACTGGGGAACTTTACTCACTAAAAGCAATTTTATACGACATAAGTGCTTCTCCCAAAATCAATAAGTAATATCGCAGTGACTCACATATTCTGTAACATTTTGCGAGTGCAATGAAGCGAAGGATTCAAATTGAAGGGTTAATCTAATTCACAAAATTAATGTTTTTTTATAATATTTTACGTACGCCGATTTAACAGTTTATTATTATTATTATTATTATTATTATTATTATTATTATTATTATTATTATTATTATTTTGCAATTATAGATTATTTTTTTTATAAATTTTGTCAACCCATCAACTAAAACTCTCCCCATCACACACATGTAAAGTATTGTAGTATATGCCCATCACACATGTAAAATATTGTACTATATAGAGAGAGAGAGAGAGAGAGAGAGTGTGTTAACGTGGGTGGTTGTCAATCATTTGTATTTGATGATGGAGTTTTAGGATCAACATCGTTAAATATAATTTAAATTATTTAAATTATGTGAAAATTAAATTTTATATTTTTTCGATATTTTTTTTTATCCATCAAGTGTACAAAAAAATAAACGGCTGAAAATAAATATTATTTAAAAAATTTTCTAATCAAAATTTAATTAATTTAAATTTTTTTATACTGCTAAACGAGAAAAAGACTTATATATATCATTAAAATAATAAATTTTACAATCCTTTGATCATTAGATCAATAATATCAAAAAAATTTAAATCATATTTAAGGATGCTAATCGTGGATTTGGGAGCTCCATCATTTAAAACAAATGAGTGATAATAGAGCATGTTTACTACCAATAGCATTCTAGCTCTAAGCACCAAATCGTTGGTGCTTGAGAGTTTTTGGCCATTGAATTTAAGAATGTGCAGATAAGATAATTGTGGTTCTCTAGAGTTTAGTACCTGATTAGTGAAATAGTATGATCTAAAAGATAAAAATTAATCAAAAAGTCAGATTTAATGGTGAAAAACTTAAAAACACTAAATACTTCGTACTTTTAAAAGCACAGTAGCCGAACTATCTCGAATTAAGCTTCTGTGCTCGTAAAAGTACCCATTTATTCTTATCTGTGAGTTTTTGATCAAATCCAACCAATCAGGGCTTACTACGCCCATGAAATGTGTAAGGTGACGTTTTGCAATTTTG
The DNA here is from genome assembly GCA_029204045.2 of Tillandsia leiboldiana. Classification (NCBI taxonomy): domain Eukaryota; kingdom Viridiplantae; phylum Streptophyta; class Magnoliopsida; order Poales; family Bromeliaceae; genus Tillandsia; species Tillandsia leiboldiana. The sequence goes on along the minus strand of CM055075.1, from coordinate 26,716,847 downwards.
CACCACCTCACCTAATTTGGAATCTATTTATTAAGAAAATCCACTGGTTGGAATGTTATTAATTAAAGTCAATTGTGAGTTAGTAGTAACTAGTAAGTAATTGAACTATAAATAGTTTGTTTTGTGGTTTTAATTGTATGTGGTTGTTGACAAGTTTATTTCCAAAATATTGTGTAAAATATTATTAGCCAGACTAAGTTGAACTAAGTGTTCTACGTAATTTCAACTGCAGCAATTAAATTCAAATATATTAAATTAAGCACTGTATTTGTATTCGTATATAATTATAATTACAGTACAATTATAACTACGTGCAAGTCAAATACCTGATGTATTGATAATCGCAGAGACTATATGTTAAAAATAGCTATGATATATAATACTATAAGAACGTTTTTTAGAAGACGTTTGGGGGAAGCGTTTCCAAACATCTCTGGCTACCATTTGGAAAGGGTACAAAGGGGATATCCCCCATTTGTACCCAAACGATTTTGGAATATTTCCGGGATGGGATATCCCCCAAACAGAAATAACTCCGATTTGAGGGAGGGATATCCCATCCCCCCTCCCACACCCTCCGGTTTAAGAAACCCCTTCCCAAGACTCTGATAGAGCCTTGGGAAGGGGCAATTTGGTCTTTTTTCTTTTTTCCTTTTTTTTTTCTCTTTTTTTATGTTTTTTTGATTTTTTTTAATTATAATTTTTAAATTTAAAAAGATATTTAAATTTTAAATTTTATAAATTTTAATTTTTTAAATTTTATATTTTAATAAATCTAAAAATTTTATTTTTTTACTTTAAAAATTATTAATTTTAAAATTTTAAAATTTATATAATTTTTTTATAATTTTTTAAATATTTATATAAATTTAAAAATTTAAATTTTTACTCCTACTTAAAATTTTAAAATTAACTTTTTATGTTTTTTTTGCTCCCACTTAAAATAAATATTAAAATTAAAATTAATAAACATTAAAATTTGAATAAATTTTAAAATTTTAATTTTGAAAAAAATATTAAAAAGAAAAAAATATTTTAATCTTTTAACATAAAAGTCAACTCTCTATTCCTTCTTATTCTTCAATCACTATCAAATACTTTTTTACTTATACCTGGTTTAAGCCTCATTCCCAACCAAATACAATTTTACATTATACCTAGCTTATCCCTAACTTTATATTTATCCATGGTATAACTCATTCTGGCTTATCCCCAATCCAAACGGTACCCTAGAGTATAGAGAAAGATATTATCATATGGACCCTCTATTATATCAAATTAATTTATTAAATAATAAATTTTATTATTATTTTTAATTTTTTGATGTTTTAAAAATTTAAAATTTTAAAAAATTCTTACGGATTAGAATATATTTTACCGACGCTTAACATAAGCATACTTTCAAATATGGTGTTAGACTATATTAAGACATTTTTAAATATCGTTAAGTATATAAAAAAATATTCTTAAATATTAATTTTTTTTTTAGTATATAATAACTTCGAAATTAAATTTTAACTCATATAAGATACGTTTATGACAATAAAATTGCTTGTGAATAAAATTTTATAAATTTTGAATATCAATTTCTCACAAATTAATTTTTTTTCGGAACAAAAGAAATTGGATCTTCTATGTGTTAAAGTAAAAAATTCTGCCACCTAAGAAAGTAACACGCGATGCGTATACTATCGACTAAGAGTATAAGACGAAGAGGATTCATGACCAAAACTATTATTATCAAATCTAATTATTATCGAATATCATGTTAACATTAATCAAATATAATGTTAACAAATGTTAACAATTATTATCAAATATTATCAAAGCATAATATAATGTATAACACTACAAAATTTAAATCTAATTATTATCAAATATAATTTTAATTTTAACAATTAAAAGAATTATACATAAAAATATATATATGTATATATATATATATATATATATATATATATATATAAATTTTGAACATAATTTTCAATAGTCATTTTTTTTTTTCTAAAAGTAATTAAAACGTGTACGGGGTGGGAGTATACCTGTACCGATCATGCTCATCAACTTCCTCTCGTCCGTCCGATCGGCTCCGTTACACCCAACGTGAATCTCATTCTTTCGTACATTTCTTACGAAAATACAGAAAACTATTCCGACGAAAAATCTCAAGATGTTCCCCACGCCTCTCTCTCTCTCTCTCTCCTTAATGGATCCAACCAATGGAATTTCGACACGTAATATTGTCCTAGCTAGGTTTTTTTTTATTATTATTATATTTTTTTTTTGGGGGGGTTTTGTTGCCACCTGTCCACCACGCCCTGCTCCTCTTCTGAGTTACTGCCCCTCGAAAAAAACTTGTTATAAAATCTGCTTCCCCACGAAGCGCTTTTTTGGTAAATAAATCCCGAGCCCGACATGGCCGCTTCTTCCTCTCTCGCTGCTTCGTACCTCTTTGCCCCCACCGCGCTCGTCGGCTCCACCTTCGCCCCGCGGCGCAGCCCCGCAGCTGCGGTCCCGGCGCTCCGCCGCTGCCGCCGCGCTGCGCGCGCCTCGGCGGCGGCGGAGCTGAACGCATCCGCGGCGCCCGCGGCGGGGGCGGCGGCGGCGGCGGTGGAGGGGAGGGAGTTTGATTTCAAGGGGTACATGGTGGCGAAGGCGAAGGCGGTGAACAGCGCGCTGGACGCGGCGGTGCCCTTGGCGTACCCGGAGCGGGTGCACGAGGCGATGCGGTACTCGCTCCTCGGCGGGGGGAAGCGCGTGCGGCCCGTGCTTTGCATCGCGGCGTGCGAGCTCGTGGGAGGGCGGGAGCACTCGGCGTTGCCCCCCGCGTGCGCCGTGGAGATGATCCACACCATGTCCCTCATCCACGATGACCTACCCTGCATGGACGACGATGACCTCCGCCGTGGCCAGCCCACCTGCCACGTCGTCTACGGCGAGGCCCTCGCCGTGCTCGCCGGCGACTCCCTCCTCTCCCTCGCCTTCCGCCACCTCGCCGACCCCTCATCCTACCCCCCCGACCGCTCCGTCGCCCCTCCCACCCCTCGCCTACTCCGCGCCGTCGCCGAGCTCGCCCGCTGCGTCGGAGCCGAGGGCCTCGTCGCCGGGCAGGCCGTCGACCTCGAGTCCACCGGCCTCGCCGACCCCGTCTCCTTGGACCGCCTCGAGTACATCCACCTCCACAAGACCGCCGCCCTGCTCGAGGCCTCCGTCGTGCTCGGCGCCATCGTCGGCGGCGGCTCCGACGACCAGATCGAGCGCCTCCGCCGCTATGCCCGCTGCATCGGCCTCCTCTTCCAGGTCGTCGACGACATCCTCGACCTCACCAAGTCCTCCCAGGAGCTCGGCAAGACCGCCGGCAAGGACCTCGCCACCGACAAGACCACCTACCCCAAGCTCCTCGGCCTCGACAAGTCCCGGCAATTCGCCGAGCAGCTGCTGGGCGATGCCAGGGACCAGATCGCCATGTTTGATCCCGTAAAGGCGGCGCCTTTGCTTCATCTCGCCAACTACATCGCCTACCGCCAGAAATAGCTGCGCAGATTTCGACCTCTTCGGTTGCCCAGGCACCAAATTTGGGTACACAGTTTGAAAGGCTCAATTCCTCTGTCGTAGTCGATAGTTTTAAGTTGTGCTTTTGCTGCTGCTTAGATGTATGCTGATTCATGTCATAGTAAAATATGTAGTTTATCAGTTATTCGAATCATTCAGGCGGTCCGCCGAATATGGTAATATCTTAGTAGCTTCTTCCTCTGAGTGTAAGTTCAATTCTACACTCTAGGAAAGAGGATCAGTAGCTTTTTTTGTGTCAGAATTCATCTAGTGCGGATAATATTAAGCTATACATTGGAGATAGCATGCAGATGTATCATGTTGGCATCGAATTTCTGCTCCCAGCTTCAATGCAATGTGCAAGTGCTATTAGGGTTCCCGGATTGCAGGACGAGAAAGATAAGAAATCGACACAATTATGTATCGAATTGACTCCATGTGTCTGGCTTAGCTCTTTTTTGACTTAAAATGATCTTGTGTAGAGATCAGCTAGGAAATTACTACGACCTGCTAAACTGTGTCTGATCAGTTTGCGATCTTGGTGCGGATGAAGTAAGTTTATATTTGATCAAACTTAGGTGACTGCATGCAGGCTGATACCTGACGTGGAATCATCTAAAGCTAACAAAATCTTAAATGCAACCTGAATTTATGATTTCGCTTGTATAACCTCCTCGGTTCAGTCTCTTAGATCCAGATATAGTGCATATCCGTACAATTGAACTAGAAATATTCATAGTAAGCATCCTTTGTAACTTCAACTTCTTCATCGTATTTTGTTGGGTCATGGAGAAAAGTAGAGAACTAGTATCTGTCGCTACGTTCAGATCTTTATGGAACTTGAATTGAATACCGATCGTCAAAATTGAAGTTTCAGGAAATTGGCTCATTTGGTGGAAGAATGAAAAAAGGAAGCATTTCTCCTAACTTCTACGAGCTTCACCTTTGAACTAGTAATTTGAAGATTGTCTTTTGGAAGTGAAACCTGGGAACTTAATCTTAGTCCGTTGTGAGATCCTTGCTGTTTTTCATGTAAGCGCATTCAATCTTGCCAATTAATTAAAGCTCGGAGCATTATCCATAACTCAATAAGAGAATTAACGAACATAAGTAGTATGGCAGAAAAAAAGTTTTATTCATCCGAAGTTTGTTCCGAGAGTTTCAGCAATACATGGCAAATTTGAATTAGTGTTCAGTCTGGCCTACTTTGTAAGTAAGAATTCTAATATTAAAGGGAATATTTCATTTACTAGACAGCTTTGTCGTTGGAACTTAAGATTCCCGTCTATTAAAGGGAAGATAAGCTTTGCTCATTTGCATGCTGATTCCCGTCTATTTGTCCTTCGTTTCGTTCTCTGATATCTAAAAGGTTGCTTTCATTTATACTTGAAATCTAATAGATCAGGCTCTAATTTACTCAGATATCTCATTGCCAGTCTTTTTTCGCAGGCTGTTGTGTTAAAAGTACGGGGTATTAAGCAGGAAAGCCATGCAATTACAGCTTAACAAAATGACGAAATCTTCCTCTATTCATCTGTATCAGCATTATTTTGCTCTAAGATATCAATCAATCTTTTGCTGGTTTTGTTGTTCTTAGATTCTAAAAATTAGATTACTTCTCTGTTTCCTGAGTAAGCGTATACTTCAATCTTGCTCTAAGTAGCTAAAAAAGGACATAAAAAGAGAAGCATTGTCACTATTTATCAGATCTAGTGCCCTAATAAGCTGCAGCAAGTGTTGTACAGGCAGATACTTGGTATTATAACAGGATCTGTTTTACTTAATATCCTTGGTAGTGTCCCCGATCTGTTCGTTAACTCACAACAGCTTGACTACTAGAACAGATTAGTAAAGATTTTTACTAGTTTTCTTTAGCTTGTTTTCTTTAGCTTGTATACTTGAGTATTCAGCTTATTTACAGAATGACCAACCAGTCTTCTTGATGAATAAACAAGATTTGTGGGTGAGCTTCTAAAAGATTTTGTCTCCTTTTCGACTCTATAGTGCCTAAGAAACCATCCTTTCAATGAGCTCTAATCTTCTTTACTTAGATGTGATGCAATTTATAAAGCATTTTCACTGGTTTCAGGTCTCAATGTGCTCTACATGGAAACTCATTCGTAGTTAGTGAGGGAAAAATCATGGGTGTGGAAAGATGTGTGTCGGTTATACTATTTAGTCAATTTATGGAAATTTACAGTTTGTTTTCTCTACAGATGTTTACTGCCACAAAACCATAAACATCTCTATCAAAGAGCAAATACTTACCGTTATTAGCTAAGACTTCGTAGTGTTCTGAAGTATGTTTATGAGTACAACAAAAGAAAAGTAATGTTTTCTCTGTAATTCTCATTGGCATTATATGGTTCTTCTATCTAACCAAAAGTATGTTATATAGCAGCATTGAAAGCCTTCCTAGTGTTTATCTTTCTTTTCCATTTTACTGGAGGTGCAGATACAGTCTGTTATGTGCCGTGAAAGTAGACGATTTAAGCAGCTATAAGGTTATGCCTTGTGTTATATGAAAAGGTTTTCATGTCGTGGAAAAGCTGTGTTGTTTGCGAATTTTGTGCATTTGGAATCTCAGTTTAGTTCCCTTCAATTCACCTGTCACCAAATTAAAGTGCATATTTGTAATGTGTAACCCCCATGCTTTGTGCATAATGTGACCGTAAGACAGGTACCTTTTTTTTTTTTCTTTTTGCCTTCAATATGTTTGGTATTATATACTGGAAGAAGTCCTTTGGTATTATTCATTGCATCTATAATGATTGACATTATAATTTATAGAAAAAACTAAAATCTAATTATTTATTTATTTGATGTGTAGTGTGGTAGGTCAACTTGGGAGATTCTGAAACAACAACAACAACAAATTTCATCTATGATCTAGCTTTACAGATTAACTTGATATTTAAGTTAACCTCAGATGAAAATTCACCGAAAAAAGTAAAACTATTAGTAGTGAGATAGGATCTCATTTCTAATCTGTATGCTGCATGTTATTTTTCTTTCTACTCTTTTGATTGTCAGAAAACTGGTGCATTAGCTTAATGGTCAGGGTATTTGTGCCCCAGAATATTTCATTAGCTATCAGATTAACTTTCTTTGCAGTTTTGTGCATGTTTGGGATCTTTTCTCAAAAGCTGATGGCTCCAGTTAGTGACTTAGTGACTGTGTATGCATGCAGCAATGCTGTTGTTAATTCTCTGTTCTTTTTTTCTTTGACAGGGTGATTGAACTCTGTGCTAAGTTGTTCCATTGGTCACTGGATTTCTGCAAGATATAATGTTGTGAGTTCTTCTTTAACTTTGCTATCATCATCTTGGTTATGACATGAAAGTTGATTTAGTTGGGGATGATGGATTTGATTTAAAGGAGAAATTTTAAATTTGGTACAGGCAATCATAATAAACTCAAGTTTCTTAATTTATGTGAAATTTGTCTATAATTTTAATGTGCAATGATGGTGTGGGAGTAGGAACTTCAACTCTTTAAACAATATTAGCAACAACTTTGTTTGTAGGATAAGATATCAAATTGATTTCCAAGGAAAAGATAATATAAATAACTCTTCTTCTTATCTCTTCAAATAATAATAAAAAAAAAAAAAAAAAGAAACTTTGCTTCCTATCATTGTGTATAATTTTAGTTGTTCTTTTCCCTCCACTTGGGTCTCATAATAAAATTAGACAAATAATTCCTTGGAATACAATTAGGACTCAAAACCATAAACTCCTACTTATATATACTCTAAAAAGGTTTCACACTTTCTTATTTATTCTACTTAGAAAACTAATATTAAAAATATTATTTTTAAAGTTCTAAATTTTTTCAAATATATCTTTAGTAAACTGTTAGAAATAATTATTATTTTTTAAAATTATTATTTTATCCTTTTTTATTTATTCTTCCGTCGTCATTAATTTTTCCTTTCATCCATTTCAAATGGCAGCTTCTATCCTCACCAATTTTTTTTGAAATATTGTGACTTCTTTTTAATTCTGATAAAAATTTAATTTAAACAGCAAAATTTTTTTTATATAACGGAAAAATATACGAGAATTATATTTAAAGTAAAAAAATAAAAATATATTAAATATTTCAGAAGTTTTGGAAGATATAGAGGTAATTATCTTTTTCTCTTTTATTTTTTTTTTTCGTTTTTTTGTTCCCTTCAATCACAAGTTCACTATCCAAAGTGATGGGTGAAATTCACCCCACCCTTGGATGGGTGGGGTGTAAGATGTACACCCTTTTGGGGTGTACACTTAGCTTTTTCCCTATCCAAAAGCTCCTTCAATTTAGTACCTTTGTTTTGTTCTTCTTTTTCTTCTCTCTCTTTTATAGCTCACCAAATGCTAACTGTAGTTGACCATCAAAGTGTAGCTTTCATAGGGCATCCAATACTGTTGAAGTTATACAATTGATGATGACTAATAAAGTATTTGATTTTGCCTACAAAATTTGAATTTGTTAGTTTCCGTTGGAATTAGAGGACAGTAAAAACTTACAAATTGTATAGTCAACGTATTTAAAAATTAAAATCAGATCGGTAGCTTATTTTATTGGCCTTCTTGAATCATCCTGATCTCTTTCTTGGATCGGATGCGAAGGGGGCTACCAGAGTTCTCTTCCATGTCCACACTTTAAAATTCGAAAAGGACTACCAGAGTTCTCTTCTATGTCCATACTTTAAAATTTCGAGAACGTAGAGAGAAAATAAGTGAAGAAGAATTTTTTTTTTTCTTGTATATCATATATTATCACCATCGTATAAAGAAAGGGATTCTATTTATATATTATTAGTACTCAGGATATTCTATTTCCCACGTAAAAATAAAGGCGTATTGGTTAAGATATATTTTTTAACTAATAAGATATATATATATATATATATATATATATATAACTAATCATTCTTATCCTTAATCTATAAGCATAAATTCTAACTTTATTCTTAATATATAAAAATAAATTTCGATCTTATTCTTAACACAAAAGGATAAATTTTAATTCACATCTTATGTGGATTGAATCAAATTAAAATCGACAAATGTGGGGACACCATACGGCAACAGTTTCAAATCCATGTAGTGATGTGAGAAAAAACAAAACATTGCAAGAGCTCTTATTCAAATTTCTGCATGTGCACTAGAAGCAGGTCTTACATCAACATCATCATCCCTGGGTGGTGGTTGTTATCTCCCCATCTCAGGTTTTAAGATTAGCATTTTGAGTAAGGATGTTCAATTAAAACCATGCTCACATCACATGTTTTTTTATTTTTTATTTTATTTTTTTAAGACATGTTCATTTGGCCAAAAGTTAAGCATGGAAAGTAATAGTTTCAGAAAACAGTTGATTTCATATAAATTTATGTAAAAGTATCAAGTAATAGATAAATTCTTACAAAATTAAAATGGTCAGATTTATTTTTTAATTTTTTTTTTGATTTATAAATATATTACGCCAAAAGTTTTGATTTATTTACACACCGTTAGTTTTTTAAGGGTTTAGGGTTTAGGGTTTAACTCTAAAAAATTATTTTCTTTACCACTCAGATTTAAGTCTAAATTTAAAATTTAAAATAGAAGCATAAGTCATTTGTTTACTACATATTTTTTTTTATATATATATGAGCAAATAATAAAATCTACAAATTATAATAATATTTTATTTTTTATTTTATGGTTAATCAAACAATCAAACTCGAAAGTTACTTATATAAAACTACATGAACTTGAAACATCTAGCAACATTTTGCATTAAAAAAAATTGCTAAATAAAAATTTTCTTGCAGTGTCTCATAAAACTGAAGGTTATATTGCTAAATAAAAATTTCTTTATAGTGTCTCATGCACTGAAAACTAAATATTTTTTTGAGATAAAAATAGCACGCTATCCGTTTTATTAAGAAGATGAATTCAATAGTATAGATCAAATTTAACAAAAATAATCGTCGATTCGAAAGCAAGCCGCATCATTTAAAACAACTTTGTAACATAGAAGTGCTACTGATAGTACAGTAACGAGACTCCATATTTATTGTGATTTAGTATAATTCAAAAATGCAATGCCTACAATAATTTAGTTGATTTATGTCCACCAAATCAAAATAATTTTTTTTTGTATTAAATAATTATATAGTTCGTCTATCTTTTGCATGTATATATAAATCCACCATCAACCAAAGTGCTTGAATTTTTGCTATGTTAAATATATAATTCTGCATCATGAGTTTCTCAGAATTTCATAATTTTTTTTCCTATAATTAAATGTTGCATGCATATCGTCGTATTCGTCGCTTACAGTAAAATCGATAAATTTTTTATACAAATTGATCTGAATTTTAAAATACAATGCTTATCCTAATTTAGTTGAGGGGTCCATTTTCAGAACGGCCCATAGTTGAGGGGGCCTCCATACATTTTCCTTCTTTCTAGCATGAGTTATTGCTCGTTATTTATAGGATTAAGTACACTACCGGTCCCTTAACTTTTGCTCATTTTTATATTTTGTTGTAGTTTGGTCCCAACTACATGAGCTCTTGTTAATTTTGACAGCGTAGCGTGTGAAAGAAGAGCACCGAATAAAAGATTAAGGATCTGATTGCAAGAAAAAGAAAATATGAATTTGAATAAGAAAATAAAAAGTAGGATAAAAATTAAGAAATAATTAAGTGAAAAAAATATAAAATAATTTGTAAGTATAATAATCTCATGCATGCATGCATGCATGTGACCAGCGAAGCACAACAGGGTATTAATTAATTACCTCAATTTGCCTTAATTTTCTCACATTAATTTAGCCATATGTCACCCCAATTTGTCAAAAAAATAAATTAAATTTTATTTAGAATTCAAACCAAGTGATTAAAAGTGATTAGATCCATCCCCCCTACTCTAATTATAAAAGTACTCTTCAGAGAGGAAATTATTGCCCTGCACCTGGTGCATGCATACACTTCATGCAATGCATCTATATTTTCTAAACAATTTATGTATCAAAAAAATTATGAATTTATACCAAACAATCCAATCGTTATAGTTGTACTTCAAAATTTTAAGTTATTAGAAAATAATATTTTTAATATTTCAATATTTTTTTTTTTCAGGTGTGGACTTTATATTATTTATAAGCTGAAGACATGAACTTGAATTAAATAGAAGGAATTCGAACTCAAAACTTTTCGCTCAGATACAATCACTACAATAAAATTAAATTATAGAGATATTTTTGTGATACTTTTTTACAAGTGTTCTATTTATATTCTATTTATATTCAAAATTAGATTATAGCGATACATTTTTAGGACACATTATAATAATATGTCGCTATATTCTCTAGCAACTGTACATATAGCGACACTAACAATAAGTATCGGTATTTTTTTCAGCAGTACTTTTTTAAATTTTTATGAATATTTACAAGTATCGCTATAACATACTTTTGTTATAGTGGTTAATGTGAAATTATACGAAATTACTTTAAAAGCTTAAGTTATTAGCGAACGGTATTTTTAATATTTCGACAAAAATTATATATTTTAAAAATTTTCTACTCAATCATCAAAGTGTTCAAAAATTCAATGATAAAAGAAATAAAAAAGAAAAAAAAAGAGGGGTTGTTATTCGTAAAAATCAGTGTTTAAAATTCATGGCTTTTCGTTTAGTATTGTTGGTTTTTTAAAAAATATTTCTTAAATAGATATTTTATGTGCAATGTGCGAATAGTTATTTGTGTTTGGATTTTTTTTTTTTTTTTTTTGAAATAACTTATCAATCATAGCAATAATATAAAAATTCATCTACGTGATTAAATAAAATTGACTAAATTACAAAAAATTCCCCGTAATATTTCGCTTTTTTACTTTACTTCTGTCATTTAAAAGTCTATATTTTGCCCTATCGTAATTATCGAATTGTGCAATAACCCTCCGCCTTCACGATTCCGTGAGTGAGCCGTCAGTTTTTTAGAAAATATAATTGCATATACCCAAAATATCCTTAGAAAATATTCCTTTAAAAAAAAAAAAAAGACTTCGGGAAGGAAAAGAAAAAAAAAAAAAGATCGGGTCGCACGCGGCGACCCCGCGCCCGCTTCGCCGCCGCCGTCGTCATCGTCGTCTCCTCCGGATCGGGTCGCACGCGGCGGAGCTCATCGCCCGCGTCGCCGCCGCCGTCGTCGTCGTCGTCCTCCTCCTCCGGCGCGGGTCAGCACAAGGAGGGCATTTTCGTCAATTTACCACATCCGTTAACGCCGTTGCCCCCCTAAAGACAATTCGGTAATTACGATGGGGCAAAATTTAGGCTTTTAAATGACAGTGGGGTAAAATGAAAAAACGAGATATTACAGGAAGGTTTTTGTAATTTAGCCAATAAAATTTGTGTTAAAACATAATACAAAAATAACATATATACTAAGGGAGGTCTATAATTTTTGATATATTGGCATTTTAAATAGGTATAATGTTCTATATATATACTTCTCAATAGTTTAAAAAAAATTGATTTATTCATTATTTTTTATTTTAAATATAACATTCAAATATTTCTTCCTTGTTCAAAACTATTCCGACGGTTGGTACCCGTTAAGTTATCTCGAATTTGTTAAAACAAAAAAATCATCACGTAGCAAGATATACGGTTAATGCAACGAATCAGTTGAACTAAATAAAAAAAATGACATGTGATAATACGAAAAGTAAAAGTCGATCAATAAGTCAACCGACTTAAACGAATCGAAATGAAACATGAGACGAGAAAAGACGTTCGACCTTAACGAAAGATATGCAGAAATTGACTGTCTAATAAGTATGGCATCGGTCATCGATTTTATCAGCCGAGTGAAAGAATCGAGACCAAAGATATTTAGATGAATAACGCCTAAGATCAAGTAGGTAAAATCATAGGATGCGGAATCCACGACTGACGTGATTTCGGGCAGAGCATATTTTATCAGTTACAACCGAGAATCGCGCCACGATCTATAATGACGAGCGATATTTGGGAGTAATGTAGCCGAAAAATAGGCCACTTTCTCTTTAGAGGGAGGGATTTTCAGAAAAAACGTGACCGAATAACACTCTATTACTCATAATTGTGGTTAATCTCAAGAAGAGTTCGTATCAGTATAAATAGGCGAATTCTCTTTTGAACAAAGATTCTATAATCGTGTAAACCAAATACCACATTTTTTCAATTCCCTTCAATTCCTACCTCTACTGTTTTTCTAAACTAATTTGATTGCTTTTTAAATGTAACCTTTCATCTTTTTTAAAAATAGTTCTACTTATAATTAGTTCCTAATCCTTACAACTCATTTCCACTCAAAGTTCGATTCGGCTCGATCGGCCGAAACTCCTGGTTCAGAGTTAATTCAGCTCTCTCAGGCCGAACTCCGTTTCATGTTTGAGTGAGCAGAATCTAGTTGAACATATCACTTCTCAATCCGATCGCTTGATCCGAGACGCATTTCAGATAGTCAATTTCGAAGCCGAACGAAAACCGGACAAGATCAACAGTTAATTCAGCTCTCTCAGGCTGAACTCCGTTTTATGTTTGAGTGAGCAGAATCTAGTTGAACATATCACTTCTCAATCCGATCGCTTGATCCGAGACGCATTTCAGATAGTCAATTTCGAAGCCGAACGAAAACCGGACAAGATCAATAGTCAACCTCCGATTCAGCACCCAACAAGATTATAACCGGGTTAAATTTTTTATCAAAGTTAAAAAAAATTAAAATACCTATTTTATCTCTAACTTGTGGGCAATATATATATATATATATATATATATATATATATATATATATATATATATATATATATATATATATATATATAGTGACGGTGCAAGAATATATTTAAAAAGATAAAAATTTAAAATATTTATATTGCTCCTAAATTAAGATCAAATTAAAAAAAATGAGTGATGCAACGACAATATATTTAAAAGAATAAAATAATAATTTTATAAAAATAACTGTCGTTTCTAACCGTGACTAATAAAATTTAACTCTACATTAAAAAAATATTTTTAATATTAATATTTTAAGATGGATAAATAAAAATATGGAAAGTTTTTTTAAAAAATATATAAACAATTGACCTTTTTAAATATTAAAGAATATATCCAATTAGTTGAGAGTTTTTATTTTGAGACCTCTACGTAGCATTTTAAGGGTGAGGTGTATGAGATACACTTAAACACCCGGTGCACGATATAATACTGAGATTAGTTATTAATTGCTAATTAATTATTAATGGGAACGCTCGAAGAGGGAACCCTCCCCCACTAATTGCGAGTCCCCACGTGCTAATCCCATTAATTAACCCACACGTGCGTGCGGGGCATCCTCCTCGCACGTGCGTGACGGGGAAGCAACTCAGCTCCGCACTCCAAAAAATTTAAGAGAAAAATATACAAAATTTGAAGTATAAAAATTATATAAAAATATACAAAACTTAACTAAATTATAAATTATTAAACCTTTCATTATAATTAAATTTTTTTAATTTATTTGATTTTAGACCGTCAATAATATTTTGTTTTAAAATTTGATTGCAATTCTCGCAAAATCAAAATTTTGAAGTAGTAATTAATTAGTTTAAATTGTAAAGCTAAAATATTGGTAACTAATTCAGATTAAAAATTTGAAATGTTGAACAGCTAATGCAAAAAGGTTCATACATAGTTTGAATAAATTTTATATATTTTTATCTAAATTTTAAAATAGAGCTTTGTTAACTAAGTTTTCAAAATCTGATTCTGATTTTTAGAATCAGTTTTTTAATTTTTGAGGTTTAAAATCAGAAGCGGTTAAAATCTGTTTTTTGAAAACTGATTCTAATTTTGGATTCAAATTTTAAATTTTATTTTGATTTTAGATTTAAAATTTAAAGTTAAATTTAATTTTTAATTTTAAATTTGATTTTTAAAATTTTTAGTTTTACCTTTTAAATTTCAAAATTTAAATTTTAAATTTAGCTGTTTAATCTCAATTTAAAATTTTAAATTTTAAATCTTAAATTTTATAATTTTAAATTTCAAATTTCAAATTTCAAATTTATGATTAAATTTCAAATTTAATTGTTAAATTTAATTATTAAATTTAAATTTTGAATTTTAAATTGCAAATTTAGATTTTAAATTTGAAATTAAAAATTTAAATTTTGATTTACAAATTTAAATTTAAATTTTTAAATTTCAAATTTATATTTTAAATTAAAATATCAACTTTTAAATTATTTTTTGAAATTTAAATTTTAAAATTTAAATTTAAATTTAAAATTTAAATTATTTTAAAATAAAATTTAGAAAAAAAATTTATTATTTATAAATAAAAAAAAATTTGAACCAACCAATTTTAAAAAATTATATAAGAAAAATCACTTTTTATCTAAATTCAGCCAAACGCTCTACAGCTTTTGACCAGAATCAATCTTTCAAATTAAAATCAATTATACAAAAATCACATTTTTATAAAATAAATATTCACGATCGAAAACATAAATCCTCTTCATTTTCGACCAAGCAAGCATCTTCTAGAAATAAATTTATTGCATATAAGACTAATTACGCCATTAGTCTCGAACTGATTTATAAT
The DNA here is from genome assembly GCA_029204045.2 of Tillandsia leiboldiana. Classification (NCBI taxonomy): domain Eukaryota; kingdom Viridiplantae; phylum Streptophyta; class Magnoliopsida; order Poales; family Bromeliaceae; genus Tillandsia; species Tillandsia leiboldiana. The sequence continues at coordinate 26,701,682 of CM055075.1, read as the reverse complement.
TTTTTAATTTAATTTTTTTGTCAATTAAATTTTTAATCTCTATAAATTATTATAATTACATTTTTACTGTCCATAATTTTATTATTTTAATAAAATTTAATATAAAAATAAATGATGTCAATGATGAGGAAAACGATAAAGTTTTGGACGATGTGTGATATTTTTATGTTTCTCAAGAATATAAAAATAAATATATTTTTAAATATTATTTAAATATAAAATTATTAAATTGTCATTAAATTATTTACAATCTCATGTGACACAATAGGATTCCATTTGATTTGACTTTATCCCAGAGCTATTTTCTAGAGGGTTTGAAAATTTCCAAATTATTTTAAAATTTTATATTTTTAAAATTTTGATTTTTATATATTAGCAGCTATATACCTACTTATACCTACTTATTATTTTTTTTTTTAAAAAAAAATTATTGTTTTATTCAGAATCTAAAAATTATTGTTTTCATGCTATATGTTTTGTTTATTTTAAATAAATTTAGTTGAAAATATAAAAAATTAGATTTCAAATTTAGAATCTCGAATATCAATCATCAAATTTTTTACCACTTGCACTAGTAATTACTGATAACTTAAAAAATATTTTTTTAAAAAAAATTAATTTCATATAATTTTTGATAAACATAACGAATAATAAATATATTTTTATAAAATTTAACTTAAATAATTAAATATGAAATATTTATTTTATGACTAACTATAATTTTTCTAACCAAACAATAAATAAATAAATATATATATATATATATATATATATATATATATATATATATATATATATATATATATATATTAATTTAATATATTTTAAAAAAATAAATATAATTGGTTGGAGCGGGCACACTACTCATATAATTGCAATATTTTAAACTTTTTGGCACCGACCATCATTGGCACGTGTGAACGGCGGGCCGGCCCCTTCCCGGGTACCTCGCGCGGACACGTGGCCCCTAGTTCGGGGACGCCTCGCACGTGCTGCAATAGCAACGTGCGTGGGTCCCACACTAGATCGTAGTCCCCGGTCCTGTTCTCTTTCTCTCTCTCTTATTTCTCTCTCTCAATTTTATTTTAGGAAAATACTATGTGTACACCTCTTAAGGGTGTACATCTCACACCCCAACCCATCTAGGATGGGGTGTGATGAGGGGTCACATCATGTGACCCCTAAAATACACCCCACCCTAGATGGGTGGGGGTGTATGATGTACACCCCTTAGAGGGTGTACATGTAGCATGGCCCTTTATTTTATTTTATTTTTTTTTTTTTTTTTATTTTTTTTTTGCTGTGAGTGGTAAATCTAAATCTGCTGGGGACAAACCCAAATTTCTATAACAGTTGTAACGCAGTATCATTTATTTTATAATAATATACCAAAATAAAATAAGCAAAAAAAAAATTAATCATAAATAATATAAGGAAAATGCTATGTGTACACCCTTTCGGGGTGTACATCATACACCCCACCCATCTAAGGGTGGGGGTGTGATGATGGGTCACTTGATGTGACCCGTAAAAAGTATCGCCACCATTAAAATGGTGGAGGTGTATGATGTACACCCCTTCGGGGTGTACAGGTAGCATTGCTCTATAATATAATAATAATAATTACACATTAAAAATATATATATATATATTTCATATTTTTAAGTAATACAAATATATTTAATTAAATGCCGTAAATAATAATTTTTACTCTTCCAGTTAAACAAAGGACTAAAGATTCTATCATCTCTGTTATATTGTCTCCCAACTAAAAAACAATAACCAAAACCTTAATAACATTTTATTTAACTAATTAGTCCCTGGTTAATTAATTAACACGCAAACAAGAGAAGTGCAGTGGAATGTAAAAATTTATGGAGACCCCTCGACTTTAGGGTATTTGAAAATGAGCTCCTTAACTTTTATTTTATCTTTTTTTTTTCATTTTTGAGGGTAAAGATAATTTTTTTAAAAAATAAATAACTTTAGTTAAAAAAATAATTATTTTTAAAGTTTATTAATAAATTTAATTATTTTTTAGCAAATAAAATTAGATCAATTAATAATTAATCACTAGTAAAATTATAAATTTGAAAATTTTTTTAATAAAACTAAATATAAAAGCTCAAATTTAAAAACAAAGAAGTTGAAAAACCGTAACTTATTTTGAAACAACCGCTTAATTTTAACATTTTTTTTTATTGTAGTCCGATATTTTAATTCATTTAATTTTAACTATTTGGAAACTCTTTTATTATAAAATTTAAATTTATTATTTATTTTAACTAAATTATCGTCACATAAATTATGTAAAATATTTTAATCAAATTTAATAAGATAAACAAGTCATCTAAATTTTATATATTTACATAAATCTGAAATATAATATATATAGAGAGAGAGAGTTTGGTTGGTATGTTATCGATAGCACCAAACACTTGGTACTATCAATTTTTTTACCATTAGATTAATTTTTTTTGATCATTTTCATTTCTTAAATCTTAGGATCCCTCTATCATTCTAATCACGCATCTCTTAATCAATGATAAAAAATCTAGTAGTATCAATGACTTTGTACTATTAATAGCATGGTAGTCTAGATATATATATATATATATATATATATATATATATATATATATATATATATATATATATATATATATATACTGAGTCCGGCTGGAACATATCGATAGCACCCAACAATTGGTGCTATCAAGTTTCTAGCCATTGGATGAAAGGATGTGCGGTTGGGATTATAGCGGTCTTTTAAAATTTTTACTATTCAACCAACCACCTACTAAATTCTAGGGGACCACTATCATCCTAACTGCATATCTCTTAATCCAAGATCTAAAATTTTGATAGCATCAATGACTTAGTGTTATCGATAGTATTTCAGTCTAGTTCTATATATATATTCCGACTACTCGTCCGTCACCTGCACGGACGAGCCAGCCAAAACCGTCCCGTGGTACAACTCCGCAAATTGTATCGAGCGAGAATCGAAAGAAAGGCAACCAATAGTTCTGTAAATAAGCACAAACAACCGATATTTTATTGATTAGCGAAAGTGGATTACAATGAAAAATGGACACGACTCGACTTGGTCGGGCACAGGCCGTTGAGGCAAAATGAACACCAAAGACACCCCGTTTTTCAAGCCGAGCCGGCTCACTTAATACACATCAATCAAACATTCCCGTACTACCCTATATTGGCATCCCCCCCTTTGGCACCCCGAGGGTACGAAAGTGCTTACCGAGGGGTACGTTTTTTCCGCCCGCACATCCATAGGAAAATAGGCCTCTGGCCCGTGTCCGACACGCGTCCGGCTCAACCCGGCGCATAAGCGGCCATCGTTAGCGGAATGCCTATGTCCCTTTGGATGCGTAGTATAAGCGAACGCACAGGTGCCAACCGGATGCCAATTTACAAGCAAATGCCCAACCCAAAAAGTGAAAATCCTATGTCAACAACATGTCCGACAATATTTACAGACTCGATGCATTATTGACAAAGTCAGGCCCGTTGAAGGCTGGAAAAGGGGCCTGACAGACTCCCCCACTTGATTCCTCGACGCCCTCGTCGAGGTCTTCAGTTGGTACCTCCTGCGCGGTTGGATCATCCCGACGTTTCCGCCTGGGTCTTCTGCTGGTACTCCTGGATCTTGTTGTCTTCATGCCGAAGGGTGCTTTCTGGTTCCCAGCTGGCTTCAGTTCTTGATAGGTTCTTCCACTTGATGAGGAACTCCTTCTCCGCTGCTCCATTGGGAAGTTTCCGCACTCGGTCCGCCAAAATTTCTTCTACTCGCCTCTCGACAGAGGAAATAGTGGGGGGGGAAGGCGAGTTGAGATGTTTCTTGAGGTGTCATCGCGGTTGGCATGGTAGGGCTTGAGGTAGCTCGTATGGAAGACCGGGTGGATTTTAAGCCACGCCGGGAGCTGCACACGGTAGGAGACCTTTCCCACCTTGCCCGTGATGAGGAAAGGGCCTTCGTATTTTCGGACGAACCCTTTGTGGACCTTCTGGAACACCTTCAGGGATGCTGGTTGGAGCTTGAACAGCTCTTCATCGCCTATGCAGTAGTCTCGAGGCCGCCTGTCCTTATCGGCCCACTTCTTCATGGTTCTCGCCGCTTTCTCCACGTAAGCTCGGGCAATCTCAGCATTACGATGCCACTCCTTGGCAACGTGGTACGCCGAGGGGCTGCTGCCGGTATACCCGATGACCAGCGTGTGAGGAGTCGACGGCTGTTGTCCAGTGATGATCTCGAAGAGGCTTTTGTTTGTTGCAGAGCTCCGCTGCAAGTTGTACGAAAACTGGGCTACGTCCAAAAGCTTCACCCAGTCTCGTTAATTGGCACTGACAAAGTGCCGAAGATATTGCTCCAGTAGAGCATTTATTCTTTCAGTCTAGCCGTCCGTCTGGGGGTGCATACTCGTGGAGAAGTATAGTTTGGACCCTAACAACTTGAAGAGTTCCATCCACAAGCGTCCCAGGAAGCGAGGATCTCTATCACTGACGATGTTCTGCGGGACACCCCAGAACTTCACCACTTGCTTCAGGAATAGTTGGGCCGCCTCTTCAGCAGTGCAATGCACTAGTGCGGGGATGAAAGTAGCATACTTCGAGAATCGGTCTACTACCACTAGTACAGAACCGACCTCCCCCACCTTTGGTAGACTGGCGATGAAGTCGAGGGAGACACTCTCCCATGGCCGCTTCGGCACTGGTAGCGGTTCCAATAGTCCACATGGCTTGTCGCGCTCCACCTTATCCTGCTAGCATGTGAGGCAAGTGCGAACATAATCCTCAACATCCTCACCTATTTTCGGCCAATAGTAAGCCCTCTCCATAAGGGCCAGGGTTCGCTATACTCCCAGGTGGCCTGCCCATAGAGTGTCATGGCATTCGCGGAGCAGCTCTCTCCTCAGATTGTCCGCCCGAGGGACGTACACCCGATCTCCCTTAGTTTTGATGAGGCCGTCTTGGACCCAGAATTTTCGTGCCTTACCATTGTCTATCAGTTGCTTTAGGGTCACCGCCAGGGGATCTTTCCTCAATTCTTCGCGGATCCGCTCTTGCAACGTCGCCTGTACTTGGCTTGCCCTCTCATTCAAAGTCGCCTTGAGAGCGGCAAGTTCGGCTCTACGGCTCAGGGCGTCAGCCACTTGGTTATATCGTCCCGGCTTGTATTTCAATACCATATCGAACTCTGCTAGAAAGTCTTGCCATCGCGCTTGCTTTGGAGTGAGCACTTTCTGAGTTTGGAAATAACTCAAAGCAGCATTATATGTTCGGACCACAAATCGTGAGCCCAGGAGATAATGCCTCCACACTCGGAGATAGTGCACCATTGCTGTCATCTCCTTCTCGTGGACTGCATATCGCCGTTCAGTGTCGTTCAACTTTCGGCTCTCGAATGCCACTGGATGGCCATTTTGGACAAGTACACCTCCGATGGCGAAATCCGAGGCGTTGGTGTGGACTTCGAACGGGAGTGAGTGGTCAGGTAGACTCAGTACAGGCCCATCCATCACGGCTGCCTTCAGATCGTCGAAGGCTCTTTGGCAATCCTCCGACCACTTCCAAGGTCGGTCCTTACGAAGCAAGTCCGTTAGTGACACCGCCCTCCCCGAGTAACTAGCGATGAACCGCCTATAGTAGTTGACAAGCCCAAGGAACGACCGCAATTCTGTCACTTTGGTTGGCGCTCTCCATTCCTTGATGGCACGAATTTTCTCCTCATCCATACTTATGCGACCACCGCCCACTCGATGGCCCAAAAACATAATCTTTTGTTGAGCAAAATAACACTTTCCCTTCTTCACAAAAAGGGAGTGCTCCTTCAAGGTTTCGAAAATAGTTCGAAGGTGCTCCACATGTTCCTCCAAGGTCTGGCTGTAGACGACGATGTCGTCCAGATATATCACCACGAACTTATCCAGATAGTTGTGGAATAGTTGGTTCATCAAGGTACAGAAGGTGGCTGGGGCATTCGTCAGGCCAAACGACATCACTAGGAATTCGAACGCCCCGTACCTCGTAACGCACATTGTCTTCGCCTCATCCCCCTCTGCAATCCGAACCTGCTAGTAACCTGATCGCAAATCGAGCTTGGAGAAGTACCGCGCCTTCCCCAACTGATCAAACAAGTCCGCGATGAGTGGGATCGGGTACTTGTTCTTGATTGTCACCTTATTCAGAGCCCGATAATCCACGCATAGCCGCAAGCTTCCATCCTGTTTCTTCTGGAAGAGTACCGGGGCCTCGAATGGTGCTTTCGAGCTGCGGATGAGTCCACCTTCGAGCAGCTCATCAAGTTGTTTCAGAAGTTCCGCCAACTTCGAAGGGGACATACGGTAGGGAGAGCGAGCTGGAGACCTCGTGCCTGGCTCGAGCTCAATCCGATGGTCCACCACACGTTTAGGAGGTAGAGATTTCGGCAATTTCGGGGGCATAACATCTTTGAATTCCTTCAGAAGCTTCGCCACTTGTGGTGGCCATGATGTCTCGCCCTCTTCTATGGTCTCTAGCTTCATAGCCGCTACGAATATCAGGTCACCTTTCCTCACACCTCTCTTCAACTAGAGTGCTGAAATTTGTTTGGCATCAGCCGTCTTCCGCGTTATCGGAACAACGCATGGAGTGTCGCTCCCCATTAGACATAAAGCGTCCAGGAAGGGCATTGGTACCCCTCTAGACGTTTGCAAAAACTCCATACCAAGAATAACTTGGAAGCCATCCAGTGGCACTGACATAAGGTTGGTCCGTCCCGACCACGATCCGATCTCTATCAACACCTCCTTCGCCACGCCCGGTATTGGATTGGCTTTTGAGTTCACCGCCTTCTTGCGGCTTCCGTCCTTGCTTAGGGCCAATCCAATCCACTCGAGCTTCACCCGTCGCAATGAAGTTGTGGGTGGTTCCAGTGTCCACCATGGCTTTAGTCACTCTGCCATTGAGCTTAATGTCCACGTACATCAGCTTGCTCATTCAGTTCTCTTTTGGGATAGAGGTCTTTGCCTTCGGCAGGGGGGCCTTGCCCTTTTCCCCCACATGACCTTTGAGGGCGTTTAGCAGTCGAAGCGCCCCCATTCGGACGCCGGTGGTCTCCTCCGTCTCTTCTGACTCTTCATCAAAGTCGGAGTCCTTCGTCTGCACTGCATTAAAGGACTTCCTCTGAGGGCATGCCTTGACGAAGTGAGGACCCCCGCAAAAAAAAGCAGCCTTCTTTGGGGGTCTTTGACGTTTTCGGGCCCTTCGGTCCAGCCCCTCTTCGCTCCACAGGCGCTGCTCCTTTTTCCTTCGCTTTGTAGTTTTTGGAGGCATTGCCGGTGGGTTTCTTCTTCGGGTGCTCGGTTGCCGAATAGTCCGTCAGTCGCTCAGCCGCCCCTTGAGCGCGGCCAAGTCTTGGATATTCTGTCGGCGGAGTTTCGCCTGAGCCCACGGCTTCAACCCTTCCAGGAAGTGGAAGAGTTTGTCCTTCTTGGACATGTCGCGAATGTCGAGCATCAGGGCAGAGAACAGCTTCATGTACTCGTGGATTGACCCCGATTGTGTGAGTCTTCGCAAATTCCGGCGTGCGATGAATTCGACATTCTCCAGCAGGAACTGAACCTTCAACTCTCTCTTTAGATCCTCCTAGGTAACGATAGTGCATCGTCCCGCTTGGATGTCCTCGTAACGGGTCCTCCACCAAAGCTTGACGTCCCTGTCGAGGTACATCGTTGCGAACGTCACCTTCGTCTCTTCGCTCTCTGGGCGGACGACACGGAAGTATTGCTCCATGTTGAAGAGAAAGTTTTCGAGTTACTTCGCGTCACGAGCTCCACGAAAGGACCGCGGTTCTGGCACACGAACCCGCCCCGCAGGCCTCTCGCCATGGGTAGCAGTTGGAGCGTTGCCCATTGCCCTCGTCAGCACGCTGACCCGTGCGAATAATTCGGTGGATTGCTCCTTTAGGTGCATGACCGCGTCTTTCGTGTTCTCCTGCAGCTGGTCCAATTGCTCGACAACCTGGGACAACGTCTTCTCGATCGCGACGATTCGATCCTCGTGCGCGAACATCCTCGCCACCCGTTCGTCAGTCCAAGCAAGCTGCAGTTCCAAGTCTGCCAATCGCTCCCGGTTACTCCGATGCCTTTTGGATTCATCTTGGTCTTCGTTGTCCGCCGCCGCGGCTCGTTCTACCGTCGTTGTTTGTTGCGTTGCCGTGCTCGTCTCTGCAGCATGGCTTTTGCCTCGCGCCATGTCGTCTCGGTCGAATCTCGGACGCTGATACCACTTGTCGGATCGTTGGCGCTAACCATTAATTTCAAAAGCTCGAGCGGATCGGATTGGCCCTAAGCAAGGACGGAAGCCGCATAAAGGCGGTGAACTCAAAAGCCCAACCAATAGCGGGCGTGGCGAAGGAGGTGTTGATAGAGGTCGGATCGTGGTCGGGACGGACCAACCTTATGTCAGTGCCACTGGACGACTTCCAAGTTATTCTTGGTATATAGTTTTTGCAAACGTCTAGAGGGATACCAATGCCCTTCCTGGACGCCTTATGTCTAATGGGGAGCGACACTCCATGCGTTGTTCCGATAACGCGGAAGACGGCTGATGCCAAACAAATTTCAGCACTCCAGTTGAAGAGGGGTGTGAGGAAAGGTGACCTGACATTCGTAGCGGCTATGAAGCTGGAGACCATAGAAGAGGGCGAGACATCATGGCCACCACAAGTGACGAAGCTTCTAAAGGAATTCAAATATGTTATGCCCCCGAAATTGTCGAAATCTCTACCTCCTAAACATGCGGTGGACCATCGGATTGAGCTCGAGCCAGGCACGAGGCCTCCAGCTCGCTTTTCCTACCGTATGTCCCCTCCGGAGTTGGCGGAACTTCGGAAACAACTTGACGAGTTGCTCGAAGGTGGACTCATCCGCAGCTCGAAAGCACCATTCGAGGCCCCGGTACTCTTCCAAAAGAAACAAACAATTGATGTTTTGTAAGTTTTTTTTTACCGTTAATCTATTTCTTTGATTAATTTCAATCCTTAGATAATGCTATTCCACCTACTATCCACTAAATCTAAGTAGTCCACTGTCATTCTAACCACATATTTTTTTTATCTAATGACTAAAAATTTATAAACACCAATGACTTATTCTATTCAAAACATAGTAATTTAATTTTTTATATATATATATATATATATATATATATATATATATATATATATATATATATATATATATATATATATATATATATAATAAAAAAATATTTTATTTTTAACTGCATATAGATAATATTTAATAATTTAAATTTTATAAAAATATATTTTTGCTATTTAATAAGTTTAGAGGAACCATTTATAATAATTGTCTTTAAAATAAAAGTTGAGGGATCTATTTTATAACAAGGGGCATTTCCGTAACTCTCTCTCTCTCTCTCTCTGCCCCATCCCCCATACCTCACCATTTCCTCCTCTCGTCCTCAAAAGAAGAGAAGAGAAGAGAGAGAGAGAGAGAGAGAGAGAAGAGAAAGAGAATCTATCCAATCTACTTGCAATAAAGAAACCCCCGTACGTTCCTCGTGAGCAATCTGAGAGAGAGAGAGAGAGAGAGAGAGAGAGATTAGGGTTAGGGCACAAACCCATCTCCCCCAAATCCTTCCTCCAATGGCGAGGATGAGCGAAGGCCCCTAGAGAGAGAGAGAGAGAGAGAGAGAGAGAGAGAGAGAGAGAGAGAGAGAGAGAGGAGGGGGAGGGGGAGGGGGAAGGGGGTGGGGGTGGGGGGAGGGAGAGAGAGAGAGAGAGAGAAATAGTGTGAAACGATGACATCGGGGGGAGTGGGGGGGAGGACGCCGACGTGGAAGGAGAGGGAGAACAACAAGAGGAGGGAGAGGAGGAGGAGGGCGATCGCGGCGAAGATATTCGGGGGGTTGAGGGCGCAGGGGAACTACAAGCTCCCCAAGCACTGCGACAACAACGAGGTCCTAAAAGCGCTTTGCCACGAAGCAGGGTGGGTCGTCGAGGACGATGGCACCACCTATCGCAAGGTTATCATCTACTCACCCCTTCTCCTTCTCCTCCTCCTCCTCCTCCTCCATGTTTCCTTTGTGGGTGTGTTGGTGTTTAGGGATTTGGAGTCGTAATGGTGGGGTGTCTATGGACTGATCCGGGCCAAGGATGAGTTTTTTTTTTTTTTTTTTTTTTTTTTTTTTTTTTTTTTTTTTTTTATGATGTGGGTTTGGGGGTTTTGCTCAAAATAGTCGCTTGTGGAACCTATTTCTTTGTGATTTGTTGGTTTTTAGGGTTTTAGAGTGGTAACAGTGGGTGGGGATCCAAGATGAGATTTTTTTTGTTTTTTGTTTTTTTGGTTGCTGTTGTTGATGTTTGTTTATGTTTTTCCTTGTGATTTGTTGGTTTTTTCCTTGTGATTTGTCGGTTTTAGGGTTTTGAAGAGGCAATGGTGGGATCTGGGCCAAGATGAAAATTTTCTGATGTGGGTTTTGGGAGTTTTGCACAAGTAGATCCTGTTCCCTTTTTTTTAATGCTGTTTTTTTTTTCCTCTTTTGGGGCTAATTTGATTTGTTCTGGGTGATATCCCTTCCAATTTTAGGGCTTCATTGAATTTGGTTCTCTCCAGTACAGAGATCTGTGTGCAAGATTGCTTTTTTGGGTGTTTTTTTTAGATCATTTAGCCCTTGATAATTTGTTCTCATCAAACTGCCCATTGCTAGATCCCTTTAGATTTAATGAGATATCCTGAATTAAAAATTGTTTCTAGATCTATGGCTGCAATTTTTTTTATTTTATTTTCTTTTTTCTTTTCCTTTTTTGTGGAAGAACACCTAAATTTTGTCCTTGCTTCTTAGTCATGTTGCTTTTATCCACTCCCTCTTCTTCCTCTTTTTTGCCTCTCTGAAAAGTTTTGATCTTAATTACAAAAGAAAAAAAGAGAGAAAATTTTAACTTTTGAATCTCTTTTTCTTTTGACTGCCCCTCTTTGTTAGGGCACCCTTTGGTGCATTTTTTTTCTTTGGACCCAACATGATGGTGCCCTTTTAATTGGCTTGAGGAAATTTAATTTGTTTCTCTCTACTGTTTAACTTTTCTTTCTATTGTTCCTTCCCTTTATGTTAAACATTTTGTATCAAGTGATTTTTGAAGATGAGAAAAAAAGTGGGCAGGGGAAGAAGAATAAAGTCAATCCATTTCCCAATTAAAGGATTAGGGCACCTTCTAGACATCAAGGACATTTATCCAAACAATTCAAAAGGTTGAGAAGTGAAAAAATATTTCAATTTATTTATTCACCTTCTCATATGATTAATGGATGATCTACATTTCTTCGTCGACATCATAACATTGTTAATGATGAACATGATTCACTTTGTTCATCAGCTCGAAAGATGGTTAACCTTCAAGTTTGCAATGCCCTCAAAATATTTTCGTTGCTACATTCTTAATTCAGAGAAGGTATTACTACTAAAAATGATTTTGTTTCTTTATCCTGCGGCGATAACAATGGTGTTCAATATTATTTTACTCTGGTCATGTATCTATTGTTAGCTTTGATTTTTATCTCTAATGGAATCAAATGTGTTGTGCTGAATACTTACCCTGCTTACTCATTTACATAATTAATGAAAATGATTTAGTTTCGTGATTGATCTCTGCATCGAGAATGATTGTGCTCAAAATGTTTGTTCTGACCATTTCTCTACTATTTCACTCTTTGTGATCATGAAGCTCTTATATATTCTAATGCTCTTTTCGTTCATTTTACTCTTTACAGGGATGCAAACCGCCTTCTCGGCCTCTCGAATCGACTATAGAAGGCCCCTCGGCGAACGTAAGCCCGTGCTCCTCCTCACATCATCTCAGCCCACTCAACTCGGCGTACCCTAGTCCCGTCCCTTCCTATCACGCAAGCCCGTCCTCCTCCTCCTTTCCTAGCCCCACCCGCGTCAACAACCCTAACCCCAACCCTACCCTCAACCCCTCTTACCTCCTCCCTTTCCTCCGCAGCCTCCCCACCCCTCTCCCGCCCCTCCGAGTCTCAAATAGTGCCCCTGTGACTCCACCCCTGTCGTCTCCGACTGCTGCCTCTCGCCCTGCTAAGCTGCAAAAAACTAATTGGGACAATTCTGCATTTCCCAATTCATTTTTTGCCGTCTCCGCTCCCTCTAGCCCGACTAGAACCCGGTATCACCACCATCCCGCGACAATACCCGAGTGTGATGAGTCAGACATTTCCACCGTCGATTCTGGGCGGTGGGTCAGTTTCCAAATGACGGCGCCTGCATCGCCGACGTATAATCTTATCAACCCCGCCGCCCCTCTAGCAGAGAGCACGAGGGCAATTGGAGGGCTGGAAAGGACAGGGCGTGGCGGTGGGGCGGAGTTTGAATTCGAGAGCGGGGGGCGAGTGAAGCCTTGGGAAGGGGAGAAGATTCACGACGTCGGGGTGGAGGATCTCGACCTCACATTGGGAGTGGGCAGCGGGTGCGCCAAGTGAGTCGACGATCTCTCCAAGTTATATTTAGCTCGAACCGCTCAGGTTCTCGCCGTTCACTTGTCTTGTTAAGTATTATTTCTGTAACGCCCGCGCATTAACATGGGTTGATTCTTTGATTGCCTTGAGCAGCAGCAAATCATTGTGATTTTGAGCTACTAGTGTGACGGCAGTTGCTGGTAGCCTATTTCTGTAGATCAGCAATCAGGGTTTTGTTGCTAGTTTTGTAAATGTTGGGAAGAAGCTTGTTGAGGAGTAATATTTCTAAGCTCCCATTTTAATCTGTTGGTTTATTCCAATGCTGTTTTCTGCCGTAACATTAGCAATTGATATTTTCAGAGGATTTATAAATAGAAACCCTGCTAGCTGCTTCTCTAAATAGTAAAAATCATCGAAAGAGATATGAAAAATAGCATTTTAGTTGGGTGCATGCTGCCTATTAAGATTGTTTGCGATTGATTTGTCGAAGATTTATTAGAGAAAATAATGCTGTTCAGTTTGTGCTATTGCAAAGAGACTCTTATTAAGGTATCGTTTGGTAACGGAATAATCATAACTAGCTATTCTGGGGATAGGTATAAAGTACGGAATAAGAGCGAAAAAACGTTTGGTTCGGTTACAGGGATAAGAGATTTTGTGTTTGATATGAGAATGAGGAATAAGAAGAATAAAGAGGTTGTGATGATGAGAGTGTATTGGAAAGGAAAAGAGAGAGGAGAGAGGGATTTGTGATGATGAGAGTGTATTGGGAAGGAAAAAAGAGAAAGGAGAGAGAGGGATTTGTGATGATGAGAGTGTATTGGGAAGAGAAAAAGGAGGGGAGGAGGGGTAGTTTGGTAAAAAAAAAAAATTTATAAAATAATAGGTAAGAACTGTTGTTCCAGCTTATTCTGTTTGTACTAGAACTACTGTACCGAATAATTCTTGGTGCGTTTGGTACAATAAAGGGGATAAACCTCTTATTCTCTGTTCTAGTCCCGAAACAAACGGTGGGTTAGAATACCGGATTTAAATTAGAGCTTTTTAAAGGGGGGGGGGGGGGGGGGGAGATTCTGAGTCTCATTTTTACTTTCCACTGCAATGAAAACTTTATATTCTGTTCTTTGCTAAATGCTGTACAAAATCTGCAGCTTATAGAAGCAGAAGTAGAAGCAGAAGCAAAAGAAAAACATGATCTTCTCTTTTCCGTCTCTGCAGAAGTTCCTAATTACTCTGCAACCATCATTATGTCTAATACTTTAGTTAATGCAGGAACTATTTAGTTAATGCTGGAACTATACTTTGTGGCTCCACCCCCCACACAAGTGAGATAGAGATATGTTCATGAAGGATGCATTGTTCGGTCAAAGGAAACCGGGGAGCTTTCGAGGGGCCCCCCTTTCTTTAATGCGAGGTGTGGAGAAGCTGCTGATCTTGATGATGCACATCTACCAAACACTAGAAAAAAAAACACTGCTGTTTAATGAGAGTTAGAAGCCAATGAAAGAGCCATTTCAACTAAAGCCCCAGCCCAGCTAAACCAAAAATGTTTTCGAAAAACACCTGGTGGGGTTTTGTCCACGCCAAGAGTTCCACCACTGCCTTGAAATTTCATGGCATCGAATCTCAGTAGGTCCAATGCTAACAAGGATAAGGAGAACACCAAATCCAAAGCTAAGGCCTCTTCTTTTGTGAGCATTATTTGTGATGCAGTTCCCTGGTAAATGGCAGATTGTGCGGACGTACATATACATTTACAAAATCTGTTTGTGGGTAAAAAGCTAAAAACTCAGTAACTTTCTATATCTGGTCAAAATACAAAAACAATAATGAGTATTACAACTGGATACAAAAAAGTGTTACAAAATTGGATCCTTTACATTCTGTTGCCATCATAACTTTCCCTTCAAATTTCGCTCTTAAGATCGATTTTACCTTTCACAAATGAGCATTACTAATATCAAAGGGTATAGCTGAACACTACAAAGAAAACAACTACATCAATATGCATAGATTCAATCAACAATCAAAGATTAGATTACAACCCCTTTTTTAAACTTATATTGTACACTAGACCTGTATTATTAGCAGTCAAATTGTACAAGCATTACAGTGATAATTACCAAGCACAAATAGAAATAGAATAAGAAGAAATTAGATACAACATAAACTCTTTAACATATACTATCTCCAGAGCAAGTATAATTAGCAGAGCAGAGTGAAATGGTAAGCCAACCTGACCTCTTAAGCCTCTGTTAGTGGCATTGCCGCGATACTTTTCTTCAGTTCAGCAGCCCGAGTATGGTTTTCGCAGGCATTAAATCTAAAGCAGCTCGAAAGATGGTCGTTGACGATTCCCGCAGCTTGCATGAAAGAGTAAATAATAGTCGGCCCGACGCATCGGAACCCCCTTTGCATGAGGTCCTTGCTAATGGCTTCTGCTTTTGGACTCTTCACTGGAACTTGACGCGTGTATCGGAATCCGTTGACTATCGGCTTGTGGCTCACAAAGTTCCAGCAGTAGTTGCTGAAGGACCCAAATTCCTCCATTACCTGTAAAAGGTAGACTCAGTAACTGCTTTAACTCGTGCAGTGAGCATGCTTCATAACATTGATGATAAGGTTTGTCATTAACATTTAACCAACATTTGTCCATACATGGAAACAAACCCCTAGTACCAGGTGTTCATATCACAGAAAAAATAAAAAAAAGGGCAAATTCTACCGTCTTTGTCCGCAAAATCTGCTACTGCCAGCATGGTATCGAATTGTGATTCGTTAATCTTTAAACAACTTGCAACCGCAATTAGCCAAGGACTTGATGATTGGCACCCGAGGTCCAAGGTCGAAGCCTAATTGCTAGCTGAGTTCATTTTTAACTAGTGAACGAAGCTGATAGCTGGCTACTTTTCTCTCAAAAATAGAAAAGAAAAAAATGAACTCAGCATGCACTCGACAGAAACATTTACATAAGCACTCAGAATGAACTACCAACAATATGTAGCAAGCTATCTAGAAACAGAAACATTTACATAAGCACTCAGAATGAACTACCAACAAAAGTAATTATAGGAACCCACTTACTAAAGGTAGTCAAAGAAGAAGCTACATGGCCATAAAAAAGAAAGGAAACTAGGTAAATCCATTATAAAAGGTAATGCTCAATGCAATTGAAAAGACAGTACCTACACAAATATAACTTACCTTCTTCATTACTCTCGCATTTTCTACGGCTGCTCTAATTTTCTGCTCTGATAACAATGAGCTACTTGATCTGAGTAAAATGATCTTCTTTTCAGTAAAATTAGCAATAGAGGAATGGTCAAAATCGTCAAATAACTTCCTGAGAAAAGAGTTCATAATGAAGATGTTAAAAGCACAATTAAACACCATTGTCCTAAACAGGCATTGATTTTTTGAGACAAAATTTATCACCTGAATGTTTCTCTCTTCTTCAGAATAGTAGGCCAGCTCAACTCTGCAAGAGCTTGCACTAATATAAGCAGCTCGAATAGCTTCCGATCATCATATACTGGAATTCCCCATTCTTTGTCATGGAAAGAAACATAAAGAGGTTCTAGCAAGGAAAATAGGAATAATGAGTGAAAAATGCAGGTTTATGTGCTATAATTTCAAACACAATATCGAATTGTACATAGCATGCACTCGACAGAAAACCAGTGGTTTCATTGTTATCACTAATTTCTTATTTACAATGGCAAATTGCGCAACTTGTCTCCAAATTTTTAGTTAGGTTTCATATTTGTCCTCAAACTTTTAAATTCAACAATTTGATACTCCAAACAATCGAAAGTGTTCCAATTTAGTCCTTATCCTTATTTACCATAAGATGAAAAATTATTGCCTACACCTCGTGCATCTCTCCGTTCATCGACTCCTAATGTAACGATCCGGCCCAAACCAAAATTATTAGTGTCCATGCCTCTTATATATAATCACAATCCCATTCCCATCCCACAAACTCCCCCGATCACAATCCCATTCACAGTAAGAGATTGATTCTGATACCAAATGTAACGACCCGACCCACTAGCAACACCAGGCGATATGAGACTTGACTTGCTAGCCTTGTCATTCAGACTCTTGATATAGCCCGTTACCTTGTCATTCACACTTTCGATTGGTGATTGGCTCTAAAACTAAATGTAACGGCCCGATCCACTAGCAACAATAACTCGTTGGGCCCAAACCATCAATCCAAAATGTTTTAGCCTAATTATCTATACCTATATATTAATCTCGGATATTTTATGCAGACGTGGCAAAACCTCATAATTTTGAAATCTTTTTTAATTTTTTTTTCTTAGATGAGAAAATCCGAAAGCAAAAGCGCCTCCTCATCTCCTCTCCGCCTCTCTTTATTATCTTTCCCACCCCATATTTATGTTCTTCTTCACCTATGTCTCCTCATCTTCCCTCCGTTTCTTTTTTCTCAAACTATTTTCTTCCACATCCTCCCATCTCCTTCCCTTTCTCTCTTCCCAACGACATCGGCTGCGGATCTCACCCCACCGCCGTTCGATCCCGCCGCCGCCGCCGCATCAGACAACGGGGAAGAGGAATATCATTGGCGCAACCTTCTGGATTTTGAGCGTTGTGGATCCCGCCCCACCACTTGATCCCGCTGCCGCCGCCACATCGGACAGCAGGGAAGAGGAGGATCATTGGCGCGACCTACTAGATTTAAGCGTTCCCGTGTTGTCTATTTTTGTATGCATCCCCTTCTCTTCTTCTATCTATTTCTATATGCTTTGTCGTTTCCTACCTCATTTTATAGAAAAAAAAAAAAAAAATGATTAAAAGAGAGAACGAGGGTGATCAATGATGATGTTATAATTTATTTTCTTTATTTTTGATCAAAAAATAATGAAATATATAAATGTGTATTCTTTTTTTTTTTTGTATATTTTGGGTGGAAATTGATGAATAGGTTGATTCTACGCATTCTATAAGGCACATCAATCTAAGCTCTAATAGACGTTGAGTTCATTGGTTTAGAACTACCCTTTGTAGCGTGAGATTATCATATTTTAATTTAATTTTATTTAAAATATTATATTTATTTAATATATATATAGATAGATTTGAAATTTTGAAAATTTGAAACTTATTAAATTATAGAAATATTATAATTTTAAATTGAGTTGCTTAAAAGTTTTTTGTTTTTACTACTCATTTACTAAAAAAGATATATTATAATTTTATCCATTTATCTATGTACTATAAATTTATGGTACAATGATTTTTTAATCATATAGAAATTAGGAATTATTTTGAATCATATGTCCTACAATAATTTTGTAGGAACATATGAGGTTATGGAAAGGTATGTAAATCTATAAATTATCTTATTATTTTTTGCAATATATTCTTTATATTTTTTCATATGGGGTTTAATTTATTTGCTATTATTGTTTTTTCTAAATTATTTCTCTATATGATTGGAATATGATTGATTGAAGAATATATTTGATTTCATGTACAATGCTTTGATAAAAATCTCTATACTTTATATATATATTAGAATGCTGGTCAATAACATTTTAGTCTACAAATAAAAATTTCAAGATAAAATTCAAAAAAAAAAATAAATCAAAGATACACAAAGAAAAGAGGTGGACTATTTTTAAACAATCCAAACTAGCTAGGCATTGAAGCCGTTGCATGATATTCTCTGAGTTGCTTCACAAATTAAGTTGAAATTATTTAAATTTAAGTGGTTTGCTTATTAGAAGTTGTATCTTTTATTTTATTTTATATTTATAGATACACGAACGGCAAAACACCAAGCCAAGCCAAGAGAGTAACTTTTGCATCTTCATTTTCAGATTCTTTTATTTTTTTTTATTATTCTTCAACTTCTTTGTCACAACGTACGGGCATCTTCACTAGTTATTATTAGTGTCCATTCTTTTATATATTGAATCACAACCGCATTTTCATCTGATGTGGGACTATTGAAGTGTCACACCTAATCTTTCATCTTATATATATTTCAATCCTACCGCCCATTAACTTGCAGACTATTCTGAATTTAAAAATCGGACAGTTGGATTAAAACTGTGAGACGCTGACGGAGGATGGGTTCGTGGCACAAGCGACAATTTTTAATTTTACATAAGGGCATTGAAAGAATTCCGAAAAGTTTGGGGTCTCAAAATTTGAACTTTAAAGTTCAAGGATGAAACTATGAAAGAGGGAATTTTTTTTTTTTTTTTTCCTCATTCTTACAAAATACACAATATGAGACTATATGGTTAGGGTTGTATCTGAGCATTTTCACCTTAAATACATCTGAGCAATAACATCCAATTTCATATAATTAGAATCAAATGATGAAGAGAATTGAAAAATAAACCACCATTATTAAAATTATTCGCTCACCAGAGTAAGGAGTTATCCACGAACACCTCTTCTCCTCCTCCGCCGCCGCCGCCGCATTATCCGAACCCTCGGGAGCGACCCTCGCCCTCCTCGCGCGCCGAGCTCCGGCGACCTTCGCCGAGCCCCGCTCGCACGAAGAGTCCGAGGAGCAGGACCCGGATCCCGACGCGTCGAAACGGCCCGATTCCGGCGGCCGAGCGGCCGGATCGGGCCTACCACTCCTCTCCACCCCTATCTTCTTCGTCCCGGGCTGCGCCGCGCCCGCGATCTTCGGCTTCGATCTAGGGTTTGCTCCCGACCTCGTCGGTTCGACGGGCCCCGGCATCGGAGCAAGAAGGCGATTGTGGTGCGACGAAGGAGAAATTGGAGGAGATTGCGATCGATTTGGTCGAAAAGGGAGGGGATTTGGGGGGGGGGGGGGGGGAGAAGCGAGGAATAGAGAGAGATTCGTGGGGAGAGTTCGAAATGGAGATGGGGGGGAGGAGTACGGAGGAGGTGGATTTAAACGCGGAGGAGGGGGGAAGAGAAAAACGAACGTAGGGTGCGGGTGACCGGGAATAGCCGGTGACCGGCTCTCGCGTGCCGTTTCAGTTTTTTTTTTTTTTTTCTTTTTTTTTGAAATGAGTGGGAAAGGCCGGGGTGAAATTCCAGAAATGCCACTGGCTGTCCCGATTTATATCAGAAATACCACTATCTCTAGTAGATATGTTTTTGCTTTTGTTTTAATTCTTTTTTGGTCCTTTTCAAAAGCTTTTTTTTTTCTTTTTTTTTTTTTTTTTCTTTTTTGGAACCAAAAATATAAGGTCTCCTTTGGTGTTTTATTTATAGTTTTAATATAGAATTTGTGTTTAATTTTTTCGCTTTCAAAAATCTCTCCTCTTAATCATTTTATTTTCTTCTTTTTAGTTATAAATTATGATAATTCATATTTTTGTTTGGAACAATATCTGTTTTTTATTTTTTAAAATAAATAATATTAGTAAAAAAAATTAAAAGTTTTTTAAATGTATCGGTGACTTCACCAAATTTAAAGCATTTAAAAACTAATAAAATTATTAAATTTAATAACTTTTTTAAAATAATTAAATACAACAAGTTTTAAAAACTAAGACGCTGAGAGTGAATCTCGATCAAAAATTAAAGATATAAACATACAATACTAATTGAAATACGAACTATTTTGAGTGGATTATCCAACATTTCAAAAATTTTATTTTCCTACTCAATATTTCAATCAGTTTGATTTGAATGAGCCAAAAAAAAAAATAACTTTAAAATTTAAATACATCATTTAACTTCACAAGTTTAATTTAAAAATATACTTCATATAATTTTTATAAATATAAATTTATTAAAATAAGTAATTAGCTTTAAATTTTAAAATCTCAAATCAAATAAATTAAAAAATAAAGTAATAAAATTATAATTCTAAAGAATTAAATAATCTGACTCAAAATAGTTCATTCTTCATAGTAGGGTTTGTATACTTTTAAAAACAAATCCAAATATATTTATAAATTTTTTATTATTGAATTTGTATTGAGATTTGTGTCATTTATTTTTTCTCTTTCTTTTAGTTGACTTTACAATAACAAAAATCTTAATCAAATTTAATAATAAAAAATTTACAAATATAATTAAATTTATATTTTTTAAAAATATATAAAGCTATGCTCCATACTTCATATGGATTCTAAACATTCTTCATGATTCCTGCTTCATTTATTTTTTAAATAAAGTTAGCTAGTTAGCTAAAAATGTGAAGCAACTAAACTTTGAATTCGGGTCTCGAATATCAACCATCAAACCTTTTGTCACTTGCACTAGGGATGGTCGATGATTCTAAACATTCTTACCAAAGATAAAAGTTGGGCACTCACATCATTATAATACTCTACAGAGGGTAAAAGAGTCATTTGAGTTGGCGTTAACGGCTTTAGGCGACCTGTCGTTATCAGTTGCTGGTGAACCGTTAGCAGACTGGTGAGTGTGGTAGCTTGGCTCCAAAGTTCCATTCTGTTAAGCGAACGCATCAATTTTTAATTTTTTTTTTTTTTTTTTTTTTTTTTTTTTAATAATAAATTTTAGATTGTCCCATAATTTAGGGCAAAAATTTTATGGGCATCATCCTAGTTTGGAGATCATGCGGATGGACGCCGTGCGGCGAAAGTAGCACTCATCCATATTCAGTGCCTATTGCTCGCTCTTTTTTAATCTTTCTCTCAATTCAATAAAGTTGAGTGTATGAATGATTGCGCGTCCATCCACATTGTTTCCAAACTAATGATATGAAAATGATACCCATAAAATTTTTGCTCGAGAATTTAGCTTATTTTTATTTTATCATCATATAATTAAAAAATAATTATTATTATTTATATATTTATATATTTTTATTTTTTTATTTAGTTAATATTAAAAATATATTTTATGTTTTAAGTTCTTTTAAATATATTTTTAAATTTTGATTCTGTTAGTTAGTGAGTTGTTAGAAGCATTCGTTATCTCTGTAAAATTACTAATTTATCATTTCAAATATTTGTATCGTCACTAACTTTTATTATTTAGGGATGATAGAAGTATTTTTTTTTTTTGCCTTTTTAAATATATTCTTCTATCGCTACTAACTTTTTCTTATTTGCGCTCAACTTAGGAACAAAATAAATATTTTTAATTTTTTTTAACTCAAGTAAAAATTTAATTCAGATTTAATTTGAGATAATTTAACGGATAATAAAAGCAGAAGTATTTTTAAATAACAGGATAATATATGAAGGATATATTTAAAACAAAATAAAAAAATTAAATTAAATAAGATATTTTTAAAATATTGAGTGATATATATATAATATTATTCCTTTTAAAAAAATTTAATTTATCTTCTGTGGTTCAGCTCGTTATTACTTTGCTACTCCAGTTGAAAAAGTTTTACTTTGGTCCCCCTGAGGTTTTGCACACTTTTCGCTTTATTATTTGGTGGTTTTTTAAAAATTTTCAATTTGCCATCTTATTTGATATACAATTTTTTGATAAAATAAAAATCAAACTATAAAGTGGCAAAGTAAAATTTTTAAATCACTAGGTGTCAAAGTAAAAATAAGCTAAATTACAATGGGGCAATTTGAAATTTACCTAATATTTTTTTTAAAAAAAAAAATAAAAATTTCTCCAAAATTTTCTATAGAAATCTAGCCCAAAGTCTCTAGCATGGAGTCTACAAAATAGCATTTTCTTTTTAGTGTTATGACTAATTTTGGAGTAACTCCTACTAGATGATTATTTTTTAAAATAATATGATGTCAAAGCTAATCCTAAAACCCATCACATTTAAGAGATTCTAAGATGAACTTTTATATTATTATTTTTGAAATAAACTTAACTGAAAATGTAAAGCAGCTAAGCTTGGAACTCGGATCTCGATATCAACCACCAAATCTTTTACCACTTGCACTAGAGACTATTGATGGTGCATGAAATTTGATTCACCAAATATCAATTATGTACGTAAGCAGAAATATTAAGATTAATTTTGGATCAGTTTTAATATTAAAGCTAATCCTAAAACCCATCAATTTTAAGAGGTAGTAAGATCAACTTCTATATTGTTATCCTTTTAGTTGGTGCATGAAATATTGTTCATGGAATGCTAATTATATACGCCAGCAGAAATGTTAAGATTAATTCAGGGCCAATTTAATTAGAATTTAGTTTCAAACATATGACTCCACTGAGAGATACCTATTTTGGGATAACATTTAGCACAATTTGGATTTAGTTTCAAACATATGACTTGGAGATAACCTTATAGTTAACCATTGTTTGGTTAGCTCCAAGAAAAGAGAAGAAAAGGTTGGTAATATATTTTTTTTTTCAAAGAAAGGTGATATGTTATTAGTTTTCTTTATTTTAAAAAAATAAATTTAGTTAAAAATACGAGGTTTCAAGTCTGCAATCTCAAATACCAACCATCAGATACTTATGTCTGTTTGGTTGTGGGATAAAGGGGAGAATAACTCCCATTATCCTACAATTCTTGTCACCCAAGTATAAAATTTATCCTAAAATATAAGTTTAAATTAATTCTTGCTTAACGGATTATCCTTTATCCCATGCCCCAGTGAATGAGATTTTTAATATTTGTAGTTTAACTTTCAATCTTTAGCTATCTAAATTTGAGTATTTTTTTTTTTTAATCTTATAATCTAAGGCTACATGAAACTGAGACTATGTGATTTGCATTTATTTCTAACTTTTTCTTTTATTACTTCCATTCTGAGGCTATATGATTTTGATTTATTTCTTACTTTACTAAAAATATAACACACATCATAGTTTGAGAATGAAAAGTGTAATTTAGCCTAATTTTACATACTTTAGTTGCAGAAATTCTATTAAAAAAAAAAAAAAAAACAAAAAAAACAAAACAAAACAGCAATGATGTCCAATGAGGCCTTACTTTGTTATTTAGGATCTAAGGCGAGGTTGTGTCAGATTGGGACTATAAACTCCAATTAATTGACCCAACACACACACATGTAAAAGGAAAACTGAACAAGAAAGCAAAAGGCATGCATCAACATGTAACACAGTTATCTCACTATCCATCACCTATTATTGTTAGAGTTGCCATATATTATGTTTTCCTCCAACACTCTCCAAATTATGCAACACAAAAGGATTTAAACAACAGTTTATTCCATTTATCGGCCAGGGACAATTCCATATGTAAATGTTGGCTATAAAGATTGAGAGATATTTCATAACGGGTTCGGATAAATTGATTATGTAGCTGGGATATTGAAGGAAGATGCACAGGAGGGGCCAATGAGCAACTCGCGAGCTTTACCCAGATGAATTCGGTAGCGTTTTTAAGCCGCTCCCTTTGCGCTGATGGGTTCCCCAGCCTTTTGAAGCCACTCCATCTCTTGCTCATTCATATATGGTGCTAAAACTTTTCCGCATTCAGCATGGTATGAGTTGACCCATTTAATCTCGTCGGCGCTCAGCAAGGTCAGATCCATTAGTTTCTTCTGGTATGGGGCCTGCAAAGTTACCTCTCGTTAATTTCAAAAACAACAAAAAGATGGGAAAAAGAAACCAAGAGGCCTTTAACTGTTTAAATTGTTAACAGAACAAATTACACCTTTATTCCTGAACTATATCCGCTACATTTGCATTCATTATTGTATGCGAACTCATCCCATACAAGAAAAAAAAAAGTGTCAGATAGCTTGAGAGTATTTTTCAGGCTATTCTATTTTGAATAGTGGAAGAGAAAAAGGAAATGAGGCATAAAAAAGCATTTAAGATGGTGGATTAAAATCAGCCTATCAAGCCCTAGGTCGAGTAATCTGTAACTGCCAAAAGAACGAAACTGTTTCCTAGGGATGAGAGAGAAGTGTTTCTCATTCCTAATTCCTAAACTTAGTTTTGTATTTAGTCTCAGTTGTACCTTCAGAAATCATACCTTTAAACATAGAGATGTAAATGGGAATACTCTGATCAAATAATCATCCTTCAAGTCGAATAATCTAAAGCAAAGTATTGTGGACAAAGAACCACAACAAGCAAAATCTTTCTTTACCCATGATTATTAATTATTTATTTTAAGCAAATGACTTGTCAAAGTATTGGAAATGAGAGAAAAAACAACCGTAAAGACCAGGTTAACTGTCAAACATACCCATGTTATGTGCTCAAACTCTAAATAGCCCTTGTCACCAAAATTGAACTTTGTATTAGCCTCTTTGGCTATAAGAACGTTCTCCAACCTTATACCAAAGCTCCCGTCTTCATAATAGCCAGGTTCTGCAAGAAAAGAAGTGAACATTTATCTTCAAATGTTTAATGGGAATTTCTTATTAACTCAAAAATTCACAAGCTGTAATTTTACTAAATCAATGCATCCGAAGAAAATACGCACACACATGATGCCCAATGATTACCAGCCTAAGATACTGTACTGCAACATATAAATACAAAATAAGGATGATTAACAGTTCAACATCTTAAAGAAAAACACCTATGTTTTATGTTCACAGTACACTAAAAAACTGAGAATCAGTCAGTAGCAAAACATAAGCAGAATGACACGGTGCAAGGCAGCTGATAACTCAGAGCAAATGCTCATTTTCTTGTACCTGGCAGAATGCAGTAAGCTAAATGGGCATTTAGCATTTTGATACTTGAAATGCATGAAATCACAAAGTAAGCAACCCTATTTGCTACCTAGTATCCTGTATATTTCAAAGATCTACAAACTGCTAGTTTTGGAATCTTGAATCATAGAGTCTTTCCTTGAGTAAAACAGAATGAGAAAGAAGGGCCCTTAAAGCTTATGTTATAAGTTTGAAATTCCTGTTAACTGATGAATTGAGATTCTGACTGTTAAGCAGCAGGAAGGCACATATCCAATGAGCTATGAACAAGTAAATTCCCTCAGAAAGTTAAAAATTATCTGCAAACACAATGCATTTTATCAAAAAAAAAAACAAGAACACGAGTTATCTAGAAACAGCTTGTCCTAATATCTGGGGAGGGGCAATTTTTCATACATTCTGCCAACTGTATATGAACTGGACCAGAATTTAAACCTCAAAACAGTAAAAGAAGAATATCAACTATGGAGTACAAACCATCTGTCACAGTCATCGACGATTGCAATGGCACATTCCGAGCATGAGGCTTGAAACTAATTAGATGCGGACCTGATAAAAGATGTATGCCAAATTAAAAGTTGCAAGATTACAGATGCAGCATAGAAAGTATTGAATACATATGAACTAGGAGTTAACCTTCATGAACATTTAGATATGACCCAATTCCATGACCTGTACCATGTCGATAATCAAGGCCATTCTTCCATAGAGGAGTCCGAGCAAGAATATCAAGAGCATGACCTGTAAAAAGCAGAATCAAAGACATCGCTACAAAGAGAGCTCATCTAATTAGCATATTGTGATCAATGAAAATCTTTTGTCCCTTCACATAGACGGAGTGAGAAGATAGGATTTGTGGCTGCTGCATAGCAGTATTACACATAGGCTCAAATTCGAAACTTCAGCTAATGTCTTATCCAAGGATTGTCCGTGCTGTCCATGTCGTCCCATGCCGAGGCCATAATAGCATGCGGCACGGGCGTACTGACACCATATCAACAAAATAGTTTTTTTTGCATTTTTAACAATCTTCTTAATGTTTCTTTGAGGTGAAAAGTTTTACTAGGTTTTTCCATACTTGCAATATGTAGATCTTGTTAAACTACAAACATTTATTACAATTAGAGAGTTCAATTGCATAATGTTGATTATCTTTTAGTGAAAAAAAAAGATACAAATAAGAAGATTTCCCCAATTTTTTTTATCATTTTAGATGTAGTGAATTTACCTATGGTAGCGTTTTTCTATAAATTTTTACCCAATTAGGACTTTTGTTTTCATGCATATACTAGTATAATATAAATAAAATAATTTTTTAAGCTGTTAAGATATTTTTGACTTAATTCTTACTAAATTGTGCAAGATATAAAACACTTGAGCCAATTTTATAGCTATTAAAGATATTTAAACAATCTAAAAGCTTTTTTTTTTAAGAAAGAATTGATAAAAAGCCGTGCCAATGAATGTCAATCTGCCACCAGCGTGCCACTGGCATGGAGGGGTGTACCAACAGCGTCACGAGACCGCGCCACTGTGCCATGCCATGCCACTGGCATAGTGGCACGGGCCATGCCAGTGGCACAACAATCCTTGGCCTTATCATAAATACATCTAACTAGTTTTTACCATTTTTGTGGCATTTTATATGTAAACCTTCACAAGGTAAACAGTTGCTTATTTTACTTCTGAATTTTTAACATATATTTCATAATTTTACTAATTCAAGGAAATCCATTAGGCTGAGTCTTTATGCCTTCAGCCTATGCCATTGTAATTTAT
The DNA here is from genome assembly GCA_029204045.2 of Tillandsia leiboldiana. Taxonomy (NCBI): domain Eukaryota; kingdom Viridiplantae; phylum Streptophyta; class Magnoliopsida; order Poales; family Bromeliaceae; genus Tillandsia; species Tillandsia leiboldiana. Next base: position 26,674,849 of record CM055075.1, on the reverse strand, counting down.
AGTTGTAAAAGCTTTGCCCTAGGCCTCTGTTAATGAGTGCTGGACCCAGTTTAAGAGAACTTAAGTTCAAATTAGTACACAAGGAAAAGGTCTATCAAATTGGCGTACCAGTTGTCCCATTAGGAAATATGGCAGTGTCCAACGCAATATGGCCTTTCAGGACCTAGTTCACCAGGAGAGTAATAAGTTAGATTTCCATCATTAATTACAAGATATTGTTACAAACAATAATACAACTAAATAATCAGGAAAAACTCCAGAATCACCATTGAACTAAAATCTCATTTTGCCTTGTTGGGCTAAAACATACATATAACTTGTACGGGAAATATGTTACCATGTATTGCTACCACTAGAGGCAGTGGTTCAGATCAGCTGTATAAAAATAAAGTTGTTGAGCTCAGTGCTTCAGATTGGGTTGTATAATTACAGAAAAAAATTATGAACTTGCTGTACAGATGGATTCAGGAAAATATACTACGAGGACTCAAACATCCATAAATCAAGCTTAAAGGTAATCTGACATGCCAAATTGATGTGGCCCAATTTGGTAAATCAGAGTTAGGTTCAGTCCAGCAATTTACGTCCAACTAAGTCCATAATATATTTAATCGAGTATATTTGAGATAATTTCAATCTAAAACTTGTCAAAATTGAGTCTACTCAAGTTTGTTTCTATTATGCTTTCTTTTTCTTCTCTTTTGAGATTTGAAAGAACATTTGCATATAAAATTTTGATGCTTGGGAAGCCCATAGTGAACCCCAAAATTTGAAAATTAAACAGTTACTTAGAAGGTCATCCAGGTAAACATTTCAGATCTTACATCAAGTTTAAATTCCAGGTTACTCAACTTCCAGTTGTTTCAGATTTTGGGTTTTGCTCAGCTTTGAACCATTTCAGATTTTCATTCAGGTTCAGATTATGTCTAGTTTTCTATTTGTTTAGGTTTGGGTTGTCTCAGATTCCATGTCTTCAGGGGTTTTGGGTTTTCTGGATTTCCGACCATTGAGGTTGCAAGTTGTTTTGACTTCAAGTCTTATTGCATTCCTGAGTTCATGTGCATCAAGTTATACTCAAACTGCTTCGAATTTAGGCTATCTTGAGTTCAGGTCACTTTGTGTTTGGTTTCAGGTTTCCAATCATTTGTGTTCTTGGGTTTGCTCAATGTCAAGTTATTCATTTCGGTTCAGATCAATTATTTTGGAATTCACGGCACATTTTACTTTTAAGCCCAAGGACTGAAAACACAGTAAACCATTTGCCTAGACAGACATAGGAGTGTAATGTGGGCCGTGCCGGGCCGGCACCACCCACATTAAACTAGGCTGACACGGGCCAGGGTCTGGCCCGGCCCGACCCAACCCAGCTTTGAATCCGGGCCATGCCAGGCCGGCCCGTATGTTCCAAATCTAGAGCCCAGCACGGCCCTAAGGCCCAGACCACATGGCCTAAACCGGCGCCCAGCCTTTCATATTTTTTCTTTAAATTTTGTATAAATTTATATAATTTTTTTTAAATTTAAAAGAATCAAAATAACCCCCAAAAGTTAGAAAAATATAACCGCTAGAGGAATTTTTTTGTTCAAAAGTTTGAAATTCAAAATTTTTTACTTTTTTTTATGTTCTGTTTTGGAAGGGGTGTTTGGAAATGGGCCACCCCCTCTCTCCTTTGTGGGTATTTGGTCCCTGGACGGATCCAGGGACCAAGTCCCCAAAAGGGGGCATGGGAACATTTTTTTTTTTGAATCCCGTAAATTTTTTTATTTAACTTTTAAACTTTCTGATATTAGTATTATAAGATATATAGTTTTTATTTAAAAACATTTTAGTTGATTTTTTTTAATAATTTTAATAAATTCATAATATATACATAAAGTATAAAACATAATAAAAAAATTTGTTGGGCCATGCCGGCCCGGTGGCACAGCCAGCACAAAATGCGGGCAGTGCCAGGCAGAGCCATGGGCCTCCAGCCCACGGGCTGCACGGTTCGTTTTACACCCCTACTCAGACAGCTAGAAATATGGTAAACCACTCGGTTTGTTTCAGACAATTATACTTCACTTTTGAGGAAACAATATTGAAGGTAAACAACCCTCGCACACAACACACTCTATAAAATAGTCGCTCCGTAGACAAATATGCAGAAATTGTGCTAGAAAACAACAAATATGCCCCCCACCCATTCTTCACCTAACATTCAGCTGATTAAATGAGTCAATTGAAACCTTACAACCTTAGATCCATGAGCTTAAGGCTTGCGTATTCCTAGTAAACTAAAAACGAACACATATTTTGACGAGGATTGGATAAAGAAAGTCACTTACAGCAGTATAGCATGATTTTTCATGTGCTGAAGGTTTCCCAAAATGGACAGTCCTTGTTATATCCGTTGTACCATCCAGATACTATAAGAATATGCAGTATAAGCCAATGTCCCATTGAAAGAATATAATGTAAAACCATGAAATCAATGAGATAGGTTAAGGAAGAAACGAAGGAAAAAGAATATAATGTAAAACCAAGAAATCAATGAGATAGGTTACGGAAGAAACGAAGGAAAAATAAAAAGAGGTGTGGAGGAAACCTGTGCTCCCGAATCAAATAGGTATATTTTGTCGGCATTGAGTTCAGAACATGTACTTGGCTCTGGAGAATAGTGAATGACTGCTGCATTTGAACCAACTGATGAAATGGTAGGAAAACTCAATCCTCTGAAGTGCTGAGGAAATAAAATAACAGTTATCAAAGATACATAACCATGAGAACAAAATATGGAATTTCAAGATTCATGACATAAGGTTTGTTCAAACAACAAAGCAGAAATACTTAGTTGGAAAGCAACACGAGTGCAAATGCCTATTTTATAAAATAAGAAACATGTTTGATTACAACTTTTCACATCTTCGTATGGAACTTCATGTACTTCCATATCACCATAGGGGTAAAACACAATTGAAGATGTAAAACTAGTAAAACACAAGAAGATGTAAGAGTAAAAGATGATTATTAATTCAGAAAAAGAATGATTAACAGATTCTTATATTAGCAAGCACGTGAAAAGAAAAAAAACGTGAAGCAGCCAATATTTCCACTAAGAAAAAGAACTAGATGCAAAACAGTAACATCAGTAGAAACTGAAAGCCAATGAGTGGCCCGAAAGTTGGGAAGCTCACGGTTAAATAACCATGAAAGTAGTGTCTATATTTATCCCATCATCTATAGTTTTGCCTGACATCCCATGATACCCTCCTACTAGGCATAAATAGGTAAGGACTAAAGAAGGATATTCTTGGTATGTAGTGGTGATTGAACAGGTATTTTATATCAAATTATAAGCAAGCAGTCCCAAGTTCGATGATGAACCCAAATAGGATGCTTCAAGATTTCATATATCTACAGGTTTAAAAAGAGTATCCTAAATGCTCTAGTTAATACAGGGTCTGGCACGAACAAAATGAGTACGGCCTTTAACCCTCATAATTAGAGTTATTTCTGTGACTACAATATGAACAACTAGGACATGGGAAAAGTAATAACCGTCACATCAAGTGATACCTTCATTATTTGCTCCATTTTGTATAGTACAATATTTGCATTTCCTGATATAATCAACAGGGGTGGTCAAAAACACAGAGTATCATAATATAGATTATTTTCAGTATGCACATTTTGTAACCTCAGTAATTACAGTACCTAATCCGTTATGTATATTGTAAATTTATGTAACAACTTAATGAGCTTGATAGACAAGTGCTATAGTAGAAATAAGGAAATGTAAAGAAATCAAGATATTTCAACCATATTTTTGGCCCTAAAAAATGATAAAATAAAAAGGTGGCCAATGACAAAGCTAATGACCTTGGAAAACATAGTTTAAAGAGTGTACTCATTCCATAAGTAAAATTACAAAGCTTAAATAGCACTAGATAAAGCAATCAATAATAACAGTTATCATTCCCGTAAACAATCATTGTGCTGGAAAGACTTCTTGATACCGCTAGGTAAAATTCATTGCTGAAGTTGATAAACTGATTGACAGAATCTCATTGAAAAGAGGTAAATGTTTGTCAAATAATTGCCGAGTGACAATATATCAGAAAGCATACCTCTCGCTTGGCACGAAAACCCTCTAGTTTGTCGCTCACAGAAACCTCAGTAAGTTTTACAGTATTTCTGCAGGAATCATAACAGGACAGAAACATGACAATGGTTGAGAATCAGATACACATAAATGAGTGGAATAAAAGAATGGGAGAGCAGCAGTCAAATGACATTATTTTATGTCAAAGTTTCAGATATATAGTAAAATAGTATACAATGGATCTAATTTTCCTAATACCACAGTTCCTCTGTAAATAATGTTAAATAATATTACTTAAAAAAGATGGAGAAAATAAATAATTTTCGTTGAAGATTGAGCAGCAACGAACAAATAGATATACTTTCAGCAATGCAAATTCTCTTAATATGCTGAGATTAGGCAACATAATGACTCCAACACCAGCTGACCTAGAAATGAGAGGAAACAGGAAACAACAGGAAGAGAAGAGAAAGGGAAGATCAAAAGAATGAGATATTGCATTAAAGTATGTCCATAAATAAGTATTATATCATCTCTAAATTGTAACTTACGAATGTTTTCTCGTGTTTGACCCATCTGGCTCATTGAAGTAACCAGCAGCTCCATACATCTCCTGCATCTGCAATTAAAGCAAATGTAGCTAAGTCATATCTGATAAACGCCAAGCAAAAATTGCAACTATTGCAGTATTTGTTATCGTGTACATCCACACTATGTTGGTAACCGAGTTTGGTCCAGCTTGTGGTGGCAGTTATTGGAAATGGAAGGGGCACCTATAAAAAGAGAAATTCATCGATCGATTCTTTTAACAGTATCAAGACTGCCAACTTGAACAGCTTCTTGGGGTGGCTATCAAAGGACAGATTCAATGATCAATTCTTTTAACAGCCTATTAAGACTCCCTACTTGAACAGCTTCTCTAATTCAAAAGGCAGTAGCCAGGTGCACATTCTTCACTGGCTTAACTATAAAACTTTTACCAAGTTAACTGTCTCATGATTCAGAGATCATATAGAGCTAGAAATTATTAGACTAAAAGAAACTAGGAATGAATCAGAGCAAATAACACATTTTGGATACCTTTTTATTGATTCCCAAAGTAAGATAGTCACCTTCAAAAAAGGATGACTTTTAAAATTAACAACTGCAAAATTTTTCTAAATCGATTAACACAGCATCAGGGTAATTAAAAAGTGAATACAATATGCTAGCTTTCTTTTCTTACATCACATAACCTAAAATATCTGCTGTGGGACTTTCATTTATAAAATAGCTTAAGGTAAATACTTTTCCTTGTGGTTCTCATATTCTGTATCTTCTTACTCACCTTCCTACCTGCATGATTCTGTATCAAAACTAACACATTTTCGTGAACATAAGTATGCTTTCGAAGTTGTTTGTTGGAGAAATCACTGTAAGGCTGAAAGGCAATAGTAAGTGAAATTTAGCTTTAGCTAACCTGATTATCTAGCCAAACAAGATATTGAACAACAGCAGCACCATCCCGAATATGCGCCTTCCTTAAGCCATCCAGTTCAGCATGATTCTACACAATGACCATCTAAGAAATTAATAAGAATAAACAGTATTTTCCTTCTGTATCATAAAAGAAGAACAATTAAAAGTAAATTGTAGAGAAGAGAATATGTAAATACATTCACATTACCTCAAACATTTAATGATAACCCAAACATGCAAAAGTGAAAAAGTAAAGAGATATCAAAGCATAAGTACTTCCATTTGCTTTAAATGCTACATACTACTCATAGGTGAGTCCACCGCACAAAAAAGAAAAACAAAATACAAAAAAAACAAAACAAAACAAAACAAGTAAAACAGTTGGCATGCAAACGTAGCATAGCCATCATAAAACTTGCAATAAGCTGTGATACCTAGACACAAGAACGCTCCTAGTCTACCAGCAAACACCCTAGCAGCCAAGCCAATCACAAGGGGTAACCCCTAACGTACAATAAGATAACGCATTATAAAACATATTCCTGACCCTTGACCCCTAATAAATCAACATGGTACTGTCTTTTCGGTAAAAATAAGAAAACAGTCTCCTCTGCCAACTCTGCAAGCACAAGTGGCTTTGAAGTTGTTTAACCTTTGTTTTATGATGTCTTGAAGTTAAACTTAAAATAAGAGGCTGCCCCAGATTTCTCCAACAGTCATTGAGTAATACAGAGAGCTCTACAGCTACTGTAAAACCACCTTGCAGAGAGAAGAGAAATGGAGAAATATGAAAACAAGTAGAGATAGATAGTAAGTATTTTACATCTCCAATTGGTGCAAATGAAGTAGAAAATCTGAATGAAAATTTCACTCAAAATGAAAACTGTATGTAGAGAACGCCATCTCAGTAAATGTTTTCAAAACAATGGTCCCAAAAATCTAGTATCATAAAAGCCGTCCTCCGATACTTTGAATGAACACCATTTGTCTACGTCTCCTTTTAACTTTACTAGGCCTAGTTCAGTTTAGGTTTAATCAATACTCGTTTCTCCACATCCGAAGTTCAGTAAGACCAATTCCAGATGACTCCGAACCAAAATATAGTTCTAATAACTTAAGCCCATTAAGCTCCTCTCACAATTCAATGGAAAAAGTAATCTAAATGAGATCAGGTTACTATACCTTAACAGCTTTTGCAAGAGCCAAAGGTGATGGCTGCATGAAGACCTGATCAGCAGCTAGCTTTGAGTAGAGGGCAAGACAGCATGAGTTTGGATCAATCCAAATTCCGTTGTTTTGTGTCTCTTCCGCTGCATTTTCAACATGTCCTGTCACATCCTTTCCATTTTCTTCAACTCTATGAGCTTCATTGGATTTCAGTTTCCCAGTTCCAAGCAAGCTTACATCTAAGTCGACACTGCTATAATCCTTGATTTCTATTCCATTTTCAGTCATGTAAGCCTGTACCTGTTTTCAGTCAAAATTTATAAAAAGAGTTGAAGACATTAGTGCCTGCATAATTAAAATTCGTTAAACATATACAAGAATTACCAGCTTATCAAACCATGAGTTCTCCTAACATTCTCTGATATATACCAAAATGGTTTTGGGACCCATTAGGCCTAGCTTTTCAGTTATGGCGCGATCTGCCACTGGATCGACCTGTTTGGGATCTGCTTTTTGGGCTACGGTGTCTCACCAACACAAAAAACAGCTGTACCACTATAGCTCAAGAGCTGAAGCTCTTGCAGAGCGCTCTGCAGCGCATTCCAATTACTGAGCATTGCTAGGACAAACAGACCCTTGGATTACTTGATGGTTATCAGTTGGAAGTCTGACCTCCTTAGAAACTTTTCCTTTATCCACATAAAAGAAAGCATATTGCAATGTCACAATAGCATAAGCATGAATCACCGGGCAGTACGCTACATCATTTCCCCGAACATTGTACAACCAAGCAACCTAAATGCATATACATAAAGAAATAAGTGAATACTATAAATATTATATAATTGTAACAATAGATGCAGTCAAATAAACAAATAAAATGTACAAGAAAAGCATCAAGGGAAAAATTGATGCCTCATCAAGAGATGTGATAACAATGCCATTAGTTTTCTCTTGCAGTAGTTTTTCTCTCAAGTCCTCTAACTTTTCTGCTACACTACGGCCTGCAAATTCTAATGGATGTATAGATACAGGCAGAATTTCCACAGGAGGACGGTCCTTCCAAACTTCATCCACCAAATTAGTAGACAGCTGAAATAGTTTCTGTTTATTCTTCGCAAAAGCATATTCATATCTTTGAGCAGTTTCCACAGAGGCACACCATGGATCGATTCCCACAACAGCAGCACTTGGTAGATTCTGACAGAAAAAACACACAATGAAGGAAAGTTAAATTGGTCTCATGTTTAATGATTTTAACTACATAATAGTTTTATTCATAATCTAACAAACAGATAAAGTATCAAACTATACTACTTTAATAAAACGGCCGGAGTGAAGCTGTTAGGCAGCCTGGGCCTCCCACCTTGTTACCACTACTTACTAATATACCATATAAATTTGCATGGCTGAGAGACTAAACAATAAAACCCTGCCTTTTTCCTTGTTCTTTCTGCCGTTAGATACTTTCAAATTTTTAATCAAGATTCATATCTAATTCAAGCCAATCAGGTGATCTCTCATGTCCCTAAGAGCTAAAATTACTAAACCAAAGATCAAACGAAAAGAACGAAGAGAACGTTGGGATAACTTTTTCCTCAACCATTACATAGAATTAGAAAAGAGAAATAAAAGCTAAAAAAAGAGCTCAATCAGACCTATCAACTACGTAGATCATTCAGCTGATGCTATCACAGCAATCAATTTGATATATCATATTGAGCCAATCAATACTTCTGTCAACTCAAAAAAACATCGCCCATTCATGTTGCTAGTAAATATAATTTAATAATCCATCTCCAAGAAGATGCTGATCTTACTCCATATCAGTTATTTCAAAATTAAAATCGTCACAAAATGTTGACATGTAAGAACTATAGAAAGGAAAGGAAAAGAACAAAATACCAAGTTACCAAAATAAAATATAACTTCTCACATCAGCTATCCAAGTTTCAACTGCCGGGTCTTCTCCTATACGCATGAGTTTCCATCGATCGCTAAGCTGTTGCGTCGCTTGCAAGAAATATCGTCCATCCGTCCATAGAAATGCCCCATTCATTGTTATGAGAGCCAAACCTATTTAAAAGATGCAAAATTACAGGTACACTGGAATATGGAAGAGCCAACATAACCAAAGTTTAAAATCACAAAGCATGCAAGCAGAAAATTGATGATCAGAGAAAATCATAATCTAATTACAAATTCTACAAAATTCATTGTTTTGCAGTCCAATCGTAAGACTTCTTTCATCATTATCATTTATTTTATCAATTTTTTTTCTTCTGATTCCATCCAATATCTGGACAAAAATAAACCCATTTGGAGTAATCAAATTTAGAAATTCCAAATTGTTATTGTAGCATTCTTTGTGAAATGTACATAAAATAACGAAAACACAACTAACTCATAATTATATCCAAAAAAAGCATTATCTCCCTTTGTTGATCATCTACGCTAACACAAAAAAAAAAGAACAGTATAACAACAATTTCAAGTAAATAAGTGTATCTCAAACTAAATTGGGTTAAAAATGTTCAAAGCCTCACCAGCGCTTCCAGTAAATCCGGACACAAATTGCCGCCTTTTATCCCTCTCGGAGACATACTCACTCTGCCAAACACATTGCACACGTTAGATAATCAAAAACTCCCCACTTTAAATCAAAATTAGCAACAAAATTAAACAGTTTCTCCACTCGACGAAACACAGAACCAATCCGGCCCCCAAGGAGATCAATCGAAATCCTAAACTGAGCCAAATCGGAAGCAGAGGCGGATCGAGAGGGAACCCTAGGGGTAGAAGGTCGAAGGCCGAAGGACCTGGTGGTTGTCCTCGGAGGGGACGACGAGGGCGTCAAGGGGAGGTGAGTGCGACGCCATTAGGGTTCGGAGAGCGTCGAGGGGATCCGCCATGGATTTCGCTTCGTCTCGCTTCGCCTTGCGGAATCCGGGACGGAGTGATCGGGGTAACGAAACGGGGGAGAAGATGGCGTAGTATTATAGCAGGGCGCGGATGTGTTGTACACCGGAGGGAGTAGCGATTTCCTTGGACGAATCAACCTTTGAGTGGACCGGGTCCGCCACGTCATCCATGGACCGCACCAAGTTGCCGTACGGAGATAATGTGTCACAAGTGTGAGGACCTGGTCCACCGATGGACCAGTTTTCAAAATATTCTTATCCAGTTATTATTATACGTCACAATAAGTTATTAGTAATATTTTATTCTGCATCAAATTTTTAAATTTTTTAGAGTAAAATTATCTTATCCTATTGAATCACTAAGAACAATCTTTTAAGAGAAAAAAAATCAAACTCCCGTCTTTCAATTGTATTAAAAAAAAATTTACATAGAATTATTTATCACGATATCAATACCCTGCGTCTTAAACATAAATTTTGAACTCCTATTACAAATTCCACTGGTAGAGAGATATATTCTCCTTAGATGGATTTACGCCTCACAGTGAGTGTGGAACAAAGCATCAAATTCTTTTATTCTCAGAAAAAAAAAAAAAAAAAAAAAAAAAAAAAAACACAAGAAAAAGAAAGCACAAAGATCTTTCTATAAAATATATTGCGAAAGTTTGCAACTTATCACATTCTCTGCGCATGAAGTTGAGAACAGCAATATGCACAAATCATACTCTCTGTCGAGTTCAAATACAACTTATACAGGTTATAGTCAATACAGATAATCAAACTAGATCATAAATAAGCTATGCACGCGCCTCAGGCACAATTCAGAGTAGTGTAATCCAATGATCGTACGGTAAATTTAATGCTAACGAATCAATCGACATCTATATAAAGTCATCATAAACTATTCTAAATCATCCCTACCCACTAATTACCAGGATAATAAGTAAGTTAAAACTAATACTGATGATAAATAGAAACCACGACAATGTGGGAAATGTATATATATATATAGTGCAGATTTTTAGATGATCATAAACTAATTTTGGAGTTCTCATTTTACTTATTACATGCTAATCATAAAATATGAGATGTACTAAATCATAGGAAGCAAAAATTAATCCCACACTCTTACTATTTTTAGATATAATTGTCCAAAACATAAAGCATGCAGGAAATATAGACATAATAAGGAATTTGATATTTTCAGTAATTTTAACCCACCACAAGAGCTAATTATGTTAGGATTTTCATATATGTGGCATAATTAATTATATTTAAATTTAGATTTACTATAGATAAGATCAATCTTAAAAGATATAGAATTACTTGATATGGTATATCTTATCCCTTTTCCATCTATTTAAATTAAATAGAATTCTAATCAGACTTTGATGAAAAATCGATCTGAAATCTATATAAAGGGGTACTGGTCCTGCCACCTACTCATGTGCATTCTGATAAGATTATTCATTAAATTCACACCATACGGAAGAGTGTCTGAGAAATGAGGAGAAACCAGATTACCTAGTTCGGTCAGTACTGTTTAGTATTGCAACCGAATTTAATTCTTGCTTCCGCTGTTTAATCAAGAATTTCTTCTCGATGACGCTCTGTAAGTTTTTTACAGTTTTATTTATGATCGTGAATATTGGTATGTATTCGATTTTATTTTATACCATATAAATTCCATCAAATTAATCCAACTACGGCAAGAACTTGATCAGCTCAAGATCTCTCCTCTCTGCCCAGGAACCAGCAGGGACTCCAAAAAAATTTAGCAAACTCAACCCAAAACCTGCTAGGACATCAAAAATCCGAAAAACCACTCAAATTATTTCGGCTCAAAATTCGAATTTTCGTCGAATTTAACTCAACCAACCTCTAAATTCAGTTAGTAGTAGCTCCCAATCAACAGTAGGTGCCAGAGGAATCCAACAAAAATCCACCAAAATCTCAGCTAGAAGAATCGGAATTGAAAATTAACGAAATCCATTAATTTTTCAAAATTCAGTTCAATTATATATCAAAATTACATAAATTCCAATCAAACTGGTTTTAATTCCAGTTGGAAAAAAGGGTTCAAGCTAAGCTCCACTACTCCCCCATCTATCAAACCAAACTCAATTTTGCAAAATTGATCATCAATTGAGCTATTGCCACTGCCACTGAGCTGTTGGCAGGTGCTGCTGCTAATGCTGCCAGGCTACTGCTGAAGCTGGCTGCTGCTGCCAGCAGAGAAGGAGAAGGAGAAGAAGAAGAAGAAGAAGGCATTGGTGTGCTGCTGCTAGTGCTGGCTGAGCTATTGCTTCTGGTGCTGGCTGCTGTTACTTCATTTCCTGCCACTGCTGCTGAGGGAAGAAAAGGAAAAGAAGAAGAAAAGATAGAGAAGAGATGATTTAAAAATCAGCAAAGGAAAAATTCAAAAACTTCAATTAAGTTAGGTGAGTGGTTAAATTGTGCTCTTGTTTCGACAACTATTTCATGCTTCAGTAAAAAATAACTCAACTTTGGAATCGTTTATAGCGTCTATTTCGCATCAAAACGATTTCAACTCGTCTCAACACTCTACAAAAGTGTCAACCAAAAGCTGAGACCATAATCATTCCAACAAAATTTTCAAATATATAGTTATTTTCTCATTAAATCAAACAGTAATTATTATTATTATTATTATTATTATTATTATTATTATTATTAATAGATTGATGTTTTCATGAACTGATCTACTGGACCAAGTCCACGTAAAAGTTCCTCATAAAAACGATTGCTTTCTTTGCAAAGTTGCTTTCTCAATCAGCAAAAAGGTATTACAAGCTTGTAAACAATTATCACACCATTTTAGTTATCTAAAATAATAAAATAACTATGCATTCTTTTATAAATATATTATAAATATATTATAAACATCATTTTAAAGATTAAGGAAAAAAAATCTAACTAGTAAATTACATAATTTATAAATTAATATATAATTAATTTTTAAGTAAAGTATTATTCAACATTTATTAATAACTTGAATATGATCATCTTATGCTACACGTCAGAAAATCTCTCCATATCTAAATTAAAATCTAACTTACTAAAAATCATAAAATTACAAACTTTTGGCACAGATTAATTTCTTATAAATCGAATGATAATTTTTCATTAAATATTATTGTGATCAGGTAATTATATATTTCTCGTGGTTTTGTTATTTTGCATCTCACTTTAGTATGATTTTTAATTTATGTAAAAAATATATAACTAGCTTATCTCAATTGTCATCAATTTTGATCTCACTATCTAATTATTAAGAATTTCGGCTTTGCTATCTAATCTTCTAATTTATTCGATTTAAATCACTTAATGATTCTTTAATTTTAAAATTTAAATGTATCATCTTTTTCTACGAACTTAATCAACATATTTCATATAGCTCATATAACTATAGATATATTAAAATAAGCAACTAGTTTAAATTTTATACCCGAAGAGTCATTAAATGACTTAAATCCAACCAATTAAAAGATTGAGTATCAATATTAAAGTCATAAAAACCTAGATAGTAAAATGAAAATGATAGATAATACAGCTAAGTTTTATAAATGTTTACATTTAATTTATTATTTTAACTATGTAGGAGAGTAGAAGTTATGGGTTGTAAGCACTAACCAACAATTATAAAGGAGAGCAGAAGTTGTAAGTGTTAACCAACTATTTTAAAAGCATAGCATATATGATCTACAAATTGTATAGAGACCGTGGCACGGGTTCGATTATCCCAATATGTTGAGAGGAGTTGCGGTTTATAATATACTAACGACAGGAGGTCCAACAATAGACCTATCGTCCAGATAAATTGAGTTATGTCGAAAATCGTGAGCGCTGTGAATCAGGGACGGTTAGATATGTCTCGAATTCTAGAACCGAAAAGTTTTCTAATCCTATTCTGTTTTGCTTATTCAATTAAGATAAGTTTGCATTATGCCTAATCTTATTATGATTATTCCTAATTTTAGTGGATTTGTATTCCTAGTTGTATTAGGATTTAGCCATTATTATAAATATATCATTATTCCTTTGATTTGGTACGGCGGATGAGAAGGAGTATGGATGTATTTTGGAATTAGGGTTTTGTGAGAGAGACATATTTTGTACACCATTTTGATTATAATGGAAGTCTCCGCTCCGTCTTCGCCCGTGAACGTAGGCCAGTGGCCGAACCACGTAAATATTGTGTGCTTTAATTTATTTTTTTTTCTTTTTTTCTCGATTCTCTTTTGGTATTTTCACACCCAACGAACTAGATCCTTTCGGCTTTTGTCATAACATGGACAAAGCTGTGTGTAGGTCATTGTTGGCTATTTATTTTATGGATTGAAAATATGTCCAACTTCATGCACCGTGACAATAAGCACAGAAAACTAATAAGTTGAGTTGGGTGAGCACAATAAGTTGAGTGGGGATGCGGTCCTCAATAGACCTAACGGCAAGAGATCCAACAATAGACCTAATATCCAGATGGGTTGAATCTGGTCTAGACCCGTCAGTGCTATATCTATACGCTTTAAGTGAATTGATTGTGTTTAATAACTCGATCTTTTGGGATTAATGGTTACCGCCAACCATCCGACAAGTGGTATCGAAGTCAGTGACATGAGTTCGATTTCAACACGATACACTATTGGGAGAAGGATTGTTGGCTATTCATTTTAAAAATAGGTCCAACTTTCTGTCCCGTAACAATATGCGGAGAAGGATTGTTGGCTATTCATTTTATGGGTTAAAAATATATCTAACTTCCTATTTTATGACAATAGACCTAAAAGACTAATAAGTTAAGTTGGGTGAATCTAATAAATTGAATGAGGATGCGGTCCACAATAGACATAACGGCAAGTGGCCCAACAATCTACCTAACATCCCGATGGGTTGAGTCCGGTTGAGACCGACAAGAGGTCCAACAATCAACCTAACGTTCAAAATAGACCTAACGGCAAGAGGTCCAACAATCTACCTAATGTCTCGATGGATTGAGTTCGGTCGAGACCGAGAAGAGGTCTAACAATCAACCTAACGTTCAGATGAGTTGAGACCTGTGAGCCCTGTGTTTGTACGCTTTAAGTGAATTGGTTGCGTATTTCTAACAGGTCGAGCTTTTGGAATATTAATGGTCGGTAACAACGATCCGACAACCATAACCCTCCATCATTTTTAAAATTATATAAAAATTTATTACTAAGATATCAAAATGTTAAAATATTATAAAGTTTTCTGGCCAAAATATTATTTTTTTTTTTAAAAAAAACAGTACTGACTCTTGGCCACAAATTTTTTTTCTTTGGCACTTTTGTATTTCAATTATTTTTATATATAGTTTGCTTTATTAATATTTTTTAAAAAAATTAATATATTTTGCATAATATATTGTTGGCCTCTAATGCCATTCTGATTTCATCCCTAGCTACAGTTGAGTCATTAAGTACAAATAAGTATGTTTTTTTTTTATCAATACGTATTTTTTAAATAATTAATAAACGCTTACGATCCACAAAAAATTAATAACTATTTATTATTGACTAAAATATATCAAACTAAATTAAGTGGCACATGAACAAACTAAGCTCAGAGGTCATTTTGTAAATGCATGTCAAATTTGACATGAGAATATCTTCTTATGCTCTATATGTGATTTAAATCATATAAATTAGGATTAATTTCTTCAATGCCCTCCTCAAAAATAATAATTTTATAAATACTCTTTCAAAGTGTAAAATATTTTTGGTGCCAAAGAATATAGAATTTAGGATGGTGGGTTTGGAATTTAGATTGGAATTTAGAAGGGTATTTGTGATAGGTTTATGTGTTTAAAGGAGCAGGTGATGATGATATTTTAGATTTTTAAAAAATATTTATAATATTTTAGAATTTTAGAGGGTTATTGCAATTGTCTTTATAAATTATATCCATTGTCTTCTGGACACTGTACTAAAAGAATATTGCCCTTTTATATGCGAGGCTCCGGCAATTATTTTTAGTGATACAACGACGACGAACTGTTCCATCGATATGTCTCCAGTATAGTACAACGTGAACCACATAGACTTTCAGAGATTCGGTAAATAGAGTAAAGCTTAAAAGAACAATAAAGCTCAATGGTAGAGAAATTTTTTGTGAAGAGTAGTATAAAGCTCATAGAAGTAATCACTATAACAAAATTAGGTTATAGAGATATATGTTTGTGACATCTTTTTGCAAGTGTTCTATTTATAGTCCATCTATATCCAAAATTAGAATATAGGAATACATTTTTGGGACACATTATAGTAATGTGTCGCTATACACCCTAACGACGGCACATATAGCGACACTAATGACAAGTGTCGATATTTTTTTTAGCAGCATTTTTTTTTAGTTTTTAGCAACA
This sequence comes from Tillandsia leiboldiana, assembly GCA_029204045.2. Taxonomy (NCBI): domain Eukaryota; kingdom Viridiplantae; phylum Streptophyta; class Magnoliopsida; order Poales; family Bromeliaceae; genus Tillandsia; species Tillandsia leiboldiana. The sequence goes on along the minus strand of CM055075.1, from coordinate 26,658,810 downwards.
CTTAAGAATGTCGCTATAGCATAATTTTGTTGTAGTGAATATGTAGAAGAAGGTAATTCACCTCTTTCATGTACCCTTCTCTCCGTCTAAAGGTAGGCGCCGCTGTGGTCACTACAACAAAATTAGATTATATGGACATATTTTTGTGACACTTTTATATAAGTGTCCTATCTATATTTCATCTATATCCAAAATTAAATTATAAGGATGTTTTTTAGAGACACATTACAATAATATGTCGCTATACACCATAGCGACTGCACATACAACGACACTAATAATAAGTGCCAATATTTTTACTAGCGGTATTTTTTTTAGCTTTTAGAAATACTTAAAAGTATCGCTATACCATAATTTTGTTGTAGTGGGTGTAGCCAATGAGAACAGCCAATAGGAATCAAGATGCCCACGATTAGTTGGACCAATACCACTTAATTACCTCATAATAAAGTTAAGCTAAAATGTAACCAACTTCAGGTTAAGATTAAGTTCAAAAGTAATAAATCCAAAACAAAAAAATAAAAGACATGCTAAGGTTAAGTTAAAAAGTAATAATAAACCTAAAATAAAAAAATAAAAAATAAGATTTCAGTGTAGGTGAACCAAACCAGTAAGTAAAGACCGTGTGTGGCGCCCAGCCTAGCCCTACTTGAGCCCAACTCAAGCCCCACTCGAGCCATGCACGTGTGTATGTGATTAGTGGATGACACCACGTACTCTTTTTATTAATTAAGTGACTTGAAAATGGTGTAGTATATAAATTCTTACTATATCTCATGAGTTTTTCATCTATTATATAGTAAGTGATGCATAAGCTCTCATGCAAAGTTCATTTGATTAAGCCTATAAGCCAAAATAAAAATTTTAAATTAAATTTAAAATAAATACCAGCAGTTGCTAAGTAATTCAAATGAAATAGAAAATATATAGCTTGAAAGTTAACGCGATCAATATGTCGGAGGTTTATAACTTTACTAGATTAAAAAAAAAACAAAATTGAATTAAAATTCTCAGTTCAGATTTTATTTTACTTTTCTCTATTTTCAATTTGAATTGGTTTCAATTAATTTGGTCATGAGATTCATGTTCAGTACTTTTTATCTATTTTTGAGTTTGAATTCAATTCAGATTTTTTTAAAAATTGAGAGATATTTGACTCAGATTTAGCTTATTAGAAAAATTCAATCAAGCAATATTAAACACCTCCTATATATGTGTCTTCTCCATGTACCCCGTTCTCTCTTCATCCATGCATAGTATGTAAATTCATAACCAAATCAGAGGTATATATTGAACCTTCGGAGGCACGAAAAAGTCATAATTTATCACAGTAATAATACATAAAATTTACAACATTCAATCAAATGTCTCCATATCGTATAAAGGTGTAACGAACAATTAATTCTTCTTAAAGCATAATTTTAATGTATAATTATCAAATTAGTTATGATTGATTCGAGACTGTTTGCTATCTTATTTGACGCAATATGATTGATTTGAAATATATCTTATATATTGTAATATTTATAAGGAAAATTATTTTCCGAGGCATCGTAGTAGAGCATCGAAGCAAGTATATATATAGAATCTAATATCGAATAGGCCTATATTTTACACAAGAAAAATTCAAGTTCTAAAATATATATAAAAAAAAATGCTTTTTAATTAAAGATTTTGGGAGGCTCTTTAATGATTTTTTGTCATTCCAAAAGTTGTGTCTTTGGTGAAGCTCAAAGTTAGTAGTTTATTATATGGAAAAGTTAGAGTACCAGAATTAAGAAAATTGGATACATAATTGTAAGTCCAAATTAAAGAAGCTTCTTATTTATATTACTTATATTAGTGACCTAACACATGTCAACAGTAATGTGATACTATTTGTGCAAACTATTAGATTATTAATTTATTGATTGTAAGAAACAGATACAATAATGTGAGAAGAACTACGTACTATGTGTTCCCTCGTACCCAACTTCCTAACCCATGTTAGTTAGTTGTTGCAAATTTTGTAAGTCTAAAAAAAAAAAAAAAAGGAAAAAAAAAAACTTGAAGTCGGCAGTCGAAGAGGAGAAGATATAAGGACGACGCCGACTTCTTAGCACCTCCAAGCTGACGTGGAGGCCAGCTCCCGCCCGCGCCAGCTCAGCACCATGGACCCGGCACTGCGCGCCACGTGGTAGCCTTCGACTGGCGCGCGGCGCACGATCCACTCGGCCTGCGACTCGGCGAACTCGCTGAAGCCCACGGGCTCCAACCCGGCCCGGCCCAGCAGCTCGTGGGCCGGCTCGGTACGGGCCCACCAAGTCCCCACCGCCGCCGCGACCCTGGGCCCCACCACCCCCCTCTCCACCCTCCTCACCGCCTCCTCCCCCGCCCCCGCCGCAGCCGCCGCCGCCGCCTCCGCCGCATCGAGCACCGCCGCGTAGTACTCCACACCCCCCTCCACCGCGCGCCTCAGCGACGCCGCTCCGCCGCAGCCGTAGCCCTCAGCGTCAACGAGCACCGCCGCGCGCGGCGCCGCGCGGCGGAGGAACCGCACCAGCGCGGCGGAGCCCTCCGCTCCGCCGGCGCCGGCGCCGACGACGAGTCGGAGCGCGGCGGGGGAGAGGACGACGGCGACGGGCTCGGTCGGGGCGAGGCGCACGGCGCCGAGGGCGAGGGCGCCCGCCGGGCCGAGGCGCAGGAGGTCGACGGAGAGGCGGAGGCCGAGGCCGCGCGCGAAGTCGCGGAGGTTCTCGGCGGCGAGCGCGGCCTCGGGGGTCTCCTCGGCGACCACGGCGGTGACGCGGATGGCCGGGGGCTGCGGGGCGCGGCGCGCGGCGACCTCGTGGGCGAAGGAGGACCACTGGCCCCCGAGGCCGAGGTCGAAGTCCACGACGTGCACCGACGCCGCCGAGCCCGCGGCGTCGAAGGCCTCGAGCAGGGTTTGGTTGGCGGTGAAGCTCGCGAACTGGGGGACGGGGGAGAGGTCGGAGAAGGCCTTGTGGGCACCGATGCGGCGGACGACCTCGGCGGCGGAGATGGTCGGCGCGGCCGCCGCGTGGGGGCCGCAGTGGAGGAGGGACAAAAGAGCCTCCTTGAAGTAGAACGCCGCGCGCTGGAGAGGGGGGCCGAGCGGGGCGGCGAGGTGGGGGTTGAGCCGCGCCAGCGCCAGCTCGGCCGAGTGGGGGTCGCCCGATTCCAGCGAGTCGGCGGCGCGGAGGAGCAGGTCGAGGTGGGGGCGATCGAAAGGAGGGGGGTTTAGGGTGGTTTCGAAGGGGTCGGAGAAGGAGGGGGGATCGAAGGATGGGAATTGTGATTGGAATTGGGGGAGGTCGAGGGCGAGGTCGCGCTCGGAGAGGAGCCACGAGGAGAGAGGGTCCCACTCGGCGGCGGCGGAGTTGGCGTCCGTGTGCTGCTGCTGCTGCTGCTGCTGCTGAGACTGCGACGGCGGCGGCGGCGGCGGCGGCGGCGCGGAGATGCGGTGGAGGTCGGCGGCGGCGGAGGAGGGGGAGGAGGTGAGATGTGGGTCGAGGACGGAGGTGGGCTCGTAGTAAAAGGTCGAGGGGAAAGGAGAGGTGGTTTGGTGGTAGTAGTGGTGGTGGTGGTGGTGGTGGTTGTTGTTGTGTGGAGGGGACGAGTCGTCGGCGCCGAGTTTGGTGGGGAAGGCGTGAGAGTCGGCGACGAGTTTCGTAGACTTCATGTGACTCTCAACAAGCAATCAACACGCCCCCCCCCCCCCTCTCTCTCTCTCTCTCTCTTTTTCTTTCTTTCTACGTACGTATATGTGGGTTTTGCAGGGTGCGTTGGGATCTGTGAAGGAGAGAGGTGGAGGTTTTTACGTCGTAGAGAGGGGGATTTTATGGTGGCGGAATGATCATGATCATGATCATGATGATGGTGATGATTTAATGTCGCCGCTGCTGATGATGATATAAATAAATGAATGATCATTATGGGAAGGAAGGACATGGGAAACCAACAAGATTCAAAAGGGCTCTTTTAACGTGGTTCAACTTCTGTGAGAAGCCGTCGCCATTTGGAAAGTGCATTCATTTTTTACTTTTCTTTAATTTTCTTTTTCCTACTAACAAACATGGACGCATTGACGTTTGATTTGACTCGTAGTACGTACGTAGTAACGTTATTCACGCTACGTAGATCTACGGCCTACATAAAAATTTAATATTTAAAATTTTAAGCTCCAAATACAGTTTATTATTCTGTTTGATTAATAATTAGTTTTATATATATAACTATGTGTTATTAAAATAGGAATTATATCAAAAAGAGTTTTTTTTTTTTTTTTGCTGCACATGCATGTACGTAGCATCTACTAGGGAGGCGTACGTTTTTAAGTAATTGAACACAAATGTTAATTACTAATAAGTTCATTACTGCAAGATACTAGATGGGCCCTATATATATATATATATATATATATATATATATATATACATACGTACTAATTAAAGCTTAAAGGATGCGAATATATATATATATATATATGCAGGTTTATACTGAAGAAGATTGAGGTGACATGATCTGCAGGGAGATCAAAGCTGAACCACATATCCAAAGAATCCACCACCACCTCATTAGGGGGGCTCATTAGATAAGGCTGTTTCTCCCTGATGGTCTATATCTCTCTCTCTTTTAAATACCTGCACCCCGTGCATGCGCCGTATGATCAGTCGCACACTGCACTGCCCATATCCCTTCTTCCAACTTCATGCTTTTCGCTCGACAGTTTAAAGTTTATGAATGCTTTTCAACTTAGGGCGTGTTTGAATGCATGAACATATTGTATGCAATCGTTAAGTGATGAAGAGCACGATCGATCGATCAGCTAAGATGTCTATAATTATCATATATATAGTATGTATGTATGTATGTACTCAATTTCCAAATATTTCTAATAAGATAAAAGTAAACTCAGTTAACCTAACAAATGAAAACTTTTAGCACCTCAGAATTAGGGCTATAGCTGAACTCCTAAATTGTAAATTGTTGTAGAATTACTTTCACGACCGTCGGAATAAAATATCCAATAATAACCTATTAGGTATGAAAATAATTTATGCAATTAGCTAGAGACTATGGTTTAATTTTTTGCTTCTTGAAATATCTTAAACGCACTTTTCGCTAACCAAGCACTTCATATTTTTTGAGTAAACTAATTAAAAAAGTACGTACTGAATAAAATATTCATGCGTCCAAACAGAGAAGATCATATCAATGGAGGGATACGAGAAAATATTCATGCGTCCAAACAGAGGAGATCATATCAATGGAGGGATAGGAGACGACGACGGTGCATGCAAGGTGCATTAATTGGGTGCATGCGATTAATGTTATCAATATCTCCTTTCCCCCGACATCTAAACCACCCCATCACTCCCATTTCCTTTTTTCATGAGTAGTGGATTATAAAATGATGCTCCCTTTGTACCAGGCTTTTCCTATCAGAATATATATATATATATATATATGCATGACAAGCCAAAACTTTTGTGCATCACAAGCCTCTTCTCTTCCTAGCTAGCTACAAGAGCTTATGGCGTGTAGGAACCGTGTCCTAAACCCTAGAAAACAAATGAAGCTCCTCACAAGATATACTTTGAATATGATCATTGATTGACAAGTAAAGCCATAAATGATGAGAATATTTCTTGTGCATTATAGGCACATGTTGTGGCCTATCCTTGTTGGGTCTTTTTAATTAGTCATGGGAATTTCAGCCATAGTGGAGATCAGTGTCATGAAACTCGGATTGATTTTGTTGTTGAGAATATATATTATAAAAAAAGATAGAAAGAAAAAAAAAATATATTAGCCGATTAAATTAATACAAGTTTTATAATTCTTTACTAATTATGCTGATGTGACAGTCACTACAACAAAATTAGGTTATAGGGGCACATGTTTGTGACACTTTTGTATAAGTCTCCTATCTATATTCCATCTATATCCAAAATTAGGTTATAGGGACATATTTTTGGGACACATTACAAAAGTGTGTCGCTATACACCCTAACGACGGCACATATAGCAATACTTACAATAAGTGTCGGTATTTTTGTCAGCGATATTTTTTTAAAATTTTAGAAATACTTAAAAGTGTCGCTAAAGCCTAATTTTGTTATAGTGAGTTTTGTATAATTTAATAAATTGTACAGAAAATCATCCAAAGAAAGAGTTGTATATATTATTACAACACTTATTCCAAGAATTATAATCCTGCCCTCTAAAATTTGTTATTTTTTTTTTAAAAAAAATAATAATAAATTTATAACCACTAGATAATAGAGTCTTAGTATATATTACAACCCCATTTGGGTTCCACAACATACTCTTCATTCACTAATTATGTTATCAAAGATCATTATTTACTTATACCGATGTCACACGATAAATTAAGGTCTCTAATTAATTAGATGCTATATTGATCATTCTGAACACTTATAAATACATTAAGTGCCCAATAAAAATCTTTTCAAATCAACATGTTTATAAAAAGTTATAAAATATGTACATATAAATATAGATTTATATAACATTAATTATGTAAAGCTAGCTTTTGGTAGTTAAAGGTGCCTTATCCTTGAAGAATAATCCTTTCTTGGGGATTTGTTAAGATACATATATATGCATGCATGCAACTTTCACCTTTCACCTTTTGTGTGTGGGGCTATTTATAATTAATTATATATCTTATTCTCATTGATCCACTACAGTAGTCTAAGTTAATTAATTAAGCTTCACTTATATAGCTATTTGTAATTTACACCTAGGGTTTAATTTGTTTACACAAATGGTATATAATTGTTAGTTAATTAACTTTGTAAGTTGCTATATATATGATCTACATAATTAATGAGGTAGTTCCCCTAAACATATACCTAATTATCAGTTAAAGTTTCGAAATGATCTCATCCCTTTTAAACTTAAAAAAGGCCATGGCCACTTTGCATTTCAGTTTGTTTACTGTTTAGATGAGAACATATGTACAAAAAAAAAAAAAATGCTTTACATAATAAATTACTGAAAAAATAAATGTAAATAGTACTGTATTAATAGTGTTAGAATCTTGTGTGTATGATATGCACCACTCTTCTTGTGATCGAATTACATTAATCATTCAATAAAAATTCTCCAAATCAGCATATCAGTAAAAGTTGTAGAACAAAATTAAGCTTTTAATACATGTATTTAATTTGGTAGGTAATTAAAGGTGTCCTTTCCTTGAGGAATTTATTACCTTAATTTCCTGGGGATTTGTTAAGACATGGATGCAACTTTCTCCTTCTTTGTGTGGTGGCTATTATCACTACAAAAAAAAAAAAAAAAAAAACAAACAAAAAAAGGTTGATATTTAAGAATGTTTAAAAGCGTCTCAATATAATCTAGGGTCGCATTTGAAGGCGTCGGTTAAAACGTTAGCAAATGACACTACAAACAAATTTCAATATAAGGACGCTTTTTAAACGTCCCTTAAGGGAAGCGTCCCAAGTGTTTCTATAATTTAGTAAATAGCGACGTTTCAAAAAGCGTCGTTATATAAATCCTTTATTATATTAAATTAATTTATTAAATAATAAACTATATTATTATTTTTAATTTTTTGACGCTTCAAAATGTCAGAATTTTAAAAAATTTTGACTCTTTAAAGCGTCAAAAAATATTTTACTGACGCTTGGTATAAATATCGGTATATACGTGACGACTCTTCATTTGCTGATATTTTAGCCGACATTTTTAAATGTATCACTAGACTATATTAAAACGCTTTTAATCATCATTAAGTATAAAAAAAATGTATTCTTAAATATTACTTTTTTTGTAGTGTGAAGAGTCGCCATGTATATACTGACGCTTATGCCAAGCATCGGTAAAATATGTCCCGACGGAATATTTGAAATTCTGACGCTTTAGAGCGTCAGAAAATTAAAAATAATAATAAAATTTATTATTTAATTAATTGATTTAATATAATATATAATTTATATAACGATATATTTTTAAGCATTGGCATTTTTTTTTGTAGTGTATTATTTATCTTAATTACTCTAGATCACAGATCCACAACAGTTGATCAAGTTAATTACTATTAAACTTCACTTACACTACAGTTATTTTACACCTAGTTAATTAACTTTATAGTTGTTTAATTTATGTATAAGGGCTACATAAAGAGCTAGGTACTAGTTCCCCCCTGAATTATACTCAGCTAATTAATCATTAGAGTTAATTAATTTCTAAATTGGATTAAAAAGATCACAGTGCAGCTTCTTTACTATTTAAATAGGTGAGAATACAACTTGGCAAGCCCATGCATAGGATTCATTGCTACTCATGAGGTGCTAGTAATGCTGTAATTAGGTCTAGTGCAAGATCTAAATATATATATATGGTTTACTAGTAATATATATATATATATATATATATATCCTGCGCGGTTTATACATAACTACAACAGCCATATTTAACCATCACTGTCTTGAGCAGTTGATCAGAATTTGAGTATTATATATCTCGAAATATAATTTCAGGTTGGAGTCATAGCTCCCCTGGTGTGATTCAATTTTTATTTATTTATTTTTTTTATTTATTTATGCCTCTAGATTCTCGGGTTAACCTGTGATATCTTTATTAGAATTTAAAATACTGCTAAATCACTCAGCTCCGCTATAATATTTTAGACGATGACCGTCTTAAAAATTAAGGGGGGCGTTACAATTAATATCAAAGCCAATCACCAGCCGAAAGTATGAGATGAGCCTCGACTACACTAGGATCATACAGTGGACAAAGCGCAGCACACTGTAGGTTAACGACCGTTGTGGGTGCATCACCTAGAGTGCTTATACCGTGCTTGAGTTTGACGAAAACATCATAATTTAAAGGAGAGAGAAATACGACATATCTAGAATTTAGAATATTTCTATATATAAAATATAATAAGACTAAACTTATATAATCCGAATATAATATTTTAAGCAGTGATTAGATTCAAAAGTTAAGAAGATTAAACGTAAGATTAAACATATTAAAGTTTAAATAGTTCTAAACCAAATGACCACCGAGAAGTAGGAATTAGGTAGCTTTGGACAACTTAACAAAAAAAAAAAAAAAAAAAAAAAAAAAAAAAAAAAAAAAAAAAAAAATGCTTCCTTGGTCTATAGCTATAGAGGTGGTGTTGATGTGTATATATATCTCATGTTGTATGGCTACAGTTGAAAACTCAATTAAAATAAATAAAAAATAATATTATAAACCAAATTACAAAAATTTGAAGGTTAATAATCAAAATAAAAAACATTTGGTGAAGCGCGAATACGTACAACTGGTGGAATTAACATTTTATATAGGGGGGAAACTCCAATTATTATAAGCTTCTTTAATTTGTAGTTTAACATATTTTTATTTGTTAATTAATTACCTGATGATTTGAAAAATATCATTTTATTTTTTTCTAAATATTTATCGTTTAATAAGAGAGTAAAGTTCTACGCTCTTTAAACTTCATATTGATAAAAATATAATGTATTAATAGTTCATAATTTTTATTGTATTATTCTATAGTTTGAATAAAAGTGATATAAAACTATAGAATAATAAAAAATTTAAAACTATAAAATTAAGAGAGTAAAAAATTAAAGATGGTGATTAACTTTTCTCATTAAAAAAAAGAACGATCACCAACAAGCGCAGGCACCTTTGCATGAACATGCAAAAGGAGAGATTAATTATTTGAGTACACTACAATAAAACTATGCGCGACACTTTTAAGTATTGCTAAAAACTAAAAAAAATATTGTTAAAAAAATTACCTACACTTGTCATTAGTGTCGCTATATGTGCCGTCGCTAGGGTGTATAGCGACACATTACTATAATATATTCCAAAAATATATCTCTATAACCTAATTTTTAAATATAGATGGACTATAAATGGACACTTGCAAAAAAGTGTCACAAACATGTGTCCCTATAATCTAATTTTGTTGTAGTGGTCGATAATAATATTGGTGATTATATATATATAGAGAACACAAACCAAACTATGCTTATAATTGTATAAATCTTAATACAAATCCAATGGTAAAAAATTCACAATCATGGTTTGACTTGTATTTTTGAAAGTATATAAGCTCTACTATATATATATATATATATATGCTTTTAAAAGTATAAGTCTATCCAAACTTGTTAAATTTTTACTATTAAATTTGTATTGAAATTTTTGTTTTTTTAAAGTCAACTAACGAGAGAGAGAGAGAAAGATAAAGTAAAAGGCACAAATTTCAATGCAAATTTAATGGCAAAAAATTTATAAGTATGAATGTGCTTGTGATTTTAAAAATATATAAATTCTACTATATATATATATATATATATATATATATATATATATATATATATATATATATATATATATATATATATATATATATATAGTCCGGCTACTGTACTTGTATAAGAACGAAGTAATTGGTGCTTGTAAATTTTCTACCTTTTGATCTAATCATTTGATTAATTCTATCTCTTAGATTATACTATTCTACCAACCACCCACTAAACCCAAGAGGTCCACCACCATCCTAACGCCATATTCCTACATCTAAGAGTAAAAAATTCACAAGTACAAATAATTTAGTACTTTTACAAGCATAGAAACTCAATTTTATATATATATATATATATATATATATATATATATATATATATATATATATATATATATATATATATAGTTTTGTTTAAGCTAACAAATTAGCGGACAAAATCGCTCTTGGGCCCACCACGGAACATATTCGTCGTTTTCTTTTTTATTTTTTCTTTTAATTTCTTTTTTAATTTTTTTCCTGTCTTTTTTTTTGGTCTAAAGGTCAGCGTGGTCCTCACGCCGACACGAGTTGGACCCGAACATGCACATAACATGCGCATGCACACAACATGCATGCATGCATGGCCATCGCATCAAAAAGGACATGGCCGACAAAAGCCCAACGTGCGGCCCACGACTATGCAGCCGTGTGGTCCGCTCCGCGACACGTGGATGCGCGCAAGTCCCAGCTTTGTTGAGGCACTCTCAACTCTACATTGGCACTTTTCAAGAAAAGTGGGAACGGTAAATTAATCTGCTAATAATAAGATAATAAAGGTTCATTTTATTTTATACAAATTTTTATACAAGTATTGAATAATAGATAAAGTTTTATAAAATTTAAGTGATGAGTTTTATTTTTTTTAACTTTTTTTATTTATAACAATTTTTTTTTAAAAAAAAATTATTCTTATATATATATATATATATATATATATATATATATATATATATATATATATATATATGAGTCCAGCTAGAATACTATCGATAGCACCAAACAATTGGTGCTATCAAGTTTTCTACCATTGGATGAAAAAATATGCGGTTGGGATTATAGTGGTCCCCTAAGTTCTTTACTATTCAACCAACCACCTAGTAAATTCTAGGGGACCACTATCATCTTAACCACACATTTTTTAATCCAAAGCCTAAAAACTTGATAGCACCAATGACTTGGTGCTATCGATAATATTCTAGCCTAATTATATATATATATATATATATATATATATATATATATATATATATATATATATATATATATATATATATATGAGTAGAGTTTATATACTCTCAAAAGCACAAGCACAAATATGTTTGTGAACTTTTTATTATTAGATTTGTATTAGGATTTGTGTTTTTATAAAGTCAACTAAAGAGAGAGAAAGAAAAAATAAATAACATAAATTCCAATATAAATTCAATGATAAAAAATTTATAAATATATTTGAACTTGTGCTTTCGAAAGTATATAAGCTCTACCCCCTCTCTCTCTCTCTCTCTCTCTCTCTCTATATATATATATATATATATATATATATATATATATATATGAATGAATAATTTTCTAAATAGTAACTTTGTCGCTAACAATAACATTTTCACGGTCAATTTCTTTTCTACCACCTATCATTTCAACAAAACGACACCAAATTTATCTGAGGACTCTAATTCCAGGGCTAGTCATTAAGACAATAAATTTTGTAATAAGCTTTTAAAACTACACCAGTTGGCGTTCTTATTTTTAAATAATTACCATACAATCTCTCAATTAATCTTATAGCGCAATAATCTTATCTAACATACCACAGCACCAAGAAGAATTAGGCCCTTTTATTTTATTAAAATTAAGGAAAAGAGAAGCATTGGTTAGAAACAAAATTTAATAAAAGGTGACAAAAGAGCAACACAGAGGTACATACATACATCTCGAGTATGCAACTTATTCAACCCCACAAATTTCTAAGAACAAAGAGGAGCAACTCAATAACAAAAGCAAGTTAAATGGGATTATATCCCAAGAAAATCCTCCTTTACACCATTTGTATGGCTCAAGATAGAAAAGAAGAAGACATCAGTACTCTACATTCTATTTATAACATGTGGGCGCGAAGAACTGTTTTATCTACAAAAGGAAACAAGAGAGGGGAAGGTGATTCATGTGCCGAATGCGGTGATACACGATACCACGACGGTGATGTCGTCGAGCTTCCCCCCGTAGTAACGATATCCTGCGTCCTGGGCGGCGCTCGAGAAGGGTGTTTGCCGGTTCTTATCCTGGGCCCGCTGGCGAGCTAGAGCGGCTATCTTCTGGGCGGTCACTTGAGGTTCCAATCCGGCCCGGACAGCATGAACGACCACGGCTGTGATCTCGTTGTTGTACAAGTTATCGAACAGCCCGTCAGTTCCCGCGACGACGACATCACCGGATTCGACAGGAACAGTAAATACCTGTTCAGCACCAAAATAAGGAATGTTTGATAGCTATACTGCAAACACTTAACCCGACTCTTTATATATGTAAATGGCCCGAGAGCCAGAGATTCAGAACAAATATGTAATAATAATATATAAGAGGAGAAGATTTAACTTACCTGGGCAGCACTAGGTAGGTCACTTGAATTGCCACTCTCAAGCTGGTAAGTAAAATTGAAGTCATGTTGTTGCACAGGCGATCTGAAGACAGTGCATCCATCTCTAACAACTAAGAAGCCACTGTCGCCAAGGTTCACTGCACGAATTCCCTGTAACCAGAAAGCAAACTAATATAGCTTAACAATTAGAGAAACTAGTAGTACAAATGCATCTGGTATGAGCAGATGCCTCGAGAATTATAATTGTACCAACATAAAAGGAAAGTTCACACCATTCGGCCCTTGAGACAAATTTTTTTGATAGAAAGAAAAAAACTCTCCTATTACCTTCTTGGTTCAGCATAAGAATTTTATCATTTGATGTGAAACTTGTTCCAGAATAGTAACAACTCCACGTATTTGACCATGACACGAACAGTTCAGGAGAATATGTATGCATGAAAAGGTTATCCTTAATGCAGTAATTGCTTTGAGCAGAAAGAATAGTAGTGTGATGGTTTGATATTCTAAAAGCTCTGCAAGCAATACCTCCAAAAGAGTAAAGATTTGAGTGGAGCTATGCTGGAGAAGATACATATGTAGCTCAACCTTTAGCACATACGAAAATATACAAAAATGATCATTATGCAGGAAATTTTTATTTTATTTAGTTCTTGAGTACGATGACAATTTCTTTTACTGGCATGCAAAGCACTTGTCAAGCACTTAAGCTCAACCCCACAAACCTCAATTTGGCACAATGTGGGTTCGGCTATTTGGTCCGTCCAAATGAAACCCTTTGGAAACACAATCCTATTTTTTGAGTGATCATCCAACTCAAGCAGCTAATTAACACTTTCCTGTAATTCCTCCCTGCTTGCTCAAATTGTATTCTAAAAAATGCTTTCTCCCAACCCTACAACAGCAAGATCTCTAGTCTCTACTAATCACCTATAGCCATCTAATCTTCCACCTTTCTCTAGCTTTTCCTGCACACCCTATGACAATATCCGTTTTAAACCACCCTCCCTCTTTTCATTTTCAATTGGAATAAACCAAGAATAATCAAATATCTTCATTCCAAATACTGTCATTCCTTATATAATTGTACATGCACAAACATTTGTATCTCTATATCTATTCATCTTTCATACATGTTATTTTTCAGTAGCATGAATTTCAATGAATGGCAGTATGAAGAAGCACACTAGTGGCCAATAAAGTACCATCAAATGTTAAAGATATCTGTCTAGTGATCAATGATGCTTTCTCTGATGGCAGCAAATGAGCACTGTAATCGATCAGATTGTCATTCTGATGAACCAATCTATGCTGAACCCATTTTCCTAGTTAGCTAACTATCTTTAGTTAGAACTCTTACCATGTTATTACAAAATTATCAATGCTAAATTCAGTTGGTTGTGCATTTATTTGGGGCCCACCTCCTCCATTTCTGTCATGATAATTCATAAGAGAGAAAATATTATATATCATTCAAACAGGCATGGAGAACATGGGCTGACGGTATAAAGGTAGCACTGAAGATGGCTATGAACTCTTTGCAGTGTGTGAAACAGCATATGCTGTAATAGTTTGTAGTGTAGGTGTCTTTGCTTGCTGCGGCAACAACAGATTTAGGCTTGCAATTTGAAATAATAGGCATGCAAATGATATGAAATGTCTGAAAGAGATGATATTAAAGAAAGAAACCATAGGAGCACAATAACCGGCAAATCAGAAAATAAAAGAAAGGAATGAGCAAACCTTATCTGTGAGAGCAATGATGCATGCTGTTGACGATCCTTTGGCTTTCGTGCTCATGTAAGCTTTCTCGAGCACTCTTACTGGATCAATGGATCCTTTTGGCTCTTCTTGTATAGCCACTAGTGAATGAGACATAAGCTCTCTAGCATACTGTCCTGCATCAACACCAAGATCTGCCCAGCCACCAACACCATCAGCCACTCCTATGGCCTGTTCATCACATATAAAATGCGCATCTTCTCCACCAGTTTCTTCCTTATCTGGGTGTGGCAAGTAGCATGACCCAGATAGCAGCTTCAAGGTTCTCTCACTTGGTTTATTCCTGTAGCAAGAATCGTAAAAATAATTAACCAACCTACATAGATCGACATTTAACAGTATTCACCTTGACTGAATTTACAGATATCCATCTATGGTAAGAGTGAGATGCACTCTCTAAAAATATCGTAGCTAAGGAGCCTATTTTACAGGGGAGAGGTCCCTCCAGCAACAAAATTCAAGTGGGAAAAAAGATGGGTTCCATTTTAGCTGTTTCGTTGACTTAGATGTCTTCACAAATATTTTAGCAATAATAAAGCAAAAGAAAAAGAGCGCTAAATGCCTGATAAAATTAGCAGACGATAAAGATCACAAAACTAAAATGATAATAAACCATAGTAAATTGTCACTTAGTTTCACAATTATCTATCTCATAAAGTGAAAAAACATGCTAATTCCACAGTTTTCCATATTTCGCTATTTCTTCCATTTCGATCTTCTTTGGATAACAAAAATTTCAAATGATTTGGTAAAATTTGATAACCGGGAAATAGGGATTCTATTTTTTCCACAATCAGATCAGTAGCCAATTAGTGGAAAATAAGGATGAATCTGGGGTATTCTCCTTAACTTTTAAGGTAAAATGAGCCTAAATATTTGAGTAAAAAGCCAGGATCCTGTTAAACGTAAAAGTGAAATTTCATCTCAACCATTGCTTATGGATTTTAAACAGAGAAAGCAATGCAAATAAAAAAAGAAAAAAGAATTCACATACACTTTTGCTATACTTCTAATTTTTCTGTTCCATTTTTTATGCAACTTTAGGGGAAAACATGGAACCTGGACAGAAAGAACTATTGAATCTAATATGAGTTCTCAAAATTAAAACAATTATTGCAATCTCCATTGTCCATATAAAAACAGCACCAAACATGGGGCATCACAAAGGAATATGAGGGACCGAACTGTGTAACTTAATATGCTTATTTTATGTTAGGACACAGTCTATGTCAGTTGTTTCTTCTGGTGTAGGCCTTCAGACTAGCAAATTCTCCTACAACCTCACAATTATGGGCTGCTTTCCCAACAGCAACCAAAATTTCTATTTTCTAGTCTCTCCAAATAATATTAGCTGCTCATTTCTCTTCATATATACAAAGCAAGAATTGCACTCTAGGTGATCAATGTTCTCCCTCGAACAGAAAATGAGACTAACAGCCAAAGAGAACATCCCAGTGCAGGAGGCTCCACCAAATGCAGGTATTTAGTGCAAAATGCACTCAACCTCACCTAAATTATAGAAGAGACTATTGTCGCAAGTCAAACCTACACTTCCTAGATGACTGGAATAACCGTTCACTAAGATAAAGCCATCACTGACAACGAGAAAGGGGAAATTACTGTCCAGTTTCCATATATTAGGTGCATAACTATTCATGCAGATGAAGTGTACAAGTCATCGAAGAATGATTAACACTAAATTATGTTTTCCTCTTTTTTTCTCTGGAAAAGTGTTTTTCTTTTCCACCGATACAACCATATATAATCAGAAGAATATATAGTTAAGAAGAAAAGCATACTGGTCAGAGGAGGCAGAAGAGTTCTCAAGCTGCTGGTCCTGAACATCACGCGGAGACCCGTCAAAAGAAACATCAGGAGCTGCTCCAGAAGAATAGAAGGAAGGCCAAAAAATTGAAGATTCCTTCATCCAAGGCTCTTCTCGATTTACGAAACCGAACCTCCTCCCAACTTGTCCAAAATTATCAAGATTTCCATTGTGAAAAGCACTGGCAATTCCCAAAGGTCTCAATTTCTGCACATCCTTCAAGAACGAAAGATGATGATTCACACGAGAAAGAGCTTGCGAGAGCTTTCTGGAAAGAGATGCCGCCGCTTGTTGATCAGATATATGAAACTGCGAGACATTGCTGACGAGACCGGAGAACGGGCGCAAATTTTGGAATCCATTACTGCTTGACGACAAGCTACAGCTTTGCCGTCCCAACAGGAACTCGAGCGACATCTGAAGCGCCTTCGAACCCAAAAGGTATGAAGAAGAAGAAGAAGATCGCATATTATCCTAGTAAAAGCAGCAGTTTTGTCCCTTCGTAATCCTTGAGCAGCCTACAATGGCAAATCTCATAACTCGCAAATCAAATTCGACTCTGAATCCTGGGAAAGAGACCACCATTTAGATGGAGAAGAAGATAAAATCATCAAAGAAATAGCTAGGGTTCCAAAAAGAGCAGGGTAGGAACTCCGTGATTCAACAAAATAGATGTAAATCATCATCAAGAGCCATTTTTATCTCCATCCCCAAACATTTCGCCTGTCCACAATATAATTTCTCACTTCACACACAAATTAGTGGAAAAAAAAACACCAACAAACAAAGAAAAACATGCAAAAATGTATAGATGAAGCCCAAAACCTAAAAAATTACAAAGAGCAAGCGATGAAAGAAATAAAATGCCAAAAAAGGAAAAGACCCAGCACCTCCGGGCGATTTCTCCACTTCTTCCGGAGGAAACCCTAACCCTATGAATCGAAAAAGATGGTGGAAAGTGAAAAGTGGGGGATCGGAGAAGAGGAGAAGAGTACGCGGAGCGCGATTCTCCGATTCCTTCGATCGTCCCCTTGGCGACGGTGATAGATCGAATTAGGGTTTTGCGAGAGAGAACGGGAGAGAGAGCGTGTCATACGAACGCAAGCGTGGAATTTGTTAAATGGATCGTTATTGGGCTCTTTTGTAACTTGGGCTTTATTGGGCCAAAAAAGGCCCAAATTCTTTTTTATCTAATTATTTTTTGAGTTTGAATTTGAATTTGAAGAGGGCATAGGTTAGTTTAATTTAAATAAAAAAAAAACAAAGTAAATCTCAATTTTAATTATATTTACTTTTGGCGTTAGATTATTCAGCATATATAGTAGATTATATATTAACTAACCTGAATATATTAGATTGTGTACAATATATACATGACAAAAGAAAAAGAAAAAGAAAAAGAAAAAAACATTGTTTTAGTAGAAAATAAGTATAAGACAACTTAATGTAAAATTGTATAAAACTTACCTGAACAATTGACCATTCCAGTATACAATTAAAATTAGGTTAATTTTATGCAGCTTCCTATATACATATTAAATAACAAATATATTTCTATAAAGTTTAATTTCTCATATTTATTTTTTCAAAAATTTAAAATTATTCATAGTTTGTTATCATTAACTTACAGTTTATCAATTTTACGTCCTTTCACAAATCTCAATTATTAAAAAATATATCTATAATTAATTATAATATCTGAAAGAGTAAAAAAATAAATTTACCACAATCACTAAATAAAGTTAAATATTTAATCTATAGTTAACTATATTTCTCTAATGGACATAGGCGGTGGAGATATATATATAAATAATTTAATACTTTTTACCGAATAAATATAAAAAATTAAATTTTATAAGAATATATATATTATTCAATATGTTTCCATAGAGCTATATGAAATTAATTATAATAACGTGAATTGCATAAACTATACAAACTAAATTCGTAAAGACAAATAGAGTAGCCAAAATTTGAAGTTAAACAATCTCCAAATTAATAAATAAAAAAATTAGGTAGTAAAATAAAAAAATTTAAAGATTATATAGCCAAAATCCAAAAGGGTAAGTAATAGCTGAGGTAAGTTTATACAAATTTACCTCAAAATTTAGGTTGATATATCTCTCCACAGGTTACAAAATTAGGAGTGTTCCTATTTTATATTTTATATGCAAAAGTTTTGGACGTACACTGGATCCTAATGTGGCCAAAAAGAAGGAAAAACAGCAGCAAAAGATTAAGCCTCAAACAAAGCTGCTAAACAGAGGAATGAAGAGAAAAACAAATGAAAAAAATAAAAGGCGCTTTCTCAGGAACTGCAGGTCCGATATATCTCCCCGCGCATCAAGTCGATTGGGTCGTGGTCGAGTGTGTAGCGTTCGGGGCCGAGATAGATACCGGTCTTCTCCAGAAGATTCAATCCTTCGTCCCTGCCGTATCTTGACGAGTACAGCTTCAAGTATTCAATGTCCTGTACCATTGAAAAAAAAATTAAAAAATTCTACATAGTAATATCTGAAGGGAACTACGCATTACGCAGTAACTCATCCATCGAGACATCGAGATTTGATACAGATGAATACTTACAACAGATAAAAGAGCGCGCGTTTATGGTTATGGGACAGCAGTGCTGCAGTGAATTTATCATTGGGATGGAGGTTTTATCAATGGACGACTTACGGTGTCTCGATGATGTTAATTTATCATTGGGATGGCTTGTGCTCTTTAAATACAATAATCTGCTCGCATGATTAAGCTCAATCGATTGGCGACAGAGTAAACAAAAGTTTAAGCTGCCGGAACGGTGTTTTTAATATTTATATTCAACACTCGCCCTCACGTCCAGACTCAAAAAAATTTGATAGGCTAAGGCATAAACTTAATTTAATGAGAAAAAAAATTAAATAACAGTAGGAGCTGGACGGGACTCAAAACTCAGGATCTCCGGCTCTAATACTATGAAAGCGTGGCAAAAAGAGCACCCCGCTAGTATTTATAAACGAGGTACAAGAGTAGTCATGCGACTCAATTAATAATATATCATAATATATGAAGTTTATGCAAGTAATATACTCTAACAGCTATATTACCTGCATGCCACTGAGAAGCCGCTCTAGCCGAGCTGAAGCAACTGGTTCATGTGATGAAGAAAAAACTTCACCAGGATAGAACAGCACTCCATCGCCAGGGGGGAGACCTCGTCGGAATCTTATCTGCATTGTTCGAGAAATGCGTTTACAGATTTCGTCCATGTCCTACTAATTTGCTTAAGGACAAACGTATTGATCATGTCAACTGAAGGAGAGACATCAGAATAGGTGCAGTGGATTAGCAAGTTGGACAGGTGGTAGAAAGGCCTGTGCTTTGGCTGCTCAAACACATTTTATCTGGCTCAACCACCTTGAAAAAAATTATTAACCCAATCAACTTAAGGGCTACAGAGAAGTTGCGGAAACTCCTTGGTGGTCTGTGTTCTTCTGAAACTTTTCAGGCTAAACTAATTACATGATCACTACAGATTTCAGACAGCAATTAGGAGTTATGAACGAAAGAAACTTTGATGCTGAGTATCAGGGCAATATATGTAAGCACTAAAATATTCATTCATTGATACCACATGCAACTGAGCTAAATACTTATAAGTGTTGAAATCTAAAGTTTTCCGCTATTATCTATTATTAGATTTTCATAAAGCATTCATTAGGGGAGGCGAGAGTGAGAGATGCTAAAGAGAAGGACAAAAGGTAAAATTTCAGAAAAACAAGATTTCATACTGGCAAAATTTAATACTGGATAGTACCTCAGCACTTGGGACTGTGGCCTTCTCATAACAGTTAGCACCCCAATAAAGAAAACCCGTGCCACCTTCCTTCCAGACTCTCCACATCACCGCACGGTGTTGCGTGCCACGCATCCCAAGATGCCAATTTGGGTGGGGATCAGATGGACCCAAGCAAATGTAAGTCCACCATTCCTACACATAGAAAAGGAGACTTCAGGAAAACACAAATTAAAAGCATGAAATACTCAAAAGAGACACTGCCTGAACATGAAAAAGGTGTTATATAAGAAAATGAAACACTGCCTGAAACTAGTGCGCAACAGTTTAAACAAACTATACTCTAAACTTCAGGAAAAGAGCACGTGCTCTAGCAAAATGAGTGCGACTTAGGACAACAATGCATAATTCATAATAATTTTCCCAATATCGATGGTGTAAAAACAGGGAATCCAACATATAAACTCATTTACAAGGTGGTTATTAGGCCAGAAAAGAGGATAGCAATGCCAAATAATCACAAGCCAGAGAAAGTGAATGCAAACTTTCCACTAGATCCACAATCTGTTAGAGCATTCAAGTTATCCATCAATGGGTGCAACATATTGGTCACAGATGGATCCAGACATGCTTCTAGAATACAACGGTCATACATGCTTCTTTAATTGGGAATTATAAAATATATGTGATGTTAAGGTCACTCGTTCATCAGAAAAGATACATCAACCTATTTTCCATCAATATGAACACAATGGTACGCTTACACTTTCAACATACTGAAAATAAATATGTCAATAAGAACTATCTGGAAGGCGTAAATGCAAATAACTATGAACATGGCTTAATAAAAAATAAAAAAATAATACTTCATTCTTAATAAGTATGCAGTGTGGTTTTAACTATTTTATTGTCTACCCTTTTTCCTTTGTTTTTTTCTCGTTTTATTTTTGGTGGGTAAGGGGGGAGTGTTTCTGCGAGCCTGTATGTGTTTGTCTGTTCTGCTTTTGCAAGACTAGAAGACCCTAACTTGGCGATTGGAACAAAATCCTGGAAGTGCAAATTCAGCAACATGCTTCGCAATTAATACAACAATCAGAAACATTTGTAATCACTTCCTACTTGATTTTTGGAGGTCTCTTATCTGCACTGCACAAAAACAGACACAGAACATGCTATGCCTACCTCATCGATGGTTTGAGAGCCCCTAAATCTACCAAAGTTGGTAAAATATAAGTTTGAGCTAGACATGTGATAACAAATGTTGCATAATACTCGCAATAAAAAGAGCCTACTTACGTATTGCATGCTAGGTAACATAACCACTACTAACAGCTTCTTGGACCAGGTGCTACAAGCATGTCACAGGCCTATACCAAAAATATGATAGTCTCAAGGTCTCAAGAATGATAATAAAATGTCAAATTCGTACTCCCAAGTACCAAGATAAAAAGCTTACAGTTGACACCTGAAAACAAACAATATTTGTTGACAATTCATTAAATAAAAAGAGATCAAATTTCCAAACTTACTTCACCATTCTCTGGCTGAAGTTCAGCAATAATATCTCTCACCAAGTCCTCTCTACTACCAAGAACCCACTCACTGTACAAAGTATAGCAATATATCAGTTGCGATATGATAAACAGGAATTTAACTACAAGGATTAACATACTGTGCACAACATTTAAGTTGGTCAACTATAAATTCATCTTCATATCCAAATGCAGATTTATAAAATTTTGACTTTTGAGTTTCATTGCCGACAGATTTATCTGGCATAGGCCAAAATACAAATTTCAGCTGATTCCTGCATATGAAAAGTAATGTCAGACTAACTTTGATCAGGCTTCTTTTTGAAAGAACAGAAATAATAATTGTGTAAAAATAATTTGAGCTTCAAGAAATAAGTTAGATAGCTTAGCATCAAGATTAAAATTCAAGCATAGAGGTTGAAAGTTTAAAGTAGTACGATAAATAAACAGTTCAATTTGGTTTCAAGTTGCGAGGCTTCAGACTATTTCAGATATCTGGTTGCTCAGGTTCAGGACATTTTGAGTTTTGGGTGCACAGGTTCAGGTTGCCTTGGGCTGTTTCTAATTTGATTGAGTCTAGGGTTTGGGTCGACTTTCAGTTAAGGTTGAGTTTTTCCACTTGCGTTGCGTACTATCTGTTTTGGCATTCTATAGGAGGGATCAGTGGGTAAGAT
Organism: Tillandsia leiboldiana; assembly: GCA_029204045.2. NCBI lineage: Eukaryota > Viridiplantae > Streptophyta > Magnoliopsida > Poales > Bromeliaceae > Tillandsia > Tillandsia leiboldiana. The sequence continues at coordinate 26,636,254 of CM055075.1, read as the reverse complement.
AGCAAATTGCACTTCCCCTAACAAAATCTTCTCTATGCATATTAGCGCCTCTTTATGTTACCTTAGAGTTTATCTATTTACCATGTAATGAGTCCAACTTTTTTACGGCGCTGATTTTACTTTAGTAGCCTTCATGATCATCACAACACGTGATCTACGATCGTGGCAACCAAAATATCACACGAAAACCCTAGTGATATCATGAGATGGAACACTTTTGTCAAGTCCCATAAGAAATGTAGCTAATAATAAGATAAGAAATTTTGATGAAGCTAGAGATTCTGGGAGGAGCAAAGGAATAAAAAGTATACCTTGTGCAGAATATTTGAGTATGAGGTCGAAGAATGTTTGGAACTCTTACAAAGGCCTCAAAAGTGTTTGAAGCAAGCTCTGCACCACTTGGACCTACACAAAAGAGCCATCGCAAGTAAAGAAACATTATTGATAGGTAAAAAGTATGCTAAGATACTTGCCAGGGATTTACTACTAAAAACTAGGCAAAACAATTGTACAAACCAACTCTGCCCATAAGGACATGAAACTAGGAGATCTTATCTGATACTTAAATCGGCCATCATTCATCTCAATAAGCATAACTTTCTCACTTTGTAAACTACATCACTCCATGAACATCAATTGTACAATTAGTTGAGATAAGACTGCTAACTCGCTGAATGGCATCAGAAAAGTAAAAGACAAGATATAAATTTACTCTGTTCATTGCAAGTTGTAGTAGCAGCAACTAAATGATAAGATAACGAAAAGTTATGATGGGCCTTTTATTTGTGGAGGACATTAAGATAAGAGTTGACGAGAACATTGATGTTCATGTAGCCAAACTCAATCAGTCAGGATACTAATTTCTATTTTAGTGGTAATTGTAGTATTGAGATTAGTACGAGGGACATGCTTTTAAATAAGATTTCTTCAGTTTTTTCCTCTGAAAAATATGTTAGAGGAAGTAGGTTGCCACAGCAGTTGCAGATAAGCTGTATAAAATACTTACCACTGTAATAAGTCGTTAGAACACGAGCATCAGGTGCATAAGCCCGTATCTCACTAGACATGCTACGGATCATATCATACTGCTCCACATTCACAGGCTGAAAATTCAAGAATATGTATTAGCTAATCATAAAGAAAGTAGGCAATCGCATGATGTAACAGCACTGCATATGTTAGCATACAATACCATAAGGCAAAGCCATAAAAGAGAGATAGCTAGGGTAAGAAGTTAAAGGCAAAACCGAGCAACATCTCCTCACAACCAAAAAACAACAGTATCTCACTGTTTTAACTCGCCTCAATGAATTATATTCTGTGAAATCAAGCTGACCACCGACAGAACAAAATAGATAAAACAATGAATTTTCATATAGCATGTATATACCTCGTCCCACAAATAAAAGTAAGCTTTTCTCCAATGATCCTTTGACTTCAATATCTCAACCTCCTTTTGCAGGGTAATCTTTGCACTATCGGTGCTGTAGAATGTAAAAATGCAAATTTTTACGTCACAAAGCCAGCCTACAGACAATAGAAGAAATGATGAACAGGAGGTATACCATGAAAGTATAGGTGTGTATGGTACAGCATATGCTGCTAATCTTGGATCCGAATAATATTCATCAGCTCTTGGATGGTCAGCTGAAAAGGCAAACAAAATAAAAAAAGAAAAACAATTATTTTATACATAGTGCAGCAACCAAGTTGTGTGAAGATAGCAGAAAGTGAATACAGAAGAGGAGACTTCTATCTAACTGAAATGTTAGTTCAGCATAAAAGCAGAACCTGGCCAAGGGCAAGTATAAGCCAAAACTCTCATGCTATCACCCCATCTACAAAAAAAAGGGCTGATTCTGAACTGCAGGAGCCACTTAAAGTGATGATCTAATGCATTGTGCCAGCCTTCACTACCATGCTCCAAACAAAAGCGATCCTCTATCACAGTTTCAGATATCTGAGTTAGAGTTAAAGGAGGAACTGTTTCCTCTGAGGCTCCAAATTTTGAAGTTTCTCATTAGTTATTCGGCATGTTGAAGTCCTGATAGAATCATAATAACATTAATAGTACTTTACAAGCACATTGTGGGGGTGTGCTCTCTAATAGAGGCTTAATGCCATATCCATGTTGTTGATTTTTTTTTCAGAAATTTCCAAAAAGAAACTCCACTATGTTAATAATCTGGAATTTAAAGATAAATGACTGCTTAGAGAAAGGCATCATCACAAAGAAATGTGAAATACAAAAATGCACACCGAAGAGCTCAATGAGTTTACTCAACATGTAGCTGTGGTTAGTGCCTTACAAGTTACAATAAAATAAAGAAAAATACTATGGAAAGAAAAGTGACTTCATGGCTAATAATCAGCATAGAGTCTTCAATAGGAACTCACAAATGATTTATGCATGAAATATATTTTTACAGATTAATCATAGTGTGCAAAAAAGCAGCAGAAGCAACCACTTATTTGACTGTATATACAGATATAGGCTCTTTTCCATCCAGCATCAACCATTTCCACATAATGTTTGGGTATATCTAATGAGCACATGAGTATGACTCCTATTAGCATGCAATTTAGGAAGATAAAAGCGGCTTAAGCATGAAGATACTTAGCGACTTTTGACACAAATACTACATGTATCCTTGTAAGTTGTATTCTGATAATTTATTATTTGCAATTAAAGTATTTTTCCAGATTAAGTTACTATAAACTTTGGCATGGTCATTACTGTGTTTCAATATTCTACAAGAAATTATATTAGGTCTTAAAAAGTTCTCATTCTTCTTATTCTTCTTAATCTTCCAGTTCTCCTTTATATTTATCAGAAAAGATTATTGTTAAATTTTTGCAGCATCAGTTTTCACTACTTACATGAACCACAATGCAACTACCTTCCGCAAAGGAAATATGCAAATGATTGGCCACTTGTATATAGTTGCTGCTTCAGAACATTGAATAGTACGGCACAGAGAGGGAAACTACGACGAACTATAAAGTTGAGAACTCAGCGTACTAGGAATATTCAGTGCGATAATGAAAAAAAATAATGCAAATATCATAATACTTGCACTGAAAATAACCATCTCCAGCACGACAAAGAGTTCATATCACAGGATACACCAAATACAGCAGGAAGAGATGGTGTCAGCGGAAGAGTGAAATCCCAGACGGTGACGCTAAATTTTAAACGAACAGAAATATTGGTGAAAATATCCTCATCCATCATGTCTCCCGAGCCATTATCTTCCTGAAACTCCTGGAATGTCGGTAGCAAAAGTATCCTCCTCAATGCTTCTCTAGCAGATTTAGCTCTTTCAACCTAAACGTGATAAAATGAAATCACAAGGCTTTTCTATAAAATCAGATCAAGAAAAAAACATTTAAGTAACAGCAAAAGCACCACTTCCTCCGGTGGCTTTCCATCTACAGGTTCAACTACATCAAGGCAATTTTTCAATTCTCTGAACAGTTGATACTTATCAGCTTTAGCTAGAGATTGCTCTGACAATCTGCAATTAATAAAAAAAGAAAAAAAAGTAATTCACTAACTATAGTAGGTACAATAAATCGAAAACAAGTCGAAAAATTAAATAAGCTACAATACAACTACATAGAAAAGGCAGACAAGGTAGACAAATCACTCTGCATCTGTCTTCACGGCGGTAATAAAAATCTGACCCTCATATCGTCCAGGCGGTTGTCCACAAGGAACATCTACTGAGACCCAAATGGACGTTGTTTCGCTGTACAAAGGAAATAAAACAAATAATTGACAGAAAGACAAAAAGGACCGTCGAACAACATATATCACCTAGAATGGATATTATAAAGGTAAAAAACACAAAGACCTTAGCTGAACTTTGACAAATCTGACTTTACAGCCTAGCTTTGCTATGCTTTTGAAATGGGTTAGTAAACTTTTAATTCCTCAAAAGATTTGACTTCTAGATAAAATTGTATGGAGATCCCTTGACTATAGGCCGTTTTTGGAAGGGTGACTAACTTCATATTTTTCTCCTCAACTCTTTAATTGTTTTAATTTGAGTAATTTTCATCAATCGAATAGGAGATTTGTTAATATTAGCAGCTCTGCCAGCCATTAAAAATATATGAAATTTGCAGTTCCATCAGTTGAAAAAACATTTTAAACAGTTAAATTTAACAGAACCACCGATATGTTTAACAAAATCCCCAATTTAAAATATAAAATAACTTAAGTAAAAATGAACCGAAAGTGAGAGGGTGTCGAGTGTCAACAGAAAGAAAAATATTTGACTGGTCTCGTTCAAAATGGCCTATAGTTCTTTACATTTTTACTTTAAATATACTTACTAACCTTAGCATATTTCTAACATTTTTGTTACAACATTTCATCAAGTAACAGAATTTCCTACAAATTATGAAATATTCAACCAAAAATGTTACAAATACAGTAAGCTTAATAGCAAAATCAAAAACTCTCAAATAAGGTGCCATTCCAAAAACACCAAAAGGTTTTGTAGGAAAACTAAAATATTAGAAGTTTAGGTACAATTTCAACATGTGCTATAGTTCAAGTAAGGTATGTGCATTTTTACCTACTATAAAACACGCTTCAGATCATTTAGTTCAAACATTACCCAGGAAATAGATTTACTTGAGGGGCTTGTAGATCAAGAGGCACAAGAGCATCAGGAACACCTAAGATAGGTACCACACGTCGCAAAGTTACAGATTGCCCGACCAGCAACCTACCATGGGCAATATCGTCAAAATATTTTAGTTAGATTGGTTCGAGAACAGTAGAGGAAGAAGACCTTGTCCAAAATAGGAAAAAGGATCAAACCTGTCCCCTGAGGAAGAGCATAGGTCAGTACTCTGAACCTGCACAGTTCCTGCAATACCTGAACTGGCCCAAGAAACCTTTGGACGCAAAGCAATCTGAATACTTTCCCTCTCATTTCTTGCCGCCAACAGAGATATCTTTCATGCAAATAACATTCTCATATATGATACTAAGCAAGGGAGAGCGTTGGTGCGTGTTCGTGTGTGTGCATGTTTCAAAAGAAGTATCAAATAGATCATGTTTGAAAGAAGCAGAATCTGTCAGTAAGTTTAGATCAATGTCCACCACTCAGATAAGGTTAAACTATAGTCCAAGTTATGCACATTAAATTGAAATTGATAATTGTGTTTTGGTGGATGGATACTTTGGAAGGCTTCCTAAATGAGTTGGTGTATTGTATAGTTGCTGCAACTAAATTCTTTATACAAAATATAAATCTGGTTGCGACTTGTATAGAACTACATGATATACAACACTACATGATATACGATAAAAGCATAATAATGCAGAAAGCAGTATTTGCATTAACGAATAGAAAAAGGAAAATAGATTTATTTTACAAGAATTATAATCATAAATCATGTCTTTTTTGCTTCCAACTACTAATATGATCGTCAAATACGGATTGATGTAAGCAAAAATGATAAAGTACCAAACAAAAAGTCATTAAAGTATTTTTCTTAAAATTGTACAAGGAAAACAATGTCAAAGGAAAAATTATGGACAAACAAGTATGCTACTAAGAAAGGTATTACTCTTTTAAATTACTACTAGGTTGAGATCAGGATGGCTCATTGTTTTAGGTTGACATGAACCCTAGCCCAAATTAAGGTCAGGTTGAGATTTCCTGAGATAACCCAACCCAACTTCTAAAATGAACGAGCCAAACAAATTGATAAAGTTGGGACGGTTGGTTCAGGGTTGAACCCAATCCAAGTTGCAGCACCCGATGAATGAAGGAATTTCAACAATATTCATAGAATAATGATAGATGTCGAAGAACAGCAGAGAAGGCACTGACCAGATTCAAACAATAATCTATTATTCAGCTAGTAAGCAGTAATACTACTCAAGAAATAACATTGAAGCGCCTACTAATATTCACGCATCCAATTATTCAAGTAACAAAAGATTTGTGATAGTGAAAGAATGAGAAACAAGAAAAAAGCGCAAAACAATAACTTACAGGCTTCAAAGTTCGCGGCATTTCTTGCTGCCCAACATTAGCTGTGCTTGGCATACACCACACATGCACTAGATCTACTGATGGAATCTTGGTAGGATCAACTACACCGCCGGTGTGTAGATTTGAACCTTGCAAGTCGCCGTCAACCCAACCATAACCAGTCCCACCTCCAGCAACACCTTCAACAGGAGGCACAACAAAGTTTTCTGCATTCCCTCCTGTATTTGTTAAGAGTGGAAAGTTTAACCTACCTATGTAAACAAAACTTCCTACATAGCTCACAAAGGCACCATAATGGGGCAGAATACACAATCACACGTACGTGCATTTAGATAAAATATGGAGAGTATCATCACGAAAGCTCCAAAGAGTTTGTTTTATTTTCTATTTTTGGATAGAGAAAAGAAAAGGATTGAATGGACCATCAACCAATCTTCTATCCAAACTACCAAGATTGCATATATCATGCGTGTCCTGGCGATTCGGCAGTTAGAAACAATAAAGAAATTAATCCGTGATCCGCAAGTAAGACGCTAAACTGTAAGCTATCCATGCTGAAAGCGTACGATGTGAGTCGAGAAGAGCATCTACAAGCACCATGAAGCGCAAAAGTTTACGTAAATGTCAAAAAAGAACATAAATTTAGGCCTTGTTTGGCATAGTTCCTCTTTTTGTTTATAAAACAAAATTTCTATAAAGTGGATCGAAAATTGCTTGTTATCCTTGCGTAAAAAAGGATTTTTAAATTTTTTTTGCATTTTTTTTTTATATTTTTGAATAAACTGCCATTCCTACGAGCTAAGAGTGTGTTTGGTTGGCCGTAAAATACAGTGAAAATTATTTTTCGGTTTAAAAAATTATTTAAAACTTTTTTTCGAAAGGAAAACTACTTTTACAATTTGAGAAAAATAGTGTGTTTTCGTTTTCCGCCGAAAATCGGCGAAAAACAAAAACCCAAGCTCTAAAAAAACTTCATTTATTTTTTTCCAACGAACCAAACAAATATAATTTTTTTTCCTTTCAACCAAACAAATATCGATGAAAAACTACGTTTTTTTTTTTCCTACAAACCAAACACTACAAAATGTAAAACATTTTTTCTATCGAAAATTATTTTTCAGGATTTTACGTGCAACCAATCACCCCCTAACCAACAATAACAATAATTGAAAAGTCCACCCGCCGACATATCCAATCATATAGATTTTGTTTTTTTTTAAAAACAAAAAAACCAAAAAAAGGGGCAAAGATACCACAAATTAACCTACAAATCACCATCTTTTTTCAGATTAAAGCAAGAAAAAAAGGGTAAACAAAGTAAAAAACCAACAGTTAGAGAAGGAACTAAAATTAGCACAAGCAATTGATTCATGAAAACCTTCATGGCGAGATATGAACATGTACAGGTAAATTTATTGGAGAGAGAGACCTGTGGCCGCGGTCGTGGGAGCGGGAGCTTCGGCCATTATTGGAGTCGTGGCGATGGCGATGGCGATGGGGAATAGGGCGAGGTGTTGGAGAAGAATAAGACGAAGAAGAAAAGAGGAAAGCGGGGGTGGAGTTGCGAACGGTGCGAAGCGCAGTTGGGATTTTTTTTTTTTTTTTTTTTTTTATTATTATTATTATTATTTTGATTAAACAGAAATTTATTTTATTTGAAAGATACAGGACAAAGACAATAAAAAAAACTTCAGTACAACAAACAGTACAAGATGTAGCCCTATCGCCCAAACTGACAAAAGGGGGCAGCCGCAAGTAGAGTGCTAGTAAAAAAAAGGGATAATTGCCTGTGTATCCCTGAAATAGGAAGAAATATCTGATTTATCCATCTTATTTTTTTCTTTCCAATATACCCTTCATACGTTCCACCGTTATTAAAAATATCCCTACCGTTTCCCTTTGTTAAGTTAACTAGGGTTAAACTAGAGTTAAATAATAATCGGAGTTGAAAACTATCATATATACCTATTTTGTCCGGATTTAGGATTTAGGGTTTAGGGTTTAGAATTTTTTAGGGTTTTAGGGTTTAGGATTTAGGGTTAGGGTTTAGGATTTAGAATTTTTTAGGGTTCTAGGGTTTAGGGTTTAGGGTTTTAGGGTTTAGGGTTTAGAATTTTTTAGGATTTTAGGGTTTAGGGTTTAGGGTTTTAGGGTTTAGGGTTTAGGGTCTAGAGTTTTAGGGTTTAGGGGTTTAGGATTTAGAGTATATTTGAAAGGGCAAAATAGTAATTACACACAGATAACGGCAGTTCCAAACGCTACACTAACAGAGTTTAACTTCAGGGGTATTTTGGAAAGATGTTGGAACGTAAGAAGGGTAGTTTTAATATTAGCTTTCTAAGAAGGGTAAATCTGAAAACAGAAGAATTTTTAGGGGTACGTAGAAAATTGCCCCTAAAAAAAACACCCAAACCCAAAATCTACAAATAAATAACCCAATTAAAGACTAAACCAAAGAATAGAGCAATCCTGCAGGGTGAATCTGGCACATGTAGTCAACAGAATTAGAAGCCAGGTCCGAACCCAATGCCCCAGACGATTGGCAGTAGCTGGTAAACGTAGAGGAAAAGACTGAAAGGCGCACATCTAGCGAAGATTGACGGAATTGGTCGGGGAAGGTCTACAATACTCTTCTCATGTTCTTCTTTTTGGTTTCTCCTCATTGCGGCAACCACAGCTGATAGCCCACGAACAAAGCCGCAATTGTATCGAGGGTTGACACCATTGGCAACAATTCCAATCAGACAGCGCGAAAGTCTCGTAATACAATGGAGGCATCAAATTAGCAATTTAGCTTCTCTTCCAACCAGTGATTTTATTATTATTATTATTATTATTTTTAAGAGAAAGAGAAAAAGATACTATACTATCCGCTTTATTTAAATAAATTGAACTGAAAATGTGAAGCAAATAAATTTCGAACTCGGAATCTCATATATCAACTATTAAATTTTTTTTCATAGATTATAGTCGAATTTTTTTTTATAAATAATTTTATAAAATATTTTAATTTTAAAAATAATTTTTTATAAAATAAAATTATAAAAATAAGTCTAAACGGTAAATGATTCACCGCTTTTATGATTTACCGTATTTAAAAAAAAAATTATATTTTGTAAATAATTAAAAAGTCTCTTGTTAATGGTGCATCATTTTTAAATAAGATGAAATATATACTGCATTTAAAAAAATATTATATTTTATAAATTATAAAAAAAATTATAAAAATAATTAATGGTAAGGTAAATCATAAAAACTTTCCTATAAACTAACATAATTTATCACTTTTAACATAATTTTTATTCTAAACTAACATAATTCACATCCTAAACTCCGTCTGTTTTATATTAAAAAGGCTAAATTACAGAAAACCTCCCTGTCATATCCCGCTTTTCCATTTTACCCCCCTGTCATTTAAAAGTCGACAAACTGCCCCCTCGTAATTACCGAATTGTCTTTAGGGGGCAACGACGTTGACAGAAATGGTAAATTGACGAAAATGCCCTTCCTTTTTTTTTCGAAGTTTTTTTTTTTTTTTCTCGAAGTCTTTTTTTTTTTCGAAGTCTTTTTTTTTTTTTAGGGAATATTTCCCAAGAGTATTTTGGGTATATGAAAATATATTTTCAAAAAAACTGACGGTCAACTGACGGCGGGGGATTATTGCACAATTCAGTAATTACGAGGGGGCAGGTTATCGACTTTTAAATGACAGGGGGGTAAAGTGAAAAAGCGGAATATGACAGGAAGGTTTTCTGTAATTTAGCCTATTAAAAATTATAAATTATTCATTGCTTTTCGTGAAAGTAGTGAATAGTTCAACGCTTAAAAATAAAAAGAAAAAATTTATGGGGATTAGTTTCCTAAATACCCGTTATGATCATTATTAAGGAAACATTGCTTTACTTATACAGTAATAAATAGGTTATATGATATAATTTTAATTATTTTATAAAAAATAAGAAATATTTTGTTTAGTAACGTTATCTTCAACATTAAATAGAATGTTAATACATACTATTTTTAAAATGTATGTATTGATTATTTAAAATTTCGTGGTTTTTACTGGTTTATAATAACTGTACTTAAATATTTTAAGTTAGATTTGACCTAACTAGTTAAACCCTGTTTGAATGCATAGCTACAAAATTTTATGGACTTTTTATTCTCTGGTTTTGATTTGAATGAAATATAAAATTTTGTAACTATACAAAATTTCATAGTTTTATTTTTTAATTGTTTGGATACATATAATATAATTTTATAAAATTTCTAATAAATAAATTTCTAAAATTTGAGATTTTAAATGTAAAATTTTAAATTTAAATTCTAAAAATAAATATTAAAATTTTAAATTTTAATATTTGATAATTTGAAATTTAAAATTTGTAGCTTGAAATTTGAAAAATAAAATTTAATTTTAAATTTGTAATTCAAATTTTAAAATTAAAATTAAACATAAAAAATTTTAAATTTAAATTTTGAAATTTAAAATTTGAAACTTTAAATTGAATTTAAAAAATTAAAATTTGAAAATTGAAATTTAAATTTAAAATTTAAAATTTATATTTAAAATTTTAATTTTTAAATTTGAAACTTGAAACTTGAAATTTGAACTTAAAATTTAAAATTATAAACCTAAAAATCTAAAATATAAAATTGATATTTTGAATTTTGAAACTTAAAATTTAAAGTTAACGTATAAATTTAAAAATTTTGATATTTAAAATTTACAGTTTAAAATTTAAAATATAAATATAAAATCTATGTTTAAATTTTAAAATTAAAAATTAAAAATTAAAAATTTTATATTAAAATTCGAAATTTAACGCGCAGGGATTAAGGTGGAGCTCCAAAATACTGGGAAAAAAAATTCCTAGGTTGAAATGGATTATCATTTTACTTTGTTTTTTTAAATATAGTATAACTATATTCCAAATATTTTTGCTCTTTTTAATCTCTCGAACATCTCATAGAAAAAAATTTCTACAGAAAATATTTCTACAGAGACCTTACTATGAGAACTAAGTATTATGTAGGATAAAATGCTATACAACGAATTTGATGGGTGTCACCTCTTGAGCTCATAGAAATCATCTTTAAAATTGCACATCATATGGTAATTTTGATTTATGTGTATGATTGAATTTAGACATAAGGTAATATTATTTAGAACAAAATGTTACACCACTGATTCGATAGAAGTCACCTTCTAACCCACGTGAGTCTACTTTAGAATTTCACACCGCCAGTTAATTCTGAGTTATATGTATGATTGCCGTTTGAGTAGTCTCTAGATGTTCACGTCGCATAATAATTTTAATTTATGTGTGTGATTGTCTCATGAGTAAGATCTAGAATTTTATATTGTCTGATAATTCTGATATATATATATGTGTGTGTGTGTGTTTGGTTTAGGTCTGATATAGTATTATGCAGAACAAAATACTATACTATCAGTTTAATTGAAGTCATCTTTTGAATCCGTAGAAGCCACTTATAGAATCTCGTACTGCCTGAGGAGAGCTTTGGTTACTAGGATAGGAAAAGTCTATAACATTTCTAAACCTGACAAAAATGTTAAAATTTAAACTGGAAGAATCTGTAACACATTAATAATCCGACATTAGATGAAAAAAAAAATTATAATTAAAAATATAAAAAACTATAAATTATAATTCTAATAATCAAATTTAAATATTTAACTTTTAATAGTCCGAACTAACATCAAAATGAATTGAGTCACATTTGAAATGACGAAAAATTAAATAAAGTCGAGCCATATTTGAATCGGTGACAGACTGATTAGATCAATTAAAATCGAAACTCGTGAGCCCTATTTTGATCCGATATAAATTGGCTTAGGAATATAACCAAGCTGTCTGCTTAACCTCATAGATGTGATAACTCTCGGATGTGATAAAAGCTGCGTGGACCAAATATCCAAAGCCATTAAATCTATTTTAAAAATAATTTTTAATAGGCTAATAATAAAAGCATCTTACGAAAAACTAAATAGGTACTTCAACATATCGAAGGGAAACGTGCGCAAAATTTTCATACATCAAATATGTCTTCTAACCAAAAATCAAAATCTTAAATCATCTCGAATAATTGCACAATTTTATGCACACAATTATATTTTATAATTGTTTACAAATTTGCATACTTAATTTTTATTCCACTGACACAAATAATTGCAAGAATGTATTATTATTCTTCCTAATTTCTCTCTCCTACTGAACTAAATTACACATGCCCGGGTGCAGTGCGCACCAGAGCGGCTGGATCGGCTCGGCCCGGATCCCCCTCTGCACCATCCGGTGCCGCCACTCGTTCAGCCGGTCGGTCGCCTCGGCGTACCGCTTCTTCCCGGTCTCGTCGCGGTTACCCGACCACAGCGCCTCTGCCATCGCCGACGATCGCGGCCATAGCCGACCGTCCAATACCGTCCCGTCGGCCTGCTCCGACCACAGCGCCACCTCCCCGCCCAGCACACGCCCGGCCTCTTCGTCGCTCAGCCCGTGCAGTATGTCGTAGTCGTAAATCCGCTGCCACGTCTTGAATGGCGCGCACCACGACCCGCCGTTGCCCCCCGCGTCGTTGAACGGATGCCCGGGATCGTCGCCGTCCTGCCGATCGTACCGGCTGTCATTGCCGACCCACCCGCCGTGCCCGCAGTCCAGGTAGTAGAACTCCCACGACGAGACGATCACGCGATATCTGGGGAATATATAAAATAGGGTTAATTGTATAGGATTTCTTGTAAATATATTAGATATATTATTATAAAGTTTAACTTTTTATATTTATTCTTTGTCCAACGTTATTTATATATATCCCTCCGATTTATTATCGTTAGTTTACTGTTTATTTTTAAACAGATTATATATGAAATAATAATTTTATCTTTTCAAAAATATCCCTTCAAAAGATAATACAGAAATATCTTGAAGGTTAAAAAGATAAATTTATCTCGCTAACTAACTAAGATTATAAGATTAAATATTTAATATATGGCTAACTAGATTTTTCTAACAGAAATGGACGATAAAAATATATATGAATAGCATTAAACTTTTGAAGAGATAAATATAAAAAGTTGAACTTTATAAGAATATATCTGCTATTCGAAGAGCCGGATGCAAATTAACCTTATAAAATATTAAAACTCCTCCGTCCCAGTTCCGGTTTCAGTTTAGATAAAATCTACGTTATTGAAAGTATTTGAAAATTAAATTTTCAACACCATTTTTTTATCAACCAAATAATTTCCATATAAACAGTTAAAAATAAAAAAAAATTATAAAAATAATAATAAAATACTTAGATTTCATATCAGAGTATTGATTTTATTCTAAGTAGTTAAAAAAAAAAAAATTATCAAAATTTTATTAAATTTAAATTATTCTACATTATTAAACTTATAAATACATCATAATATTCATTAAAATTGTCAACAAAATTGATGGTAGATTTAAATATTTTATTATCAAAAATAATTTAAAAGTATAAAGGACTCATTGCTACAAATAGTATACAGGCCAGACTAGTCTTCTAGTTTATGCCTTTAAAAAAAATAATTATTATTTTATATGATATCAGAGGCGACGATTCTTACGTGATGGAATACAAATCGAACTCTCTGGTTATCCATTTAAAAGATAATAATTATTTCATATAATTTTATGAACCTCTAAACTGCTACTACACAGAAGATTCTAAGCCTTAATTCTTTCGGGATCCTGGTATCATTTTAGAAAGGATAAAAAATATACATGAACCTCTGAACTGCTACAACACATTGTAATAGGTTTAATTTTTTCAAAACACAATGGGCAATTATATATATGGACATCAAATAATCTTTCAATTTATTTTGCTAAATAAATTAATAAATAAGATAAATATTAATTTTGAAGAATCAAATGACCTTCATAAGCTATAAATTAACTAAAATATTTTCACAAAGTTAGGATGGCATAGTTAATGGAAACAAAATTAAAAGCCCATGTTTGTTTCTTTCAATATTTTTAAAGCTCACATAGTTCAGTATAATTAAACCAAAATTTAGTGAATTTAACACATTTGTTTTCTAATTTAAATTCATATTGTAATAATTATTTTTATTAGTTCTCACAATCCATCAGTGACGCTTAATAGTATATGTTGGCCGCAGTCGGTTCATATTAGAAATGAGTGTTTGTTTATAGAAAATCTATCGCTCTCGGTAGAGAGATAATTAGTCCTATACTATTTGTAAGGCAGAGCTCAGAAATCTTCGACCGGGATAATATGGTTCATGTGCTTCCAAGAGTAACCATTTGAGTTTCTGTCCTATCAAATTTGTCATCTAACGGATGATGGGATTTGACGAGTGTTTCACGACCTCCACTCAGTTGGGACTATGCGATAGAAGGATTGTATTGTACGGTAACTGCACCTAGAGGTTCAGTCCAATATTCACTTCTGACTGGATAGTCCAATATTCACTTCTGACTGGATTGCCACTATATGCTGCTAAGCGTTACTGATGAATTATGAGAACCAATAAAATGCGAGGACTAGTGTTTAGAGAAAGACGATTGTTTCATATTTACCCTGCAGCCGTGAGCCGTTTTGTGTTGGCAGGCCCGTTGTTCCACGTTTGCAGCACGGTGGTCTCCGGCGGTAGTGCGGCCGCCCCGACCTTGACGTTCGGGCCCAGGAGCACGTCCTCCCAGTACACGACAGTGCGGTTGAGCGTGTCGGCGATAAACGGCCGGGTGGCGTTGACGAACATCTCCAGCAGCTGGTCATGGGTCCCCCCTGCGGCGACGAAGCGCCCGACGGCGGGGTCGTCCTCCCAGCACGCGGCATTGATCTCGTCGGCCCCGGCGTGGATGTAGGGGTCCGGGAACAAGGCGGCGACGTCACGGAACACGTTACGGACGACGCGGTACGTCTCCGGGTTCAGCGGATTCAGCTGTCCAGTGCCGGGCTCAGCCGCCAACGGCGGCTCGCCCGGCGGCGACCAGAACTTGTTTGCGCAAGTCACGATGTCCGGATACGCACCGGCCCACGACGCCGTGTGCCCTTCAATTGTTGGTTATAAATGCAGCAACAAAATGAATTTTCTATAAATATTATTTCTAGAAGTTTTGTTTTAAAATAATTCTTTAAAATTTTATAATTTACTAAATAATATTATTAAAAATTTATTTGTAAAATTAATTTTACTTTGACGCCCCGTAAGATATGATATGCGCTGTCCGTCTTAAATCTTCACAATAAATTTATAAAAATGATGAACCGTTCACAGCAGTTAAACACGATGAATAACGATTTCATAAAAATAAAATATTTTGATAGAATTATTTTACAAATTATAAAATTTTAAAAATTATTTTGAATTTTTTTTTATTTTGAGCTATACTATATATACATTTCGAATTGACTGTATATCATACATTCCATCCTATCCAAAAGTGGAATTTACTAATCGGTTATTTTGAAGTGATCGATAAAATTTATCTCATCCTTGAATGGGTAAAATATAAAATATAAATTTTATTTGAAATGTACACTTAGTATTAATCTTTTATTTTTACTTACAAAAAATAAAAATAGGCATAAATCTTACGCATTACAAATTTATTGTTTTCTTAAAAAAGTAATATTAAAAAAATATAAAGTAATAGGAATAATACAAAACTATTGACATTGGATGAACAGAAATTTTATTTTTTAATTAAGATATGCTCTCAAGTACTAAAAAAGTATGTGAATATAATTAAATTTAACAAAAATAAAAATAGTTAAACTCTCTAATTATTTAATTATAATTAAAAACTAATGTGTATTAATTTATTAAAAATGATTAATTTATTTAATCCGGATTTACCCAATTTTTTTTTTATTTTTTTTAAAATCTAAGAGTGAAACGAGTTGGTTTGGTTCTAAAACTCCGTTTAAACCAAATAGTGCTCTCATCCAGACACATTTGAAATTATAAATCATTTTGAAGGAGAGAGTAAATATATATATATATATATATATATATATATATATATATTAATTAGAGCTTATATATTTTTAAAAATACAAACTTAATTATATACTTATAAATTTTTTATTATTAAATTTGTATTAAGATTTATATAATTACTGGTGTACTAATACAATCAATTAAAAGGCTCTATACATAACTCAAAATTAAAAGTTAAAGATATCAAATGGTCTATAAGGGGTTTTTCGAATTCTTACAAAAACATAAAAATTTAGTTTTCAAAAAGAAATTATTGAATTTTTTTTTTTCATTTTTGAATTCAAAATTCAAAAAATAAAAATACAATTTTTTATTATAAAATCTGCAAAATACTTTTTAGAAATTTAATATAATAGGATGAATAATAAATTTTAAGTTTCCAAAATGGAAAAACCTTATATTTAATGAAGAGATTTTAATTTTGAATAGAAATAAAAATAACAAGCAGTAATGAATCAGAAAAGAGAGGAGATATGATGGGTAGAGAGGGAGAGAAAGGAATACCGGGGGCGTCGATTTCGGGGACGATGCGGACGGCGAAGCTGCGGGCGTAGCGGACGAGGCGGCGGACGTCGCGGGGGGAGTAGGTGGTGGGGAAGGGGGCGGAGTAGGCGCCGAGGCGGGCGAGGTCGGGCTCGGAGGGGAGGGAGAGGGGGAACGACTGAGAGTCCGCGAGGTGCCAGTGGAGGACGTTCAGCTTGTTGTGCGCCATGGCCCGCACGGTGCGCATCACGTCGCGCACCGGGTAGTAGCTCCGCGCCGCGTCCAGCAACACCCCGCGGTGCGGGTGCCTCGGCGCGTCCCGGATCTCCACCCCGGCGGGCACCACCACGCCGCCGCCGCCGCCGCCGCCGCCGCCGCCATCGCCGCGCACGGCAGTGGCGAGCTGGGAGAGGGTCTCGAGGCCGCGGATGGCGCCCCAGGGGGTGGCGGCGGAGAGGTTGGCGGGGGCGGCGCCATCGAGGGGGAGGGAGAGGTGGTAGGACTCGTCGGCGCCGGGATGGAGAGGGGCGGAGAGGGAGGAGACGGAGAGGAGGAGGAGGGAGAGGGGAGGGGCGGAGGAGGGGGAGAGTGGGGGAGGGAGGAGGGGGATGTGACGCTCGCGTTGGAGGAGGCGGTGGTAGCGGGAGAGGGCGCGGCGGAGAGGGGGGTGGAGGCGGAGGGGGAAGAGGGGGAGGATGCAGAAGGAAGGGGAGAGGTAGAGGTAGGAAGAGGAGGAGGAATTAGAAGGGTCGGGGTTTGGGAGCCAGGAAATGGAGGTGGGTTTGGGCCAAACATTGATGGGAGGATGATGGGGAGTGGAGTGGGTTAAGGATGGTTTGATGATGGTGGTGGTGATTAAAAGGAGGAAGAGGGAGGAGGTGATCATTGTATTGATTGCTTGCTGTGTGGGTTTTTGGGGGGAGAGAAAGGAGATGTTGGGGGAAGAAAGATCAGAGGAGGATTGGTGGGGGTGGACTTATATATAGGGTATTGGATTCAGAGCATTGCTTGACAACCTAAAATGTAAATTTTACTTTAAAATTGTTTAACTTTTGCTTTTAACAAAATTGACATGGACCTTGGGTTGAATATATCGAGGGGTGACCAAATTTGGTTTCAATTCAAGCTGATTTATTATTTGTTAGCTTTGAAATTTCATTATTTAAGAACAGATAATTTAATAAATTTAGATTGATTACTAGTTGAATGAGAAACTTGCTATACTTTGTTACACAACAAAGACCTAACTTTAGCAAATATTTACCTTTTGCATTTATTAATTTTTTTTAACTTCACACCTGGGCGATGCTAGATGTACATCTCTTTAGGAATGTACATCCTACACCCCCACCATTCTATCACCCATCCTAGGATGGATATTATTCCACTCGTCACATTATTCCACTCGTCACATGTGACGAGTGATTAATACACCCCAGGATGGGGTGGAGTGTAGAATTTATACCCCTAAAGGGGTGTATACTTATATATACCCTTTAATATAGTTGTGTTTTAGAAAGAAGATGCTTCTTATGTCATTCAAGTTAACAGAGTTTTTTAGAGGGGAATTCAAGTTAATAGATTTATAAGATCATTATTATTGATGGAAACATGTGGATCCTTCTTTGTATTTCAAGCTACAAATATCATGCATCAGCATTCACAGATGTAACTGTCATGTTATGTTTGGATACTATCTTTCTCAATCCTACTAGCCATTGAAATTGTAGGTTCTTAAGCAAAATAATCCATGCCTTCAACATCTCGAGCAAATGTCTAGAGTTACATATTTACATTGCTAGAGTTTTGAGTTCAACAAGTTGATTTATGCGGTAACAACACCCGACGGTAGGGATGTTCCTGCTAGGCAATACAAACGCATGGCAGCTACAGAACAGAAAAACGATAAAAAGAAAAGGAAAAACAAAAAAGACCATCATACTGCTGTTTATGTATATTTTGGTGCTGTATTGCCTTGTAAGTGATGAGTTGGTGTACCCCAGTTGTGATAATGAGAGGTTGGTTATGCTTGTATAAATAGCTTCTGGCCAAGGTTATTATGCAGCTGGACGTCGAGGTTGGAAATTGGAACATGCACTATAAACAGCCAAAATCTCAACCATCCCACATTTTGATCTCATTGTGATCACGTGACGAATCACAGCCGCCGATCCTGTACAAATATCTTCGAGAGTCCGCTAAGAGATTTAGCTTTGTACACAAGTATGGAGCTAAGATTTTTCAGCTTTCGATGGGGAAGAGTTCTTTGACGTTCTCCCGCTCTTTAGAAGGACATCGTAATTCATATATGCCAGTTGTGAAAGGTTCTGTGAACATGAAATAACAACAACTCAAGATGAGCTTATGAGAATTATACTACTTAGCTCAAAATGAGCATGCAAGAATGATACTATTTAGTTGAAGGTTTAGGCCACGATTACGTGTGTGTAATGAATTATGTATGAAATTGGAAAAAGGAAAAGTGTTTGTGTCAATGAATATAGCTACCAATTTTAACATAGGAAAAAGTTTATAGTAAAGATTGTAACCAAAAAGGGGAAAAAAAAAAATAGAAAGAGCTCTAGCATTAATATACAGGAAATAATTTACCTTAAAGGAGAAATCGATTGAAGAAAGATCAACAGAACAGTGGGAGTCGAAATCTGCTAACTCACTATTTTCCTCCATCTGAAGATTTGAGTGAAAAAAACATGAGAATAGAGGTTGGCAACAAAGTTTAAGCAAGTAACAGAAATCTACAAAGATAATGCACCACTTTCTTCTCATGAAAGAACTGGTTAAAATAAATGAAGTGCAGCACACAATCCATTGATTACAAGGCAATCAAAAATGAGCCAAAACTCCTAAACAAACGAGAGGTAGTTTGCGACCGAGGATTCTATTTTATCATCAATCCAATCACCGTTCACGTTTTTTTCTTTCTCCCTGTGCTTCTTCATCTTGTCACACGGCTTTTATCGGCCTGCATCACTTTACTTGTATGACTTAAATGTCTCGTATTTCTCGAAATAGTGATATATAGAATTGAGCTCCTATGCTTTTAAAAGCAAGTCATTGGTAGTTGTGGGTTTTCGGCCTTTGGATGAAAATTTGTAGGGTTAGGATAATAGTGGTTCCCTAAGGTTTAATGAGTGGTAGGTGGAATAGCATAATCTAAAAGGTGGACTTTGGTTAAAGGGAGAGATTTAATGGTGGGAAATTTGTAAGCACCAAGTGCTTGGTGCTTTTAAAAGCACCATAACCGGACTATATATATATATAGAGTCCGGCTTGTGTGCTTTTAGAAGCACGGAAACCTCTGTGCTATCAAGTTGTTTACGATACTGGGACTTTCGAATTGATGATTGGCTCCGTTAGACTTGATCTAAAATATTTGAAGGACCAAGAAAATAACTTTCACAATTTTTCGATATCATTTACCTTGTGATCGAAATGGCTCAAAATCAACGACTGAAAATAAAAAATCTTACAAAAAGTGATGATATGACACTAAAATTTTAGATCAAAATATTGATCTTGTTTTATATAGTATAAAGAATTTTCTATCAAAATTCCAAATAATTTGGATATTTCTACACCGTTAAACTTGCAAACGGCTCGCCACGACCATTAAAATTATTGATTTTTGACCCCTTCGATCACTAGATAAATGATATCAAAAAATTACAAAATTTATTTTCTAGATAGTTTAAATACTCTAGATCAAATCTAACAGTGTTATTTTCAGCTATTCATTTTGAGACTACTCGCTCACTAGGCAAAGGAAATAAAAAAATTATGAAACTTAGTTTCTAGATAGTTCCAACACTGTAGATTATATCTAACGAAACCGATCGCCGAATTGAATGCCCCATTATCGAAAACAACTTACAAGCACGGAGACCTCCGTGTTTTCGAAAGCATAAGAGCCTAACTCTCTCTCTCTCTCTCTCTCTCTCTCTCTCTCTCTCTATAGATAGAGAGTCTAGCTATGGTGCTTTTAAAAGCACCAAACACTTGGTGCTTGTAAATTTTTCACTGTTAGATCTATCCCTTTGACCAATTATACCCCTTAGATCATGTTATTCCACTAACCACCCACTACTACCGTTTGGAAAGGGTACAAAGGGGGGATATCCCCCCTTTGTACCCAAACGGTTTTGGGATATCCCCGGGATGGGATATCCCCCCAAACGGGGATAACCCCGGTTTGGGGGAGGGATATCCCTCCCCCCCCCCCCCCCATACCCCCCGGTTTAAGAAACCCCTTCCCAGAGCCTTGGGAAGGGGCAATTTGATTTTTTTTTTTTTTTTCTTCTTCTTTTA
Source organism: Tillandsia leiboldiana (assembly GCA_029204045.2). Taxonomy (NCBI): domain Eukaryota; kingdom Viridiplantae; phylum Streptophyta; class Magnoliopsida; order Poales; family Bromeliaceae; genus Tillandsia; species Tillandsia leiboldiana. Next base: position 26,615,401 of record CM055075.1, on the reverse strand, counting down.
TGTTTCTTTTGATTTTTTTTTTAATTACAATTTTTAAATTTAAAAAGATATTTAAATTTTTAATTTTTAATTTTATAAATTTTAATTTTTTTAATTTTATATTTTAATAAATCTAAAAATTTTATTTTTTTGTTTTAAAAAATATTAATTTTAAAATTTTAAAATTTATACAATTTTTTTATAATTTTTTAAAAATTTATATAAATTTAAAAATTTAAATTTTTACTCCTACTTAAAATTTTAAAATTAACTTTTTATTTTTTTTTTGCTCCCACTTAAAATAAATATTAAAATTAAAATTAATAAATATTAAAATTTGAATAAAGTTTGAAATTTTAATTTTGAAAAAAATATTAAAAAGAAAAGAATATTTTAATCTTTTAACATAAAAGTCAACTCTCTATTCCTCCTTATTCTTCAATCACTACTAAACACTTTTTTACTTATACCTGGTTTAAGCCTCATTCCCAACCAAACACAATTTTACATTATACCTAGCTTATCCCTAACTTTATACTTATCCCTGGTATAACTCATTCTGGCTTATACACAATCCAAACGATACCTAGGAGTCTGTTTGGTTTGGGGATTAAAGGGGGATATCCCCCTTTAATCCCCAAACGCATTTTGAAGGGCCCCCTTGGTTGGGACAAAGTTGAGTTTTCCAACCTTGTCCCCATCTTTTTTTTCAAAAAAAAAATTAAAAAATTTTAAATTTTAAGATATTTAAATTTATAAAATTTTAAATTTTAAATTTTTTTAATAATTTTTTTTATATACAGTAAAATATAAATTTTAATACTTTTTTTAATAAATATCTTAAATTAAATATTTAAAATCATACAAGTAAAATTTTTATTTATTTTAAAAAATTATTATGGTTAAAGGCAATTTCGTCATTTCATACCATTACTATTCTCTATTCCTCTTATTCCCTATTATCATACCAAACACATTTTTACACTAGTTCCAGTTAGTTCCCACATTTATACTTATCCCTGGTACAACTAGTTCTCTCTTATTCCACAACCAAACGGGGCCTGGGGACCACTATTATCCTAACCCTATGAAAACCCACAAGCACCAATGACTTGGTGCTTGTAAAAGCATAGGAGCTTAACTATATATATATATAGTTAGGCTGGTATACTTATGGAAGTACGGAGCCCTCCCCCTCCATGGAGTATTTGAAGTATCTAGAAAATAAATTTTGCGATTTTTGATATCATTTATCTAATGATCAAAGTAGCTCAAAAATCAACAAATTTAATGGTCGTGGCGAGCCGTTTGCAAGTTTAACGGTGTAGAAATGTCCAAATCAAGTGATATATATATGCTACTCTGTATGTTTATACAATTAATTGTATCTAATACTGCAGAGATTAGATACAAGTAAGTATTTGCAAAAATGAAGAGTAGCTCATGTAAATATCTGGAAAACAGTATAAAAGTATGAAGTAGGCCAACTAAGAATTTTGGATATCTATGGAAACTGGCTTCAGATTCATTCAAACATAAATTAAGATCATACTTACAGTTGTTCCAATGCTGCTATTATTTGAGCTAGAATTAATAGCATTAGAAGCACAATCACTAGAATTTTCTTCATCAGGATTTTGAGAGAAACTATTTGGGTATCGTGACATGAAGTAGCTCGTATCATCTTCACTGTCAGGATGTGGGACAAATGCAGCCTGAAAACAAAGATCACATAAATTGTGGCAAAACCTCAAAAAAAAAGAAAAAGAAAAAAAGAGACTACAATATATATACATAATGAAAGGAAGCATGATAAATTGCCATGTCTATTTAAGTTGCAATTCATTTCATAGTTTGAGCTTGTTCTTTCACGAATGTTTCAGACGTGACGTCTGCTGGAAGGTCCCACCACCATTATTTAGCACTAGAAGTGCGGTGCTTTAAGGCAACATTGGATTTTGTTTGGATCTCTAATGCATCAAAGTCGTTGTCTTAGGGGAAGCATTACCAAAGTCCTAACTTGATCATGTCTGCACCACTGCAGGAACATATGAACATGCATGCTTGCTAGGCTTGTTTCATAAGATGTTCATTTATAATTAAAGTGTGTACCTTCTGCGAAGTAAGGTCTTCCCAGTGAATTTTGTTGAAGAACGGGTGTGCTTTTACCTGTATGTTGGTTTGGAAATATAAGATGGAGAACCCACAAAGTAATGTAACATTTAGAAATCTAGTTGTAATGCAGTAGCATAATCAGTGTCATATTAAATATACAATACAACCTCTGATGCCCCATTAGCTCCAAGACGTCGATCTTGATCTTGACAAAGCAATCTGTAGGACGTAAAAGACCTTGCCAAATTATCCTACACCTCATAATTTGGTAAACACATAATTGGGAATGGAAGAGAACCAAAAGCATCTTTTACGTGAGGAGCTTTTTTTTTATCGTTTCCAAATGCAAGGACTGTTATGTGGCTAATTTAGCATTAGAGTTCCTAGAAAAACATGACTCAACCAAGCTAAGTCAAAAACTCGGTTGAGTTCGGTAACTTTTACACCCGGTGATCTCTTCTCTAGCTTCGCTCGGCTCTTCTACTCGCCTGATAGCTGATACCATTCGGCTCTTCCTATGATCGCCTGGTGGCGCTTGGCTCTTCCTGCTGGCACTCGGCTCTTCCTGCTGGCGCTTGGCTCTTTTTTCATTTTTTTAAGGAGCTCAGTTATTTCACCCTCCGTTTTTGTATTTTTAGGTTATTTTCGAAAAGTTTTATATTTTTCCTATTTTAAGTCTTATTTTCGAAAAGTTTTATATTTTTTCTATTTTGAGTCCAATTATTTAATTATTTCAAATCTAATTAGGTTTAGAGATATCTTAGAATTTATTATCTTCGTCTAGTAGGATTGGGGTATCGCTTCTATATATATAAACATGACGTCCGGTTAATGTATTCAGAGTTTTAGAGTTGATTAATAATATTTTCGCCTTTGTCGAAAAAATTGTTCTTCATGTATCCTTCTCTTTCCGTCTTTCTGCTTCTTCCCTCTCAGCGCGATTTAGGCCTACGTCAGACTACTACAATGAGAACTCAATTTCTTCTACCACATTTATGCTTTTGTGAGACTTGAGTATGGGGGCCAAGTGCGAGTAAGGGACATTTGGATTGAAGTAAAGAAAGCAGTAGAAACTAGTTGGCGTGACCGTGTGATAGAAAGTCCTGTTTGCATATATTTCCGTCTGTGTTAAACCAGACCAAACCATGTTCCCCTTTTTTTGTCTTTTTTTTTTTAAGTTCCGTTACTCCATTCCATACTTTCCTGATTTTACATTGGAACCTGCCAGAGCTGTATATGCAGGCTTTAATTATTCTGAAAAACAGGCTTCAAGGTTTCATTAAAATGTCAATGCCCTAGAGCACAAAGTGAAATCCTCCAGTAAGATCTAAATATATACTCAGACTAGGAATCCGAAGATTACAAACAAACCTGTCAATTAAGTCTTTGGCCTCATATGACATGTCATCTGGAACAGCAGGCCATGGGATTTTCCTATTTAAAATGTTGTCAAAGATAATCTGCACAAACATAAAACAACTATTGTTCTCATTAAACATTTAAATATATCTTCCTATCACTATCCCTATCTGTATTTTGCAGCAAGACTTATTAATAACTTAAATAATCTTAATAAACTAAACATACTTTATTTGCAAGTACAAGTAATACAAGGCCTAATTTCAAAGAAATGACTGTTATCTGGTCAAAAATAGGTAGTTCATTTCCTCCCCAGTTAGAATGCCTTGAAGATTTTCAGATGGTTGGGATCATTTACAATCCTATTTCAGGAATATTAGTTGTCTAATGTTCCATCGCATATGCAGATAAATGAGGAATCCTTGAGGTGAAGGATCAAGCTTACATCAGTTTCATTTCTTACCTAGGGTTTTTATTGAAGTTATATATATATTTTTCAACTATAAAAACTTAACTAATCTTTTTCCATATAAATTTCATACGTAATGCAAAAAGAGTTAATTGTAAGCTTTTTTTCACGGAATGCTTATCAGTTCTTCATGAAGCCTTCTCAATTTCAAGTCCTGCTCCAGCTGATCTAATATTATTGGGGAATAGCATTGTAAGAGGAAGCCACATCATGAATCCTCACTATGACAAGATCTAGCATATGATCAGTAAATTAGATGAAAAACGTTGGGGAATCAAGAACAAACCTCAGAAAGCCTAGCTGTGAAAGGTGGGATACCAGTTATAAGCTCAAACAATATAATCCCTACAGACCACCAGTCTGCAGCATAACCTGAAAAAGAACACAAGCAGGAAGGTGATGTCGCTACCACACAAAACAAACAACGAAGCTTCAAAGAACGAAATTGACAAACCATGTGCAGTTCCAAGAAGAATTTCAGGGGCCAAATAGTCTGGTGTCCCAACAGCAGAGCGCTGATTTCTTTTCCGCCTTTCATTAGCATGTGCTGTACTATCGTGCTGATTCTGAGAATTTGGTATGATGGAACTAGTTGTCCTAGGTCTATTTAAGCGAATTGCACTATCAATCAGGCCAATCTTTGATAGTCCAAAATCTGTTAGCTGTTATAAGATAGTGTTAGTATTTGCTATCAAACATAATACCAAAAAAAAAAGTAATAAAGTTTTAAAAAAAGTATCATAAGAAGATAATAAATTCTCGACAGAGATAGTAAAACAAAGCTAAAGGTGGCAAAAGGTATAAAAAACAAAGGAAGAAAAGAATCTGTGCTTCACAAACAGAATTTCTAAAAGAGCTGTAAAGCAGGCGATCCATAAATTTATGGTATCTCAAACAGCTAGAAGCATTCACAATCATAAATAAAGAACCAATCTTTCATAGCTTGTCAAATAGAAATATAGTAATGGTATAAATAGCAAGAAATACATGATTTTCATGCTAAGAACCCTTCATTGCAGAAGCACCATATCTGGTTCAAAAACCACTAATTTAATCAATCACAAGTTGAAAATAGTTGCTGTTAAGTACCCAGCTTATTGCCTTAACCGTGTGAGTAGATCCATTGGATCTATAATCTTCGATCTCCACACATTTTCATTTTGCTTTTATTTCTGAAGGTACAAATTTATGGAGACCACCTCACCTACAGGGCATTCTGAAATTGGCCCCTCAACTTTCTGACAAAATTCCAGAAGCAAACACAACTTTGCCTCAAGTTCAAGAAAGAATTGAAGCTAGACACTTGCTATCAGATGAGTGGTTCGAAAAACCATATAAAATTTCAACAGGTTGGCAAGATGAGATATCTACAGCGAAGTCATATCCACTCTTCCCACACTCAAAGCATCCCCATCTGTTTGTCCCATTGTCCCCATTGTCAAACGAAAAGAATTCAATTATTTAATCGCAGTTACAGATTGCACTGAAACCACCTCATGTACAAGATGAAGACTTTGATGATTTGCATATATTTGTCGATCCTTTCCTTTGGATTCAAGTGATAGAGCATGCAATTGCTGATTTAGTGAATCCTGAGTACTGAGAGAAAATCAACATAAAACTAGATTGGCAAAAGGTTCAATTGATTGCACTGTGCAATCCTCTAGACTCTGGTATACAGCTCCATTGGTAACTCCTGTTTGACTAGACAAACCTTCGACCCTAAGAATCCAACAACTAACTGAACAGTACATGCATTTACTGTTAGGTACCAAACTCTGAATGGTTCACTATCTTTTCAACAAATTGATAGTTTAGATGCTAAAACTTACATGCAATTCCTAATAAGAATGATGGAATGAAGTTATTAAATGTTTCCCAATCTCAGAAGCTATTCAAGAGCGATTCACCTTATGCACAAGCTTGGGAGATTTTGTGGAGAACCATTAAGAGTTCAATTCTTTAGTGATCTTTTTCACTATCATGAGAGCAATTACTGAACGCTCTAGGCAAGCTTCTAGTACATGAAATTGAGGATATTTACAGGCACTGCTAGAAGAACAAAAATGACAAACCAAAAGCTTATGGTTGACAGTTAACTTCATTCTAGATTTACAACTAGTGTATGAACTAGCCAATGACAAAAGCACCTGCTTCGCATATTGAGAATCATATGACAAGCCATAATATCCCTACGATTGATTGCATATGACAAGCCATAATATCCCTACGATTGATTGATCACTACTTTTCATGATTTTATGAAGTACAATCATAGTAAGTCCTCTAAAGTTACAAATGAACAATAAACATTTGCAACTGGCTAATCCCACAAAACCTTCGAGTTTCTAGGTCAAACCTTAATGTGGCCATCAGGAGCAATAAGTATGTTGTCTGGCTTGAGGTCACGATGAATGATCCCCAGCGAATGAAGATATTCCAAAGCAAGAACCTAGTATAGGAAAAGTAGTATATCAAAAGGTAGCATTGACAAATGTAAATAAAAGGTAGATGCTTCATTCTAGACATACCAGTTCAGCAATATAAATGCGAGTTATCCCTTCCTCCAAGCAACCAACTTTTCTAAGTAGAGAATATAAATCACCTCCATTGAGATATTCGATTACTAAATAAAGATTATCTTGGCAAGTAAATGAGTAAAAAAAACGAACCTGCAATAGGAAAAGAAAAGCAAAAGGTTGATGCTTTTGCCAAAAGCAAATAATGTAATGTGGACACTAATATTAGTACAAATTATAGCATTAGTAACATTACCTATGAAGACAAACAAAATGCAGTACAAATTATAACTCAATTTTGTTTAACTGCTTGGAGTATGGGAAAGAAATGAAACATCGAAATCAAGTACAAAGAGCTAAAAATGAAATAAAGTTTTCACTCTAATGAAGAAAAAGGAAACACAAAAATGTAAATCTTGCAAGCAGAAAGAATATTTATGTCAAGTGCCGCTATCTACCTAACAAATTTTTTTGTGATGTTAAAACAAAGCAACAAGTAATCAAGCTTGAACTATACCACAAAAGGATTCCTGACAGTAATCAGAATATTCCGCTCTGCCAGGATGCGTTCAACATCATTTTTCCGTATCATATCCAATTTCTTGAGTACCTGAACCAATATAGAAAATCATAAGCTCTCCCTGTCAGATCTGAGGTATAATTCTGTGAGTACATTTCCTGTCGCCTATAGAGTTTTCAATATAGTCAGAGAATTGCACTTGCAAACCATTAAAGTTACTATAAAGCTTTGGCTCAACAACAAGACAATACATGGAACTGGAAATCTGTGTTCAATTGAAAAACCAAGGTGTTATTCTTCAGACCACGAATGCAATTGAGCTTGTTACCTAGAAATTTTTTTTTCAACAAATGTTTAGTGCCAATGGTACGCAAAACTATTTTAAAATATCGGATGAGGCAATCTAAAGCACTACACTTGGTTAGGCAAAGAAAGTAAGAGCCAGGATTTAGTACCTATAGCAAGGTACTTGCTTAAAAATTCCAGCTTCCACAACTCTACATGGATAACGATTGTTTGGAAGGCCTCAAAAACTACTAATATTGACTAAAAAGTAAATAAGAATGAATGGAAGCTTAGAATGAAAGGGATTCTAAGAAACTTAAGTAAAAAAGAAATCAAATACAAGGGTAATCAATAGGCAACTTAAAACAGTTGACCAGTGTAAGAGAACAGTCAATCAATCTGCAGAATCCTGTTGACCAGTTGCTTGTCCAGCTCAGCAGCTGACACTGCATTGACTAATGTATGGAGGAGCCAGCTGACCCTCCCATGTAGTGCTATCTTAATTCTGTTAAGTAGTTATGCTTCCTATATATATATATATATATATATATATATATATATATATATATATATATATATATATATATATATATATGTATGAATATCAATGTGCCTTAACATCTCTCGTATTGCAATAAGACTAACAATCCTATTTAACTCAGGACACACAATACCACACAAAAAGGAGAACCCAGTAAGGAGTTTCTTAATATATGAAAAGTGAGACCCTTTTGAAGACATTGCTGCTGGATTTTAACCAAAGTGCCTATTATATTAAGAAGATTTGGAGACTTCAATTACACACAACTGCATGATTCATTTAGCTAAGGTCTTACTCGACGAAGAGTGCCTTTGGAAGGCGCGCTCCGGACAACATTGGCTGGAAAAAGGAGACGGCAACTCGAAGTTTTTCCATGCTTGTGCTAACGGTAGAAGAAGAGAGAATAACATCGGAATGGTCGAAGACGAAGGCAGGCCTATCTTCGGGGAGGAAGCCAAAAAGGAGTATTTTTTTGCCAAATTTAGAGAACTCTTCGGCCTGACCGCTTCCGACAACAAGTTGTCCGAAGACTGGAGTAACCTGTTTTTAGACAAGAAGTTGTCTAATCCTGAAGCTCTTTCCACCCTTTTTACGCTGGAAGAGAGCCACCTTCCCGTTAGGGAGCAATAAAGCACCGAGCCCCGATGGGTTCAATCTGTGTTTTTATCAAAAGTTCTGGGAGGTGTTAAAAACGGATCTCTTCACCATTTTTCAGGAGTTGTTCGAAGGATCTCTTAGCTTGGGGCCAGCGGATTATTCTTATATTTGTTTGATCCCGAAAAAGAAGGGTGCTAACGTAGCTAATGATTTTAGGCCTATTAGCCTTCTTAATGGAGTCCCTAAGATCATCTCCAAGGTCCTCGCCAGCAGACTTGCAGGCGCCTTAAAGGACGTCATCTCCCATTCTCAAGCGGCCTTCCTTAAGGGGCGGTCTATCTTGGAATCCTTCGTAACGGCGAATAAGATCGTCAACTGGAGAACGAAACTAGGGATAGAGTATGTGGGTATTAAAGCTGACTTTGAGAAAGCTTACGACAAAGTGAGCTGGAGTTTCGTGCGCAAGGTACTTACGTGGTTTGGGGCGGATCAGCGGTGGTGCAGTTGGATCGACCTATGTCTTTCCAATGCCAAGATCGCTATTTTGGTTAACGGGTCCCCTACTAAGTGGATCAAAAGTAAAAGAGGTCTTCGTCATAAGGACCCCCTTTCACCCTATCTGTTCCTCCTCGTAGCCGAGGCCTTAGCGAGAGTCTTGGAAAACGCAGTCAAGAGTGGCCTTTTGAGGGGGGGCGGATCTAGCGAGGATTGCGAGGTGTCCTGTAGTCAATACGCAGATGACACCTTTTTTTGCGAAGCTAAACGCACGCAGTTGCGCAATCATCTCTTTGTGTGGCACCTTTTCGAATGGGCATCGGAATTGAAGATCAACAGAAAGAAATCCGAGATTTATTATCTGGGTACGGACGTACGGAAAGGGGAGAGGCTGGCCAAGATCTTGGGTTGCAAAGTCGGCTCTTTCCCGACCCGGTATCTTGGGCTTCCCTTCTCGAATAGACGTCTCTAGAAATTGGACTGGCAGGCCATCATAAGTAAAGTGGAGAGAATGATCGAAGGGTGGCAAGCGAAGCTTCTTTCCCAAGGTATTAGGCTCGTTCTCGTCAACTCGGTGCTCTCGAACCTGCCGCTCTACCTCTTTTCTGTGTTTAAAGCGCCTAAATGGGTGCTTAGACGCATCGAAGCCCTACGTAGGGCGTTTTTTTGGAAGGGCGGGAGTAGGGTTGCAAGAGGCCATTGCCTGGTCCGTTGGAAGACTGTGTCTAGAAGTAGGTTAGAGGGGGGTCTAGGGATCCTAGACTCAGAAGTTATGAATTTAGCTCTTCTCGCGAAATAGTGGTGGAGGTTCCTCTTGGATAATTCCCAACAGTGGAGCACTCTCGTCGAACGTTTGTACTATTCGAGAAGGCTGTCACTGAGAGAAGGAGTTTCCTTCAAACCCCACTCCCAGTGGTGGCAGAGCGTGCTTGCAACCAAGAAATTTTTCAAGTGCGGGATTCAGTACTCTATCGGTGACGGGAGCAGGGTTTGCTTTTGGTCGGACATCTGGATCGGCCCTAGCTCGCTTACCTCTTTTTACCCCAGTATCTTTGTATTGGTTGTGAATAAAAATATTAGAGTAAGGGACTGTCTTGGTCGCAACGGTTGGAAGTGGGATAGGATTTTGCGGGGAGCTGACCCAAGGACTCCGCTAGCTAGAGAGATGATCCAGGCGTTTACAGAACAGTTGCCCTGCTTCTCGGGGATCAACAGAAAGGACGAAGTAAAATAGAGATGGACCAGGTCGGAATGCTTTTCAGTCAAATCTTGTTATAACTTCTTAAAAGATAGTGGAGTGTTAGTTATAAATTTCGGTCGAATCTGAAAGATTAAGACTCTACTGAAAGTCAAAATTTTCGTTTGGTTGGTATTGCAGCGTAAGGTGCTAACGGTGGATAATCTGCTAAAACGAGGTTGGACTGGGGAGACGGAGTGCATCCTATGTTTGCTCCAGTCGGAATCTCTCGACCACCTGTTTATGTGTTGTGGGGTGACCAGATCCCTATTGACGCGGCTTCTACCAAACAAGCACATGCTAAGTTCCTGTACCTGCTCGGCGAAGCTTTGGGAAGGAAGCATGCTCAAGGGAGGTGCCACGGACGTAGGGAACTTGAAATTATCGCAGCAGTGTGGTGGGCAATTTGGCGAGAGAGGAACAAACGAATCTTCGAGCGCAAAAAGTTGTGTTTGGTGCAGTTGTTGGCAGAGATCCGTGTCTGCAGTTCACTTTGGAATTCCTTCTGCTAGTCGGGGGTTTTTTTTTTCCCTCTATTTTTGAAGCCTTGTTGCTTCGCGGTGTAGCTTAGTTCAAGTTTTATTTGAATGAAGCGGTAGCATGCTACCTTCCCCTCGAAAAAAAAAAAAAAAAAAAACAACCTCATTTTGAACTTCCAAAATTATAATAAATCTTCTCATGAATTATCTATAAGCTTATGTAATGCCAAGTTCATATATTGCTCAGACAAAGTCTGAATAGGTCAGAAACTTCATATAGAGCCACTTTGGTGGCCTGCACTATCCTCCCATAGTCGGACCTCTTTCAATTCTTATAGTTGAAAAAGAAAGAGAGATAAAATTATAATATTTAAACCTTTGATGAATTCTACATTGTGATGTTGTTGACTTAATATATAACAATGGTCTGGCACAAAACAAAACCATAATAAAAGTTGATAAACAACTCTTTAATCTGTACCTTTATAGCAAATAAATCTCCAGTTGTCCGCTTTCGTGCAAGAAAGACTTTGCCATAAGCTCCTCTACTGATTGGTTTGATGATATCAAAATCTTCAATACTTGTCCGTTCCTTGTGTGAGGAATGTAAAGGAGGCAATAAACATGGATATCCATTCAAAATGCGAGATCCTCTGCTTTGTTCACTTTGAAGCATACTTCTATAGCTTATAGTATCCGCCATTCTCATAGCTACCTGATATTTATTCCTAAATCCTCAGAATGAAATTGGAGAAGTCAAAATTAGCAGGTATTCTTGTTGACATAACAGAAATAAGCCTCTACAATTAAACATGAAAGGACCACGAAACTTGGGATATCAGAAACAAAAGCTTACTCCAGCAACTTCATAATACGACCTCCAAATGTATCTACCACTAAAGCCTTAGGCTTCTCTTGTTGTAGAATTTGCAGCAAAACATGTAACCATATATCCAAACACCCCGCAGCTCCCTCCGTTGCACAATCCGTATGTGCAATTCTACGAGCTAAATCAGCCAACTCATTCATCTGAAAACAAGATATACACATAAAGGTCAAATCTCATAGTCCATTAGTTATGAGAAATAGGAGGCTTCATGATAGAGAAAAATATACTGCAAGAGTTTGAATTATGAAAAGAGAAGATAATACATTTGGTTCAAAAGTGCCAAATAGATGCAGGCACCTTTGGTTTCTTTCCGCAGTTTCATCCAAACAACTGAGTAGAAAACTCATCAAACAAGGCTGAAGTGTCATTTTATTAGAATAAAATGAACTTTTTAAATTATTAATGATCAAAAGATAAGGTCAGGGATAAATGCATAAATATGATTCCCCATCCTTATTTTATGCCATGAAAGAAATTACTCAAATCAACTTACTGTGGTTCCACAAGTATACTAAGTACCAAGAAGTACCAAGAAGTACCAAGACGGTAACTTCCTAGTCCGCCACCTTGCCTCTGGCACAGATGGATCCAAGCTGTGCCATGCTAACTCTTTTGTGGTCTAGTTGAAATCAAAAGTCCCCAAATTGCAGGCATTTCACTTTCATATTTTCAATTTTTATTTTAAATTATTCTAATCTGATCTTAATATTTTTGAACACTAGTTTATAAAGTGTTTATTGTTATTTATTCAGAAAATAAATTTTAGATGATTTTTTTTTATAGAACATTATTCAACAATTGACTGCCAAACTAAGATCGATGCTGAATTTCACTAGTACATAGTTCTAGAACACATTTTTAACAAGGTGTCTGCGGTCATGTGCCTAGAGGCCAGAGTCTTACAAGCTGCCACCCCTATCCTATCAAAAGAAGGGTCGGTATTGCATCTTGGGGTACCTTTCAGCTTTTAAGAATATGACGCAGTTAACTGTTACTGTAGCAGTCACTCTTTTCACATCTACACAAACATGTATATGTGAGAAACCCAAATACTTATGCATGAAACTATACAGACTACTTAAATTACCACAGCTGAGATTTATTGCATCCATAGCGACATGGATATCAAACTAAAAGGATGAACCCATCAAAATGTCAGATAATCACCTTAATAAACCGGCAAAGCCCTTCTGATCTATGTGCCGGTCTGCCCTTTATGTTAATTATTAGATTTTTTTTTCACCATAAAATGTGCTGGTGATAGTTCAGAACTTTTTACTCATCAAAAGTAGCTAAAATGAGAATTTCACAATAGCGAAAAAGATCACCTGATTCACATCCTCATGCTGGGATGAATTGCTGTGCTCTAACCAAAACAAGTCAAAGTGACCTGCATTTGGAGTGTTTATTGATGAAGCAGGAGTTAAGCTACCACTAGTACAAGAGAGATTCAACTCTCCTAGTTTTATTGCTGCTAGGCTTTTTATACTATTAGAGCATGCAATGTGTGGATCATCAAGGTAAGCAGTATCCATCTGATGCAAATCTTTGAACATCCCTTCAGCTCCTTTAGTGTGCCACTCTTGTGCTTTAGGTAATTGACCTTCACATTCGAGAGTAAGGCTGGTATTTTGTATTCTTGAATTCTCAGGACTGCTGCATAATTCACCCATAGTTGTGTTATACGACTCCACAATTTGTTCCAATAAATCTGCAATCTTTACTAGCTGCTCATCCACATCTAGACCTTCTGAAACACATTTTTCAACATAAGCACAAATGTATGAATGGGATTCCAAATGAGAAGCTGGAACATTCTCCTCGCATATCCTGCACATTACCATATCTAACCCTTCATGATATTCTTCTTGTTCATGAACTAGATCATTATTATACTGAATTTTCTGTGTCCAAGGAGAACTGATATTTTCAAAGCGCCCTGTCGAACAAATAGGAGTCTGAAACATCAAAAGGAACTTAGTAAGGAAAAAAGTGTTGCTTCTGTACAAACTGAGTAAACATTAAAACATGCACAAAGTGTGCCAAGTGAGAAGTACCTCAATTTGCTCTTTTATCTCATGTCTGTAGAGGTCTGGCCGCTCTGCAATGTTATTTATCTCAGCGTTCGCAGACCTGTCAACCCATTTCATTTCAACAATAGGAACACTTTCCAGGCACTGTCTGAATTTTTCGAGGGAATCCACATTCATTTCCCCCCCATCTTTGTGAAGTTGCAAAAGCCTATTACAGCGTGTTAAGATATACAATATGCGTGTTACGAGTTTCTTTACAAGAACTGATTGGGATTGCTGCCTCATTTCAGCAAGAACCTGAACAATTTTCTCACATTTTTCACGAAACTGGGATGAGGACATCTCTATACACTGCCGTGACAAAATTACTAACTCTTCCGCTGTTTTTTGTGCTTCTGATAGCAAGCCCTTTCCCAATGCTTCTAAAACATCCTCTACAAATGCAGCTAGCTCTACATTCACCACTTCTTTGGAATCATCAAATTTTGAATTTAGCGATTGCCAAATCTCCTGGATTTTAATTAGAGTCACTGTCACGATATTGCGTCATTCAACGTCAAACAAGAAAATTTTAAAAGGTGTCAAAAGTACCTTTAGATCGCTGTAGCTGTGTGTTCGAAGACGAGAAAGTGGAATGCCACCTCTAGGTCCAAGTTCATATGAAAAGCTTTTCTTCTCATGTGGAGCATTTCTTAGGAAACTGCTTTCTGGCAGTGATTGCTTTCCACTAAAATATCTCCATTTCACAGAATGTACGGATCCCAAATCTTCCTCTCCTTTGAGCATTGTATAATCTGATTCACGAATCTGCTTCATAGGAGTATATTTCATGCATACAAATCTCGAGCAATGATGTACAAGGCCAACAGGACCTCATTAAAAAACACCAAAAGATCTTTGTGCTTTGCTACCTTAGAGCAGGAAGTAGTACAATAGTCGGCTTTATTAGACTTCTTGGAAGTGCCTTCCGATATAAACCAGCGTGCAATTCCTTCACGAAGTCCTGGATGAAATTAAGTAAACAACACTAATACAGGACTGAAGAAAATATTGGCTCTCTTATCACATCAGATGACATATTCTTTCAGAGAAAGCTGAACTGATTGTTAAACGGCGCCAAAAACTACTGAAGTTCAATCAAAACTAAAAAATCACTTAATGCTGTAGTAAAAACTTTTCCTTAGTCTACTATAGTAATTGCAAGTAAAGTTTGATTGACACATGTTCACCAAGGGTCAGAAAAAATGAAGGCGTGATTGGTCAAGGCATTCGAATGTGAAAAGCAGTCCCACACAGAGAAATGAATGAGAGAGTATAGAGCTGGCATTTACTACTGGGTCCGAACCCAACGGATAAAGCCTTTGCATTGAATGGTTCCAATGCATGAGTCACAACGTCTTGAGCTTCATATTATCTCCCCATACAAACTCGTATCTTAGTTGATGGTATGTTGATCATTTGCCTAATTCATCAAGGATTCAAGGAATATTTTTGGGTTGCTTTTAGCTCCATTAAGTGGTCAAGCAATCTTGAACATCTCGTCATTCTAAGGAGTACTGTGGCATATACACCTTGTTCTTTCAATGGTTGTCCTGGAGATGAGATGCTTACAGTGGTAGCCCTAGGTATTAAGTCACCACCACTTGGGATGACACGGCGATATACTCGAGCAAAAAAAAGGTTGAAGAGTGTTATATCTTTGTTTTATGTGCAAAATTGGGGTTTGCATAATCTCGTTCGAAAACAGGAAAGACCATTCCTGCTTTAAAAGCTAAATTCTTGTTTCAGTTCGGCGAAAGAAAATTAGTATAAAATATAGAGAGCAAGTTTCAAAAACCACCATCTTCACAAAAACTTCAAAATTAATTTACACTCTTTTGTTTACAACCTTCTAAGTGATTGCCCTCATTCTACTTAAACACTCCATTTGACTTTCATCAAGCTGCTTAGTTCTAGCAAACTATTAACAATTCAAATGCTTCATAAACATAACAACCAGAAAAAAGAGCAAATTCTCCAGGAATCAAAAAGAAATAATTTACCTCTCCAATCTACTAGCCGCGATTTGCCGTTACCGTCGACCTTGCCGTCCCCGGCCGGAGCCCGAACTCCGCCGCCGCCGCCCCGATCGCGCTGTGGCGGCGGCGACTCATCCCCGGCGATCCGCCGCGTCCTAATCCGATTAAGCCCCTTTGGAATCCCAACCCCCTTACCTTCTTTCTCCTCCATCGCGATCCAATACCCCCCCCCACCCCACCCACCTCCCGCCCCCCCCCCCCCCCCCCCCCCCCCCAAAACCCTAGTGAATCCGCGCGAGAGCCCAATCCCCGTCGCCTTAATCCGATCGCCTCTGAGCTAGGGTTTTGGAGATGTCTAGGGTTTGATCGAAGAGGAGAGAGAGGTGGAAAGAGGCGAAAGAGAGAGGGAGTCAAAAGGTTGTAAGAGAGAGCGGAAGTGTTCTCTCTCGCTCGCGTGAGCGAGGGAGACGTTCAAAAATATTCGACTCTATTTTCGCCTTTTTAAAAAAATAAATTGCAAAACTGCAGGAAAACCCCTATACGCATCTTATTTTGCAGTTGATTCTCCTATCTCCAAAAATCTTCATTTAGTCCCTGAGGCACCGTTTGGTTGGGAAACTAGACCTGAAATAAGATTTTATTCCAGTCTTATTTCCCAACGCGTTTGATTATGGATAAAAATAATAATGATCGTCTTTCTCATGAAACAAGCTTGTTTTGAGAATAAATATAATTAAAGTAAATATAATTTAAATTATTATATTAATTTTTTAATTAATTTAATATTTTGACTAATTTAATTATTTTATTAACTAATTATCTAACTATTAAATAATTAACTAGTTAGTCTATTAAATTATTTGTAGTTAATTAAATTATTTATTAATAACACTCATTATTGTCAATTATTTTATTAATTAATATTTAAAATTATCTGATAATAGTTAATTAAATAAGTTAAATTATTATTTAATTAATGTTTTTATATTAATTAATTATACAATATATTATTATTTTAAAATTAGAATTATTATTATTCTTACTATTTTAATCTAACTATTCAACACTATTTTTTTTATTTTCGAAAATAATCTATTTTTCATCTAAACACAAAATTAGTCTTATTCCTATTTTTTTCTCAACTTATATTTATTTTTAAATTAAACAGTTTTAATTTATATCTGAATTAAAATGCAACCTCAAAATTTAAAATCTAGCAATAACTTGCATTATTACTATTTTGTCTCTGTTCGGTACATATATTATAAGATCCAACTGAATAACAACACATCACTACAACAAAAATAGGTTACAGTGACACATGTTTATGACACTTTTGTATAAATATCATATCTATATTCCATCTATGTTCAAAATTAGATTATAGGGATACATTACAAAAAGGTATCGCTATACACCCTAACGACGGCACATATAGCAATACTAATAATAAGTGTCGATATTTTTGTCAGCTGTATTTTTTAAAAAAATTTAGAAATACTTAAAAGTGTTGTCATAGTATAATTCTATTGTAGTGCATGCACTCATTATTCTTAGTAAATATTAGAGAATTTTTTTCATAAAATTATCTAATTTGAAAAAAAATAAAAGAGTCTAGTTACTTTCTACTATTTCCAAAATATAATTATTATTTAGGGGTAAATATTTATATACGCCTGAAATTTTTTTATTTTATTTATTTATTTTGCTTAAAAGGATAATATTAAAAATACTTTTTTAATGTTTCAAGTTTTTTTAAATATATTCGTAAAGTCAGATTTTATTTAAGTAAACTATTAAGAACTGTAGTTATTTTTATAAAATTATTATTTTATCTTTTATCATCACTAATTTTTTCTTATTTACTCTTAAATTAGGGACAAAATAATACTTTAATTTTTTATCTTTGTAAATATATTCGTCATCAATTTTTTTTATTTGTCCCTAAATTGGGAACAAAATAAGTATTTTAATTTTTTTAACTGTAATAAAAATTTAATTCAAGATAATTTAACAGTTACTAAGAAAATATTTTTAAATAACAAAAAATATATAAAGAATATATTTTTTAAAAAAATAAATAAAAAATATATTTATAAAGTATTAATGGGTATAAGATATTATTTCTAGATGTTACGATAAGTTATTAGAATGAACCATATAATTTTATAATATATATATATATATATATATATATATATATATATATATATATATATATATATATATATATATATATATATATATATATATATATATATATGGGCAATTTTCTACATACTCCTAAAAATTTTTCTGTTTTCAGATTTACCCCTCTTAGAAGGCTAATATTAAAACTACCCTTCTTACATTCCAACTTCTTTCCAAAATACCCTTGAAGTTAAACTCTGTTAGTGTACCGTTTGGAACTGCCGTTATCTGTGTGTAATTACTATTTTGCCCTTTCAAATATACCCTAAACCTTAAAACCCTAAACCCCTAAACCCTAAAACCCTAAACCCTAAACCCTAAACCCCTAAAACCCTAAACCCTAAATCCTAAAACTCTAAAAAATCCTAAACCCTAAACCCTAAAATCCTAAACCCTAAACCCTAGAATCCTAAAAAATCCTAAACCCTAAACCCTAAAATCCTAAAAAATCCTAAACCCTAAATCCTAAATCCGGGCAAAATAGGTATATCTGATAGTTTTCAACTCCGATTATTATTTAACTCTAGTTTAACCCTAGTAAACTTAACAAAGGGAAACGGTAGGGGTATTTTTAATAACGGTGGAACGTATGAAGGATATATTGAAAAGAAAAAAATAAGAAGGGTAAATCAGATATTTCTTTATATTTCAGGGGTACACATGCAATTATCCCATATATATATATATATATATATATATATATATATATATGAGCAATGTTACATGTACACCCCGAAGGGGTGTACATCATACATCTCCACCATTTTAATGGTGGCGATATTTTTTACAGGTCACATCAAGTGACCCATCATCACACCCCCACCCTTAGATGGGTGGAGGTGTGAGATGTGTACCCCTTACGGGTGTACACATAGCATTTTCCATATATATATATATATATATATATATAGTAACAGTGTTAGATTAAACGGTACAATTCATTTTTTATTATGAGGACAAAATAAAAGTTTCCAAAAGAAAAGGAGCTAAAACAAAAAAGAAATATTATAGGTGTCCTTCTGCATTTTTGCCTTATTTTTCAATTAATTTATTTTTATTATTATTTATTTATTGGAAGCGGGAATTACTAATTAGTTCGTTATTCGGAGCCAGACGCGTGGGGGAACGGAACGCGAATTAAAATAACGTCCACGTTGCGAAAAGATGGCACGTGCGGCACGTGCGGCGTTGTGATGGTGAGAGGCCGTTACGGCGGTTGCGTGAAGTGCTCTACTTCGGCGTCTTCTACATGAAAACATAAAAAAATTTTTAAAAAATCAAAAAATTTAAATTTTAATAAAGGCTAAAATATAGAAATTTTTTTTGTAATTTTTTTTAAAAAAAATCATATTTTATTATTTTAAAATTTTAGAAAATATTTTTAAGGAGTTACAGTGCTAACGACGATAACAACGCTATTCTTATAACGGCTATAACAGTAGAAAAAATAATAATAGAGATGAGAGATATGGGAGCAGTGGTGATTGTAGTGGTGGTGGTGGAGATCGGGCTGAAGGAGGAGAAGGAAATGATTGCCGCTGCCATATCAGGAATAGCGAAGAAATGGATGAGCATGAATTTATTATAATTTTAACGGATGAAAAATTAGAACTATGAGAAAGTGATATACGATAATGAAAAAAAAAAAATTATAATAAATTTTATTATATTTTAAAATTTATAATGAAAAAGAATAACACATTTAATATAATATTTATTTAATTATTTAATTTTTAGTTATGTTTTTTTTTAAAAAAATCTAACTTGATTCAATTTACTAATAATATTTTTTTTTTCATATTTTCATCCAAAAAACAAATTCCACTTATATTTGATTAATACAAATTTTCTTAATTTATTTTATATAAAAATTTAAATAAAGTGCCTTTTAAAAGCCAATCAAAACAGTAAAATATAGAATAATTTTTTTTTATAAAATATATAATTTTTCAAGCTGTCAAATATATTATAAAATAAAATTATGTTTTATTTTTTAATAATTACTAAATATGTTTTTAATATATTTTTATCATTTTAAAAATATTTTCGATATAAATTATAAGAAAGGAAGGAAATAGTGATGGAATCTGACGAGGAGGCTAAATATATCAACTTAAATTTTCGAGTAAAATATAAATTTTTAAAAAATATGAAAAAATATAAAAAAAAAATTATGGAAAAATTTTCTATAATTTAGGCTTTTAATAAACATTAATTATATTTTGCTATTGAGTAAAAATGTATAGAGACCCGTGAACTATAGGCTATTGGGAAATAGCTCCCTCATTTTTTTTTTATTTTATTTTTTAATTGTGACCCCTCAACTACTAAAAGGTTTTAAAATTAAGTGATTAATGTCAAAATATTTGAGCACTTTATCAAATTATTGGTAATTTCACTCACTTTAATAAATTTAATTACTTCCTAGAAAAAAAAATTACGTCAATTAGCGGTTAATTAATAACTAAATTAGAGTAATTAAACTTGATAAAATTGTTAACTTAATTACGTACAAAAATTAAAATTTTAAAAATTAAAAGTTGAGAGAATTTCAATAAAAAAAAACCATTGGGGTACTATATTAATTTAATTACATACATTTTCAAGAAGCATTTTTCTTTTCGTTTTCCTTTTTCCAGAGTGCAATTTACCTTTCTACCCCTAGGGTTATTTGGGAGAATATGGGGTACATTTATGGCTACGCCTAACACACATCCGACAATACACACCCATTTCCCGCCAAAGCGTTGGCGCGAAATTTTTCTCCCTCCTTATTTATTTATTTATTTATTATTATTTATTATTATTTATTATTATTTCTCTATTTCTCTCTCGCTCTCTCTTAACCTCGTTCTAGGGTTTTTCCTCGCAAGTCCCAACCAAAGCCCCCTCCTTGGAGCCTCTCGCTATGCGAATCGCTTCCGCAAGGTCCAATTTTAGAGCAGGTGAATCGATTCTCATCTCCTTGTATTCGATCGATTGCCCAATCTCCGCACATTAGAGCATTTTTCTCCGATTTGGTTAGTATAGGCGTTCCCGTTCTGGATCCGTGCTCATACCCTACCGAATCTGAGCTCCGATCTTGCTAGGGTTTATTCGCCAAGTCTCCTGATTTTTTTTTTACTTTTATTCAGTAAATTTTCATATTTTCTCGAGTATTTGGTGCTTTGGCTCTAATTCGGGAGTTTTGGATCCGATTTGGCTGGAATTTCTATTGCAATGTGTAATTTTCTTGCACTAGTTTCCATTTCCTTTTGATTTCATGAATCAAGTTTCCATTTTCTTTTGATTTCATGAATCTTCTCCTAGGGTAGTTCGATTACTCATGAACTTGAGGAAATGGGCTTGATTTAGAAGATGACACTACTATAAATTTCTAGAGGGCTTGTAAAGTTTGCGACTTTTTGATAAAGCCACTTCCATGAATGGCAACTTATTCTATCACTTCTGGGGTTAGATATTGGTATTGGGGAACTTGTGAAAATGATGAAATGTGCTCTTATTCTCTCTTTACAAGAAGTCCCCATTCTCACCCCTTTGATATTCCATAGTGCCACTAGATAACAATAGTTGTGCACTGGTACTTTCAAATCCACTTTTGTTATGCAGAAAAAAGGGGAAAAAAAACTATCAGATTCTGCCTGTAGAGTAGATTTTGTTATAAGTTTACTTATGAAGGAAAAGGAAGGTGGAATGCTACATTCAAGGTTTTCGCCATTAGCAGCCAATTTCGGCCAGCCTGAAAGTCAATATTTTGGTATGAACATTGTGATTCGCAGAAAAGGCGACAAGTATATGTAGAATAGATAGAGTGGTTGCAGATACCCAGCTTTAATCTTTGTTTTGTGACTAAGTAAGATTTTTTTTTTTTTTTTTGAGAGAAAGGTAACATGCTACCTGCATCATTTATTTTTGAAATAAATTTAGCTGGAAATGTGAAGCAACTAGGCTTCGAACTCGGGTCTTGGGTATCAACCACCAAGCCCTTTGCCACTTGCACTAGGGACTAAGTAGGATATTTAAAATGGAAAAATTGAAGTTGGAAGGATGATATTTGAATTGAACTGTAGTATACCTATATATGATTAGTGGCAGTTTGTGATCAAAGTATGTTTGATGTATTGACTATACTTGATCATACTAGCTACTTGGAGGACCTATTATGCCCTTGAATTGTGTTTATTACATTTCACTGAAGTCGAAACACTATTGTTTTGGATAAATTTTGCTCATTTACATGCACGTGAATTTATCAGCATCAGTATTAACTAGTCTGTCTATATATCCGCATGCCTTCAGGATTATATTTCAAATTCAACAGCTGTTTGAGGCGTCAGCAACCTGAAGGAACAATATTGCTTTCTGCAACAACGTGATAAGTAACGCTGTCTTTCAACTTATAATGGGTCGCTCACCGTTGAAGGATTGTTATGTGAATCTCCCAAGAAGACGCTCAGTAAGGCTTCTGGGAATCAATGGCATATCAGAGGGTGCCAAAATAGTCAGTCCATGCTTTAGCCCTAGTGGTGAAATTACTTCTCATAGTCGTATCAAAGTTGAGGTGCCAGATCCTGAAGAAAGCACCTCTTCTTCCATACTAGACAATTGTGAAACTGTTGCCACTAACAGCAGAAGTGACAAGAATTCTTGCAAGAAAGAAAGCAACTATGACATTGATGAACAAAATCTTCAGGACATATCATTAAAGGATCTACGAGCCAGATGTAAAGCTAAAAAGCGCAAAGTCTTAGAATTTTCTCCTTTCAAAGAAGGTGATGTTTGTGGCATCCTCCATCTCGATGAATCTCCAAAGAAGGGCCCTACTAATGTTAAGCCAAAAGAAGAGGAATTCGATCTTGAGGAGCCCCTTATCACCTTAAAGTTGAAGCGACCAAAAATATCTCCTTCCAAAAGATATATGATGAGAAAAGGTGAGCAAGTATCTTCACAATGTTCTATTTCTCCCAATGCAAATAACAGTACATCAGACCTCCAATATACAAAGAGTGCTGCAGGTAAGTGATTTATTATATTTTCTATTGCTAGTGATGTTTTGGATTGGCCGATTGAGTTGCAGTCAATATGATTAATGATGATTTCTCTTTTCCAGCTGATGATAAAGAAAATATTAGAGTGAGCAGAAAGATAGTTTTGATCAAAGAAGAAGATTCTTTCCTGTCATCAGAACATGATTTGAGGAGGGATCTGCACTCCAGCCCTGATTTATTTTATCATGTCAAAAGTGAGGCCTCGGAGATCTGTTCATCGATTGACTTAGATGTAAATACCAATTCTCTTTCAGACATCAACCCTCTTGGCAGTTCATCTAGTGAGCTATTTCAAAAGGTAGAATCAGTCGATTCAGATTGTGGAGAATCAGCTTGTTTCAGTAACGATCTCTTTGATTTGTGTCTCCAACAAGCCGAACCAACTTATATTTCCCCTAGCAGTCCTGATTTAGTTTGTACCGTTGAAAGTGATAGTGCTAGTATGATGTATGGTAATGCAAATAATATTGTTTCTACTTCAAATGATTCCTGTGCAAAACACAATTGCACATCGAACCTCTCTTCTGATCTGATTGAGATTAATAATGGAAATCTGCCCAGTAATGGAGATATAATCCCTAGTGATAGTGATTATCCTACTTGTTCTTTAAACAAATCTTCTGCTGATTATGTGGAAAACAACGAGTACTATTGCGCTTCTGAAGGTGCTCAAGAGCTCCTGGGTGGAACTGTAAATATTGAACATGACTTGGCAATCAAAAGCATTTCACTTGAGGGAAACATGTGCAAAAGCACTGTAAATCAATTGGATCCATCATTTATATGCCTCACCAACAGCAATGGGGAAAACAGAGGTGATGATACTTGTATTACCATTACAGTGAGTGAAAATTCTAAAGATGATGGATTACCTTTGCAGGAGTTGCCAGTAGAAACTGAAACAAAGGATTTGACCATTGATCCTATTTTTCTTTATAATGAAACACAGAGTTTCGTTGACACTTCTAAATTTGGTGCACAAGATGGACGTCTTGAAAGCATAGTGTATGATGCCATCAATAACTATTCGCAGATAGAGAATAGTGAAACCACATCATCTCATAGAGCAGATGCTGTTGCGAAAGGGACCTGGTGTACCTCCACACATCAGTTATCTGAATGCTTTGATACTGTGGAAGATTCACCAATATTTACTGCAAGTTCACCTAAAACTGATACTGCCTTATCTTCAAATGTGTGGCAAAGTATGAATAACCAAACAACTAAAACAACTTATTACGCTGGTGATATGTATGAACTGTATGATGATGATAAGGGATCTACAAAATCACTTGAAGACAAGTCTGCTCAGATTTTACCGCCTTGTGCTAACATGGAAAACACTGACGGAGAAGAGCTTTCACCTTCTGAAGCAGAGGAAAAGCAGCAAATCACTGTTGAACAGCCAGCTTCAACTGGAATTTATCAGGAAGCTGAGGATGAAGTAAGTCACATGAAAGAAGATATAAAAAATAATCAAATATTGCCAGAAGAACATCCTCCGAAAAAGTTACTGTCCAATAGAATGGTATGGGTCGCCTCACGTATTTTCCAAGCTTAGCAAGCATAATTACCACTTATGTTTAATCATTAGTGATGGCATTTTTGCAGACTATTTCTCCAACTTCTCAGGAAAAGCTATGTCGGGCTATAACTGGTATTTATCTATGCGATGGGAATGAAATGCCCAGTAAGTACTTCAGCACCGTCTATATTTTGTTACCTTTTTTTAAAAAAACTTGATTCATTATGCTTAAGTGTGGCTTAATACAAATTTCCAGGGAGCAGGAAGAGGCTTTTGTTACTATCTGGAAGTGGGGAACCTCAATCATGGCTACAAACTGATAGCACCCCTAAGAAGCCAAAAAATAGTAGGGATTGCTATCTTTCACCTGTACCCAAAGGGATTCTTAAATCAAGAGAAACTTCTCGCACGACAGCTTCTTGTTGCATGAAGAGTTCATCGCCTGACATAGACATAGAGAAGGCCATTGAATTCTCACAGTCGCAGATGCGCGGCATAGAAAATGTTGCAGTGAGACTTCTAAAGGGTTTGAAGTCCATGAAAAACATAGTGGAGGAAACGGTGTCTTCAGAGGCACATTCTTCGCTTTCAAAATACACTGTTGATGAGGTAAACACACTTATCTCCATCTGCTAGCTGTTTGTATTATAGTTTGATTACTCTGGAATCTGACTGCTTTTATTGTATTTTATTTTATTTTGACTACACATGGCGATTCCCTGTGCAGGAATGCTTTAATAATGAACCAACATTCATGCAAAGTTAGCTCTGAGGCTTTTCATAATGAATTAACATGCTTTAGCAACGTGCTTCCATTAAAATCACTGCACATCATCTAAACTTTGAGCCTGATATAGTGATATAACTCCTTAGAAATCAAGTATTGCAGTTCTATATTAGTTCTTTGTATGATCATAACCATATTTTTTATCTTGTTTGAAGGGAATATTTTTGATACTTACAACATCCATTCTTTTTGTGCTGATCATATAAGTGCATCTTAGATGTTGGATTTACTAATATTTTGCTTGCTCCACCTGTATGCCATTATTATTGGAACTTAGATGCTACTTGACATAGGGTGCCTTCAACACATGTTATAACTGAAAAGGTTAACTCTGACGTTAATAGTACTTTGACCTATATTATTTACTATTTTTAAGTACGGTAAATTTCATCTTAGCATTTCTATTGAAAACAAAAAGAGAGTTTGCATTCTTCTCTATTTTTGTTTGAGTCCTAGCCAGTCTTCCTAACCTCCATGCTGCTTATAATTTGCATTCTCCATGCTTTGTTATCTGCCTTGGTAAAGTAAAATGCACTGTTAGTTTTTGCTAGTCATAAATTTCAAGGTGGATTACATATTATTTAAACACATTAATCTTACAGAGTTCTTTCTTTTCTAACTTATCCAACACAGATCAAAGCAACCACAGAGAATGCAACAGAGCTTGAAAGGACAACAAGGAGGTGGCTAAACATAATGATGAAAGATTGCAACCGTTTCTGCAAAATATTGGTTTGCTTGCTATCTCTTTCTGAAACTCTATAATTCTGAACGTCTAATGCTTGTGCTTCTTCATGATCTGATCTAAATCATGCTGGTCAATTGGCAGAGGTCAGCACGGAACAACGGAGCTTCTCCTATTAATGGTGTTCATAAGGGCCGGAGGAAGATAACTTTCGCAGATGAAGCAGGCGGCATGCTCTGCCATGTTAAGGTTTTCAATCAACAACCAAGTTCTGTCAACGGACCTGAAACCGAGAAAGTTGAGTCTTAAAACAGATGCAAAACTATTTTTAGCATCCTTCTATGTCTATGATCCTCATAGAAGAAAGCTAAATAATCTACACAATTCCGAGGCAAGCTTCTTACACACGGAATCGTGAGGTTTCTTGGACTATTCCACTTGTACAAAGTCTAATCTCAATGTGCCTCGGCAATAATGCAAGAGTACTACCATTTTGTTGTTGTTGTTAAACTATTGCCAGAAGAAAGTTCAGGATTTCATCAGGTCAGGCATGTTGTCAGTGTATCATATGATACTAAATTAGCTATGGAGAGTAGTTTTGGTCAAGGAAAATCTTTCTAGTGTTTGCAGAAGGCTACTGATTGTAAACATGTAAGGAAGAAAAAACTTATTGAGCTTCTTCTGATCATAATTGATAGAAGGTATCCTGTATTTGTTGCTTGACCAATTATACTGAAATGTTGTTTACGAAATTTCGTAAATGTTGCGAATGTCAGTATGTGGAATTCTTCTAGATGCATATTGAAAGTCGAGCACATCCTTTTTGCTGTGCAGAAAATTTTTGCACACTTTCTTTTTATTTTGGAGTCAATTGAAAGACAATTGATCTCAACCGCAAAATATAATTTAATATAATTCAATAACATGCTCAATACTCAATCACACTTTAGCCCCTGTCTCAATATTAAATTACTCCCTGCATTGAAAGTTGCATCAAGTACCATCCTATAATTTATTATCATTTCAAATAGATCTAAAATGTTTTAAAAAACTAGCAAATTAGACAATAAAATTTTACTACAACGAATTAACATGTCAATCTATTATATATATATATATATATATATATATATATATATATATATATATATATATATATATATATATATATATATATATATATATCAATTTGCAACTAAAAAACTATATAAAAAATTTAAATAAAGAAAATCTCCTACTTTGTTTGTGCTATAAAAAATAATAGTTAGTTTATTGAGCAATTTGTAATTTTATCTGCAAATTTAGTTTTAAAAAATTTTATAGTTGAATTCAACAATTATTCTGAATTGTTGGATGTATTTAAAATAATGACACAATGTAGAAGGAAAATTAATACATTTTTTTTTTTAATGTAAAAGGAATTATTGAGACTTGAGAAATGTTACATACCAGGATTGTGGGGATTATATTTAAAATTCACTATAAATGAAAGGGAATTTTTTATAATTATTATTATTATATTTTTTTAGAGCATTGCTCGCGTAGGGCCAATAACACGAAATACGCACGTGCAAGATTCGAATACCCATCACTAAAAACCCCCTAAACTAAGAACCGCTGCACTAGACATTAGTTATTGTATACTTGTATATCTCATGTATGGGTGTCAACGAGCCGAACACGAGCTGTATCGAGCTGAAAAATTTGATTCGTGTTCGGCTCGTTTATTAACGAGTCGAATACGAGCTGGCTCACGACCAATAAGTTAGATTTTTTTTTTCACTATTAAATATAAAGTTAAAAAATAAATAAATTAAACTCTTAATCAAATAATTAAGTCACAAATAATTATTATTGTTGACTTTTAATTCAATAATAAATAAATAAATTTTTTTATAATTTAGTCTCTTTATAACGGAGTTGGATGTTATATTTATATATATATATATATATATATATATATATATATATATATATATATATATTCGAGTTGTTATCGAGTCGAACACGAGCGAGCTGACCTCAGCTCGTGTTCGGCTCGTTTATTAAACGAGCTGAAAAAATCGGCTCGTGTTCGGCTCGTTTACTAAACGAGCGATTCGATCTCGAGCTCATTTTGAGCCGAACACGAGCTGACTCACGAACAGCGAGCTGGATTGTCACCGTAGTCTCATGCACCTTCATTTATCTTTTAATATTTTTTATTTAATTATTTAACTTTAAATAGAAGAGATATTATTATTTAACTTTAAATGCAGGGTGTTCATCGTAATGTAGCATCTTTTTTTTTTCAAATTTATTTATTTATTTATTTATTTTGATTATTTTAACTATGAACTGTTATGCACCAACAAACAAAAAGAAACAAACTTTTTCCTCTGAGCAATGGATATCTCTTCCAACCTCGCATGCGTCGAAAAACTACGTAACGATCGCTATTTTTAGCTTGTGGATTTAGACACATGTTGGGCTGTCAATTAAGGGTTTGAAAAATATTGCTCGGCTTGTTAGCAGTATGTTAAATTGCCTTACTTCTAGGTGAAAAGTTAAAAAAAAAAATAAAAAAAATAGTATCTTAATTTAATAATTAGGGGCAATTTTCTATATATTCCTAAAATTTTTCCTATTTTCAGATTTATCTCTTTTAGAAGGCTAATATTAAAACTACCATTCTTACGTTCCAACTTCTTTCCAAAATATTTCTGAAGTTAAACACTATTAGTGTACCGTTTGGAGCTGCCGTTATTTGTGTGAAATTACCATTTTGCGCGGGTAGAACTCTGCGAGCGAAGCGATTTAGGGCTCGTATGGGGCCAAGTTGTAAGAGGAAGAGGGGGGCTCGTATGGGGCCAAGTTGTAAGAGGAAGAGGGGGGACAGCTGAAGGAAAATATTTTGGTAGATAGGAACAAAATAGGTATATCTGATAATTTTCAACTCCGATTATTATTTAACTCTAGTTTAACCCTAGTTAACTTAACAAAGGGAAGCTGTAGGGATATTTTTAATAACGGTGGAACGTATGAGGGGTATATTGGAAAGAAAAAAAAAAGAAAGATAAATCAAATATTTTTTCAGATTTCAGGAATACACAGATAATTATCCCTAATATATATATATATATATATATATATAGTTAGACTGAAATACTATTAATAGTATCAGGTCATTGATACTACTAAGTTTTTAACCCTTAAATTAAAAGATGATGTGTGATTTAGATAATAGTAAAAGTAAAATCTACTACTCATTGTGTTCCCACTCCACTAAATTTCTCACTTCATCTTTGCATATCTATAATTTTTCTATAAATTTTAATTTAAATATACATATTTATAACTTTATCTTTAGAATAAATTTGGTTTTGATAACTAATAATAAAAATAAAATAAACACAACGGGCACTTTTCCGTACTACCAACTTTTGCAATTTATTTTTGCTTATATCAGCACTTATCAAATCCATCCCAAATTTGGACACTGGGGGCCTTTTGAATTCGGTATAGAACCGGAAATATGAGGGATATTTTTTTTATTTTTCTAAACGCATCAGGAATTAATTAGTATAGCTTGTTCCGGCACAATTAGAATAAGTGAGAATTACTGTCCTCACTCTTCCCAACCATCCTCTTATATTTTCCTTAAATACCCTCTCACCTCTACCGAGGCACCATCTCTCACCTCATTATTACATAATAAAGTTTGAGGGCAAAAAAATAATTTACCTAATTAAAACTCTTTATTCCTCTTATTCTCCATTCTCATACCAAATACAAAATCTCTTATTCCTGGAACCATCCCAAATATTTTTTTACACTAGTTTCGTATTTTATACTTATTCCTGGAATAGCTAGTTCTGTCTTATCCTATTACCAAATGGACCCAGGAAGAGAAAGCTATCCACTCACTTATCCAAATTGAGCTTAAATTTCTGACTCTATCTTTATATTTTTAATTTTAATTTTAAAATAATTTTTACTGATTATCTTTGACGCAAGCGATAAAAAATTAGATAATTTAGTAAAAATACTAAACAAAACTCCCCCAAACAAAAAAAAAAAAAAAAACATCGTAAAAATAAGATTTATTATTTATCTGTTTCTACTCCACTATATATACACTAAAATTTCTGGCTTCTTTTATTAGCACTCGCCAAATCCATCTCAAATTTGAACACTTCAGGAGTTAGGAGAATAAGACAAAGTTATTCACGCACTTATCCCACCACATTTATGCCAACAAAACAAAAGCATGCATATTTGGATTGTTTATTCTACATCAAAAAGAGGTTCACATTATTTACTCATCCTACCTACTTATGCTTGGAGATGCATGTTCAAAGAATCATTTTTTTTTAAAAAAATTTATAAATATTTTGATTTGGTCTATGTATGAAAATTTATAAATCAACAGTAAAATATAAACTTCCATTTGTACTATGTAAATAACTATTAACACATTACCATTATTCATTCCATAAAAAATAGTAAATACCTATTTTTTTTTAAAAAAAATTCACATATTTTTCCATTTTTCAAATTAAAAATTCGATATTTTAATATTTTGATATTTAATATTAAGATATAATCTCATAAGAATTATAATTTACTTCCAAAATATATTATTATATATTCAAACATAAAATTTTTGAATTTGATTTTTGGAGACTCTGGCGTATACACCACGGCGCATGCAATAAATTTCTCCCGGTGCTTCCTCTCGCGCAATATCGACCGTTGGCTTTCAATGAAGGTGTAGGAGAAAGAAATAGTGGATAAGTATCAATTTAATTATAATTATTATTATATACATGGAAAGGATAAAAATTTAAAAAAAATAAAAAAAAATTAAAAATTTTGAAAAAAAAAACAACAATTCCCAATAACCGTTACTACTTTCTCACTATTCACTCCCCACTCCTAATATTTCGAATCTACTCCACGACCATTTGCCCCACCCGAACTATTCTGTGGACTCGGTGCACCACATCTTTTTACTATCTGATTATAGTATTTTAAAGGATTAATTTTATACCGCTCTATGTAAACTTATCGAATTATAGATGTATTTTTGTAAAGTTAATTTTTTTAAAAAATTTTAAATTATTTATATATATATCTTTTTGATTTGTTATTATTAGTTTACTATTTAATTTTTAATATAAGTGAGATTTCAATTTTGATCTTGCAAATATATATTTTTTAAAATTCTCAATTGTTAAAAAATATAGCTATAATTAAGTATAATATCTGAAAGGATTAAAAGAATAAATATATCTCACACACGAATTATGATTAAATATTTAATTGATGATTAATTATATATTTTTTTAAAGATATTGAAGGTATATATATTAAAATTCTAGAATGGATATATAACTCTGGAGAAGAATGAGTTACGCAATTAAAAATAAAAATAAAAAATAAAATTTAATAAAGTTGAGATTACAAAGAAATAGTTTTTAAATTAAATTTTAAAAAAAATTATGACGAGTGAGCGGTCCACGGGGAGATATATTAGACCAATTCCATCAATCATCCCCCCTCCGGGCCCTCCCCGACCCGATCGATAACCTAAAAAGCTCAGATTCGGCAAGCACTTAATTTATTTTAATTAGTTAATTAATTTCCCTTTCTGCGCGCGTGCGTGCGTGTGTTTATATATATATATATATATATAAACACCACACACACACACACATAAATGCATTGGAGGCCAGAGTACTAAATGGAAGGTAACAACACATCTCAAAGAAAGAAGATGGAGCATCAGGAGGAGGAGAAGGAGAAGGAGGAGAAGCGGAACAAGTATGTGATTGCCTGCTGCATCATTGCGTCGATAATCTCCATCTTAATGGGCTACGGTACATATATATATATATGAATTTTTTGTTGTGTTTATGCATGAATAATTTTGCTGTGTGTGTATAATTAATTGTTATATATATATGATCCGTACGTACGTACGTACGTAGACACGGGGGTGATGAGCGGGGCGATGCTGTTCATCAAAGAGGACCTGAAGATCGGGGACGGGCAGGTCGAGGTGCTGGCGGGGGTGATCAACGTCTGCGCGCTGGGCGGGTCACTGACGGCGGGGCGGGTGTCCGACTGGCTGGGCCGGCGGCGGACGATCGTGCTGGGCTCGGCCATCTTCTTCGTCGGCTCAGTCCTCATGGGGGTGGCTCCGGGCTTCGCCGTGCTGGTGGCCGGGCGGTGCGTCGCCGGTGTCGGGGTCGGGTACGCGCTCATGATCGCCCCGGTCTACTCGGCCGAGGTCTCCTCGCCGTCGTCGCGTGGGTTCCTGACGTCCCTCCCGGAGATCTGCATCAGCCTCGGCATTCTGCTCGGTTACGTCGCCAACTATCTGCTCGCCAGTCTGCCGCTCGTGTACGGGTGGCGGGCGATGCTCGGGCTCGGGGCCGTGCCGTCCGCCGCCCTCGCCGTCGGGATCTTCGCCATGCCGGAGTCGCCGAGGTGGCTTGTCATGCAGGGCCGGATCAAGGAGGCCAGGGAAGTGCTCCTAAGGGTAATGTAAAACAACCATTAATTATCTCTCTAAAAAAAAAAAAAAAAAAAAAAAATAATAATGTGCGTATGATTTATATTCTATTCATTCTCATCAATTCAATGGTAGAATCATTCGACAAAATTAACTAAGATATAAAATGTAGGGCAAACTTTCTATATACCCTTAAAAATTTTTCTGTTTTCAAATTTACCCATCTTAGAAGGCTAATATTAAAATTACACTTCTTACGTTCCAACTTCTTTCCAAAATATATAGCTGTAGTTATCTGTGTGAAATTACTATTTTGCCCTTTCAAATATACCCTTCTACCATAACTAACTTTTTCTTATGTATCCTTAAAATGTTTTGATAGATAGGAACAAAATAGGTATTTATGATAGTTTTCAACT
Organism: Tillandsia leiboldiana; assembly: GCA_029204045.2. Classification (NCBI taxonomy): domain Eukaryota; kingdom Viridiplantae; phylum Streptophyta; class Magnoliopsida; order Poales; family Bromeliaceae; genus Tillandsia; species Tillandsia leiboldiana. The sequence continues at coordinate 26,582,713 of CM055075.1, read as the reverse complement.
CTGATTATTATTTAACTCTAGTTTAACCCTCTTTAACTTAACAAAGAGAAACGGTAGGGATATTTTTAATAACGGTGGTATATTGGAAAGAAAAAAATAAGAGGAGTAAATCAGATATTTCTTCATATTTCAGGGATACACAGACAATTATCTCTAAAATGTATATTTATTTTAAAAATTATTTAATATATTTTTAAAAATTTTAAAATTATATTATTTATTTATGAAGGACCAAAATATTTCTAATTTTAAATAATTTCTTTAAATATTATTATTTTTCCTAGATTTTCCTAATCGGATTTAGTTTTAGTAATTTCAGAATAATTTTGTAAAATTTATATAGTAAGAGGTAAGTAAGTAAAGATTTTTTTTTTTGGTAAAAATGTAAATGACTTATTAGCTGTCGACCAATTTGAATAAGCTATTCAAACTTTCAAATTTTGATTTTACTATCTAAATTTTTAATTAGCCAGTCAATAATATATGCTTTGATTTTAAAATTTAAGTTAATTGCTTACTTTAATAAATTTATAGATGTAAGAATTGTATAAAATGTATTGACTAAACTTAAAAAAATAAAATAATACATTCAAATAATTTACTAATTAAAAATGCTAATTATTGTGCTTAGATTAATAAATTTTAGTAGTTTAAAAAGATTTATACCAAACAAAAACATATTATTGAAACCAAATAATTAAACCACACCAACTTCATTATTTTGGTTAAGTTTGGTTAGGTTCATACTTCTAATTCGGTTTGATTTAGTTTAAAAAAAAAAACTCTAAAACTTGAACTAAACATTTTTTTTCACCTATTTTTGTTTGCCTGCAACTGATTTCTGATTGAAAATATTTTTTCAGTTGAATTAAAGTTTAAATAAAAATTACTTTTTTCTGTACTACTGTTTGTTTGATGATGGAAAGTCAATGTTTTTGGAATTGAAATTTTCTCACTTTTTACATTTGTTTTGCTGAAAATTCCTACACTAGCTAGTAAAGTGAGTTAAAAAATTTACAGCAATTAATTTTAAATTTTTTTATTTGAGTAGAGTCAATTACGATATTTTAGAAAAGTTAAGTTACGTCCAAACTTACTTTACAATAAATCAAATAATTAAAGTGGGCACTTACGATCGTAAATCACTTCTCTTTACTTCCTGCAAAATGAACAAGCTCTGAGATGATGTTTGGTTGCATGCACTAAAAATTAACTCCAAAATAATTTCACATAAAAATACTGCAGGGGAAAGATAGTTTGTTTTGATAGATTTAATTAGGAGGAATATCTTTTTTGTTTGTCTTATTTAATTAGCATTTCTAATCTGGAAACTTTAGTGCACTTCAAGATTCCAATTTAAATTGGATGTATATTTTCTTTAATTATATAACATTAAAAGAATCTGAATGTACATATTTGAGCACCATATATACCTTCTAATATCATATAAAACGATTGTTTCTCTATAGAATTTTAGTTATCTAAGGACTTGATGCTTGATATTCGGAATTCCAAGCTATTTTTTTCTTCATAAAAAAAATTTAGTTATCAAATAAATAGGGATGATTTTTATATTTGATATTCAACAGGTATCGAACACGTCTGAAGAGGCGGAACTCCGCTTGAGGGAAATCATGTCCGCTGCAGGGATATTGGAGGGTTCAGACGAGGACGTCGTCCGACTAACAAAGCAAACTCTAGGAAAGGGCGTGTGGAAGGAGCTACTGCTGAGGCCGACTCTCTCCGTTCGGCGGATCTTGATCGCTGCCGTCGGGATACATTTTTTCGAACACGCTACCGGGATTGAGGCCGTCGTTCTTTACAGTCCCAGAATCTTCAAAAAAGCCGGAATTCGAACTCAGAATCACCTGCTCATAGCCACTATGGGTGTAGGTCTAACAAAGACATGTTTCATATTGATTGCCACATTGCTCATAGACAAAGTAGGGAGGAGGCCTCTTTTGCTCACTAGTTTGGGGGGTATGGTAGTGTCTTTAACTGGGCTAGGGTTTGGGCTCACAATGCTGGAGCACTCCAGTGAGAGATTGAACTGGGCCATTGCCCTCTCTATCGCGACGGTGTTCATATTCCTCGCCTTTTTCTCTATCGGGCTCGGGCCGATTACATGGGTTTATAGTTCGGAGATTTTCCCATTGAGGCTAAGGGCCCAAGGGGCCAGTTTGGGGGTGGCTGTGAATAGGTTGATGAATGGGATCATCTCAATGACCTTTATTTCGCTCTACAAGGCGATTACGATCGGCGGCGCATTCTTTTTGTTCGCGGGGATTGCTATTCTGGCATGGCTGTTCTTTTTTTTGTTTTGTCCCGAGACGCGCGGAAGGCCTTTGGAGGAAATGGAGGAAGTATTCAATAAGAGTTTCAGTCAGAGGTGGAGGTCGACGACCGCCGAACCACGATGGTTTGAGATGGCGAAAACGGATGGTGATCAAGAGAGAGCAAGTGCTTGATTATTTTCAGGGGCAGTTTATTGATGTTTAATTGTGGTTACAAAACATGCCATCATGTTTTTTTTTTTTTTTTTTTTTTAGTGCTTACAAAAATGAGTAGCTTAGCTACTCTTGTAGGATACCATATGTATGCTGTAGTAAATCATGCGAGGTGCATTAAAATGAAATCAAAGTTCATGTTGATGTCATTTGATTTAGATATAATTACAAATTCAGTATAGTTGATACATATATATAATTGAAATTGTTGTAATTATCACCACAAGTAATTTGTTTAATACAGTTACAACTTACAAGTGTTATTCTAGCTATATGATATTTCTAGTTTGGTAGTTGAAAAATGCCTTTATTTATTTATTTTTTTCCCTTAAATTGGGTGATTCAATACTATGCTAAATGTTGCAATTTGATTTTAAACCAATTAAGGTCTAGTTCTAATTGCAGTTATTTGATTTTCTCATGCACACAGTTTCAATTGCTATACTATAAAGCAGTGATAACTGCATGCAACCAAATAGCCTCTAAAAAATGAACATGCAGGTTTCAACCCAAAATCTCCTGCTTTGCTGCAACGTAAAACAATAAAAAATTCCATAAACTTCGAACACTGCAAAATTATATTTAATATTTTGTAGGTAAAAATGTATATAATTTATCTGAATTATAGATCATTTTAAGTTGACTACTTTGACTTTTTAAAATTTTGATTTGACTATCTAGCCTTTCAGTTTATTTGATTTGGATATGATAATGGTATTTTAAATTCAAATTTTAAACTAATTATTTATTTTAATAAAGTTATAGTTACGAAAATTGCGTAAAGTATACTAAATCAAACCGTAAAGATAAATAATGTATTCAAATTTTAAAGTCAAAATACTGCTGTTGATAGGCTCAAATCAAATAAATCAAAATTTTGAAATGTTAGATGATTAACTTAAAATGATCTATTATTTAAATAAGTTATATACTTTTTTTTATAAAAATGTAGCATGCTATCCGCTTTCGCTGAAAATGTGAAGCAACTAGAATTTGAACTCAGAATTTTGAATATCAAGCACTAAATCCTTTACCACTTGCGCTAGGAACAATCTCTATTTACCATTCTGCTGCGCTTGCCTATATTATATATGAAAGGAGGGTTCAGTTGTTGGGATAGTCATTAACATATATCTTTTTCTATATACTTTTATGAGCTTTATACAGAACTTTACTCCTCTACTTAGATTTACTGTTCTTCTAATAAGTTTTGTTTTATCAACCGTCCCTAGTGCAAGTGGTAAAGAGCTTAGGAGTTGATATCCGTGACCCGAGTTCGAAGCTTAGTTGCTTCACATTTCCAGCTAAATTTATTTAAAAAATAAACGAAATAGATAGTATGCTACCTTTCTCTTAAATTATGAAACCGTACTTGGTTCAAGTTGCGCTCTCTTGGAGACGTGGACTGAGACCTGGCCTAATATGGTCCGGCTCGAGTTGGGGCTAGACCGTGTCAGGCCGAATTTGGATCCCCGGCCCAGCACGACCTCCCAGCCCACACCGGACCGGGCTCTAGCCAGTTCTTTATATATTTTTTTTAAAAAATGTATAAAATTTTTAAAAAACAAAAGATCAAAATACTCCTAGTGAAACTAATATTTTGGTCAAACTTTACAAAATTTTAAAATTTTGAAAATTATTTGGACCAAAATACTGTTCTCTTCTAGCAATCAAAAATAGAAACTGGTTCGAATAAAATTTCAGGTACCTGTATCCATTGACATTCCTAAAGTCAACTGGACCGGCACAAAATTGGGCCTTTCAACTGAGGATGTTGTGAAATATAAGGGCTTGCACATTCTCTACTCATGCTTCTCATAAAGGAGAAAAGCTTTATCTATAAGATTTATTTGACATGAAATTAGTGCCAAAATAATCCAATTATAGCACATTAATTAAGAAGGGCATTTCAAAAATTTTATAAGAACTCAAAGGAAAAAAAGATACTCAAAAGAAAACATTGTTGATAGATTTTAACCAGAGATGTTAGAATACGATTGAATTGCTATCGATTGATTGTAGGTGCTGAAAAATATATAGACTGAATAGTTTTGAAACATAGCATACAAATTCTACTCTATGTTGTAGCTGATGGTAATATCACTACTCCTATCACTATTACAACTTTATAACTAGTGCAGATGAAAACTCATAGTTTAAATTAAATGACTAAAATAATTATTAAAAAACTATTAGTTAAAAAAATAATATATATAGTTGGACTATAGACACTGATAATGAGGAAGCATTTGTAATGTTGCAAAACCACATCATACTTTAACAAATATATATATATATATATATATATATATATATATATATATATATATATATATATATATATATATATATATATATATAGAGTTGGGCTGAAATGCTATTGATAGCACCAACCCAACTTTGCCACCCATTTTGTAGCCATTGGATCGTATTGAGATCCGTGTAGGCTTTTTAATGAAAAAAAAAGAAGAAAAAGTAAAAAAAAAAGTAAAAAGTAATGTGTCGTGCAAGCCCTTTAATTAAAAAGAAAAACTTTTTACTTTTTCTTTTTACTTTTTTCTTTTATCTTTTTTTCATTAAAGAGCCTACACGGATCTCAATGCGATCCAATGACTACAAAATAGGTGGCAAAATTAGATTGGTACTATCAATAACATTCCAGTCCATCTTTTATATATATATATATATATATATATATATATATATATATATATATAGTACAAAGGAAAAGGACAAAATTAATCTTTTTATAACAAAGTTGTACTTGAAAATTTTGCCAATATCACTAAACTACTCTTTAATGAACACCAACAATGGATCCATCTGTCCTTCTTGAAATGAGTGAGTGGTACAAATTTTTTTTATTCTGCTCAAGAAATTATTTTATGGTTAATCCAGACAACATGTGCCACTAGATTGGTAGAGATTTGGTTTCTTATTAAAAGGGGTAAAAAATATGTGGTATCATGTGTGATAAGAACTACTTTTTTGAATGAAGTGTATGTAAGTACAAGGAGTAAAAGATGAAGCACATATACAATTAATTAATTGTGAAGATAATAAAAATATAGAACCAGAGATATTATTCTGATCCATATATTCCTTTATTACTAGCCACCTTTACATGACTAAGTCAACTCTTTCTTGATGAGAATGATGATGACCTGCCAGTCTGTTAAGAATAGGACTCTCATATTAAATGGAAATGTAAATTCTGGCATGCATATATTAATTATTTAAGAATTATTGATTGTAAATATTTAAAATTATTGTCATAGGATAATTTAAGTTATTGAAGAACAATGATTATTTCACATAATTTACATAATATCAAAACGGGTAGTTTTGAATTCGAATTATATCTAATTCTTAATTTTATTTAATTTTTTTTTATTTAATTTAAATTTAAATTTTAAATTTATTAAAAAAAATTTAAGCTCAGATATGAAAACAAATATTGATTATAAATATTGAAAATATCGTTTTCTTACAAGTTAATTAAGTTTTTTTTGAGAATAAATGCTAAATGTTTGATTGATTCGAGCCTCTTAGCAAAGTTCCAGTGAGATCATCTTTCTATTACTTGCATCATTACAATCAAATTAGGTTACATGGACATATTTTTGTGACACTTTTGTAAGTGTCATATTTATATTCCATCTATATCTAAAATTAAGTTATAGGAACACATTTTTAAGACACATTATAATAATGTGTCGCTATACACCCTAGCGACGACACATATAGCGACACTAATAATAAGTGTCAGTATTATTGCCAGCGATATTTTTTTTTCAGATTTTAGAAATACTTAAAAGTGTCGCTATAACATAATTTTATTCCAGTGCACGGGGCTCCATCTATATGAAAAGTAAAAAATTAAACTAAATTGTTAGATTCGATACAGTAATTTTCAGCTAATTATATAATCAGATTTAGGTTTGACTCAAAATATTTAAATTTAGTTATTATTACTAATATATCTGTATCCGTCACTTATAAGCTGATTATACTCTCTTACGTTATTCGATGTGGGATTATTAAGATGTCACAGTCTCTTTCCGTTTAGGTCATGACGTTCTTGTCAGCCTATTAGATATATAACGTAAGATTATCAGGCGATGTGAGACTTGTCTCGCTAGCTCTGTCATTCAGATTCTGACATAGCTAGCAGGCTATTTTCAATTACTAGCTAGTTCAGTTGGGATTCATCGCACAGTTTCGGCTGGTGATTGATTCTGTTACCCAATATAATGATCCGACCTACTAATAATAATAACTCGTTGGACTCATATTACCGACCTAAAATATTTAAATATAATTATTATTATTAATGTGTCCGTCACTTATAAATCCATCATACTTCTCCATATTATTCAATATGGGACTATCGAAATGCCACACTTATATGATTTTCTTCAATAATAATAATACATTTCAATGTTTGAATCTCATGCTCTAGCTGTACTCAATATCAAAAATTTGTTTGTTCCTATCAAGATGGAAAAATGATTTGGAAATTAAAATTCTCTATGACTTTCACAACCCAAATTTGACTTGTTGACATAGATAACCAAGAAAATAAAATTAATGTCCTGTTTGGCTTGGATTTGATGCAGCTTCATTTTCTGACTAAGAAGCTGCTAAGCCAGGTGTCTAGTCTCAAAATAAAATAAATAAATAAATAAATAAAAGAGGTTTAAAACTTATGGTTGATATAATATTGAAAGGAAACACTCTAATTTGGACTTTCTTCTTTACGTTTCATTGTAATTAAAGCCATTGAAAGAATCATTAGTCAAAAAAGAACACGAATACGATCAAACTCTTGAATAGCTTACTATTCAAATGTAACGAAAAGATCAATCAGATAGAAATTTGTTCAAACATATCTTTATACCGACGCATAGATAAAAATTTGATGAATAAAAGAGTTATTTGAGAGTTTACATACGATATAAATCTACACGAGCTTAGAAATATAACATATCTACTGCACTTCGTATAACTCAAAAATTTATGCTTTTAGATTTAACGTTATGTGGTATATCAACTCTTTATTGGACTAGTGATTATTTTTTTTGTTTGTGAATCTAAATAATTATGTGTATTTTTAGAAGAGATACCAGAAAAGAATAAATAAGAATTTATAATGTTAAATAACGAATATACAAATAAAAGTAAGCATATTTTGAGTCTAAGAGAGCTTAAAATTATCTCTGACACTATATTAATAAAAACATTAATAGTATAATAAAAAAAAAAGTAAGCTAGAAATATACCCATAAGCAATTTTTAGCCAAACATATTACCATCATCAAGAAAATGATGGGAGGGCTAGCCAAGTGCATGGTGTCCATACTCATGAATATAAAATAAGTTAAAAAAAAAAACAAAAAATATTGAAAAACAAGAGAAAAACTAAGCCATCTTTCTTTGACTATTCAAATGGAGTGACATAATTCTGATAGAAAAATACTACTTGTACACCCCATTTGGGGGTGTACATCGCACACCCCACCCATCCAATGGGTGGGGTGTGGTGAGGAGTCACTTCACAATTTGTGAAGTGACCTCCCCACCCTTAGATGGGTGGGTGTAAGATGTACACCCCCTTTAGGGGTGTACATGTAGCGTTGCTCATTCTGATATTTTGAAGTAGGCAAAAGCCACAAATATCAAAATAAATATAATAAAATAAATCTTTTCTTGGCGCTATATGAAACTACTTGTCTCTTTGTTTGGTTCCTAATTATTAAAATTGTACGTCCCTTTTTTTTATATATATCTTTTATGAGCAATGCTACATGTACACCCCGAAGGGGTGTACATCATACACCTACACTATTTTAATGGTGGCGATATTTTTTACGGGTCACATCAAATGACCCATCATCACACCCGCACCCTTGGATGGGTGGGGTGTATGATGTACACCCCGAAAGGGGTGTACACATAGCATTTTCCATCTTTTATTGACTACTAATTAATATATATATATATATATATATATATATAAAATTAGACTACAGTATTACTAATAATACTAAATTATTAGTGTTACTAAATTTTTAGTTTTGAATGAAGAAATGGGTAATTAGAATGATAGTAGTTTTCTAAAATTTAGTGAATGGTTGGTAATAATATAATCTAACGGATAAAAATAATGAAAAAGATAAATCTAACACTAAAAAATTTAATAGAACAAAATACTTGATACTATTGATAGTATAGTAGCCGAACTCTCTCTCTCTCTCTCTCTCTCTCTCTCTATATATATATATATATATATATATATATATATATATATATATATATATATATATATATATAGTTCGACTGCTATACTTGTACAAACACCAAGTAATTGGTGCTTGTAAGTTTTCTACCGTTAGATCTACCCCTTAATTTGTCTAGTGAGCGAAAGAACTCAAAATCAACGATTAAAAATAAAAATCTCACAAAATATAATGATTCCATACTAAAATTCTAAATCAAAAATATTGATTTTGTTTTATATAGTATAAATATTTTTTTATCAAAATTTTACGTGATTTGAATATTTTTATATTATTAAATTTGCAAACGACTCACCAGAACTATTAAGATTGTTGATTTTGAACCCCTTTAATCACTAAGTAAATAATATCAAAAATTCAAAAAAATTATTTTTTAAACTTTTTAAATATTCTAAATTAAATTCAACGAAGCCAATGATCTATTAGAAAATCCTAATATCGAAAACCACCTAAATTTCCTGAAACCTCCGTATTTTTTAAAAGTATACAAGCTTAAAAGCACACAAGTCTAACTCACTCACTCACTCTCTCTCTCTCTCTCTCTCTCTCTCTATATATATATATATATATATATGAGCAACGCTACATGTACACCCCAAAAGGGGGTGTACATCTTACACCCACCCATCTAAGGG